>JAYESA010000019.1:142818238-144070738 GCA_036927795.1 Iris macrosiphon | reverse complement strand
TAAGATTCAACTAGATTTGAAAAATTCATAACATGATTGAATAAATAATTTTTTTTCAACTTAGAATTAATTAGTCTAGTTTTTTATTAAAAATGGTAGTATCTAAATTGGTAGACAAAAGCCAGTGAGGATTTGAGCCTTTAGACTGACACATCAGTCTTATTATTCTTTCATGAGAGATATTCTTCCACTGATTTGTTTCTCTAGAACTTGCTTTGATTCTCTTCGAGGTCACATTGACACGTGCATGCATGAACATGATTAAGGCCATCTTTGTTATGCATTACATAAGCCAAATAGCCCACCTTGTAATTAATTTTTTTTTTGTTGAACCCCTTTGAGCTTTATTGCCTTTTTCTTGGTATACCCACATTACAAGCTTTCAACCAATAATATTTATACCTTTACCCAAGTCGCAAAGCTAGTGGAGCATTGTTGATCATTATGATATGTATGGGTGTACGAAAAAAATAAGAGTGGGGGTGTCTAAATTTGTGGTTTGTTTATAACCCACAAAATGGAACATATTTTCATCCTCAAATTTCCTAAGTTCCATTATTGTTATAAAAAAAAAGAGAAAAAAAAGAAAAAAGAAAAAAGAAAAAAAGAAAAAAGAAAAAAGGATGGAAGTTGTTTTACATTGTTTAAATGCTTTAAAAGCCAAATTGAAGATGTTGCAAAATGGAGTGATTGATTTTACATGTTTTATATTGAGATTGAGTTAATTCAATTTTGCTCCACTAGTTTTGATGGCTTTTGAGCTACACTCCCAAATATATTCCACCTTAATCCTAAGCCACGTTACAACCCATAAAAAGTCCTTATAATTTATGTTATGCATGTGATCCCAGTGGTGGAGAATGAGAAGATATGCAAGCTTATGGTAGATTATTTCTTTTGGAATAAATTTGAGTGAAATATATACCTTTAAACACATGAGAGTTGAGTATTTATTCCGTGAGGGTCTACCTATTTAGTTTACTCCATTTTTCAAGTAAAAATATCTACTAAGTAATTAAAAGTTGTTTAAAAATATATGTTCATGATATGTTATGAGTTTTTAAGAGCTTGGTTATTTTTTTATTTATGATATTGCAACCTTGATTTCTTTTTGAAAAAAATAAATTAGAGTTTCGCCCGAGGACGAGCAAAGATTAAGTGTGGGGGTATTTGATGAGAACATAAAATATCATATTTTTATTCCTTAATATATACTCCTTTATGCTCATTTAATGTCTAAAGATACTCATTACTTTTATATTTTGATCTAGGATGCAATTGGAGTCACTAAAAGAAAAATGGAGCTAATTATCAATTCTGGATAGTTCTGATACCTTGTAGCAAAATGGTCATAACATGCTCATCCGAAGTCCAATTGAGCTGACCCAAACTGATTCGAAAAGCTAAGTGATAGAGGCACAATTTTGCTGCTTTGATTTTCCCGAGATTCTGGGTACATCATGGACCAAATCACGCTTGAAGTTGAGTCAACTATGCTGTGCACAAAAAGTGGAGTTGAAATAACCATTTCCCAATTTCTTCAAAGATTTTATTTTATTGTTTGGGTTGTTGTAACTATTAGAGGATTTATGGGAAGATATTGTGATCTTCAAACACTAATTTAGAGTCTATAAAAGGGATAGAGATCAGGAGGAAAAAAAGAACAACACACAACTCTTCTTCCTCTTCTCCAATATTCTTTTGAAGTTTTCATGAACGTGCGGAGCTAAAAGTCTTGTTGGTCGAAGAAAACAGAAGCCTTGGAATCAATAAAATTGTGAGATCTAAATTATTTTATATATTTGATTTATGCTTTGAGTATTGAATATTTTTCTATGCCTACTTTCATGATTGTTTTGTTTAATTACTAGGAGGCCTACTAGTCTATTATCCATCTCGATCTACTTCTAAATTAGACATCAAATCCGTAATTGTTTGATTTTTCTAATTTATGAAACAACCAAGATTTAATAAACTGCTTTGTTTTATTAGATCTTAGGAGAAAAACTTTTGACAAAATTAAATTCAACCGCTTGTGCTTGTGTTATTTTGCTTCATCGATCTCTTTGTCCTTTAAGAAATTCCTAGATTAAATCTTCAGCGCTTGTCTTAGATTATTTAGTAATTAAAGATAATTAGATCGCTTGTTTCTAATTATCTAAGCCTAAGAGAGATAGGAAATACTTCCAACGGTGAATATTTAAAGTATGATAATTTATGTTTGCATCAATAATCAATTTTAAGATTCCAATGGTGGATGTTGACTGAGACCAACGTTTTTTTTTCTTTGATAATTTTAATACTTTAATTATTTTTATCTCTTTTTAATTTGCTTTAATCCAAAACTTTCCCCCCTATCTTATTTCACATAGCATAAAGATCAAACTAATTACTCTTCGTGGGAACGATCCTTACTCTCACTACTACATATTATTTCAAGAGTAAATATTTTATTTTTTGGTGCCTACGACAGCACGCCACTATCCTTAGTACCCTATCCCAATCCTACAACCAAACAAGGACAAGGATTGGACTACCGGACTACAATAGACTATGTCCATGGACCTATAATAACTGCAGAGTCTTCTAGCATATAAAATTTTTATCAGCAGTTATCCCTAACGCACGGCTCATACGTGCAGGAGGCCAACCCGGTACGTAGTCCGGAATCTATATGAGACTAACAACTCGTGTAACAACTGTGTCACGGCCAATGAACCTACTGATGCTACATGATACTGGGGTGGTCTCATAAAATAGGTCCAAAATCTACATAAATAAATATCTATATAAGCAGAAATAAATATACATACTTCAGTTGGAATATAAATAATCAGTACAATGGCAAGGTATACTTGCCGAGCAAAAGTCCTGTATAGTGCCCGTCCAACAGTGTTAAGTTGTAGTAAGAAGAAGTGTGTTACGGTTTGAGAGTCTTGTGATATATATAGGGTCAAGAGGCGGTGGGAATCACTTAATGGTTAAGAAACTACTGCTGCTGCTGTTTCTCTTTCATTGGTTTAGGTTTCGGCTGAGGAGAGTTTTGTAATAACAGGTAATGAGGCGGTAGAAATGAGGCGGTGATGTTTGTTTTACGCGCGGTGTAGGATATTAAGCGGTGGGGTTGAGTTTACGCGCGATGAAATAAGAATCGGTGGAGTTCTACTTTACGTACGGAGTTGCTTTACGCGTAGGGTTCTACTTTATGCGCGGAGCTGAAAAGTTGGTTTGCTACTGCTGCTGTTGATTTCTTATACGCACTTGATAGGAAAGTATACTCGGGGTTATTAACGGGTTTGGGCTAAGGGTTGTGGGTTTCGGTTTGATATCCCATAGGAATTGTATATATATACACATATCTATTCACTGAAAATTCTAAGAATTATCTTGGTGCATACGGTTGAGCTAGCAAAGAGTCTCCTATATGGAATAAATCAGTAAAAATTTATAATGTCTCCATAAATACTATATAAATAATTAATAATACAACAAATACGGTTTTCAAAATTAGGGTTCTTACAATCTTACTGGGGGTAAACCTGGTGGTTCTTCCAGGAAGATGTCTAAGAACTCCTTAACTATCTCAGGGAGTTATTCTTCTACTAACACTTTTTGGCCTAATATTTATGTTAAGTTTTTGAATATGGCTAATTGATTAAGTTTAGCAATATGGTAATCGATTAATAACTATAGTATCTTCTACTTAAACTCAACATTATCCAGATATTTAATATTTGCTTTTGTATAATTCCTTATTCGTCTAACATGTACTTGTAGAAAGCAATAAGCAAGATAAACAATAGACATATGCTATATGACGATGAGCCAAAGATGACGTTATACTAGAAGATTTAGTCCAACCGCCTATGACTTATCTGGAGCCTCGCACCCGGGGGTTCCGCTACCGTCAAGGAAAAAAGCGTCTTCAAGTTAGCAAATATTTTTGAAGTTTGGTGTCATCAGTGCTCTTGGTTATTATATGTAATCTTATATTTGATTTGAGTCTAGGACTTGTGTAAATTGAGTCGCACTGGCATAACCCAAAGTCCACTCAAATAAACCTATGAACCTATCCACAAATCAGGCCACATTTATTTACAAAGTCTACCATACTAAGAGACCGAACTCGGGCCAAACTCGTGTCGAACTCGGTTACCCTCTTGGCATAAAATCAACCAGTTCAATAGCTCCTGATTTCTTGGCCCAATATTTAAAATTTTGAATTGAACCGCATCCGAATTCTGGCCGAACTTTGTTTGCTTACACCCTATAAATATGATTATAATTCTTTATTCTTACTCACTGAACCATTCATAATCTTTCTATCCTATAGTGAGTAAACCCTCAGAGCCTAAACTTTCTTTTCTCCAGGATCAACTCCCAGCATTCTAGTGCCAAGTGCGGTCTCGGTCTAGAAGTCTACATAGTTATAAAGAGCTTGGTGCATCAAGTCCCTGTTCTGTGTGATATTGTAAGCCTTCGAACCAAAACTCGTGTTGTATAAAGTTGTGAGATTTCAGATCAAATCTCATAGTGTAAAGAAGTGGCAAGCCTTTGAATCAAAGCTTGTGATTCACTATTGGTGATTCTAGTGGATAAAACTCCGAGCTTGAGTTGTCGGGACTAGACTAGTCCTCTCAAAGGAAAACCAGTATACATCATGGTGTTTGCATTTGCTCTCTCTTACTCTTACTGCTTTTCATTACTGTCTTTCATATACACTGTTAGTTCTTAGCTGCCTTTACTCTTCTTAATTTTTAATTGGGTAGATTATTCCGCTGCACTCTATTCACCCCTCCTCTAGAGTTTCCATACACGGTCCTTCAATTAGTATCAGAGCAGGTAGCCTCTTAATTTGTTTCTGATCCCAATTGCCCCTTCAATTGGTATTAGAGAAGGTTCTCTCTTAATTAGTTTCTAATCCCAATTGTCCCTTCAATTGGTATCAGAGAAGGTTCTATCTTAATCAGTTTCTGATCCCAATTGCTCATTCAATTGGTATAAGAGCTATTTCTCTTGATATAGGCTTAACATCCTAAGATACTTATGGCAACTATTAGATCAATCCATACCAACAATAGTGAAGGCCAAGCCGTAAATAGGCCACCCCTATTTAATGGTACTAACTACACATACTAGAAGACACGTATGAGCTTCTACCTAAAGTCAGTTGATTTTGACCTTTGGGCGGTAGTAGTAGAAGGATACAAGAAGCCACCTAGAATAGTCATATATGGTAACCTTTTAGAGAAACCTCATGATAATAAGTACACAGACACCGAAAAGAAATAAGCTAGTCTTGATGCTAAAACTATTAATGCTCTATTTTGTGCTATAGACAAAATTAAATTTAACAGTATCTCCACTTGCAAAACTTTATACGAAGTATGAAAACTTTTTTAGGTCACTCATGAAGTAACCTCTCAAGTGAAAGAATAAAAAATAAGTCATCTAACATAGGGGTATGAAGCATTCAAGATGAAGCAAGATTAGACAATCACTCAAATATTTACGAGATTCCTCGACATCGTCAACCCTTTATCATCTCTTGGCAAGGAGTACAATAATCATGAAAAGGTTTGTAAAGTACTCAGGGGACTCACCAATTACCATGATGACCCTCGAGACGCTCATGGATAAACTGATAACTCACGAGCTGGATCTCAAAGAATTTGATGAACCTACTCCAAAGGAGAAGACAATTGCCCTCAAGGCGTATCACAAGAAGGTCACAAAATGCGACTCCGATGACGATGAATCTCAAGATGAGGAAGTTGACCTGATCACTCGAAACTTCAAGAAATTCCTAAAGCTTAAGAGATCAAAGAAGAAGGAGCTTAATGACAACAGTGATGAAGAGCCTATATACTGCAACTACAAAAGGCCAGGCCACATGATGAAATATGGCTCCAAAGAAAAAAGAGAAAATCGATATTAATGATCAAACAAAGGAGAATTTTTGTCGCATAAATATGCAAATACAAGCATTTGGTGTGAAAGTGAAGCTAGCGATTCAGAAGAAGAAAGCCCTCGACATGCTGCAAAAGTATGCTTAACGTCATTCACTAACGAGGTAAAAGATAATCCTTTACTTAAATTTTTTTCTTATAATGAGTTATCTGATGCTTTCAATGATTTATTTGAATATCACAAGAAGCTTATGGATAAGTATATGCAAGCCAGAAATGATTTTAAATCTTATCAGCTTGAGAATGAAAAGCTTACTTGTCTACAAAATGAAGCTAGAGACTTTTCCTCTTCAGATTATTCTGTTTATATCTCCAAACTTAAACTTAGCTTACAAGAAGCACTTGACTGCTTTGATGAAAGTAATCAAGAAAATGCTAAACTTAAGGAGGACTTAAAATAGGAGAAGAAGAAATACTCTAATGCATCACTTAGAATTGATGCTCTTACTACTAATATGATAATTTATATGCTACCTCTAAAAAGTTAGAGATTACATTGGGAAAGCAGGTCGTACAACCTACTACTCAGTCTAACACGAGACACATGGCTAAACAAAAGGGCACTCACAACAAGACACCAGCAAGCAAACCAAATGCTTCACACTATCATGCATGTAGAACACAACATACTTCACATAATCATGCATTTTATTATAAATATCCATTCAAGACACAATGTAACATATTACATAATCATACACACCATACTACACCTAAATCTAATATCCATGCTATATGTCACTATTGTGGACAAAAGGACACATTTCATATAAGTGTAAGGCTAAAAAATTAGTTAATATGCATATGTATAAGTGGGTTCCCAAAGCTAACAAATATGGATCCAAATCTTAGATACCAATGTGTCTGCCTAATAATATAGGTAAAATGCTTTTTTCAGGATTTAGCACCGAGAAGAATGTTGGTGATTACAAAGCTACAAAGGTCATATACCAAGCAATTGTACCAACATAAGTATGACCACTTGAGCCACTTTGGTAACATGCTAATTGAGTTTTTCTTGAATTACTATAATTAAAGAGTCTAGCTTATCTCTTATTAATATCTTTTAGTTGGAATTTATTTAAATTAATAAGAGATCTGATACTGGCATGCTTAGTTAATTTTCATGTAATTACTTCTATTCAGCATGACTACTTGATTAGCCTTACTGATTAGTTCACACTATGGAATTATTTAGTATGACACAATTGTCTATGAATGCTTTATATCTTTTAGTAAACTTTATTCATCAAGAATTAGAATTCTAGATTTTAATGTTGTATGATATTATAATTAGCATATATACCTATTAAATTTAAGTTCTTTAAAGTTAAGATTACTTTTGATTATAAGCCGAAAGGGTCCTTCTGTCAAAAAGGTGTAAATAGCCTAAGCGATACGGTACTTAAATACCTTCGGACCACCGTGAGCTGGGATCCGGCCCCTATAGCTAACCAAAGATGATTAGCACTTTATTGAATAATGATTTGTTAAGGTTTATTTATAATTATTTCCATAATACAATAGTGAATCTAAGTCATACTTTTGATTTAAAGTTGACAACTTTTAGTATAGACTGTGACACTATGACTTTTAGTAAGCACTACTTGATTTTTCTAATTGTTTCCAAACTATTCCACTTAGTTTTAATTTGAGTTTAGATTTTGACTAGTTACAATGATATTAGAGAGAAGTTATTTCATTGTCTCTTGCATATGACTAATATTTATTTATGCTTCTCTTGTATTGTTGTTATCCAATATTTCTATATTAATGTATTGCATATAGTTTCCTACAATTGGTATCTAGTTTCCAATTGGTAAGTATATGGTTATGATATATATGTCATTATTCTACATATGATGATATTCTAGCTGCTCCTAATTTACCACATGATCATATTATATGCTTTATGCTATTCACCTGGTCTTCATGATATACACTTCATTTGCGGGAGAGCCGTAAACAATATATTTTGACAAAGGAGGAGAAATATGTCAAATATGTGCATATTTGCCAACGTCGTACTGCGGGGGAGCTTATGCACATGTAGAAGCTTCGGTAAGGATTTGTATCAATATCTCCTATTACAGGGGAGCTTCTTTTTTATCATGTCAACCGGGAAGAAGTAAGTTTAAGTATGTAAGTATATGTTTAAGTAGTATACCTATAGTGATTTATGCTTATTGTTATATGCATCGATTATATTTGTCTTAAACTTAAGTGATTTACCATAATAAAAAAGGAAAAGATTGTTGGCCCAATGTTTATGTTGAGTTTTTGAATATGGCTAATCAATTAAGTTTAGCATTATGGTAATCGATCAATCACTATAGTATCTTCTACTTAAACTCAACATTGTCCAGATATGTAATATTTGCTTCTGTATATTTCCTTGTTCGTCTAATATGTACTTAAAAAAAGCAATAAGCAAGATCAACAATGGCCATATGCTATATGACGATGAGCCAAAGATGACGTTATACTAGAAGATTTATTCCAACCGCCTATGACTTATCTGGAGCCTCACACCCGGGGGTTCCGCTGCCGTCAAGGACAAAATGTCTTCAAGTCAGCAGATGTTTCAGAAGTTTGGCCGTATCAGTGCTCTTGGTTTTCATATATAATCTTATATTTTATTTGAGTCTAGAACTTGTGTAAATTAAGTCACATTAGCATAACCCAAAGTCCACTCAAATAAACCCATAAACCTATCCACAAATCAGGCCATATTCATTTACAAAGTCTACCATACTAAGAGACCAAAATCGGGCCGAACTCTTGCCAAATTCGGACCGAACTCGGTTAAACTTTTGGTATGAAATCAACTAGTTCAATAGCTCCTGATTTCTTGGCCCAACGGTTGGAAAGTTTAATTAAACCCCATTCAAATTTTGGACAAACTCTGTTTGCGTACACCTTATAAATAGGATTGGAATTATTCATTCTTACTCACTCAATCATTCATAATCTTTCTATCATATAGTGAGTAAACCCTCAAAGCCTAAACTTTCTTATCTACAAGATTAACTCTCAGACTTTTAGTACCAAGTAAGGTCTCGGTCTAGAAGTCTACAGAGTTGTAAAGAGCTTGATTCATCAAGTCCATGTTCTGTGTGAAGTTGCGAGACTTTGGATCAAACCTCATGGTGTAAAGAAGTAGAAAGGCTTCAGTTAAAGCTTGTGATTCAATATTGGTGATTATAGTGGATAAAACTCCAAGCTTGAGTTCTCTGGACTGGACTAGTCCTCTCAGAGAAAAACCAATATACATCACGGTATTTGCGTTTGCTCTCTCTTACTCTTACTCTTTATATTACTGTCTTGCATATACTCTGTTAGCTCAGAGGGAAACCAGTATATAATCTTTTAAGAAAAAAACCCTTAAGATCGTCAAATAACAAAATACAGTTATCCGGCAGACTACAAAACTAGTCGATTGCTACTCCGGACAATGCCCCCACAAAGAGCTTGGTGAGGAGAGCATCACTGCGAGGTAGGTGCCTTCTTTCCATCTTAAAATAACTCATGTACTGACGGGGGGATATCTTCTAATCATATGGATTTAGATTGAAGGGTTTATACTTGGGCAAATATGGCACATATTTGAACTCGTGGGGAGGGGGGAGTATGGTTGTCGTATCCCGAGCTCGCGTAGTGTATCCCTATTGCCAAGTGAGTCCAGACATGCACAAAGTTCTCGGACTTTCCTTATTGATTCTCTGGCCTTATCTTACGCAGAAGGAGCAGACGATCCTGGTAGGGCATGACGGCCACCCACAGATGGAGCGGTTACATTCGAGTCCCCATTGGTTCCATGGTTCTGAATTGTTTGACCTGAGGCCCTTGGTGGCTGGGAGGCTACACTTGCCTTGATGTCTAGCACTACTTAGGTCAAGGCTTGCATTAATTCGCTCATGGTATGTATCATGGACTTGATGGCCTCGAGGCATTGCCAATCATTAGGGACTTCTTGCTCGTCCCCCGCCATGTATGTCATTCCTACATAAGGAGAGAAGGACGGGACAGTAGATGTAGCACTTTCCGCTTCGGACTCTTACAAATAATAGTCGTCAGGGAAGTTTGGTAGTGTCGTACCCTGTTCGGACTCAAAGGGATTACTACCCCTAACGTAAGAGGTCGCGTCTTCTTTTCGAGAGTGGCTACCCCCAGGGACTTCAGCATCCATTCCTAGGGAATCATCATCTCCTCGGAACGTCAGATTATCGTAAAGGTCCGGAGGATTACTACCCCCAGCTTGTGTAACCCACAGGGTTTCAGAGGAAGAACTACCCCCAGCAGCTGATAGCTTCTTCTTCGAGCGGGTTCCCTAGAAAATACCTTTCGCAGGTCCCGCTGTTGGTGCCTTCTCAATACGCTGGTTGAGAGTGACAGACTGAAGGTATTGAACTTCTTTTCTCCTATAGTGGAAGGGACCTTCCGATTTAAGTAACAAGAGGTGAAGGATAGTTCCTCCTCCTCTGGTGTTTTTACTTAATATTTTGATTTTTTTGGATAGGTGCATTCGGGTGCAGTCGTTGGAATACAGACTGTCTGCTTGTATGTACTGCCATTTTGTTGCAGCAGCAGTTGATGATGATTTTTGCACAGTGAAGTCCATGGAAGGACACTTCGTATGCCATAGCTTCCTCCCTTTCCTTGCGCTTGTGATTGATCATATTGCGTAAGTCAGGTGAGGGATGACTCACCTTTGTACCCTTTTTGTGAGCAAGGGTAGACCGAGCGCATGGGTGCGTGGGTGTTGTTTTTCCTCCCTGATCTAGGGTTCGTACAAGAACTTTCCCTAGATAGTCAGTGGGAGACTTTTAGATGGACCCTGTCTATTTGTCGTGGAGGTCTGGATGCGCGGGTCGGTCTTATATAGCTTTCCATCAGGGGGCCGTATAACAGTTAGTAGTTCCCTTCGACGGTTAGTTGAATGGACAGTTGCTTGAGCATGACAAGCTCATACTGCCCAAGAATTCTTTGACTTGGCATGCGCAGGCGCATAGTATGAAGGGTCCAAGTTTGTGTTTTTACCATTCTCAGCATGGCGCATAGGGTTAGCGCTGCGTGAGATTCGATCAAAAATAGAGGTTTGTGTGCTACCAGAGTCACATGCGGCCATCTGCATGCAGCCGTCAACTGATGCCGCATAGTTAGTCTTATACGACATCCTCCTTGGCAGTATGAAGCTTGCATCAGCACCCGAACGTCTGGCATCGTAGTGTTTTCCTCTGCCAGAGTTTGGGTGCTGAGCATTTTCTGTGTCAGGCGAGGATGCCTCATGAACAACCTGGGTAGACGTCTGGCGAGCGCCTTCAACAACAAAAAGAGGCGATGAGCACAAGTCCACAGTTGGGTGAGGCATAACAGCCTTTGCAACCCATGTCTTATGGGTCTTTTTGGGCTTTGCCAGCCTTGAAGAAGGACTTGCGCTTCCCTCGGAGAGCATCCCCTCGAAACCTTACTGGTCGAAGCAGACCACCAGCATCCTTTGAGTAGAGTCAAGCTTGGTTGCTTCGTATTGTATCACAACTTTCTTATCACAGAAGAAAGACGTCCCCAGCAGAGTCGCCACCTTGTTTGCTATTAAAATTGATTGCTTTAATAACAAACAAAAGAAAGTACAGAGAGGTCCTAGACAGACAATCTAAGTAAAAAATTTGATTTTGGGACGTGACGATGGACAAAGAGCACTATGGCTTCTCCATTACTCCATTGTCGATCTGATGCATGAGTGAGGGGTGCTCTCTTCTCTTCTTTCTCTCTCTCTTGAGCTTGGGTGCACGTACGCAGCTCTCTAGGAGGGTATTGTATCTCTCTGAAGCAAAAAATTTCGACCTTTGGGACGTCCAAGTTGCTCATATTTATAGCCATCGTGCTGATGGGTTATGGGTGTCGTATATGCTTCTGTTTGGTGGCCACATAAGGCTCCTTCAACAGAATGCGATTGCAACTGTAGCCGCATGTCCTGGGCATATTGCAACGTGGTCTTGGTTGAGTTATGCTGTTGAAGAGATCTTGGGGTTATTTTTAACCCGTTGTGTGCGTGACTTGGTCAACTGGGCACATAGTCAACACCAACTATGTGAAGATCTCTTCAGTTGTAATGGAAAGATCTTGTGAGTTGGATACCGCATAGCAACTTGGCTGCATGGGTCTTTTTTGGCCGTATAGTATCGTAGCCGCATATATGCTCTCGTTAGGCCTTGGTCAATTGAATAATTTGGGCGCATGGTGTTGCCGTATGTGCGCTCTCGTCGGGCTTTGATCGAATGGAAACTTAAGTCGCATGGTGTTGTAGCCGCATGCGAGCTCTCTTCGAGCTTTGGTCAAATGGATACTTAAGTCGCATGGTGACGAGTCCATATGGGTCTTGTAGCCGCTTACGTAGGACACGTGGTATGGCATATTTATCAAAGTAATCAATACACTGATGTGACTTGTTGTCTTTTTTTGAGCCATCATCTTCGTGAGTCTTGAAGCGTCTCAGAGTGATGAGTGATGTGTCAGAGCTTCTGACAGACATCAAAATCTGTGTCAGGAGGGATTTATGCTGCCTCCCTGCTCTATGGTCGTTTAGGCCGCATATAGTATATTATGCGGCTTCTCTGCAACTCAGTTGATCAGGGCTTATATGGCTTCTCTGAGAATTGATTGTTCAGGACGCATATGGTTTCTGCGGCTTGGTTGTTCTGTTGAGGGGGCATGGCCTTTATGCGGCCTGCATGATTTTTTATGCTTTTACACCATCATAAAGGCATCAAAACATAATTAAATATCAAAATATAATATTCTAAAATATATATATATATATATATATTAATTTCTGGAATTTAATTATATATATAAAATATGGCAACAATCATTGAACATCAACTAGTCATGGGCAACATGTTCGGGTCATGGTTGTACATTAACTTGGTGTATTTTTGTATATTAAAATAAGGATTTTTTATGCATGGGAATATTTCTAATCATAATCTATCATTAACATGAATTTACACATGGTTTTTATTCATGAAAAAATAGGGAAATGTTCAAAGATAGAAAACTTACACGAACGTGATTACGGCGGAGACATTCTTCGCGACAACGGCCTATCAGGGTATCAAACGAACTCCAAATTTTGTGAAACTTGACGGGGTTCTAGGATATTTCAAATTTAAGTATAAAATATGGTTTGGAGGTGGTTTTGGAGTGGTTTTACTGCTATGAACAGCAACAACAACTGGTTGTTGCTAGGGGGTTATGGTCGGCCTAGGGTGGTCGGCCAAGGGGGTATGGCGGTCGTGCTTGAGGTTGAGGGAAGAGGGAAGGAAGGATATGAAGGGTAAAATGAATATATGGGGAGGGGGCTACTGTTTGGCGGCCAAGGAGGAGGGGTGTTGGAGGCTAGGGCATAGTAAAGGGAGAGGAGCAATATATGTACATATTGGTTGTGGGCTTTGAGTGTTGGTTGCTTAATTGGTTTTGATCCAATAGGGGAGTTGGTTTGAGGGACCATTACGGTTGGCTAGGCCTCTAATGGTCTTTGGGCTCCTTATATATTTATTTATTTTAATTTAGTTAAAGTGCACAAGGATATACAAAGATGTGGTTTTCTAAAATAGAAAATTAGAATTTAAATCTAGGATTTGAACCATGCAAGGTTTATGGAGCATGGAGAGGTCTAAATGAATGTGACACTATTAACATGGGCATAATAGGTCCAGTTAGGCTCTAGGTTATCAAGTTGGTTATACAAAAATGGTTGGTGTTGCATATTAAAGTCGTACGCAACCACAAAGATGATTATTAGTCAAATACTCTTATTTATGTCGTGAAAGTTGTGTGACCAAAACAAGCATAGGAATATGATTTTATATGATTTTATAAGTGACAGTTAATGCATAGGCCTAATTTGGCTTATCTAATTCAATTATGCAAGGTTGGTTGGAAGGTAAGGACTAGTGTTGTTCTCAATATCTTAAGACCATGGCAAAGGGTTTCTATAGTTCAATAATTTGCCAATTTAATATTCAAATTAAATATAAGAATAAAATAAATATTAATTACCAAAATAATCCTAGGAAAATTAGGTTCCTCAAATCTACCCATCAAAAAATAATTTTGTCCTCAAAATTAAGAATGTACTACACTAAGAAGGAAATACTCGAAATCTAAATGCGGTATGTAAGTTCATACGTGAAGCCTCGAACAAGTGAGGGAACTTCGTCCGCATAGAGTCCCATGCTTCCAAGTAGACTTGTCCTGTGAATGATGCCTTCATGTCACTCAAACTAGTCTAATCGTCTGTCCTCTCAACACCTTCTCCCTAATGTCCAGAATCTCAACTAACTGCTCCTCGTATGACAGACTCGGTCTCACTGCGATATCAGAATGGTCGATCACATGACTTGGATCAGGCACATACCTCCTCAAATGTGATAAATGAAATACGTCATGTACACCTTCTAGTATTGGAGACAATGCAAGATGATACGCCACTTTACCATCTTGCTCCAAGATGTGGAAAGGCTTGATATACCTCGAACTCAAGTTGGCTCTGCTCCCAATTATAATAGTCCCCTGAGTAGGTGATATCCTCAAGAATACCTGGTCGCCTTCCTTGAACTCAAAAGGTCGATGATGAGCATCAGCCCAATGCTTATTCCTATCCTGCGCTGCACAGAGATGGCTCGAAATCTGCTTCGCCTTCTCAACTGTCCGTGTCACTAGGTCTGGTCCCAAGATCGGACGCTCGCCCATGTCACTCCAACAAATATGTAATCTACACTTTCTGCCGTATAGTGCCTCAAATGGTGCTATATGAATACTCACTTGGTAGCTATTATTGTATGAGAATTCCACCAAGTGCAAATAGTCCTCCCAAGATCCTCCAAAGTCAAGCATACAAGCACGCAACATAATTTTCAGTATCTGAATAGTGCGTTACAACTGACCATCGGTCTTTGGGTGATAAGTTGTTCTGAACTTGAGTCGAGTTCCTAAACACTCCTGCATATGCTGCCAGAAATGGAAGGTCAATCTGGAATATTTATTGGATACTATACTAACAGGTACTCCATACAATCTCACTATCTGGAGCATGTATATGTCATATAGTATCTTCATGGACTAGTCGATCCATGATCACCAACACTGCGTCCTTTTGGTTGGGGCTCCTTAGAAATCCTATGACGAAGTCAATGGTAATGTACTCCCACTTCCACTCGGGAATGGGAAGGAGCTGGAAAAGTCCTACCGTCCGCTGATGTTCGACCTTGACCTTCTGACCGAATAAATATCTCGCTACGAACCTTACAATCTCTCGCTTCATCCCATGCCACCAGAAGTACTGGCTCAACTCTCGGTACATCTTCGTACCTCTCAGATGAATCGAGTAAATAAAACTATGTGTCTCAATCATCAAATCCTGGCCTAACTCTCTACTCAGTATGCATAAGCGATCTCCATATCTCAATGTACCGTCTTTATGAATCCACAATCCTGTCTACATACTAGCCTCAGTCCTCTTTTGAAGTCTCAAAAATCTAGCATCTGTTGGCAAACCTTCCTTAATCCTCTCAACTAATGAAGACTGCACCTCAAGATTCACCAATTGTTTATCCATGCCTGGCAGAATAACCTCTATCCCAAGCTCCTAAAGGTCCTCTAAAAATTAGCACTGAATCGTCAAGAAGTAAGCAATAGGTTTCCTGCTCAATGCATCTATAACGATATTAGCCTTGCTAGGATGGTATTGCAAATCGATATCAAAGATCATCATCAGCTCTAGCCATCACCTCTGCCTCATGTTGAGATCCTTTTGAGCTCTTGTGGTCAGTATATATCTCCACTAGCTCTCCATATAGGTAATGCCTCCATAGTTTCAGTGCAAATATCACTGTTGTTTGCCATTGAAAGTAATTTTAGGAAAACTTTTGTTTAACAACAAAAAAAAAGAGTACAAAGAAATCCTAGAAAGAGAATCTAAGTACAATATTTTTAATCTTGGTAATATGACAATGGAGATCGAGTACTACGCGACTCTCTTACTCCGTTGACGGTTCAACGAGTGAATGGGGGATGCTCTATTCTCTTCTCTTCTCTCTCTCTTAAGCTTGTGTATATGTATCTAGCTCGCCTGGAGGGGTATATTCTTTGAAGCAAAAAATGCCCGCCAGCCTTTGAAACATCTAAGTTGCTCCTATTTATAGCCATAATATTGATGGCTTTAGGTTTCTCATGTGCTTCTGTTTGGTAGCCGCAAGGGGGCTCCTTCAACAGAATACGGTTGCAATTGTAGGTACATACGATGGGCAGGTTACCACGTGTACATCCTTAATATGATGTAGTTGAGTCCAGACAGAGCCACAATATTGGCTTTTTGTCATTATTTGTTGTTGCTAAAGATCTGGGCTATTCTCCTCTTTTTTCTGCGTGACTTGGTCAACTTGATACGTGGCCCATATTTAGTTAGAGATAATTCCTTCAGTCATAACGAAAAGAATTTGTCTCATGGAACCATGCCATATTGGACGCATGGAGTCCGGGATGCATGGGGCCAGAGATGCTTTGGACGCATGTAGTCTGAAACGTATGGGGCCAAAGATGCATGGAATTCAAGGAGTCCGGAATGCATGAGGCCAGAGACGCATGGGACGCATGAGGTCAGAGACGCATGAAATTTATGGAGTCTGTAATGCAAAGGGCCAGGGGCACATGGGATGCATGGAGCCTTTGTCGTGTTGTACACGTGGTGCTACATGTCTGTCAGGAGTCATTATTTGTCTGATAAGAGCTTCTTGTCGCTTATTGTGCCCATATTTTTTGAGGCATTAAGAAAATCCTTTTTGTTAGGATTCTTTGCCAGGCATAATCTTTGTGTCAGGCCTAAATGTGGCCAATATTGGGCACATGGATCCTGCTTTTTCTTGCCTGTATGCTTATTCTGTAACATTATTTCTTCTGAGTCGATCTTGGGATGCATGGTTGTTCATGGATCCAGATTTTCCATGCTTTCACAATACCCCATTTAAAGTTTAAAACTGATAAGTTTGGAATATTTTGAATAAAAAACATAGATGAGAGGACCTTGGGCAGCATAGATGAGTCTTTTCTAGGCTTTCAAATCTCTATTTAATGTAGGATTCGTCTCGGTCCTTTGAGTGGATCTTCTTGGGGTTCTGTACCATCTCTCAGTAAGGATCCTGAAGTAACGTTTTCTCAAAGGATAAGGTTGAGTGGAAAACCCAAGAATTATCTTTATAATTAATGCTGACAGCATAGAACAAGAATTAAGAAGTCTCCACCATCGTTTTTGCCTTATAAATAAGGGTTTTTACCGACGAAAGAGAACTTTTTCTCTCAGCTCAAATTTTCTCTTTTGTCTTCAACCTTTTCTCTATATCTGACTCTCTGCTCGATAATTATGGCCCCCAAAGCTTCATCATCTTTGGCAAAGGTCAAGAAACCTAACGACAAGGGAAAGTGTCCTGCGTCCTCGTCTAAGGCCAAGGATGAGGCTCCGACTTTCCACCAACACGTTAAAGTGCCTATCCATTTTAAGGAAGAGAAGGAGTCTAGACACGGGGACACTTTGTACACAGTCCTCCATATGGATTAGAACATGCACAAACTTTGCATATGACCAAGCCGCATGTTTTATGTGCAAGTCTCACTATGGCCGCATGTGTCCGTCTTGACCTGCCGCATGGATGGCCTCACATGCGTCACACCCGGCCATGGATATCCTAACATGCCTTGGATTCATGTGTCTCACTCATCCTCTTGGATGTTCTTTCACGTGCTTGACATGACTTAGCCCCATATAAGGCACCATATGCATCTGACATGACTTGGCCGCATTTATGCCTTTATATGCTCAAGTTGCCTCTTGGTGCATATGCTATCTTAATGGCTCTAACTATCTTCTGGTTCCTGACTTTTGCAATAACTTTACATGTGGCTCCGTCGGGGAGGTTCTTATTGGCTGTGCTCAGGCTGCGTTGGGCATAAGATTTGACCATATAGTGTCAAATATCCAGGCCCAGATAAACAAGGGTCAATCTTAGGCGAGACTGAAGTTGATAGCCGACCAACCTTTATTTTACTTGCTTAGCCAACTAAACTACGGGCCGATTAAGGATAGCAAGAATTTTTTTTATTTGAAGCCTATCTTCCTATTTGGGGATGCTCTTACTATCTCAAAATCCATGGTGGTGGAGATTAAAGAGAACTGTGACTTCTCCTCTGGCGGGATAAAAATACATATCCCTATGATAAAACTTTATTTGACCATGTCGAATTTCAATTTGGTGTCCCTTCCGAGGAGGATGTTGGGCAACTTGACTTCAGACCAAAAGGGAGTCCTGATCGGCCGTATTCGTCACAACTCCAAGCTGAAGAGGGAATTAGCAACTTTCAAGGGGTCATTTTCTTACTCCCTTCGCGGGTTGGAACCTGGCATCTTTGTACGTAAAATGGGGCCAAGTGTTCATTTCTACAATGCTGATACCTTCTTGAACCAGCTTGCGGACAAGGGATCATATCCAACAAGAAAAATATGCCTGCTCAACTGGGTGCATTATTCACCTTCTTGGATCGTTTTGACCATATGGTTACTAGAGAAGTACGAGCAATTTTTAAAAGTGGCCAATCTCTACTATGCTATAAGGGGTTCCTTTTATAGCCTGGAGAAGAATCCAATGTTATTCGTGGCCTTGATCAAAATATACAACTGTCGCAGATGGACCTTCTTTACCCCTGGCAGGGAGTTAAGACTCGTCCTTAATGAGATGTACGATATTTCGTGGTTGCCCTGGGGCGAGAAGCCATATGAAGAGTACATGCCTGATAATGAAAAATTCAAGAAGTTGGAGGAACAACACCTTGGGTTCCTTGAAGTGTACCGGGAGTTGTTGTCTCACCATAGCACTTATGAACAAACCTCGAAGAAGAGTGATAAAAGAACGGAGGGGACGTTACCCCATACCACTGCCTGGATCCATTACCTTTTTGAAATTACAGCTTTGGGCCAGGTCCCCATTTGAACACCTTGTTCTTACACGATCATCCATGATCTGGCGTGCAATACTAAGAGAACGCCTGCAACGGGTGAGGGGTTTCATAGCTCAAGCAATACCTTCAGCTATTTTTACCAAGATAGGCAGCTATTGTCGGACAAAGCCATGCTAGCTTTATTTTTGATGGTATGGCTAAGAAATTGTGTAGTACTGGGAGGTTCTGGGTCGATTGAGAGGGATAGCCGTAACCACATCCTCCCTGCTGAGAAGTTGTCTTTTGGTCACCGCCTCGCCATACTTCCACCAATGGTCTGCAGCATCCATCGCGGACTTCATATTTTTATCTACAAGGTGCTAGCCCATGACGGTCCCGGGGATTTCAACCGGGTCTAGATGCCTTATCATTATTTAATGGGGTGGCTGCAAATGCACTACCCATCTTTAATGAGACCTGGCCTCGAGACGATGACGACGGAAGCTGACGCCTTTATTCGTCGATATGGTAGGATGCCCTGGGCAAATACTATGGTTCCCGCATGTCGGCATGCTCTCGCCCATATGGCAAATTATTCTTTTTTTTCTTGGTCCTAAAATTTATCGAGAATGAGGTGAATAGAGTTTATTATAATGGTGGTGCTGAACGTCAGGTCTTATCTCCGTGGCTCTTCAGCTGGTTACTCTCCATCCGATTTGCATTTAGTATACTAGAATCGGAATCATGTCTTCTTAGAGCCTTATCTTTCGAGTTTGTTTGCTCGCAAGTTCGGGTACAGCCAACACATGTTGATTAATCCCAGCCTATGTTTTAGTTTCGAGGGTTGCATTTTTCATGGGCTCGAGCCTAGGATTATTATTCTGCCACCAATACCCACGTCACGCCCCAGTGCCAAAATACGTAGGACTAGGACACGTAAGCATGGCATTCGCAAGTATATGGCAACTTCAATATATGGAAACCATAACACATGCGTACGCTATATCATGAATAATAATTCATAAGTGGTAAAAACTGTCATAAGTCACAAGGTATAATCTAATCTCATCTACAGAAATCAAATGAATAAATAACCAATATCTATAAACTAGATCTCCATATAAAGTATCTAATGATGGTAGTCGGATGGAAACAAATCATCTACCGAACTAGAATATAGAATAAATAAGATAAATACAATATAAGAATATCAACTAACAGTCACGGGCTCGAAAATGAGACCTCCTCAAAATATACGTAGCAAGTCCGGATCTGCGCTCTTGCGAATACTCATGAACATCTAAACCTGGAAAGGGACCAGGTCCTCAGAGGGACATAACAAGATACAAAGAAACATACCATAAAGTAAATACTGTGAAAACTCAAGGGTGACCTAAGCAGCTAAGTGAAATACACTTTGAAGACAACCTTGGTACGTATGGGTAGGTGAAAGGTATAAAGCATAGCGTCGAGCCAGAGGCTAAGTACCTGGCATTAGCTGTAAACTAGATGCCAGGAGTATATGCTGACTATATCATCGATCATGATAGCACGCAGCTAGTAACCTCTGTCGGATGTATCGATAAGCATATACGCCCATAACCGAAAAATACTGTCCCATAACCGGGTAACACTGGCCCATAACCGGGTAACACTGAGGCTCATGGCCCCGCAGTTTACTCTGAAACTATGGCAACCAACTGTCTGTCCCATACTCCTACTAATTGTCTTTCCTGCCCAATATATGCATGTTGTATCCACAACACGCAGTAGCTACTACACCGAGACGGAGTGCAAGTATCGGTATTGTAACTCTGGCTCATAGTCTATCGTTAGAACGATAGTCCAACCAAACAAGGACAAGGATTGGACCTTCGTACTACAACAGTCTATGCTCCGACTACTAATAACTACTAAATCTCTAACATGCATCACTATTAGCAGTTATACCCTATCCGTCACACGACCTACGCGTACAGGTGGCCAACCGCATATACAAGTTCGTGCCCTACATGCGACTCACAAAACGTGTAAGAAATATGTCAAGGCCTGGGGAGTCATACCGATAACTTCACAACTTTAGGTGGGTCTACTAGACACTAGGTCAGACACAAGTCATAATGTCAACGCCTTCGTTGACTGCACCCGAGTCTCTCTCGGATGCGCACAGTTATATAATATAAACATACAACTAATAATACAAAATTTAAACAGTACACAAGGCAAGGTATACTTGTCTGGCAAAAAGCTGCGTAGTATCAATGACCTGCTCCTGAAGTCGCGCAGATAATCCAAATCAGTCCTCTCGGAGTACGCGTACGGGAATAACGGTGACGACGCTGAGGTTGACGATGATGATGGTAAACAACGATGATGATGGCAACGATATGGACGACGATGACGAAGTTAACGACAATGATGATGACGATGGCGATGGAGATAAAAATGATGATAATGACGGGTTAATGATGGTAATAAGATGATGATGTTGATTAGGTCGCTGGTGTAGACGATGATGATGATGGGGATAATGATGTGGATGATGGTGATGACGAGGACGATGATATGGACATTGGTGATGACAAGGATGAGATGTGGATGATGGTGATGACTAGGATGATGATGATGGGGTGATATTGATGATGATGATGGGTATTGATGTTGATGATGATGTTAATAGCAATGGTGGTGGTGATGATAAAGTATGGTGTTGGTGACTGAACTCCGGCCAGGGGGGAGGTCCTGCTAGGGGCTCGTCGAGTTGCACGACGGGGGGGTGTTCAGACGAGAGGAGGAAGAGAGGGAGAGATGGGGCTGCTGTGTTGAGCTTGTTGACTAGGCGGAGGAGCTCCGTTCGGGACGAGGCTGGGGATGGCTATGGAGGAGACGACAATAGTGGTGAAGGTGGTGCTAGATTGGGTGGCATCGTGGCGGTAGTGGCAGTGGTGGTGGCTCTGCGGGTAGATGGCCAGGGTGGTTTGGCTACGAGTCGAGGTCAGCACAGCGGCTCGAGGATGCCGGGGATGAGGCCAGAGAAGAAGAAGTCGACGAGGGAGAGGGGGCTCGGGTGTGGCGAGGTACAGTACAGCGGAGCACGGCGGAGGAAAGGAGGTGGTAGTGCTGGGTGGAGATCAGCGGGGTCTCCGGCGTGTCTCAGGGAAAGCTCCAGCTGGGGGAGGCTGAAAGAGGAGGATGAACAGGGTGGGTTGGGTTTTGTCGGCTAGGAATTAGATTTAGGTTTAGGTTTTGGGATTTTTTGGGAGAAATAAAGGAAGGGAGATATTTATTCATGTAGGATTTTGGGTTTGGTTTGACCCAAAAGTTTTGGCTTCGTCAACCCTCCTTGAAGTGGGCCTTGGGCTCACATGATGATGTTTGGAGGGCCATAATTGCATTGTTTAAATGCAAGGATAGGTTTAGAATAAAGGGGGCGATGTTGCGCGTTGCATATCCCAAAAATTATAAAAAAATTCCTATGAAGGGAAAAGTTGGATTTCTTCATGTATTGTACAATGGGGTGGACACCTCAATGAAATTATGAATAAAAGCACCCAACAATTGGGAAAATTACACAAAGATGGAAATTGGGTTTTAATTAATAAAAATTAGTGCGCAAGATGTTCTAGAATTAATTAGAAGTACATGGGAATAAAATTAGGTGGGACACAAGTGTCATGGACGTAGAGGATACAATGTAGAATATTATCAAAAATTTAGGTTGCATAAAACGGTCAAGATTGTGTTCCCAATTTCGATTGGAACACACAAGGGTACAAAGTCGTATTTTATTTAGAATTAAATAATAACGTCTGCGATGAATACTGTGCGACTAAAATGTAGCACAAGAAAGCATAATTATAAGTTACACCGAGGTCAGAATGGTAGGCGGGCATGTGTAGGACAAGTTTATGAAATTTTCAGATAGGCAATGGCTAGTATAGCGTTCCAATTATCGAAGCAACGGTAAGGTGCGCTAAGCGATATAAATATTGTATAGTTAAATCAAATGCCGTATTCTATTTCTAATTGGGTTCCACTAGCCCTAATTTTACTATCTAAGCCAAGTAGGCCTAATTTTGGGTAAGGGGGTTTACAATCTACCCAACTTAAAAATAATTTCGTCCTCGAAATTAAAATAGGGTAGGGTTTCTCTATCTAATCTCACTTGGTCACTGTCTAAAAGAATTCACCTCAAGTTTTAGCAATGCGGTTTCTACCGAACTTAGAATTTACCCATCTATCACCTAAGGCTATACATCTAAGAAAATATTCCTCTAATTATTTAATCGTGTTATTCAATCCTCAAAGTTTTAATACTAAATATATCATATATGATATGCCCTTAACCAATTATAAAAGAGGGTCACCAAGTCATATGATTAGCCTATGGGGTATATCTAGTACTTATCAGTATATCCACTTATACCAAGTACGATGTTTCGTTTTTCCGAAATAAGGAAAGACGGAAAGCAATAATAAAGAGTTCAAAGGGGAAGGTAATAGAATAAAAGTGTGGGAATCAAGGCGTTTAAAGAATTCAAATGAGAATTGTCAAGGCAGTTGTGGATTTAAAATACTATTTGGTAGTTTCTGATTCGCATGCTCGTATTGGTACAGTTATGTAACCGATACAATATGCTTAGACATATCTAGAGGGCAAGTATATTCATCCACTAGTCAACTATATATCTCAATCCACGTAAAGTAGTATTACGAATGGTGAACCAAATGTACTAAGGTTAGCTAGACCTTAATATGCTGATTCTGATTAGACAATGTATTAGTAGGCGTCCCTAATATTACATATATCATGATTAAGCTCGATAAAAGAATAAGCTTGCAAAACTAGGCTATAAAATAACAACATAAGTCGAGGTGGTACAGAAAATATAAGTACGCTAGATTATGATAAAAGAAAGTACACAATAATTCAAGTTCATAAAAAGATAAAATTCTACAGTCTCTACAGTTGTCATACAAACTCCTTGTCTAAGTCATCAGTCGACCAAATAGGGATATGGGCCTCTAATTTCTATAGTCTAAACACTATCTTCTTATGCAAGTCTAAAGTTGTGTCATTCGGTTATGCTTCATCAATGGGTTAAGAGGACTATGTAATACTATGTTGTGAGGCATACTACCCAACTTAAAATAATTTACTAATATTGTACTGTCTTAAGGATATAGTAGAAATTCCTGTTAAGGTTTACAAGGAAGGGTCTTGGTACTTATTAGGGTGTCTTATTGCATTATATAGATCATGGTCAACTTAAGTCTTAATCATAGTGCTCATAGAACAGAAGGGTTAACATTAAGAATGGAAGCGTTAGGTGGCATGACAAAAGAACATAATTAATCGTTGCACAAATAGCGAGCGCTAGATTTTGGAGGAACAAGATATAAAATTAAAAGAGAGAGACTCTTGATAATATCATGGTTTTCTAAGGGAAGATGCTATGCTAATCTCCGTGTTTAAGGTATGATCAAGAAAATATTCTAAGCATTGCTCTTAGCTTTCTAGGGTACTGTCTGCTAATCTCAAGACAAGAATCTAAATGTATAGTTCTATAATACTATCTCACTATGAAAGTTAGGTTTTAGTCCTAATCTTTATTCTTGGATTTCAACTGGTTCCTCAATACTATGGTCAATAATATGATCAAATTTCTAACTAATTCTAGTAATGTCTATACTACTCTCAAGTTATCCCTAAATATATAAACAGCTAATGGTAAATTAATCTATAGGTAAGGGACGCTAGGGTTCATTAGGTATTTCATCTTAGTGATGTGTCAATATCCTAGTTGTACTCTTAATAGGAAGGTTACCCTACTTATTATCTAAAGACAGGGACTTCTATATTCTAGGGGAAGGCTACACTCAAAGAACTATTAGGGAAGCATATGAATCAAGCAGGATGCAGATATTCAAATAGAACAGATTGGAAGGAAGGCGAATCATAGTCAATTATGGATGAGATCCTATACTCTAATCCTAGGTGCAGGCTTGCTCAGTACAGTAACGTAACCGAGATAATATGCTCTCGACCTGCATGGGCCACCACTAAAAACATGTTATACCCCAGTCCCAAAATACATAGGACAAGGACACGTAAGCCTGCCAGTCGCATGTATATGGCAACTCTAATTTATGAAAACCATAACAAATATGTACGCTGTATCATGAACAATAATTCATAAGTGGTAAAAACTATCACAAGTCACAAGGTATAATCTAATCTCATCCACATAAATCAAATAAATAAATAACCAATATCTATGAACTAGATCTCCATATAAAGTATCTAATGATGGTAGTCGGATGGAAACAAATCTACTACCGAACTGGAATATAGAATAAACAAGATAAATACAATATAAGAATATCAACTAATAGTCATGGGCTCAAAAAGGAGACCTCCTCAAAATATATGTAGCAAGTTCGGATCTGCGCTGGCCCATAACCGGGTAACATTGAGGCTCACGGTATAAAGCATAGCGTCGAGCCAAAGTCTAAGTACCTGGCATTAGCTGTAAACTGGATGCCAGGAGTATATGCTGACTACATCATAGATCATGATAGCGCACAGCTAGTTACCTCTGTCGGATGTATCGACAAGCATATACGCCTATAACCGGGTAACACTGTCCCATAACCGAGTATCACTGGCCCATAACCGGGTAAAACTGGCCCATAATAGGGTAACACTAAGACTCACGGCCCCGCAGTTTATTCTGAAACTACGGCAACCAAATGTCTATCCCATACGCCTACTAATTGTCTTTTCCGCCCAATGATCTATGCATGTTATATCCATAACACACAATAGCTACTACACCGAGACGGAGTGCAAGTATCAGTGTCATAACTCTAGCTTATAGTCTATCATTAGAATGATAGTCCAACCTCACAACCAAACAAGGACAAGGATTGGACCTTCGTACTATAATAGTCTATGCTCCGACTACTAATAACTGCTAAGTCTCTAACATGCATCACTATTAGCAATTATACCCTATCTGTCGCACGACCTACGCGTACAGGTGGCCAACCGCATACGCAAGTCCGTCCTCTACATGAGACTCATAATACGTGTAAGAAATATGTCAAGGCCTGGGGAGTCATATCGATAACTACACAACTTTAGGTGGGTATACTAGATACTAGGTCAGACACAAGTCCTAACGTCAACGCCTTCGTTGACTGCACCCGAGTCTCTCTCGGACGTGCACAGTTATATAATATAAACATACAACTAATAATACAGAATTTAAACAGTACACAAGGCAAGGTATACTTGCCTGGCAAGAAAGCTGTATAGTAACAATAACCTGCTCCTGAAGTCGCACAGATAATCCAAATCGGTCCTCTCGGGTACGCGCACGGGAATGACTGTGACGATGCTAAGGTTGACAACGATGATGGCAACGATGTGGATGACGATGACGAAGTTAACTACGATGATGACGACGATGGCGATGGGGATAAAAATGATGATAATGATGGGTTAATGATGGTAATGAGATGATGATGTTGATTAGGTCGCTGGTGTGGATGATGATGATGGGGATAATGATGTAGATGATTGTGATGACGAGGATGATGACGTGGACATTGGTGATGACGAGAATGAGATATGGATGATGGTGATGACTAGGATGATGATGATGTGGTGATATTGATGATGATGATGGGTGTTGATGTTGATGTTGATGATGATGTTAATAGCAATGGTGGTGGTGTTGATAAAGTATGGTGGTGGTGACTAAACTCCGGCCAGGGGGGAGGTCCGGCCAGGGACTCGTCGAGTTGCATGACGGGGGGGTGTTCAGACGAGAGAAGGAAGAGATGGAGAGATGGGGCTGCTGTGTCGAGCTTGTTGACTAGGCGGAGGAGCTCCGGTCGGGATAAGGCCGGAGATGGCTATGGAGGAGACGGCAATGGTGGTGAAGGTGGTGCTAGAATGGGTGGCGTAGTGGCGGTAGTGGCAGTGGTGGTGGCTCCGTGGGAAGATGGCCAGGGTGGTTCGGCTCTGGGTCGAGGTCAGCACAGCGGCTCGGGGATGCCGGGGATGAGGTCGGAGAAGAAGAAGTCAACGAGGGAGAGGGGGCTCTGGTGTGGCGAGGTGCAGTGCAGCGGGGCACGGCGTTGGGAAGGAGGTGGTAGTGCTGGGTGGAGATCAACGGAGTGTCCGGCGTGTCTCCGACGAAGCTCTGGCCGGGGAGGCTGAAGGAGGAGGATGAACAGGGAGGGTTGGGTATTGTCGGCTAGGAATTAGATTTAGGTTTAGGTTTTGGGGTTTTTTGGAGAAATAAAGGAAGGAAGATATTATACATGTAGGATTTTGGGTTTGGTTTGACCTAAAATTTTGGACTTGGTCAACCCTCCTTGAAGTGGGCCTTGGGCTCACATGAGGATGTTTGGAGTGCCATAATTGCATTGTTTAAATGTAAGGATAGGTTTAGAATATAGGGGGCGATGTTGCGCGTTGCACATCCCAAAAATTATGGAAAAATTTCTATGAAGGGGAAAGTTGGATTTCTTCATGTATTGTCCAACGGGGTTGATACCTCAATGAAATTTTGAATAAAAGCGCCCAACAATTGGGAAAATTGTACAAAGATAGAAATTGGATTTTAATTAATTAAAATTAGTACGCAAGAATTAATTAGAAGTACATGAAAATAAAATTAGGTGGGACACAAGTGTTATGGACGTAGAGGATAAAGTGTAAAATATTATCAAAAATTTGGATTGCACAAAACGGTCAAGATTGTGTTACCAATTTTGATTGGAACGCACAAAGGTACAAAGTTATATTTTATTTTGAATTAAATAATAACGTCTGCGACGAATGTTGTGCGACTAAAATGTAGCACAAGAAAGCATAATTATAAGTTACACCGAGGTCAGAATGGTAAGCGGACACGTCTAGGATAAGGTTGTGAAATTTGCAGATAGGCAATGGCTAGTTTAGCGCTCCAGTTATCGAAGCAACGGTAAGGTGCGCTAAACGATATAAATATTTTATATTAAAATCAAATGTCGTGTTCTATTTCTAATTGGGTTCCACTAGCCCTAATTTCACTATCTAAGCCAAGTAGGCCTAATTTTGGGTGAGGGGGTTTATAACACATGTCCAATTCACGCTATCGGACGTTAAGGTTTTAAAATATATTATTCACGTAACGGCTAACTTTTTTGTAGCCATGAATGCACCACCACATGGTTTTGATCGGGATACTAGCTTCATCATAGGCACTAAGCTGAAGCACCAGAGCGGCGGGTGCAAAAAAGGTTGGGGTAAAAACAACGGGAAGGCTGTACTTTTGCCTACTGACCCCGAATCGACAACGGAGGAAAAGAATACTTCTAACAACCCCACGCTTCTGGTGGACTTTCCAATAAAGGGCAGGGCCTCTCCGGTACGCGAGGAGCCCTCCATCAAAGAAGAGAATACAGGAACCATCTGTGGCAACGAGGTTTAGTTACCGGAAAATAGTTGCTACCATGAACCCTACGCATGCCTTGGAAGACAAAAAAGAGGAGGAGGCAGGACCCCTTGCATTGGTGATTCGCCAACCGGATCCCATTCTTGACGCCGATGTGGTATCCCTACATCCTCTTAGCATTATTGCCAGGTCCCCTTTTTATGACCTTTTTTTCCTGGTTTATCTGAATTTATGCAGAGACCGGGAGCGAGGGTGAGGACACTTCCTCCATGGGCCGCTATAATAGGGATATCTTACCTGGAGAAGGAGACGATGTCATCTTCCTATGAACTGTATGTTGGCAAACTTATCGCTGAGATGGTAGAAAGGTTCGATGAAGAAGGGGACTCTTCCTTGGCTGACCCATCGGTTGGAGATGTGGGCGCCATGGGGACAACCATGTCTACTCCGACGGTACTGCCAACTCTGATACTTCACCTAGCTATATTGTTTCACCATTTCAAAAGAGATGAGGTTTTTTTTCTTCAATTCTTCGTCCTTTAGGTAAAGTTACTCACTGATTTCCTTGATTAGACAGGACCTTCCTCACCTATAAACTTATTTACCGTGACAGCGAAATAGAGTATGGTGGAGGAGGCTGAACCAGGACTCATCGGGATAAGACCTGGGTCAGTCGCATCTTCCTCTGTGGTTGGAGAAACTCTTGAGGGACCTTCGGCAGGCACGGGGCCTGCTTATGATGCTGATCTTCCTGAAGTTTTGGTTATCGAGGAAGATGTTAGGGAAGGAGAAGTAGCTCGTGGGGAGGCTAAGCCTTTGTCTCACTATTCTGCGGGTGGTAAACACCTGACGGGGCCTGAAGTGAAGTCTAGTGTAGAGAAGGCCTCTATTGTTGCGGACCTACTTGGTGTGGCGAGAGCTTCATCACCTCCTCAGGCTGACATTGGGCAACATTAAGTATCAGGGAGCGGTCTTCCCGAGGGAATTGTTCTGGGTCTTACTAGCGTGAAGGACAAGCATGCCAGTTTGCCTGGCGTCTAGACACTACTTTCGATGGGATAATGTTTGGCCAATGCAAATGTAACTCGTCATCTAGAAACATTGGTTCCACCACCTGATTTGTCAAGTGTTTTTCCCTCTACTTCACAGGATACCTACATTATCGTATTGCTTGTAATCCTTTCATTTTCGTCTCCTTTGACTTCTTCCACAGAAGTTGCGGTTACAACCACTTCCAAGGTTATCCTTCAGGGCTTCTATATATTATTAAAGCAGGGAGTTTAAAATATACCAGGATGAGGGATACCTTTTGTTTTGTCTAAGCACAGTACCCTGGGCCAGATACAGATTTTGAAGACCCTTCCTGGCTCTGAGCAACCATCTGACCTGCTGCTTCAGAAGTTAACTAAAGTAGAACAGTTCTTGAACGAGTTGCAGCAGGTGCAATAGGTTGACGTCACTGCAATAGTGGCCATAGAGTATGAATACCCCTGGACCCCGTAGAACAAGTGAAGGCTGCCTATGGGAAGACCAAGGCGGGTCTAGAGCAAGAACTCAAGAAGCTGGAACTCCAACGTACCAAGTTGGACATAAGCGAGGCGACTCGCCTTTCTTGAGAAAATAGGTTTTCCTATACTATTGATGAGTTCCAACAAAAGATTGCAGAACTCCAGACCAAGCTCAAGATCCTCGAGGGTGATGTTCATGAGGCCCGCAAAGAGTGGGAGGCTATCTGTGCAAAATCTCATACCGTGGCCTAGTTTTTTGCTGACCTTGAAGATACTCTGAAGAAACTAGAGGAGAAGCACTAGGCATATGCTCACCTCGATGATCCCGCTGCTGTAGCTCAAGAAGCAGAGAGCCGGGTCAAATCTAAGATTAATGCCAGAGTTGCCCATTTTTAAGGACGATTAGAAGAGTTGTGCACTGATCAGCAGCATCAATGGTTATTTCTTCCTTCTTTTTTTGATTGAGGCGTTGGTAAGTCCTCAACTGTAGTTTACTTTTGCATCCATATTTGGAAGAAATAAAAGCCTTTTCCCTTTTATTGGAATTATTCGTATAAACTTTGGGTATCATACCAGAGGTAATATGGATATAGCATAATATCGTAGTTTGTTAGGGATATCCCACAGGTGTTTCATTTGTGAACCTATTACTTCTTGTGCACTTGGGTGCAGGTAATAGGTTCGAGACAAGCCCTATTAGATATATGTACGTAGCGGGTTTTGTGGACTTAACACCGATGGCGTACTTAGAGTTAAGTATGGGTGATAAGTTTAAATGACGACTGATGCCAAAGGTATTATGGACTTAAAAATTGATGGTCATACCGAGAGGTTTGTTCAGAACTAATATGGACATGGAAAACTCTACTGGGGAGGTTGTCAGGATGATAGCTCAGAGGTAACGCGGACGTAACCTAATCAATAGTCGTACCGAGAGGTTGGGTATGATCCTGGTATTTTTATGGAAGAAAAAGAAAATAAGCCAGAGGTAATATGGACATGGCTAATTTTTTGGATGGGGAACATGTGCAGCTAATAGTTCAGAGGTAATATGGACGTGAACAGTTTTTTTTTGTTGAGGACATCCTATTATGGGATCTCTAGTGGATATATTACTTCTTGCGTACTGGAGTGCAAGTAATAAGTTTGAAAAAAAAGCTATCAGAGGTTATATGAACGTGATAGATTTTGTAGACTCATTACCTCTTATGAACTTGAGTTCAAATAATAATTTCAAAATAGAACCCTATCAGAGGTGATATGAATGTGCTAGTTTTTGTGGACTCATTACTTCTTTCGTACCTGATTGCAAGTAGTTGATTCGAGACAAGCCCTGCCAAATGTGATATGGGCGTTGTAGGTTTTATGGACTTAACACCGCTGGAGTACTTATAATTAAGTATGGATGATAAGTTTAAATGATGACCGATGTCAGAGGTATTATGGACATGATAATCGATAGTCATACTAAGAGATTTTCTCAAAGGTAATATGGATATGGCAAACCCTACTGGAAATAACGGGTTAGGATAGTAGTTCAAAGGTGATGTGGACATGAACTAATGACCAAGGGAACTGATTATGAGTGGTCTACCCGAAAGTGTGGGTAGACCTAAAGATGGATCCGATGTCTATTGCGTATTCAAGATTCCTGAATACAAATAATATCTTTCATCAAACATTTATGAAAATGACGTGCATATTGTGCTTACACACTTGCTCGGGATGAACAACGGGTAACGTACACTGTATATTTTTGTTGTACAGCTGATAGTAAGGGGAGTACAAGTCTAGCTTAGATATAGTATTTTTTGAGGAACTTGTCGTTGGTAGGCATCATGAGCTAGTCTTCCTTGGGTTTTGCGAGCCGGTAGTCGCCATTGGAGAATACAGACTCCACGATCAACCGACCATCCCATTTAGGTTGGAATTTACCGACCGTATTGTGGGTCATAACCTTCGGTCTTCTTACTGTCAAGACGAGGTCATCCACTTGGTAAGTCCTCTTCTTGACCCGTTTGTGAAAGGCTCCCGAGAGGTGAGCTTGGTACAGCACAATGCGTTATTGAGCTATGAGACACTTCTCGTCGAGTGCTTCCAACTCTTGTAGCCGTCGGCGGTGATTGTCATCAATGGTCAATCGGTAGGACAGAGCCACTAGGATTGACAAAAATTGGATCTCGAGTGAGAGGACCGCTTCACTTCTGTAAACCAAAGAGAATGACGTGATGCCAGTAGGTGTCCAGACCGTTGTGCGATAGGCCCATAGACATTCACCCAGCTTCTCATTCTAGTCGCACTTATTAGATGACACGAACTTCTTGAGTAGCTTTATAATGGTCTTGTTGAATGCTTCTTCCAGACTATTTGCTATTGGGTTGTAGGCAGTTGAGGCTACATTCTGGATTCAGTTTTTGTCAAAAAATCGATAAAAAGTATGACATACAAATTGTGGACCATTGCCATGGATGATCCTTTGTGGTAGGCCAAAGTGGTATATGACGTAATGCTTGACAAGGCTGATCACGTTTGAGATCGTGACTTCAACGAGTGTAACGGCTTTCACCCATTTAAAGATGTAGTCGGTGATAGCCAAGATGAACTGATGTCCCTTAGAAGAAAGTGGACTAATTGGCCCGATAATGTCCATTCCCCTTGCTTTAAACATCCAAGATGCTACCGTTGGGTGTAGGAATTCTTTGGGCTGGTGGTTAAAGTCTACGTGGATTTGGCACACTTGGCACCTCCTCGCATAGTCAACAACATCTGCTACTATTGTAGGGCAATAGTAACCCATTCTCCGAAGGTGGTCCTGTCACACCTGTTTTTAGATTTGGTATTCTTGAATTTGTGATATTTAAAATTTTTTCCTATAAATATAGTATTGATGTATTTTGCATGTTGGTTCATGTCTATATATTTTGCTTTATATGTTTGGATTTCTATTTATTGTGGGAGACTATCTAAGACCAATAGAGAACATATATTTGCAATTGTCATGAACCTGTGCTAGGACCCATATGTAGGATGGATACCAGACCTGGTTCACTTTTGGAACCACTAAGCCTATTTTTTGGGGTTAATATTTGTTTGGAGAGTGTTATGACTTAATCATATGGCTAACCTCATTTTTCCACTTGGTATATATATATATGGTTTTCTCTTTCCTCTCTCATTCTCCCTCATTTCCACTTCCTTTCTTCTTTCCTCTTCCTCCTTCCCTCAAGAGCTCCCCCTTGGCCGATCTGTAGCCCAAACCCTAGCCCTAGACTTGGTTCTAGGAAGAGGTTTGTTTGTTCGCCAAGACAAATATATTTTGCTCAAAGTTCAAAGTGGTGAAGCCATAATTTTTGGATTTTACTATATATATATATATATATATATATATATATATATATATATATATATATATATATATATATATATATATATATATATATATAGTAATTAAAATGTGTTTGATGAAACATATTTTTCTTGATGTGCTCATTATTTTTAGTTCTTGTAGTTTTAGGTTTTGGTGAATGGTTTGTAGTAGATCTGAGTTTCAAGTTAGGTTTTTCATGTGTTCTATAAGTTTTCTTTAGTTTTGATACATTAAAACTTAATTTTTTTTTTCGAAAACTAATAGTTCCATGTGATAGAGCATTTGATTTCGTGCAGTGTTTGCTTTTGTTTCACAGAATTTGGACTTAAAATAAAGATTTTGTGAAGAAAATAAGTTATTTCGCATTTTTTGAGCTTTTTCCATGGAGTTTGTGCTATTTTAGGACGAAGGAGTTTCATGCGGCCAAGCTACATGCAACCCTTCTAACGTGAAGCCTATCTTATTAGGTGCATGACTGTCTCTACATATGTGCCCCTATGTTGAATGCATAGAATACTGAACGCATAAGATTTTTTAAAGAGCTATTGTCTATGTAGCCATAGTGCATGCATTCAACTTGTCATTTAACTTAGAAGCGACATATGTGTCTTTTTCTTGTACGTCTTTTCATTCATACCTTTTTATCTTTTCTCTCACACGTATTGATGGCATGTCACATCGGTCACTTCTCTGACACGCAATTATGACCCATCATTTAGCACTTGTCCCGAATAGTGGACCTTACTTTGTGCATGCGCCCAATTTGTCCATGAGGCACCTGTCTCATGGCGCGGCCTGTTGTATGCGACTAGTTGGTTCACGCAGCAGAGCATCCATGAGTCCAGCTCTATACGGCCAGTTGCTCATGCGCCCATGCGGCCCTAGTTACCCATATGCACGTTTTGTTTCACTTAGTTAATATTTCATGGAATATTTTTATTGAGTATTATGTTATATGTGCTGATCCTAGTGCTTGCTTGTATTGTGACTCTAAGTATAATGGACTTAGTGAATCAAAATGCTCTAGATATGTCTATGTGCTAAAACAGAATATGTGCATGACATGATTATATATTATATTAGACTATGTGTTGATCCAATTGAGTTGGAAGTGATATTGACCTATTACCTGCTAAGTGGACTCAGATCACTATATTATTCACCTTTGTTTGTCAGATAGAGTGAGGGGCGTAGTTTTCCTCGAGAGACGATATGCAATCCTGGTGCATATTTTGTTTAAGAATTGGGGATCTGCTCTAGAGTCGGTCACATTTTTTCTCTTGCTCCCATCTGGCACCATTAATTAGTAATTCGAGGACTTTACAATTAAGGCTTCTAATTAGTTGATTAATTAATAATCTGTATACCTGATTTGAGACGATTTTATGCGATCAAGTGATTCAATATGAAAATAAGATTCAAGTGACTGATTTATAGGCATGTATTCTTGTATCCGAGTTAATACTCTCTTTCGCACTGAGTGTGCCATATGATTTTACTTATGCAACGAAGTACAACAAAACTTGCTAGATATACTATGACTATGTGACTCTTGACCTGATTAATATAGTTATCTGATTGGCTAGTAGACCTGATATCCTGACTCGTCTACTTGTATTTGTGCTGATACATTTACTACTTGCTATGCGTACCAACGTGCTATATGCTATATGTACATGAGGTACGACATATCTTGTTACCTTATATGTGTTATATGTTTTACTATTCTACGCTACATGTGATATTATATAATTTTTCCATCACGTACCTCGTAGTTAGTCAGTTATCATAGCTTGGTTAGGTTGCTTGCTTGATTTGTTGCATTACACTTGGAGGAATCCATATTTGGCTCTCGAGCAACATTGTGGATTCGTACCAAGCGTACATGTACTATGGTGCATCATCTAAAGAGGATAATCGTATGACCATGGCACGATATTCTATACAACTGTAGGGTTAATTAGGTAACTTAAACTGCTAGAAGTATTGGGAGAGAATAGAATCTTGAGATCATACGTGGTAGCTACCAGTAGGACATATGTCATAGGTCATCATATTGGTCCCTAACCGATACTATATATCATCTACAATAGTAAACTGCAATATCTGGCTATATTATATATTATTACAAGATTACTTGCGTTGTGGCCTTACGATGCTTACATATTATGTGCTATGCGTTTATTTGCTCGGCCAGCCCATCTCACCATCAGCATGATATAAGGATTATAATATTGTATCATTCTTTTGGGATAATCGATATATCACATAGCAAGCCTAGAACAGATTGTCGTTATAACTTGACTCTCTGTGCATGTTCTGGTAGTCTAGGGACATAAATTATTATGGTTCAATGGTCAACCCTTATCCTTGTTTTGTTATAGTTTTGCGCTAATATGTCACAATAGGCCATGTACTAAAGCTGTATATATACCTATATCTTAGCTCGTATTATGACAAGTGTGTTCTTGATTATATTGATATGTTGTATCTTCGTCGTATTCATAATTAATGAGTCATACCGTGTCTGGGTGTAGTACGATACCTCTTGTCCTTATTTGGTTGTAGAGGTGTCCTGCTACTTCGATGAAAGGTCATATGCTTGTAGTTGTGGCACAGATTCCAATTTATGTACTTTATTGGTTTTGCTTCATTCATTTGTGCTTATTTGTGGTACTCGCTCTTGGGGCCTGACCCCACTTATTTTGTTTGGCCAGGTTTAGTAGCAGAGCCCGAGGATCCTGTCTTACATCCAACTGATGGTGCACACCAGTAGGATGCCAATCGAGGAACTTGAGTGGGTTTCTTCTCCCTCACTATGAGTATCATTTTGTATTAGCCATTGGCGTTTAGCTGATGGCACTTATTAGCCAGTTTATCTGGACATTAGTTTCTTTACATGATTGTATATTATTCATACCGCGATTGACTTATAATTATGTACTCTTGATAATATACTAGTTTATCATTTTGTATAACTGGTTTCATGATCATTCTGATAGAGCGTCAGGGATGCCTAACTTCTTTATCTTACATGTTAATTCTTATTATTTCTTGGTTGATGATTGAGACATTGATGTTCTTGATCCTAGGTGACATGACTGTAGTATGCACCCCTTTGTCTTTAGACAATCTTAGCACGTTATGGGTTACTTCGGTATTCCGTAAGGTGTGGCTGGTAGAGTCACGCTCCCGCTCTCTAGTATTCTAGTTCTGGGGCGTGATATGGTTTTAGTTGTGGCACATGCAGGTCTGTCTTTCCTTTTATACTTGTAGGGTGTCTTATTATAGGAGCCTCAATCATAATTGTTTCCTTTGATATCCTGAATTCGTCTTCTTCTATACCGAGCTTGAATTATCAACAGTTTGCTTCCATGTTCTTTCTTGTGTTGTCCTTTGATGTCTTGGTGTCCATTTCCTTCAGGGGTACCTCATCCCTGCTTGTTAGAGCAGTAGATATGGTAAAACAACTAGCAGAGAAAGATCTCATTGAGCGCCAAAAAGATACAACACTTCCTCAAAATCATCTTCGAGTAGAGCTAGTAGATGGACAATATATACCAGAGATCCTGGTACCCCCGGGAGTGCCAGCGACACAGCAGCACTTGATGCTCTGATACTGTTAGTAATTATCAGAGGCATGATGGATATACAACAGCATCAGATAGCGATAAAATAACACCAGCAGCTTTTATAACAGGAATAAAACATTCTATTGAACCAAGGGCTCCAAATAGCTCTCAAGGAGAGTAAAAAAGAAGATTATGGGACATCATATAGATTATATTGACTCAACCCGAGCAATTTTGAAGGCACAAAGAATGCTATTATGGCAGATGATTGGCTTCAAGACATTGAGACGATCATGGTTGTAGCTAAGATTCCAGTAGAGGAGCAAGTCAATCAATTCCAATTATAACTACAAGATCTTGCTCGTGATTGGTGGGTAACGGAGGAAGTCGGCTTGAAGCATCCTATCTCTTGGGATAACTTCAGAACATGGTTCAGGACCATGTATTTTGGAGTAGTGGATCAGTACAAGCTACAACAAAAATTTATTGATCTCCGGCAATCCGACAGAACAGTAGATGGATTTGCAGCAGAGTTCTGCCGGCTAAGCAGGTTTGCTCCAGCTATGGTGACGACGGAGCAAGAAAGGGCTATAAGATTCCAGCAAGGAATTCATCTCAAGATTTTGCAATTAGTGGAAGGAGATGACTATCAAACTTTCGATGATGTACTTGTAGCAGCCAGGAAACATGAGCTCATTATCCAAAGAATGATAGCAAGGACCAAAGGCCGTAAGAGGTCTCATGCCCAGAACACAAAAGGAGGACCGACACCACGTACGTTTGTACCAGCACTCGATATTCATATTCTTGATTTGGCACCACGGGAGCCAGTGGCATCAGATAAGACAATGCCAATTTGGCAACAACAACCGAGACAACCTCAACAATGTTCGAAGAATCCAGTTGGATGTACTTATTATGGCAAAGATGGTTATACTCAGGATGTGTGCAGGATGAAAAGTGAAAGATTCTTGAGGTATGGGGGTTCAGACCACATGATAGCTACTATCCCACAGATGCAGACGCAAAGAGGACCATACCAGCAATTTCCAGCGTTGCCAGCTCCATAAGCAATTATGTATCACGAGCCAACATTTGCAGTACGATCATTATCCCAATGTCCGATGTTGATGCAAGCACATGTGTTTCACCAGAGACAATATCAGTTTAGTCAGTAGGGACCACAGCGGGAGTGTCATCCTCATGATAGAGCTGTAGCTGCACTAAGACATGAGCAAACAGAGTTTGGCATGTTAGAGCAGATATTGCCAGAGGGCGGTCAAGTCGAGGGTGAGTTTTAAGCTTTTTTTCAGTTTAATTTATCTTTTGGGTTTCGTATATTTTGTGAGTAGAGATGATCTTTCTTCTAACTCTTCCTTCGTATCTTGTGATACATGATGCATGTCATATCTCCCAAATATGAATGTATGTCCTTGGCAGAGTCATGTTCTTGACTAAGTCATTGGTACCGACTTATCTCGAGACATGATCCTTGTTTATTTTTGGGAGTCAGCATAGGCCAGCAAGGACGAATTTTTATTTTAGCTGACTCAGGAGACATATTTATCTATATACCTCCCGCTCTTCCTTTCTCTTTGATTGTGTAGATTGGTTATGCATTTCCTCTATGTGGTTGATTGCTTTTATTTACCTGTCTATTCCATTTGATTTGGTTTCCAGCTAGTTGTAGCTCATGAGATCTTATAGTTCATGAAATTATGGTTCTTGAGTTTTCTAGAAAATGAGATTTCCTTTGTGATGAGTTGTAGTTCCAGATTTCCTGCTTAGTTCATGAGTTTCTTACTGGATTTTTGAATTTTCTTGCTTATTGATCAGCTCGACTAGCTTAACGAATTCCTAGGACGAAATTTTTCTAAGGTGGGTAGATATGTCCCACCCGTTCCAAGATTTAGTATTCTTGAATTTGTGATCTTTAAAAAATTTCCAAATAAATATATTCTTGTTGTATTTTACAAGTTGGTTCCTGTCCATATGTTGTATTTTATATGTTTGGATTCTTATTTATTGTGGGAGACTACCCGAGACCAATAGTGAACATATTTTGGCAATTGTCTTGAACCTGTGCTATGACCCGTATGTAGGATGGATACCCGATCCTGTTCACTTTTTGAACCACTAAGCCAATTTTGAGTGGTTGAGATTTGTTTGTAGAGTGTCATAACTTAATCCTATGGCTAACCTCATTTCTCTACTACGTATATATATATAATTTTCTCTCTCCTCTCTCATTCTACCTCATTTTCACTTTTCTTCTTTACTCTTCCTCCTTCTCTCAAGAGCTCCCCTTAGTCGAACCATAGCCCAAGCCCTAGCCCTAGAATTCGTTCTAGGAAGAGGTTTGTTATTCCAACAAGGAAAGTATATCTTACTCAAAGTGGTGAAGCCATAATTTTTGAATTTATATATATATATATATATATATATATATATATATATATATATATATAGTAATTAAAATGTGTTTGATAGAAAATATTCTCCTTGATGTGCTCATTAATTTTAGTACTTGGAGTTTTGGATTTTGGTGAATGGTTAGGAGTAGTTCTGAGTTTCAAGTTAGAGTTTTTCATGGATTCTTTGAGTTTTCCTTGATTTTGATATAATAAAACTCATTTTTTTTTGAAAACTAATAGTTTTATGCGATAGAGGATTTGATTTTGTGTAGTTTTAGCTTTTGTTTCACTGGATTTGGGCTTAAAATGAAGATTTTGAGAAGAAAACAAATTTTTTCATATTTTTGGCACTTTTTCCATGGAGTTTGCGCTGTTTTGGGATGAAGGAGCTCCATGCGGCCAAGCTACATGCGCCCCTTCTAATATGGTGCCTATATTATTTAGCGCATGAATATCTCTGCATATTTGCCCCTAAATTGAATGCATATAACACTTAACACATGAGATTTTCCAAAGAGCAAGTGTCTATGCTTCCAGAGTGTATGCAGCCATCTTGTCATTTGACCTAGAAGCGATATATGTATGTTTTCCTTGCACGTCTTTTTGTGCACACATTTTTATGATTTTATCTTTTCTCTGACACGTATTTACGATATGTTACATCTGTCATTTCTCTGACCTACAATTATGACCCATCATGTAGCACTTGTCCAGAAGAGTGGATATTACCTTGAGCATGTGCCCCATTTGTCCATGCGGTACCTCTCTCATGCGGTGGCCTATTGCATGCGGCCAGTTGGTTCATACGGCAGTTCGTCCATGCGTCCAGGTCCATGCGGCCAGTTGTTCATGCGCCCATGCCGCCCTAGTGACCCATATGCACATTTTATTTCACTTAGTTAATGTTTTATGGAATATTTTTATCGAGTGTTATGTTCTATGTGTTGATCCTAGTGCTTGCTTATGTTGTGACTCTAAGTATAATTGACCTAGTGAATCAGACTTTGCTAGATATGGCTATGTTCTAGAACAGACTATGCGCATAACATAATTATATGTTGGATTAGACTATTTGTTGACCCAATTGAGTTGGAAGTGATATTAACCAAGTACCTGCTAAGTGGACTCAGATCAGTAGATTATTTAACTTTATTCGTCGGATAGAATGATGGACGTAGTTCTGCTCGGGAGACGATCTGCAATCCCGATCCTTGTTTGGTTTAAGGATTGTGGATCTGCTCCAGAGTGGGTCATATTTTTCCCTTGCTCCCGTCTGACATCATTAATTAGTAATTCGATGACTTTACAATTAAGGCTTCCAATTAGTTGATTGATTGATAATTTGTGTACCAAATTTGAGGAGATTCTACGCGATCAAGTGATTTAATGTGATAATAAGATTCAAATGATAATTTATAGGCCTGACTACTTGTATTCGAGTTAATACTCTTATTTGTACCTAGTGTGCCACATAATTTTACTTGTGCACCGAAGTGCGACAAACCTTGCTAGATGTAATATGATTATTTGACTCTTGACCTGATTAATATAGTTATATGATCGGATGGTAGACCTGATATCCTGACTCGTTTGCATGTATCTGTGTTGATATATTTACTACTTGTTATGTGTACCTACGTGCTTTGTGTTACATGTGTACTGAGGTACGACATATCTTGCTACGTTCTATGTGTTACATATTTTACTATTCATTGCTACATGTGATATTATATGATTCTCCAGTACTGGCCTCGTAGTTAGTCAGTGATCATAGCGTGGTTAGGTTGCTTGCTTGATTTATTGGATTATGCTTGGAGGAATCCATATTTGGCTCTCGAGTAATAATGTGGATTCGTATCTAGCGTACATGTACTACAGTGCGTCATCTAAGGAGGATAATCGTGTGACCACAGTACAAGATTCTAGATATATGTAGGGTTAATTAGGTAACTTAAACTGGTAGAATCATTGGGAGGGAATATAATCTTGAGATTATGCGTAGTAGCAACCGGTAGGACATATGGCCTAGGGCGTCATGTTGGTCCCCAATAGATATTGTATATCATCTACCGTAGTAGAGCACAATATTTGGCTATATTATATATTATTACATGATTACATATGCGGTGGCCTTACGAGGGACCTGTGCTTACATACTATATGCTCTATGTTTATTGGCTCCGCAAACCCACATAACCATCAACATGATATGAGGAATCTAATGTTGTATCATTCTTTTGGGATAACCCAGATATCACATAGCAAGCCGTAGAACTGATTGTCTGTTATAACTTGACTCTATATGCATGTGCTGGTAGTCTAGGGACATGAACTATTATGGTGCAACGGTTCAACTCTTGTCCTTGTTTGGTTGTAGGGTTGCGTCAATGTGTCACAATCTGCTTGCAGTTATGGCACAATTTCCTATTATATGTACTTTATTTGTTTTGCTTTATTTACTTGTTCTCTTTTATGGTACTTGCCCTCGGGGCCTGATTCCGCTGGTTTTGTCTGGCTAGGTTTAGTAGAAGAGCCCGAGGATCCTATCTTATATCCGACCGATGGCGCACACCAGGAGGATGTCCATCGAAAAACTTGAGTGGGTTTCTTCTCCCCCACTATGAGTATCTACTCATTTTTTATTACCCTTTGGCGTTTAGTCGATGCCACATGTTAGCCGAGTTATCTAGACATTAGTTCCTTTACATGATTGTATATTATTCAGAACGCGGTTGACTTATAATTATGTACTCTTGTCAATGTTCTAGCTTATCATTCTGTATAACTGGTTTCATGATCATTCATATTATACTATTCATAATGTACTAGTTTATCTTATATGTTCATTCATATTATTTCTTGGTTGATGATTGAGACGTAGATGTTCTTGGCCCTAGGTGACTTGATTGTAGTATGCACCCCCTTGTCTCTAGGAAAACTTAGAATATTGTGGGCTACTTTGGTATTCCGTAAGGTGTAGTTGGCTGAGTCACGCTCTCGCTCACTAGTATTCTGGTTCTAGGGCGTGACAGTCCGGTAGCTTGGGTCCGAGCTAATGGATACTGCAAAGCCAGTCATGAGTCTTGCGGAGAGCCTTCTTTGCTTCTGTATTCGATAAGCTTCGTAGCAAAAGACCGTCATAGTAACGACGATACAACATTTTGGTAGCCATATCGTAATAGAACCGGAGGAAACGTCTTCTGATGGAAGTGGCTTCCTTTGGGTTCATTGGAAGAATTCTAAATACTATGTCGTCGATAAATGGGAGTTGCCAGTCTTGGAAGTCATTGTTTGTCTCTACTGAGTAATTGAGATAGAGAAATAAATTATTTTTTGGGCAGACCAACTCTTGACTGACCACTGTGATCAGCTGATGGGTTTTGAGAGGTAGCGAGACCGATCAGAGCGTCATCCTCAATGTTTTGTAGCTGAGGGACATTCTTTATGAAGAACCCCACAAAGGTGGAGATTATTCCAAGCCCGGCTTCGTGGTATGGAATTAAGTTCTCGTATCGAACCTTGTATTCATCTCGGACCTGACTGACTATCAGCTTGGAATGGCCGTAGGCTTCCAAGTAGTCTACTCTCACTTATTTAGCAAGTTGGAGCCCAATGACAAGAGCGTTGTACTCAGCCACATTGTTGGAGCATGGATCTATGAGGGAGTAAGCAGTTTATTACCAGATCGTGTGGAGTAATCAGTACTATCATGACGCCAGCAACAATATCGCCTTTTGGCCCTGTTATTGAAGCACCTTCGGAGAACATTTGCTAAATGGTTTCTGTGCTTGTGGTCATGTTTGAGTCCGCTACTTCATCTAGTATCTCCTCGTAGAGATTTGAGGTTTCCGGTACAGGGTAGGCTGCCAGGAAATCTGCTAACGCTTGGCGTTTGACCATCTTTTGTCTGACAAATACCATGTCGTACAGTGATAATAGTATTGCCCATGTAGCTAGGCGAGAGTTGAGCGCTACGGGCTTAGTCATAAGGACCCTGAGAGGATTAACTCGTGAGACCACATGGATGGTTTATCCTGCCACGTAATGTAGGGTATTTTGAATGGCGAAGAACAGAGCGAGTCATGCTTTCTCAACATGGTTGTATCCGTTCTCTGCGCCAGGCAACATTCTATTGAGATAGTAGATGGCCTGTTCGTGACCTGTATCACTTTTATGGGCTTGTAAAGCTCCAAGGAAGTGATCCATTGCCCACATATATAACAAGAAGGGTCTTTCCATAATGGGGAAAACCAATACTGGGGTATTCATGAGGTACTCCTTAATGTGGTCGATGACGCCCTCCCATTCTTCGTTCCAGACAAAGAAGACTCCCTTCGTCATAAGCTGAGTAAATGGCTAACAACACCCAAAGAGGTTTGATATGAACCTCCTGATGTATGTTAGTCTTTCTTGAAAGACACGAAGTTCTTTGAGGTTCTTCAGCTGGTACATTTTAAGGATTTCTTTAGTCTTGTCGGGTTCTACGTGGATGCTCTTCGAAGTTATGAAAAACAAAAAAAATTGTCACTGGAGAATCCTAGGAAGGATTTGGTATGATTTATCTTGAGCTGGTGCAGAGCATTAAGTCAAACACAGTCCTCAAGTCTCGGAGGTGATCACCTTTCGAGGGACTCTTGACATTGATGTCATCAATATAACACTCCACTGTCTTCCATAGATATTCACGAAAAATGGTGCTCATAGCTTGCTGGTTATCACCTCTTTATACCAAAGGGCACGACTGTGTAGCAGTACACTCCTATCGACGTTCGAAATGATGTATGCTTCTCGTCGTCAAAAAATATCTTAATTTGATTGTAGCATGAGAATCTATCCATGAAGGACATGCATTCGAAGCCAAAAGTGTTGTCCATCATTATTTCTATAATCGGAAGGGGAAACTCTTCCTTAGGGCATGCCGCATTTCGATCACGGATGTCAATGCAGATCCGGATCTTCCGGTTCATTTTGACTGTCACAACCCGCACCCGGAATAAGTACACGAGTAGTGAACAACGCTCAGCCTATGCTGCAGCATCGACGGTAGAACGTTTTCTAGGTCAATATAACTATCTACACATCTCACATAATATATAAAAGAGTACATGTCATGCTACCTCAACTCTAAAAGGAGGAGCAATATGGTATATGATAATGACAAATAATACCCAATCACAATATAAAACTAAAGGAGGATAAAAGCACGATATGGAATAAAAGATAGAAAATAAGAGTCACTATACCTCCACATGTCCAAATCCATAAGTCTAGACATAGTCACTCCCAAAATAATATACACATGCCATGGGTCTAGAAATGAGACTAATACAATGTCCAAAAATATAAAACTAGGCCTCTTCGGTCACTGACAATAGGTCCACCTGCTCTAGAATCCTTTAATTGCTCGTCGTCCTACGACCCAAAATAAGTATGATACTGCTCCATAAGAGAATCATCTGGAAAATATATTAAATCAGGATTTGAGCGAAGTACAAAACTCTAAAAATAGTTGCAAATATATGGTAGAGCATATATGACAAATAATAGAAAAGAATACAATATTATTAGCAATAGGAAATTAAAATTAACTAGAGTGAATATGTAAAATACTGGAATGAAAGAACAGACAATATGAATAACTACAAGTGATGAAAATAGATAAATTAGCTAATGTGCCATAGAGTACAAGTTCGTTATGTGATCGGTTTGGGATGAACACGAATAAAATATGGTAACTTGATACACGTGTGATATTTAATTGACATGTACACGAATACACTTGGACTTGATCACATAACCAACTCATACTCCCCCGTCTCCAACCAATACTCATGGATCAAATCACGATACGTTACGAACACGAATATAAGCACACTGAATACGATCAGTGTGTGAACACGAAGTACACGATAATCAATACCCGATATACACGATGAAATATATTTAAAGGATTATCCGCTGAATACGGTTGGGGATAACATCTCATGACAGGATCCATTTAGTAACAGTCTGTATAGCCACTGTGTCAGAATCAAGTAAACAGTTCTAGAACATGTGATATATACTATCATGAAATAAAAACTAACAGAGAAATGTAGTCGTCTGTGGTCCTGAGCAATTGATATAACTCAGTGTCTGAGCTAGTGTCACACAGACTTATATATAAAATATTATGTCAATTGGGTGTAATGAATTCATAATAAACTATAATAAGTCAAAATATGATTTCTAGGTCATCTATAGGTCACACTAGTCAAACTAGGTCAATACCTTAAATTCTAGGTCCAACTCTAGCTTCTAAGTTGATCACAAGGGTAACTAGTTGGTTCTAGGTTATACCTAGGTTCCTAGGTCCATACCATGAAGGTATTAGCTATACTAGCTAATATTACAAATTATCTATATATACTAGTTAATAGAATATACTAGGTATCTTAATACACTCTATGAACTTCTATAACCCTAGTATATTAATACTTTAGCTATATTACCTATAACAACACTTACTGACACCAACCTATTTATACCTTAACATATCTTATATCTTAACATTTACCCATATTCAACCCCAACCAATTCTCTCTAATACCCATTGGTACATTTACTCCTTTGATACCTTGATACTAATGACAACTAAACCAACACTATACCACAACCCTCTGCTAACTGCAACAACTAAACATACCTGACACTACTGCTAACACCTGCCCCTAACCTGATATTTCTATGGCATTTCCTCACTGATCACCCACCTTTAATAACCATGGTATCATCTCCTGGTACTGTAATATATTGTATTACCACCTATTGATACTCCTAGAATGATTTGGTACTCAGGTTCCCTCTTAAATAAACTCATTCCAACAGATAATGAATGTAGGGAATTTAACTTTGTATCATTCTTAACTAATGCTCAAGATATAAGGGAGATACTCAAAGATAATGTTTATCCAATATCCATTAATATGTCCCAAATTAGGACTGTTGCTACTAATATTGCAGATTCTATAACTGATGCTAAGGCATGGCACTGCCTGCAAGTGTACATACATTAGCTCCCCTTCTCTCTTTTGAAACACAGCAACAAGTTGTTGTTGCTGCCCCCTCTAGAAATTCTCACTGCTCGAGCACATCTCTGTGCTGACTGCTCATAGATGTAGAGAAACTCCTCACGCTTGGTTTCCCCACTCATAACATGCTGCTGCAACTAACCTCCCAACCAACTGCTCATCCCAAGTCCCTGTAAGTTGCAACCCAACCACACACACATGGATGCACACAACACCATACTCAAGTAAGCCACTTGCTCCCAACTATAGTTCAGTACCTAAGCTTAGCAATAAGGGTACTCACCACCATACAACTCTCGATTATAACAAAACACATGCACACACAATATGATGTTAAAGTGTATCAGGGATACCCGTGCACACCATAACCGAAATCAGTCCAACCTGAGCCTCCTAACCCTTGCACACCTGGCAATTGATGCCATAACAACTGATACTCTATATTAATTCACCCTCAACTGCTACTACTCCAAAATAACACCAATCGCTAATATTAACATATATCAATAATACATGTTCTCAAGATACTCTCTAATCATACCACAATCACAACCATACATGTCCTGCTACTATGAATCTGTCCTCACTTCACTGTGACACAGTCCCAACACCATGTACTAAAAATAAACACATATATACATCCATATATGAACTCACAGATATCCCCCCCCCACACACATATATATATATATATATATATATATATATATATATGTAGACAATGAATATAATATCTAAAAGATACTCCTAACGTGTCATGATACACACTCAATTGAAACACCAAAACTCCTAATTCTCCATGATATGTATTCCCATATATCAAATACACCTAATAATAGCTATTAGAACTAATTACAATATGTATTGAAGAGAAATTATACAAAACATCCAAAATAAGCTCTGTATCACTCTGTATCATAAAATACCATAATACGGCCTACACGTATCCTTTTATGGACACATATCTAGTCTCACAACCCCGATCTAAGTCTAATTTGACTTAATTAGTCTCATGACATACACTTGATGTGTCAATCTCATAATTCCTCTAAAATACATACAAAAACCTACGTAGAATTCTCTATACACAGCCAATTTGCCTAGAACTTGTTACTCTAGTTCACCCTATGCCATGGGATAGTTCCTAATGGTCTAATGCATGATTTAGAAGCTAGATGAAGAGTAATTCTGTCATGACCCGCACCCGTTGTAGGGGCACGAGTACGTAAACAACATTCAGCCTATACCGCAGCATCGGCGGTAGAATACTGTCTAGGTCCATAACTATGAATCTCACATAATAATATATATAATATACCTGTCATGGATCTCAACTCCAAATGGTGAAACACGATGATAATGATAATACTAAATACTCAATCATAATCTAAAGCACGATAAGATGTCATGAAGTCTAATAAACTACAAAATCTAAAACAATAACACATCATCTAAGTCTCAAATACTGCAACAATATCCAAAACCTAAATACAAACAAAGTCTTAAAAATCTCCAATAATATGTATAAGTCAAAAGTCTAGTAATGAGTCTAAAACAATAACATAAAGAGTAACTAGGTCTCATTGGTAATCACTCATGTGTGTCGGGACCCATGGTTGTTATTCCTTCCTCTGCTCTATAGTAAGTGGGATACCAGTCCTCTAAATAGTCATCTAAAAATATATTCAGTCAGGATGGAGTGAAGTACACGTCTGCTTATAATTCCAATTAATTGACAAAGACTATAAAACAGTTATAGTAGTAATACTAGATGAGCGGGAAAAGTATGAGTCAAAGAATGAAACAAAACAATATCTAACTAAAGAGCAAAAAAAAAAATATGGTGAACCAGAGAGTATGGCAATAAAGACTGTGAATAAAAGATAGCTAAACTAGAACATAAATAATGTTAGTCCAGCAAGTGTAATGTGAATCCAGGAAGAAAGCACTAAACAAGTGTGTTTTAAAATACCGCTTTCGACTTGTAAAGGACAAGGTGTAAGTACGGCTCACTTCACACTTGGTGTGCGGCTGCTATCATTCCAGATTAGACCAGAGGGGATGATTCTAGAATTTTGGAATGTTTACATGTGTATTCGAGCATTTTAGCATCCCGACTAGTATAACTGAATCCAAATCGCGATAGGCAAATCAAATATGAGTCCAGCCAAATAAAATAAGTGATGCCAGTAGGTGAGTCCTTATGTGATGCCAGTAATGAGTCATAAAGTAGAGGCCTAACATGTATGATGTACGTGTCGCAAGGGAGTAAATCCATATAATATTAACCGTGTATCCACAGTGTCGAGAAATCAGGTAAAATAATACTACAGACGAAAATCATAGTAGATATCAAATAATAAAAACTATCAGAGAAAGTACTTGCCTGTGGTCCAAAGCAATGAATACCAAATCAGTGTCCGTCTTGTTGTCTCAAAGGCCTAAATATAAAATATAGCATCAATACAAGGTATTGGAACGATAAACAATTATACTAGTCAACATCTAGGTCATTAGGCCAATTCTAAGTCAAAATAGTCGAACTAGATCAACGCTAAGTCAAAAAAGTCAAACTTGGTCAAACCTAGTCAATACTAGATTTCTAGGTCAATTTTAGGTCCAGACTAGTTAATGCTAGGTTAACTAGTCAAATATCTTGCTAAACTAGGTTATAATGGTCTATACTAGCTAGCACTAAGGTATTCTAGTTCATACTAGTCTTATACTAAGTATACTAGTTAGTACTCAACTACTATTAGTTAATATAACTATACAAGATGCTACTGGTATATATATAACTCATATATAGTAGTATAAGTTAATATATAACTATACTAACTTACCTTAACCTCCATACTGATACTTACCGTACCACTTAAGACTGGTGCACTCCTTAAATTAATACTAGTGTATCAATCCTCATGATACACTGGAATACCTCGCACACAAACAACACTGGCTTACCCAACCACTATGGACACCCACATACTGGCACATATCACTTCATAACGTACCTAGTGTATCTATACTAATCAAAACTCCTACTGATACACCTTAACTGAACTAATACCCACATCTACCTACACAATCTACCATCCTCACCTCCTCTTATTTATATTTACTCCATCTACAATCATCTCGAGTTACAACTAAACACTTCCTTTTACACCTTTAGGCACCTGACATTGCCTCTACCCACATGGTCACTAGTTCCTACACTCAGGATACATAGGTCACCTCATTCTTGTGATATACTTGATACCGAACCCAGGTACCCCATGTGTCTGAACCCATATCGTACTGGACCTCCACTATTACTTGCCTGGAACTGAGGTGATGCTTGTATCCCTAGAACCTGGCACCCGAGATCCTCATTGAAATCCAACATTCCCTTTAATACTGTCACAGGGAACATGTGGAACACATCAAGTAGATGTGTACAACTGACACCCATATGAACCTGGATACTCTCCCCTCCATAGCCTAGTTGCCTGCACATAGCTAACTCCACATGCTCACATACCCGAGCCCTTCACTTCCTTGTGCTAAATCTGTACTGCAACCAACTAGCTTGCACTTACAATTCAGTCATAAACAGACATCCCCTTGCTGCTGTAGTCATGAACCCGACTTATGCATCCTGTGTGTGCATGATGTGCACCCTTGCACTGTGCAACAGTCCCACTTAACATCCTGCATCTCAATTCTCCCTGATTATTACACCAACACTCCCTACTTCTTATGACACCACACATAAATCTCCACATTACTCATCATATGACCTCACCCTTACTATCACTTACTACATGTTTATACCCTACTTACTAATACCTTAGTATCTATATTTGGTATCTCAGTATTGAACTAATAAAGAACAAGCCTCATTATAATCAAGCTTGCCCAAGTTTCCACTCTCTCTCTACTGCATCCTCTTATCCTCTACATTGTCTGGCCTACTCAGATCAATAACTACTGCTAATACCTATTGCCTATGCAGTACACACGAACATGTGCACCTTGGCACAAGTTGCAGTTGCCACTGCGTGCAATACTCGGTTACTTACCACTATTATATTAATTCTACTCTAACTACACCATCAGGTTATGTACCTCTTGACACAATATTTCCCTCACAGAAATACTTGCCAACCCACACTACATCCACCTAAACTCCATACTCACTGATACTTAGTATTACCTACACCACACTACATATGCTGAACCGAGTTCCAGCAGACCCTCTACTACACTTGAAAAGTTTTGCTATATAACAATGGAAAAAGAATCATTTATATGTTCAAAGTTATTCACTTTATAAACTTGTTGGTCTCATCCCTCTCGACTGTGCACTTGCACAATACTTATCTTTTCTTGAACTCATTGCAGTGTCAAACAGTACTTTCCCTTCCTCATCTCTACTATTGTATCCAGATCTCCTCTAGCTCATACATCACACCCTCTATAATAATAACACATAGACCACAATACACTGTCGTAATGAACACAACTACTAACCACATGCCATACACACCCACATGTACTGCACAATACAGTGCATCATCTCCCCTTCCACAGCTGGTATACATCACTGCTAGTACTACTGTTGTGTGTTACTGTCAACACCAATCCGACCCCATCAAGATATCTTGTTGTCCTCACCTCACTATATATGGATACCTTTACTACTATACACACACACATATATATACACAGAATTTATATGTAATACTAATAACTAATGAACAATATCACAAACTTCTAGTATGCACCATACAATGACAACACCAATACACATGATACACCCCAAAACTATCATGATACACTCTCCAATCATCATAATACCAACCATAATCCTAATTTGATACCAAATACATTAAATGGATACCACACAAACACTTTGTGGTCTAAACTCATATTTCCCCTAATTTTGAGGCACAAAATAATATTCCACAAGAAAAAATCATAGATCTAGATAAATGAGGACTTCTAGCACCTAGATCTAGCTAGGAGGGTTCCTATAGGTCTAATGGATTTTATTAACCATAAATAGAGGGGAAAATAGAGAGTTACCTTGGTTTTGAGTGCCATCCTTGAAGAACTCCGAATTTGGACACGAGGAAGATGAAGTGGACATGATCCTCAATACTTAGACTCCTCTTCAAGATTCCTCTACCAATGGCAAGCTCCTAACCTCCTTGGAAAAAAAATAAGAGGGATGAGGTTTGGAGTATAGAAATTAGGATTTGCTCTCAAGTTTTGGCGTTGAACTAATGGAGGCTACTATGAATCGAGAGGTTTATATAGACTTTCCCTTAGGGTTAGGGTTTGGTTTGTGTCATGATGGTTTGATTTGACTCAAAAGTCTCTTTTATTGTTTCATGAATCATATCTTATAATTCTTAGGATAGAATATTCTATTCTTGAGTCTAAATAGGTTCAATGTTCCTAATCTAGTCATGACTAACTAGTGGTTCAACTTAACTAGTCCAAATTTAATAAATAATTCATTAGTCACATATTATATATATATATATATATATATATATATATATATATATATATATATATATATATATATAAGTTTAAATTATAGCAAATTACCAAAATACCATTGTCATGAAAATGAGGTGGTTACAATCCTACCCCCCTTAGAAAATTTCATCCTCAAAATTTAAAGTTGGTCGTGATATCACAGTATCAATCAGGGTTACAACACTGTCTACCACAGCACAAAATAATCCAAGAAGTACTAATGAAACACACAATAAGAGATGGAAATGACAGGAAGAAAAAACATAACAGAATAAAACAAAACATGCTAACCCAACACATTTAGCATCGGCCTCCTCGATCGTCAACGCAAATGCCCTGCCATGGTGGGGTATCTCCCTCTACTGTTGTGGGACACTCCATCTCTCTGACCTTGTACTCTACAAAATAGGGGTGTTGTAGGGCAATCCCTCAACTAGTGTATTATGAATCTATAAAACAGACACACTTTCAGCCTCCTCCTACAAACATAACAAGTGTGTCCTGACTTCCTGCAGTATGCACAAGTGGGCACTGGCTGAATCTTTCTCTGTGGTTACTGCTGAACTGGAGCACGAACCGACGCCTGAACCTGCTGCTGCTAGATATTAGAACGCTTAGTTGGTCCCGCACTGCTTTCAACACTACCCAAAATATCTCTACCTCTCTTGGACTTGAGATCCAAGTCATCCTCCGCCCTCTGCGCATCCATCAGGATCTCCTCAAAGGTAGTTATGCGGTGTCACCTAGTAAGGGATTTGATCTCCCTGATTAAACCCTTCCTAAATTTCTTGGCCTTCCCTTGGGGATTCTACCCCTTCAAAAACCTTCTTAATCTGTAAAACTTTGCAGCGTGCTTGTCTACTATCATACTCCCTTGGACGAGGTATAGGAATTGGCTTTCTAAAGCACTCAGATCCACGTCCGAAAAGAACTTCTCTTTGAAAAACTCTTTAAAAGCCTCCCAAGTCAATCCTGCCACCGTGATCCTCGGGTCTGTCCTAAACCATGTTAATGCTATGTCGAACATTTGGATAGCCGCTGTATCCACTCATAGACTCTCTGGAATCTGTGTCAGTCGCAGGTTCCTCTCTACGTCCTCGATCCAATCATCGGAATATAAGATCCCTTTTGTTCCCTTGAAGTCTTTCAGCCTGATCCTCTTAAAGTCTATGATAGTCCCCAGCCTCGGCTGCTGCTGGGTGAACTGAGGTGGTGTCGTATGTGGCTGGACCAAGACAACTCTCTCGACTATGATGAGTGCAAGATGGTGGGCATTCTTAATACCCTGCCTCATAACTTCTGACTGGTGCTGTTGTGCCTCCAACATCTGCTAAAAGAATACAAACATCTGTATCTGATCGTCTACGGGTGGTAGAGGTAGAAGATCCTCTGAGACTGTCAGCGCTATCCTCTATACCAAGGTTGAGCGCCCCCAAAAGCTACTACGAAAATGCCCACCTAGACTAGTGAAGCGAACCTCTGAACTGAAGCTGCTGGAGCAGTGTCTTCTGGTGCTACCCTCAGAGGCGACGAAGTGACCGACCTCGCTGACACTACGCCTGAGCGCGGGGAATGTGTCTTCGGCGGCATCTTGAAGACAAATCAAAATAAAAGAATTAATATTGAGCAAGATACGATATCATCATCGAAGGACAATAATATTCAAAGAAATAATATTTAGAATGAATAAAGATAACAAGAATTAATAGATTGGAATTGTTCCTAGTTGTGATTGAGTATTCGCTCTCATTCTAGTATCCTATATCCTATCATATCCTATCGCTGACTCGCAATAATACAACTATGCCATCGCACCACCATGACATCGCACTAATTGCGAAGCTAGACCTGCTGGGCCACCACAAAAATGTGTAAAGACCCGCATCCGGTGTAAGGCACGAGTACGTAAACAACGTCCAGCCTACGCCGCAGCATCGGCAGTAGAACGCTGTTTAGGTCACTAACTATCAATATCACACAATGATATATATAATATTCCTGTCATGGATATCAAATGTAAACCCCCTCACCCAAAATTAGGCCTACTTGGCTTAGATAGAGAAACTAGGGCTAGTTGAATCCAATTAGAAATAGAACATGACATTTTATTTAATTATACAATATTTATATTACTGAGTGCACCTTACCGTTGCTTCGATAATTGGAGCACTACACTAGCCATTGTCTTCCTACAAATTTTACATCCTTGTCCTAGACATGCCCGCCTTCTATCCTGACTTTTGTGTAACTTATAATTATGCTCTCTTGTGCTACATTTTAGTCGCACAATATTCGTCGCAGACGTTATTATTTAATTCCAAATAAAATCAACTTTGTATACTTGTGCGTTCCAATCAAAATTTGAGACACAATCTTGACCCGCTTCGTACAACCCAATTTATGACAATATTCTATTCTGAGTCTTCTATGTCCATGACACTTGTGTCCCACCTAATTTTAGCCCCATGTACTTCTAATTAATTCAAGAACACCTTGTGCATTAATTTTAATTAATTTAACCCAATTTCTATCTTTGTGCAATTTTCTAATTATTGGACACTTCTATGCAAAAGTGCATTGAGGTGTCCACACCATTGGACAAAATACATGAAGAAACCTATTTTCTCTTCATATGAATTTTCTCCATAATTTTTTTTGGAATATACGACATACAACATCGCCCCCTCATTTAACCCTAGCCTTGTATTTTAAATAATGTAAATCTTAGCCCTCCAAACATCCCCATGTCAAGCCAAGGCCCAATCCTAAGATGTTGACCAAGCCCAATCCCTTAGGTCAAACACTCAACCCTCCTTCACATGTATAAATATCATTTTCCTATTTTTATTCATCCACACAAAAACCCAACAACTACACCTAGCCGACCCTTTTCCATCTCCTATTCATCATGTCCCTCTCCTTCCCTTTGCACCTCCAACTGGAGACGAGCCCGGTCGCCTGACCTCGGCCGGAGCAGCTTCCAACCGTCGGTCGATTGCACACCCCCTCGACAGCAGCTGTTCACCCTCGCTGGAGATCACAGAGCCACCACTGCCATCTCCCTGTTCATCTCCTTCCTCCTCTCCCTCGCACGCCGGAGCCCGATCTCCTCCACCGCCTGTGCACAGCACAACACCAACGTCACTGCCAGTACCACCATCATCCCCGACTCCTCTTCCCTGACCATCCCCCACAGCCGACCTCCCCGCGCTCGACTGAACCGTCGGCAAGCCGCTGCCAAACCGACTGTACACATGACTGAACGCCACGACCCGACTGCTGTCAGTCGCCTCACCCGATCGTCCCTCCTCGCTATGACGCAGGAGCCGACCCGACCCCGCTGAACTCCCCCTCGACCTCCTTTTCTCTCCTTCCCTCAACTCGTCGGAGTCACCCACCTGGACTTCACCCCACGACCGACGACTTCACACCACCATTAAACACCACCTGCACGACTTCCTCTCCACTTCCCTGTCCTCCCTGCTCGAGTCCCCTCCATCGACTCTATTCCGTCGACGACTAAAGCCCCGCTGCCTGAGTCTTCTTCGGCCATCCCTAATCTTGACCATCATCATCACCCCATCATCACCATCATCATCTCTAATCATTATCAACATCATCGTCACCCCATCATCACCATTATCATCATCATCATCATCATCACCATTATCATTCTCATCATTATCACCCTTATTATCTCATCATCATCCTCACCATCACCTTAACCCTAATCATCCCCTCATCATAATCTTTATCATCATCATAATCATCATCACCCTAATCACCCTTATCACCCTAATCATTAACCTTCATCACCTACATCATTATCATCATAACCTTAATCATCATCACCCTCGTCATCATCATCAATATGATCTTTATCGTCATCGTCGTCATTGTCGTCCCCGTGCGCGTACCCCGAGGTTCAAACCTGTCCCTCTGCTCCTTTTTATGTATGCTTGTGTGTATCCCAGTAGGACATTAGTATTATTTTGCCACAGTTAGTTGACATGAGACCCTGAGTCGGTGAATCCAACTCGTATACGTATATGTACGCGTATGCGTATATTGTTCAATTTAGAATATATATATGTATTTTATAATTAAGTAAATACTAAATGATAATTATGACTATATATGTGTTTAGACTGTATGACCCTAGGACACCGTAGATTTTGCCCGCATATTTATCTTGACTTTGTGACATGAATATTAGGGAATTATCTGCATTGTGTACACCAACGTACTGGCTAGACAAGTGTTAGTTGACTATCTGATCTTGCACAGCATTTGAAGATGTGACACTCGCGTAATTTGATGCGCGATTGACCTTGTTAGTTGACCAGTGTCACCCGTAGCATACCCTCTGAGTCCAGTATAATTATGGTTGTGTATGTGCTAGTGTAATGACTGATGTTGTATTATATTATATTATATGTATATAGGACAATTGGATTGTCCTGCGCGACTTCAGGAGCAGGTTATTGGTACTATGCAGCCTTCTTGCCCGGCAAGTATACCTTGCTATTGTACTGTTATTCATATTCCATATATTGCAGGCATCTTTATTTCTGTCATTTAGTTCATATATTTAAACTGCTATATTAATTGTGCGTTCATGGAAACTTGGGTGCAACAAAGGTGACATCGTGATCTATCTTTATTATGTATATGCATTGACCTTATTTATGAGACCGCCCCATTATCATGAACATTATTAGGTTTTATTGGCCGTGACACAGTTGTTACAAGAGTGTGAGTCTCATGTAGGATACAGACTCGCGTACTCGGTTGGCCTTCTGTACGTATAGGCCGTGCGTTAGTGATAACTGCTGTTAGAAACTTTGCATGCTAGTAAACTTGGCAGTTATTAGAGGTATTATCGTGTCATGGATATGACATACTTAGAGCATGGGGTAGGGAGAACAACAAGTAAGCCATTTGGGCTCCTTTGCACTTTACTTTTTATGTAACCAGTACGCTCCTCCGGAGATGCGTGGCCGTGATGACCCCTATATTACTGGCGGCCTCTGGCGTTCAAAAGACGACATGCTTTGTAGGCCCCTGATTCTCCGAGGGAATCATGCCAATCCTATTTATGGCCAGATAGCCCACTTGTTGGAAAGTTGTTCTCAAACTACATTCACATAGATGGTTAGGCGACCCAATAGATATTTATTTTTAGTACTTTATTGGGATACTTCTATGTATCTTGTTACGTCCCTCTGAGGACCTAGTCCCTTTCCAGGTGTAGATGTTCATGACTATTACCAGGATACGCGAATCAGGGCTTGCTACTTATATTTCAAGGAGGTCTTCTCGTCGAGCCTTATTGTTTATTAGTTGATGTACTTGTATTATTTATTTTATATTCTTGTTTGGTAGTAGATTTGTTTCCATCCGACTATCATTCTTTGATACTTTATATTGAGATTTAGTTACATAGTTATTGGTTATTTATTTATTTATGATTTCTGTGGATGAGATTTAGTTGTACCATATGACTTGTGATAATTATACACCACTTGTGAATTGTTATTCATATTACAGCGTACGTATGTGTTATGGTTTCCATATATTAGAGTTATCATATACATGCGGCTGACATGCTTACGTGTTCCTAGTCCTACGTATTTTGGGACTGTGGCGTGATATATTTTTAGTGGTGGCCCATGCAGGTCGAGAGCATATTGTCTCGGTTACTTTATTGTACCGAGCAAGCCTGCAAATATGATTAGAGTATAGGATCTCATCCATATTTAACTATAATTTACCTTTCTTCCAGTATGTTCTATCTAAATAATCGCATCATGCTTGATTCATGTGGTTTCCTAATAGTTCCTTGAGTGTAGCCTTCTGCAAGAATATAGGAATCCCTATTGTTAGGATGATAATTAGGGTAACCTTCCTATTAAGAATACAACCAGGATATTGACACATCACTAAGTTTAGAATATCTAGTGAACCCTAGCATCCCTTATCTATAGATTGGTTTACCATTATCCCTTGATATAATTATGAATGACTTGAGAGTAGTATAGACACTACTAGGGATTAGTTATAAATTTGACCATATTGTTTGACCCTAGCATTGAGGAACCAATAAAAAATTCAAGGTTGAATATTAGGACTGAACCTAACTTTCCTAGTAAGATAGTATTAGAACAATAAAAATTAGATTCTTGTCTTGATATTAGCAGACAGTACCTTAGGAAGCCAAGAAGAATGGATAGACATTTCCCTTGAACATACCTCGAACAAAGAGATTAGCATACCACCTTCCCTTAAGAAACCATGATCTTATCAAGAGTCTCTCTATTTTAAATCTTGTTCCTCTGAAACCTTAACACTCGCTATTTATGCGACGACTAAATTTTTTTTCTTCATCTCTTTAAGTCGTGCCACCTAACTCTTATGATTGTAGGCCAAGTAATTTTATTTTATGCTAGGATTATAGTTATAATTCTTGAAGTTAAAATTTCTATGCTTGGTAGTTAGAACCTGATAGTTGAGTATTCAATTAGATTATAATTTTATGGATATATCTTAGTTTTAAATCAAGTAATCTGTTCCCATATCACCATATAGGTTATATCCTCTCTCACGTGAGAGTCAGTAACTTCTCTATTCTTAGTATTAACACTTTTGTTCTATAAACACAATGATTAAGACTTAAGATGACCATTACCTATATAATGCAATAGGATGCCCTAATAAGTACCAAGACCTTTTCTCGTAAAACCTAACAGAAGTTTCTACTTTATCCTTAAGACAGTTACAATAGTAGTTTATACTTCTAAGGTGGATAGTATGTCTTACAACCTAGTATCACATAGTCTTTTGACCTATTATTAAGGTATAACTGAATGACATTAATTGTATACTAGCATAAGACGATAGTGTTTATTCAGACTGTAGAACTTAGAGGCCCATAGCCCTATTTGGTCGACTAGCGACTTAGACAGGGAGTTTGTATGACAACTGTAGAGATTGTAGAGTCTTATCTTCTTTGTGAACTTGAATTATTATGTACCTTCTTTCATCATAATCCAGCGTATTTATATTTGCAGTACTACCTTGACTTATGCTACTGTTACAGCCTAGCTTTGCAAGATTATTCTTTATCGAGCTTGTTCATAACATATGTATTATTGGGGGCCCAGACTAATACATTGTCTAAATCAGAATTGGTGTATTAAGGTCTAACTAACCTTAGTGCGCTTGGTTCACTCTTCGCATGACTACTTTATATGGATTGAGATATATAGTGATGAGTAGACGAATATACTTACCCTTAGACATCTCCGAGCATATCATATCAGTTACATAACTGTACTGATATGAGCATGTGAATAAGAATCTACCAAAATAGGATTTTAATCCACAACTGCCTTGACAATTCCCTTTTGAATTCTTTAATCACTTTGATCCCCGTACTTGTATTCTATTACCTCCCCCTTGAACTCTTTATTATTGTTTTTCCGTCTTCCCTTATTTCGGAAAGACGAACCTCGTGCTTGGTATAAGATTGATACACAGAGAGTACTAGATATACCCCATAGGATAATCACATGACTTGGTGACTATCTTTTATAATTGATTAAGGGAATATCATATATAATATATTTTTTGTGTTAAAACCTTGAAGATTGAATAATACGATTAAATATTTTGAGGAATATTTTCTTAAATGTATAGCCTTATGTGCTAGATGGATAAATTCTAAGTTGGGTAGAAGTCGCATTGTTAACTTGAGGAGAATTTTCTTTAGGTTGTGATCAAGTAAGATTAGATAGAAGAAACCAAGCCTTATTTTAATTTTGAGGACAAAATTATTTTAAGTTGGGTAGATTGTAAACCCCCTCACCCAAAATTAGGCCTACTTGTCTTAGATAAAGAAACTAGGTCAAGTTGAATCCAATTAGAAATAGAACATGACATTTTATTTAATTATACAATATTTATATCACTTAGTGCACCTTACCGTTGCTTCGATAATTGGAGCACTACACTAGCCATTGCCTTCCTACAAATTTTACATCCTTGTCCTCGACATGCCTGCCTTCTATCCTGACCTTTGTGTAACTTATAATTATGCTCTCTTGTGCTACATTTTAGTCGCACAATATTCGTCGCAGACATTATTATTTAATTCCATATAAAATTAACTTTGTATCCTTGTGCGTTCTAATCAAAATTTGAGACACAATCTTGACCCGCTTCGTACAACCCAATATATGACAATATTATATTCTGAGTCTTCTATGTCCATTACACTTATGTCCCCCCTAACTTTAGCCCCATGTACTTCTAATTAATTCAAGAACACCATGTGCATTAATTTTAGTTAATTTAACCCAATTTCTATCTTTGTGCAATTTTCCAATTGTTGGACGCTTCTATGCAAAAGTGCATTGAGGTGTCCACACCATTGGACAAAATACATGAAGAAACCCATTTTCCCTTCATATGAATTTTCTTCATGATTTTTTTTGGAATGTGCAACACATAACATCGCCCCCTTATTTAACCCTAGCCTTACATTTTAAATAATGTAAATCCTAGCCCTCCAAACATCCCCATGTCAAACCAAGGCCATATCCCAAGATGTTGACCAAGCCCAATCCCTTAGGTCAAACACTCAACCCTCCTTCACATGTACAAATATCTTTTCCCTATTTTTATTCATCCACACAAAAACCCAACAACTACACCTAGCCGACCCTTTCCCATCTCCTATTCATCATGTCCCTCTCCTTCCCTCTGCACCTCCGACTGGAGCCAAGCCCGGTCGTCTCACCTCCGCCGGAACAGCTCTCAACCGTCGGTCCACTGCACACTCCCTCGACAGCAGCCTTTCACCCTCTTCGGAGATCACAGAGCCACCACCGACATCTTCCTGTTCATCTCCTTCCTCCTCTCCCTCGCACGCCGGAGCCCGATCTCCTCCGCTGCCTATGCACAACACAACACCAACGTCAACGCCAGCACCACCATCGTCCCCGACTCCTTTTCCCTGACCATCCCCCACAGCCGACCTCCCCGCACTCGACTGAACCGCCGGTATGCCGCTGCCAACCCGACTGTACACATGACCCGACTACTGTCAGTCGCCTGACCCGACCGACCCTCCTCGCCATGACGCAGGAGCCGACCCGACCCCGCTGAACTACCCCTCGACCTCCTCTTCTCTCCTTTCCTCGACTCGCCGGAGCCACCCACCTGGACTTCACCCCACGACCGACGACTTCACACCACTATTAAATACCACCTGCACGACTTCCTCTCTACTTCCCTATCCTCCCTGCTCGACTCCTCTCCGTCGACTCTATCCCGTCGAAGACTACAGCCCCGCTGCCTGAGCCTCCTCCGGCCATCCCTAATCCTCACCATCATCATCACCCTATCATCACCATCATCACCATCATCATCATCATCATCATCATCATCATCATCATCATCTCCAATCATTATCATCATTATCATCACCCCATCATCACCATCATCATCATCATCATCATCATCATCATCACCATCATCATTCTCATCATTATCTCATCATCATCCTCACCATCAGCTTAACCCTAATCATCCCCATCATCATAATCTTCATCATCATCATAATCATCATTACCCTAATTACCCTTATCACCCTAATCATTAACCTCCATCACCTACATCATCACCCAACTCGTATTCGTATACATATGCGTATGCGTATATTGTTCAATTTAGAATATACATATGTATTATATAATTAAGTAAATACTAAATGATAATTACGACTATATATGTGTTTAAACTGTACGACCCTAGGATACCGTAGATTTTGCCCGCATATTTACCTTGACTTTGAGACCTGAATATTAGGAAATTGTCTGCCTTGTGTACACCGACGTACTGGCTAGACAAGTGTTAGTTGACTGTCTGATCTTGCACAGCATTTGAAGACGTGACACCCACATAATTAGGCGCACAATTGACCTTGTTAGTTGACCAGTGTCACCCTAGCATACCCTCTGAGTCTAGTATTATTATGGTTGTATATGTGCTAGTGTAATGACTTATATTATATTATATTATATTATATTATATTATATTATATTATATTATATTATATTATATTATATTATATTATATTATATTATATTATATTATATTATATTATATTATATGTATATAGCACTATTGGATTGTTCTGTGCGACTTCAAGAGCAGGTTATTTGTATTACGCAACCTTCTTGCCAGGCAAGTATACCTTGCCATTGTACTGTTATTCATATTCCATATGTTGCATGCATCTTTATTTCTGTCATTTAGTTCATATATTTTAAACTGTTATATTAACTGTGCGTCCAAGAAAACTTGGTTGCAACGAAGGTAACGTCGTGATCTATTTTTATTATGTATATGCATTGACCTTGTTTATGAGACCGCCCCATTATCATGAAGCATCATTAGGTTTCGTTGGCCGTGACACAACTGTTACACAAGTGTGAGTCTCATGTAGGACACAGACTTGCGTACTGGGTTGGCCTCCTATTCGTATGGGCCGTGCGTTAGGGATAACAGCTGTTAGAAACTTTGCATGCTAGTAGACTTGGCAGTTATTAGAGATATTATCGTGTCATGGATATGACATGCTTAGAGCATGGGGTGGGGAGAACAACAAGTAAGGCGTTTGGGCTCCTTTGCACTTTTCTTTTTATGTAACCCACACGCTCCGCCGAAGATGCGTGGTCGTGATGACCCCTATATTACTGGCGGCCTATGGCGTTCAAAAGACGACATGCTTTGTAGGGCCCTGATTCTCCGAGAGAATCATGCCAATCCTATTTATGGCCAGATAGCCCACTTGTTGAAAAGTTGTTCTCAAACTGCATTCACATAGATGGTTAGGCGACCAAATAGATATTTATTTTCAGTACTTTATTGGCATGCTTCTATGTATCTTGTTACGTCCCTCTGAGGACCTGGTCCCTTTTCAAGTGTAGATGTTCATGAGTATTACCAGGATGCGCGGATCAGGGCTTGCTACTTATATTTTGAGTAGGTCTTCTCGTCGAGCCTTATTGTGTATTAGTTGATGTACTTGTATTATTTATTTTATATTCTAGTTTGGTAATGGATTTGTTTCCATCCGACTATCATCCTTTGATACTTCATATTGAGATTTAGTTATATAGTGTTGGTTATTTATTTATTTATGATTTCTATGGATGAGATTTAGTTGTACCTTATGACTTGTGATAATTATACACCACTTGTGAATTATTATTCATATTACAACGTACGTATGTGTTATGATTTCCATATATTGGAGTTGCCATATACATGCGGATGGCATGCTTACGTGTTCCTAGTCCTACGTATTTTAGGACTGGGGCGTGACATTAACTCCAAATGGAGGAACAAGATGATAATGATAATAATAAATACTAAATCACAATCAAAAGCACGATAAGATGTCAAGAAGCCTAATAAACTAGAAAGTCTAAAACATTAACATATCATCTAAGTCTCAAATACTACAACAATATCCAAAACCCAAATACAAACAAAGTCTAAAAAATCTCCAATAATATGTACAAGTCAAAAGTCTAGTAATGAGTCTAAAACAGTAACATAAAGAGTAACTAGGTCTCCTTGGTAATCACTTTTGTGTGTCGGGACCCATGGTTGATATTCCCTCCTCTACTCCATAGTAGGTGGGATACCAGTCCTCTAAATAGTCATCTGAAAATATATCCAGTCAAGATGGAGCGAAGTACACCAGTTCTTATAATTCCAATAAATTGATAAAGACTATAAAACAGTTATAGTAAGTAATATTTGATGAGCAGGAAAAGCATAAGTCAGAGAATGAAACAAAACAACAGCTAACTAAAGAGCATTGAAAAGTAAAAATGTTGAACCAGAGAGTATGGCAATAAAGAATGTAAATAAAAGATAGCTAAACTAGAACATATATGATGTGAGTCCAGCAAGTGTAATGTGAATCCAACACGAAAGTACTAAAATAATGTGTTTTGAAATACCATTTTTGACATATAAACGGCTAGGGCTAAGAACGGCTTACCGCATACTTGGTGTGCCACTTCTATCATTCCATATTAGACCAGAGGGGATAATTCTTGATTTTGGAAATATTTACATGTTTACTCCAGTATTTTCTTGTCCCGACTAGTATAAATGAATCCAAATCCTGACACACAAATCAAATATCAGTCCAGCCAGATAAAATAAATGAGGCCAGTAGGTAAGTCCTGATGTGATGCCAGTAATGATTCATAATGTAGAGGCCAGACAAGTATGATATACATGTCATAAGGGAGTGAATCCATATAATACTAATCCATGTATCCATAGTGTCAAGAAATCAGGTAAAATAATACTATAGACCATAATCATAATAGATATCAAATAATAGAAACTATCAGAGAATGTACTCGCCTGTGGCCCAGAGCAATGAATACCAAATCAATGTCTGTCTCGGTGTCTCGAAGGCCTTAATATGAAATATAGCATAAATACAATATGTTGGAATGATAAACAATTATACTAGTCAACTTCTAGGTCATTAGGCCAATTCTAAGTCAAAACTGTCAAATTAGGTCAACTTTAGGTCAAAGTAGTCAAACTTGGTCAAACATAGTCAATACTAGATTTTTAGGTCCATACTAGTTAATGTTAGGTTAAGTAGTCAAATATCTTGCTAAACTAGGTTATAATGGTCTATACTAGTTAGTAATAAGGTATTCTAGGTCATACTACTCTTATACTAAGTATACTAGTTAGTACTCAACTACTATTAGTTAATAAAACTATACAAGATGCTACTGGTATATATATAACTCATATATAGTAGTATAAGTTAATATCTAATTATACTAACTTACCTTAAGCTCCATACAGATACTTACCTTACCACTTAAGACTGGTGCACTCCTTAAACTGATACCAGTATATCAATCCTCATGATACACTTGAATACCTCCCACACAAACAATACTGGCTTACCTAACCACTCTGAACACCCATAAACTGGCGCATAGCACTTCACAATATATCTAGTATATCTATACTAATCAAAACTCCTACAGATACACCTTGACTGAACTAATACCCATATATACCCACATAATCTACCATCCTCACCTCCTCCCATTCATGTACCCCATCTATAATCATCTCGAGTTGCAACTAGACACTTCCTTGTACACTTTTAGACACCTGACATTGCCTCTACCCACATGGTCAGTAGTTCCTACACTCAGGATACATAGGTCAACTCATTCTTGTGATATACTTGATACTGAACCCAGGTACCCCCTTTGTGTCTGAACCCATATCTCACTGGAACTCCACCATTACTTATCTGGAACTGAGGTGCTGCTTGCATCCCCAGAACCTGGCACCCGAGATCCTCATTGAAATCTAACATTTTCTTTAACACTGTCACAGGAAACATGCTGGACACATCAAGTAGATATGTACAACTGACCCCCCATAAGAACCTGGATACTCTCCCCTTCATAGCCTAGTTGCCTGCACATAGCAGACTCCACATTCTCACGTACCAAAGCCCTTCACTTTCTTGTGCTAAATTTGGACGGTACCCAACTGGTTTGCACTTGCAATCCAGTGAACAGACTTGTCCTTACTGTTGTGGTCATGAACCTGACTTGTGCATACTGTGTGTGTACGATGTGCACCCTTATACTGTGCAACAGTCCTACTTAACATCCTGTATCTCAATTCCTCCTCCTCATTATACCAACACTCCTTACTTTTCATGACACCACACATAAATCTACACATTACTTATCATACGACCTTACCTTACTTTCACTTACTGCAAGTTTATACCCTACTTGTTAATACCTTAGTACCTATACTTTGTATCTCAGTATTGAACTAAGAAAGAACAAGCCTCATTGTAATCAAGCTTGCCTAGAGTGGAACTCAATCTCTACTACATCCTCTTATCCTCTGCATTGTCTGGCCTACTAAGATCAATAACTACTGCTAAAACCTATTGCCAATGCAGCACACACGAACATGTGTAACTTGGCACAAGTTGCAGTTGCCAACTACCTGCAATACTCGGGTACTTCCTACTATTACATTAATTCTACTCTAACTACACCAATATTTTATGTACCTCTTGATACAACATTTCCCTCACTGAAACACTTGCCAACACACATTAATCAACCACCTATGACTCAACACTCACTGATACTTAGTATCACCTATACCACACTACACATGCTGAACCCAGTTCTAGCAGACCCTCTACTATACTGGAAAAGTTTTACTATATAAGAATGGACAGAGAATCATTTATATGTTCAAAGCTATTCACCTTACAAACTTTTTGGTCTCATTCCTCTTGACTGTGCACTTGCACAACACAGATCTGCACTTGAACCCACTGCAGTGCCAAACAATACTTCCCCTTCCCCATCTCTACTGTTGTATCCATATATCCACTAGCTCGTACATCATAACCTATATAATACTAACACATACACCATAATACACTGTCCTAATGAACACAACTACTAACCATAAGCCATACAAACCCACATGCACTGCACAATGCAGTGTATCATCTCCCCTTCCACAACAGGTACACATCACTGCCAGCACTGCTTTTGTGTGTTACTATCAACACCAACCCAAGACCATCTTGATACCTTGCTGCCTTTACCTTACTACATATGGATACCCTTACTACTATACACACACATATATATATATACACAAAATTTATATGTAATACTATACCTAATGAGCAATATAACAAACATCTATTGTGTACAACACAATGACAACACCAATACACATGATACATACCAAAACTATCATGATAAACTCTCCAATCATCATGATACCAACCCTAATCCCAATTTGATACCAAATACAATAAATTGACACCATAAAATCTCTTGGTGGTCTAAACTCACCTTTTTCTAATTTTGAGGCACAAAATAACATTCCATAAGAAAAAATCATAGATCTAGATAAATAAGGACTTGTAGCACTTAGATCTAGCCATAGAAAGCAAATTTTACCTATGGGAGGGTTCTTATAGGTAAAATGGGTGTTCTTAACCATAAATAGAGGGAAAAATAGAGAGTTACCTTGGTTTTGAGTAACCTCCTAGAAGTACTCCGAATTTGGATACGAGGAAGACGAAGTAGACACGATCCTCAACACTTGGACTCCTCTTCAAGCTTTCTCTAGCAATGATAAGCTCCTAGCCTTCTTGGAAAAATAAAAATGAGAGGGATGAAGTTTGGAGTGGAAAAATTATGGTTTGCTCTCAAGTTTTGGGAATGAACTAATGGAGGCTTCTATAAATAAAGAGGTTTATACAGACTTCTCCTTAGGGTTAGGGTTAGGTTTGTGTCATGATGGTTTGATTTGACTAAAAAGTCCCTCTTATTCTTTCAGGAATAGGATATTATAATTCTTAGGATGAAATATTCTATTCTTAAGTCTAAATAGGTTTAATGGTCCTAATCTAGTCATGACTTACTGGTGGTTCAACTTAACTAGCCCAAATTCAATAAATAATCCATTAGTCACATATTATATATATATAAACATAAAAATTTTAATCATAGAAAATTACCAAAATACCCTTGTCCTGAAAAAGAGGTGCTTAAAAATTTAGATCTAGACCTATTAGGATATGGATTCCTAATGAAATGCACAATGGACACGATCCGGATACGATCTCTCTACCAAAGCTCCTTCTCCTTGTGCTCCTAGCTACTCCAAGCTATAAAGCCCCCTGAGGGATGAAAATGAGTGAGAATGCAAATGAATTGAAGGTGAATTAAGGGAGGGATGAAGGAATTGGGGATCTATGAATTGGGGATCTAGAATAAATGCACAAATAAAGAGGAAAGAGAGAGAGGAGAGCCTCTCTATAGTGGCCGGCCCCTTTTTCCCTCTCCAAGCTACTAACAAATGTCCAATTAGCCCTCCACTAGTGTCATGTGGGATCTAATTAGGAAAGGGTAAATTTGGAAGGCTTCTAACTAATACAAATTAACTCTAATCTCCCTAATTAATTAGTAGGAATGGGTCTATTGGCTTGGTCCATATTTGGCATAATTTGTCATGACAAGTCTATTTGGGTTCACAAGTGTCTAGTCTAACTAATGGCTAGCCCAATACATATAATTAAAATATAGCACAACCACAAATATTAATATAGCATACTAATTAATTATTAAATTACTAAAATAATATAACTATCCTAAATGACTAAATTATCTCTATTTGGAATAGTGAGGGTGACATTGATGACGGGCACGATGTTAGCTACCCAATCCGGATGTTATTCCTCACGGATGAAGCCATTAGCTATCAGTTTATTGACTTCAGCTTTGATGGCATTCATGATGTCCGATCGGAACCACCATTGTTGTTGCTTGACCGGCTTATCATTCGGCAAGATGTTCAGTTTATGGACCACAATTTGGGAGTCCAGTCCCGACATGTCCTCGTAACTCCAGGTAAAGATATCGATGTATTCCCTAACAAATTGTAGTAGGGATTCTCGATCCTCATCGGACAGACTTTTGCTGATGAAGATATATTTAGGGGAGGAATCCTCACAAAAGATCAATTTGTACAACTTTATCCTTGGTGCGAGGTTCTCGTTGTTCGAACCGCATATACCATTATGTGTCTAGACGTCGGGCCTACAGTTTTACTTCAAAGAGTTCAGGTGGATCCTTGTAGTATTCATCAGGGTTAGCTGATACCATATTGGCAGACTATGTTTGTTCGAGCATCTCCCTAATACTGATGTCGAAGTACCAAGAGGAAGATTATGAAGAGTGAGAGTGTAACTCATCTTCTTCATCCGAGCTTTCGGGGGTCGTGGGAGGCGTGACGTACCCTAAGCCATGCTTGGTACTATGGTAGTAATCCTTGGACTTGCCTACAGGAGCCTGCAGACGCTGAGGCAGCCGTAGTTTAAGCCCCTAACGGCTTTCAGATCATATCCTATCTTCTGGATGAGGTGCTTAGTTTGAGAACTATACAGATGAAGCAATATTTTGCTGGTATCTTGTTCTAGATCCAGTTCCTCTAGGACGAAGGATTGGCGACTTTTTACTCTGACGAAGATGACGAGTTTGTCTTCCCTCTTCCTTGCTGGAACTATGAAGTAGGAGTTTTTAGTGGAGAGAATCTTGTTCACTGCATAGATGGTAGTCACATGTGTATGCAGATGCAAGCCTAGATCGTGCTCCTTGGAATATAATGTGCTGATATGTGCAATATACGAGTAGTTCAAAGATAGTCCTGTATTCATAAAATAAGGTATCTTATCCTCAAGAATTATATCTTCAAGAGAAGGGACATTAGCATGAGGGGCTACGTACTTCTCCTATTCGTCCTTCTCGAGATCTACCACCTGTGCAAGCGACGACTTTATAGGTCTCATGTACAGCTTTACCACTAGAGGTTTGGAAGTCGTAGTAGGTACCGAATCTTTCTTCAATGGTTGACTCAGTCTATGAAGGTGAACGACTAGAGGTTTAGGTGGTTTCCTGTGTATTTTACCATGAGTGGAGGGGCTATATCGGGAGCACTTTCTTTGAGATGGACTCTTAAGGGCTCGTTTGATGTTCTCCCAGTCGCTGCCTCATTGTCGGCATTATTGCCACCTTCATCTTGGTGGACTTGCTTGTAGATGATCGAGTCAGAGTAATAGGCCTCGACCCCTTTGAATCGATCAACATCGAAAAATTCTATCTTGACGATGTCGTGATCATCCACGTACTTCAAGAACTGGTACAAGGTTGATGGTATGATCATATATTAATGTATGTATGGATATCGCAAAAAGATATTGTAGGATACATCTACGTCTATGACGTAGTAGGTGACCTCTATTTTCAAGTTGTCGATCTGACACTTCGAGCAAATCTTGCCCAGATAGTAGCTCATTCCTGTGTTGAAGCTACTGATGAAAGTATTGGTTGCTGTCAGGCGATGCATCGGGATTCCCAAGGCCTGAAGCAGACTCCGTGAGATAATGTTGATTGATGAACTAGGATCGATGTGCATCCGGTCTACCTTGATGGCGCCAATGTATCCCGTGTAATATAAAGGATGATCGTGTTAATTGTTCTTCAACAACATGTCTTGTTGCGAGTACGTGACATTGGGTATCACCTCCATCACATTATTGCAGTAGGGACAGAAGGCAGGATTCTTAGCTGATGGCTTGACCAGCGGCAGGTAGGTTTTAACATTCTGCAATACCTAACTCAAAGCAACCTGAGTATCTTTGGAGGGCTGGAGAAGCTCGAATAGTGACAACTTCTCTGGAGTATTGGCCAATTTTACCAAGATATCAAAGTTGTAGGGCTTCTTCAGCCCTTGAATTATATCTTTGTGCAGTGATTTGTCGAAGCGAATATCTTTCTGCTTGGACTTGTCCTCTACCAGAGAATAGGATGGATCCGGATCGGATGCGACGATTGAAAGCGCACCATCGTCAGGGATGTCGTACTCTCATTGGTATGCCATGCCTGACCTTATTGTTCTCGCTATAGCTTCTTCGAAAGGGACAAAAATCGTGTAGAATAATTTTGAGTTCTTGCCCTTGGACTTGGTGGTAGAGGGTGTTGTCTGCTGCATCAAGTCTGGAGCAAGATCTGGATGGATCCACATGATCTCCCTATGTGATATGGTGAGAGGTATTAGTCCGGCTGTTTGGTCACAAGTTGGTAGGAGATTGACAACCTCTATTGTTGCCCTAGGGATCAGGATTACTCTTTCATGGGTTTTTCTTGATGTAAAGGTACCGAACTGGAGAGATACCATGTTGGCAGAAACTATTTTGTTATTGAAGTTCAAGGTGAGGGCCATAGTGTCGAGTATACGGTGGATGTACCACTTCAGTGTATAGCAATCCCGCATCGCATGGTGGACGTATCGATGGTAATGGCAATACTTTAGATTATTTATCTCGACTGCCTCAACTGGGCACTTGACATCGGGGAGCCAAAGTTTGTTTACCTTCATTAGTACGTCAAGGATTACCGTGAAGTCATTATCTTTGAAGGAATAAGTTTCCTTCAGTTTTGGAGCCTCTGCGGGCTTTTGTTCAAGATTTTTGGTTATATTGGCGATAAGAGCCTGCTTTCCCTTGCCATCCCGGGCACTATTGTTATTGTTGTTGTTATAAGGACATTTTCCCCAATCATCAATGAAGAGGATATATATTCCAAAGAAGCGGGCGTCCTTTACTTTCTTCTCCACCCCGACAGTGTTTATGATGAACGTTGTCTAGTCTTTAAACTGAGAGTTGTCCATCCAGAGTCTGACTGTGGGAAGAAGAATTCTTCGGCAGGAGTCATCAGAGTAGACTCACGGTTACCAGGGGATAATTTTAGCGTCACTTGCCTGTACCGCTTGATCTATTCTCGTAAAGACTCTTTCTTCCTTTGTGAGATATCCATTAAAGAGGACATTGTCATATCATTTTTCTATCATAAAAACGGGCAAGGAAAAGACCTTTGAGGTCATCAAATGACAAAATACAAATATCTTGGAGGCTGTAGAACTAATCAAAAGCTATTCCAGACAATGCCCCGATAAAGAGCTTTGTTAAGGGGACATCATTGTGAGGTAGATGCCCAATTGTCATCTTGAAGTAACCTCATGAATTGATGGGAAGATGTCTTTCCATCAAATGGAGTTAAGTTGAAGGGCTTGAACTTGAGCGTGTACGGTACGTCTCTCTACTTAAGGGGATATGGTTGTCGGATCCCAAGCTCGCGTAATAAGTTCCGATTGCCCATTCAGGCTAGACAGGCCAGGAGTTCTCGTACCTCCCGTATTGCTTTCCAGGCTTCATCGACTACGGAAGGGGCAGAAGATCCAGGTAGGGGATGATTGCCGCCACTGGTTAGAGCAGTTGCATTTGAATCCTCGTTTTTCCCGGGGTCTAGGCTTGCTTGACAAGAGGCCCTTGCTAGTTGTGAGACTATATTCTCCTTGATTTCTAGTACTGTCTGGGTCATGGCCTACATTAACGCGATCATGGTTTGCATCATGGCCTCGAGGTTTCGAGGAACTGTCGATTATTAGGGCCCTCATGATCGTCCCCTACCATGTATATTGTTTTCACATGTGAAGAAATGGATGGGACAGTGGACGTCGTAATTTCTGCCTCAAACTCTTATCGTGAATGGTAATCCAAAAAAGTTTTTAGTACCGTATCCTCTTTGTACTCGAAGGAAACTCTACACCAGCGTAGGAAGCTGTATCATCTTGATGAGGGTGGCTACCCCCAGGGATCTCAACTTTTGTTCCTTGAGAATTACCATCTCCTAGGAATGCCAAATTGACATAGAGGTCCGAGGGATTACAACCCCCAACTTGCGTTGCTATGTGAGGTCCATAGGAAGCACTAACCCCAGTGGTTGACAGCTTCTTCTTTGAGCGGGTGGACATGAAAATACCTTCAGCGGGTTTCGCTGCCTGTCCTCCTTGGATCCATCTTCTTGACACACTGGCCGAAAGTGACAAACTAGAAGTGCTGGAATTCTGACTCCCCTCATGGAGTGGGCCTTCCGAGTAGAATAACATGAGGTGAAGGGCAACTCCTCTGCCTCTAGTTCTTACACTTGTTATCCTAGTTGCAACTGGGTGGGCGCCTTTGGTTGCAGCTGCTGGAATGCCAACTGCATGTTTGTAGGTACTGTTGCTTTCATATAGCAGAAGTTAATAATAATACTGGCACAGTGATGCCCTGGGGAGGATACTTCATATGTCTCAGTTAAGTTCCATGCTTTGCGCTTGTGGTTGATCATGTTGCGTAAGTCAAGCAAGGGGTGATTCACCTTTGCACCTTTCTTATGAGCCTGGGTAGCCCGAGCACGTGGGTGTGTAGGTATTGAATTTGCCTCCTGACCTAGGATTCATCCAAGAACTTGCCCTAAGTTGCTAAAGAAAAACTCTTTAGATTGACCCTGTCCAATTACCACTACTGGCTGGGCACATTGGTCGATTTTGTACAACTTTCCCTCAAGGCCATTTATTACAGTTAGAGGTACCTACTGACGGCGTCGAATGAGCAATAGCTTAATCTTGACGAGCTTGCATTCCCTAGACTTCTTCGTCCTAGAACGCGTCAGTGTATAGTATGAAGAGTTTTACATCTTCGCCTTTCTCAGCATGGCATAAGAAGTCAGCACTGCGTGAGATTCGGTCGAATACGGAACTTCTGATACTGTCTTAGCCGCATGCGGCCATCTGCCTACGGCTGTTGAGCGGTATCGTATAATCCTCCTCATGAGGCTTTTGACGTGACCGTATGGAATGTGTCTTAGCGCTCGAACTCCTGGCATCGTAGTATTTTCCTCTGCCAGAGCTCAAGTGCTGAGCACTTTCCTTGTCCGAACAGGCCGAATGAAGGGCGTCTGCCCGTGGGGATGCATAATGTGCGTCCCCTGTGGTAGGGAAAGAGACGGAGAGCACACGTTCTACAGTTGGGTGAGGCACAACAGCCTTTGTAACCCATATCCTGTGAGTCTTCAGGTGTTGAGCACTTTTTTTGTTAGAAAAGGTTGTCGCATGAGATGCGTCAGCTCGTGTGGACGCATAATGTGCGTCCCATATAGCAAAGAGAGAGACGGATAGCACATGTTATGCAGTTGGGTGAGGCACAACGGCCTTTGCAACCCATGTCCTGCATATCTTCATCGGTTTTGCCGACCTTGGAGAAGCGCCGCCCTCAGAGCGTATTTCCTCAAAGGCTTGTTGGTCAAAGCGAATAACCAGCATCCTCTGGGTTAAACCTAGCTTTGATGTGTCAGACTGCATCATGACCATCCCATCAGAGGAGAAGGAGGTACCCAGCAGAGTTTCCACCTTGTTTGCCATTGAAAATGAGTTTGGGAAAACTTTCGTTTAAAAACAAACAAAAAGGGTACAAAAAATCCTATATAAAGAATTAAAGTACAATATTTTTAATGTAGGTAATATGACGATGGAGATCGAGTACTACAACGACTCTCTTACTCCGTTGATAGTATGATGAATGAATAAGGAATACTCTCTTCTCTTCGCTCACTTTTGTGCTTGTGTATACGTATGTAGCTCACCTGGAGGGGTATAGTCTCTGAAGAAGAAAAAGCCCGCCAGCCTTTGGAACGTCTATGTTGCTCCAATTTATAGCCATTATGTTGATGGGCTATCGGTGCCGCATGTGATTCTATTTGGTGGCCGCAAGGGGGCTCCTTTAACATGATACGGTTGCAATTGTAGGCGCATACGATAGGCATGTTGTCATATGTACATCCTTAACAGAATGCAGTTGAGTCCAGGCTGAGCCTTCATGTGGACATTTGTTGTGATTTGCTGTTGCTAAAGATATGGACAGTTCTTGTCTTTTGTCTACGTAACTTGGTCAGCTTGACACGTGGCCCGTATTTAGTTGGAGAGAATTACTTCAGTCTTCATAGAAATATTTTCTCTCAGGAAACCCTACCACGTTGGACGCTTGGAGTCCGAGATGCTTAGGGCTAGAGACACATGGGACACATGGAGTCTGAAACGCATGGGGCCAGAGATGCATGGGACGCATGGACTCCGAAACGCATGAGGCTAGAGACACATGGGATGCATAGAGACTAGGACGCATGAGTTCAAAGGTTCATGAAACACATAGAGTCTGGGACACATAGGGCCAGGGACGCATGGGACACGTGGAGCCTTTGTTGTATTGTACATATGGCATTGCACGCCTGTCAGTAGTCATTATTAGTCTAACGAGGGCTACTTGTCGCTAAGTGTGCTCACATTTGTTGAGGTGTTCAGAAAATCCTTTTTGTCAGGATTCTGTATCGGACATAAATCTTTATGTCAGGCCTTTTTGTGGCCAATATTGGGACGCATTGATGCTGCTTTTTCTCGGCCTCATGGTCATTTTGCGGTCTAATTTTTTCTGAGTCGATCTTGGGCGCATGGTTATTGGACACATGGATCGATATTTTTTATGTTTTTGCAACTGCAGCTAGCTCCAGATCATGCGTCGGGTAGTTCTTCTCATGCTTCTTCAACTCTCTAGATGCATAAGCTATAACCTTGCAATGCTGCATCATTACACAACCCAATCTACTCCCAGACACATCATAATACACTACAAATCCTCCTGATCCAGAAGGTAAGGTCAAGATCGATGATTTCATTATACGCTTCTTCAACTAATTAAAATCCATCTGACACTCCTCCGTCCAAGCAAAAGCTTTGCCCTAACACGCCAACCGCGTCAAATGTGCCACAATCCTCAAGAAGTTTTTTACGAACCTCCAATAATATCCGGTAAGTCCGAGGATACTCCTAACCTCAGCAACTGATATAAGGATAGGCCATGTCTCTATGGCAGAATTCTTCTCCGATTCCATAAATAGTCTTTCACCGTTGATGATGTGACCAAGGAAAGGCACTCTGTCCATCAAGAACTCACACTAATTGAGCTTGGTATACAGCCTCTCCTGCCTCATCGTCTACAGTACAATCCTAAGATGCTCCTCGTGCTCCTCGAGATTCTTAGAGTATACCAAGATGTCATCGATGAAAACCACCACGACACTACAAGAAAAATAATGTTTCTTGATGGTCGATTTCTTGACGGATGCGTAAAACCGTCAAAGAAAGTCATTATCTTGACGGCTTTAGTCATACGTCAAAAAAACACCTATTTTGTGTTATCTAAGAAAATTTGACTATATTACTCGACGGTTTTAGATGAACCGTCAAGAAAACCATTTGAATTATTAACGATTTATTGATAACCGTCAAGTAAAGTATGTGCAAAAAAATTGCCTCGCATATTTCAGTTGCCATTATTGTAATTTTTTAAAACTTTTTTTAATTGGAGAATGTATCTTGACGGTTGATCACTTTGATCGGGGAACCCCTTCACTTTATCAAAACTCCTCTCCCTCGAATCGCTCTCGATCTTGAGAGAGCAAACTCCTCTCCCTCCTTCATCGTAGAAACCCTTTCCCTCCTCCCGAACTAGGACCCCCGCGGCCCCTCAAACCCCTCTCTCTCCTCCATTGGCGAAACCCTCTCCCCCCTAATGATTTTGGACCCCGAGTCCCGATGGCCCCTCGAAACCCCTCTCCCTCCTCCCCACCTAGGACCTCGACGTCCAACGAGACCCCTCTCGACACTAACAGAGTAAACCCTCTTGCCTTTGATCTTTACCATGAGGTAACTTCGAACCCAATTTAAGCACAAGTTTCGTGTCAACCTCGTCGACGATCTCTATGTCGAGGGCAGCAGGACCTCTCCCTCCCCGACGGGGTCTCCCTCACCTGTCTCTTCGTCGGGTGCTTCTTCGGATTCGTCTCTGGAATCGCTCCTCGATCTTTGCTGTTATGGTTTATTTTTGGTAACCGCCTTCGTCAAGAAGCTCCAAAGTTCTTTATTACCCACCTTCTGTCTTCGATGACCAGATGCATCCGGACTTGTACTCCTTCTAAAAGAAACTCCAGTGGAGCCTACCTGATTCCGTAAAGGTCCCTCGAAGGCCTCTGTCTAACATGGACATCTAGCAGGTTTTCAGTTCTTGATCTTGAGTTCGTTCATGTTTTTTATTTTGGTTAGGTTTATACTTCTGGTTTCTTTCCTTGATCAGTTTGGTAAATTTTTACCAGGTTAGTGATCTTGAGTTTATGCATTTTTGTGCGTTTGATAAGGATCAATGGAGGTACTGTTATTGACAATTTATAGATTTTTTTTAGGGTATTTTAAATTAATTTCTTGTTTTTTGGTTGTGCATGATCGGTAGTTGCCTATTTGTGATTGTTGTATTTGATTTGAGTGCCTGAGTGGTAAGAGTTTTGTCGAGATCTGCATACAAGGTTTTACTAAGATGGACACAGAACTAGTTTTGGATTAGTGTGGTTCAGAGTGTCCCTGTCGTGTCGTGTCCATGAAAAAGCATAAAAGAAAATAAAACGACAATTGCTATAATTACTCATTTTTAGCCCATCCACCACATGTTCGTGAAAAATCATAATAGGAAACCAAATATTAAAAATTTGTATCCTTGTTCAAGATTGATCCTTAATACCACACTCATCCTTGGTGGTGGTTGACACAATATGAAATGGACACATCACTATTTTTTGGAATCATAACTCTTGTTCTGTATCAAACTTTCTTTTGTATACAATGGATGGAAAATTTAGGATTATTTTATTTTATGATACAACATTCATTTTGAGTCTTTATTGGTCGTACCATGAATTTCCTTTCTACTTTGCCAATATAAACATGGCATCCCTTCCCTCTGAACTAAATCCATCAACAGCAGTAGGTACAAAAAATAAAATTGGAGCGACATTGCTCACTTGCATACTATTCTCTTTTTTATTCCTCGCTTGCTCCGTAGTTATGATGCTAGTCCGTAGTCAGTTGGAAATCATGTCTGGAAATATGTGCATTTGAAAACTTTCTTTAATTGCATTCAACGAGCACAAATAACTATTGTCCTAACAACTGGAAAATAGGATGTTAATAAATCTAAATACAATATATATGCAGAAGTGAGTATATAGAAGTTAAGTGTATTATTAGTTGGAAAGCGTAGGCGAGTAAAAGTGGCCTATCAGATTTTTGACATCCATATAGTTTGGATTACTTGTCAAAGTTCAAGCCAAAACTAAAGGCTAAAGTTTCCTTAAAAATGAAGCTTTTGTAGATTCTCTACATTGTCAATATGAGTACCAAATGTTGGAGATAGTCAAGATAAAAAATACACATCAATAATACGTATTGGACACAACACAAATACATCAAAATATAATAGAAAAGTTTTGACAATTGCCAATTATAGAGAATGGTGAGGTCATTGCTTTACTTGATATAACAAAGTCCCTTTATGATGCCATTGCCAGATTCAAAAGGGCAGTAGAGAAAAGAAAGGCTATTGCAGCTATTGTTGAAGGTGTCAAAAAGCAGTGGAGAGCATCAATATCTGTTATTATACAATTGAATGTGTTCAGGTAGAATGTTTTAAGGCAATTATTCTTTATCTAATTCTTTTATTTATCTTTTTCATTTGAGTTTCTAAATTACTTATTGAAGTATTCATGTCACGACCCGCACCCTGATATTCGGGCACGAGTACGTGGTTACGCCCAGCCTACGCCGCAGAATCGGCGGTAGAACGCTGTCTGGGTCATTTCTAACTATCTAACATCTCAACAATATAATATGGTACCTGTCAATTATCTCAACTCCAAATGGAGGAGCAATATGGTATCTCACAATATATCAATCTCAATCACAAAACAAACTAACGAGAAAATAATGCACAAATGGAAATAGCAAAGGAAAGATAGATACAATCCACAATATGAAATAATAGTACATCTGTGAATCTCCACAAAAAATAGTCTAATACAACATCTAAACAAAACTAGACCTCATCGGTCACAGCTACTAAGTCCTCTGGCTCTAGGGGAGTGTCCTCTAAAGTCTCACCCTCCTGAGGTCCGTAATGTGTAGGACACAGCTCCTCTAGCCAATCATCTGGAAAAAAATATATCCAGTCAGGATTGGAGCAAAGTACATACCTCTGAAAGCAGTTCCAATAACATAATCGAGCATATATAACAAGCAATAGAAAAATGATACAAGATGCACAAGTAGAAAGAATAAACTGTACAAGTGAACAGGTAATAGGCACAATAAAGCTGAAAGTAAATACGAGAAGAACTACAAGTAGAGAACAAGAAATACTAACTATGTGTTTTAGAGTGAGAGTTCGTTATGTGATCGGTTTAGGTTGCACATGAGGTATATAGGTAACTCCATTATACGTGAGGTGTATAATCGACATGCACATGAGATCAAGAGGGCTTTGATCACATAACCAACTCCTACTCCCCCTCCCCAACCAATACTCATGGATCCAATTATGACACGTTACGTACATGATCACGAGTCACACTAGCACACGAAATAGTGGATGCACAAGAAGCACATGAAAGTCAATAACCGATGCACACGATGAAATACATGTCATTGGGTACCCGTTGCACACGGTAGGGGATAACACCTCCTGACGGGATCCATATAGCACCAGTCCGTGAAATCACTGTGTCGGGAATCAATGTATACTAATCTAGAACATGCATATATACAACATTATGAATTAAAAACAATCAGAGAAATGTACTCGCCTGAAGTCCTGAGCAAAGTGTGTCTCTCGATGCCCAAGCTGGTGTCTCACAACCTATATATGGTATGTTGTATCAATACAAGGTTCAATGATGAAAATAAAAGAAGTTGAAGAAGTTCTAGGTCAATACGCCGTTTCTAAGTCAAACCAATGTATTTCTAAGTTGCAAGAGTCTAAAGCTAGTCACTAAGTCAAAACACTATGAAGCTATACTATACTAGCTAAGCTAACACACCACAGTGCAATCAAGAAGCCGTATCCTAAGATACGCAGATTTTCTAATATGAAAATAGGTTTATATATATATACATAAGTCATATATAATAAAAATAATAATATCTCAAAACAAATTAAATGGGATACCTTGGCCTTGCACCAATGCGTATCGCAACTACCTCGATACCCCATCTCAGTACCTTGGTGATATCCTGATATCCCGAGGTATTGCAACACTTAGCCAAGTCATACCTACCTGTATAAACTAAATACTAGAGTACCTATCTGTAAAAGACAACTAAAATAAGTTCATAGGTATATACATATAGCTACTAGCTACTAGCTATATTAATGAATCCTTAACAACTAAATTAGCTATACACATATAACTAATCTTAACAAGTAATTACATAACTCCTTAACTATCTGGACTAACAAATACCTGTGTATATAAATCACTAATAGATATTACAATAGTATATAAAGCTACCTAGCTAATTACCCAAATACTTTATATAATGCCTCTAACTAGAACTCATTACCAAAAACAATACCAAAACCCTTAACTAACTGAACTACTATCAAAACACAACTGAAAACTGTACTGAGGTATCACTTAACTACCTGCACATGTTGTACATACTCATGCTTACCTTGCTGTGTTCAGTGTTCAGGTGAGTATCTGTTCAGTCAGTTCAGTATCTCACTGAAACAGTTCAGTGTCTCACTGAAGCAGTTCAGTATCTCACTGAATGAGTTCAGTGTCTCACTGAAGCAGTTCAGTATCTCACTGAAACAGCCTGCTGTGCAGTCTTCAGGTTGTTGTGCAGGCAATCCTGCCTCAAGTTGCTGTCTTTAGTGCAGGTAAATCTGTTCACAGTTGCTGCTATGTCAAGTTCTTCAGTCTCGGGTGCTGTGCAGTCCAGCCTTGCTGTGCAGCCTTCAAATTAGTGAGTCTTCGAGTTACTATCAGTGATCTTCAGTCTATTCTGTTCAGGTGAGTGCCACTGCACACGGTGGACTGTATCAGTTACTGGTCCCTTGCTGCCCTTGCTGTGTTCAGCAACACAGTAGTCCCTTGCTGTGTTCAGTATCTGGTGTGTATCTGCACACATAGTACTGCTCGAGTCCCTCCCTTCCTCACTCAAACACATACAACACACTAAGGTCACACAAACACATAACACTCACTACACCTTATGTATATAAACACAACCAATATGTAGCTATCCCTATATATATATATATATATATATATCATATAAGCCAAAAACATATATATATATACCTATAGATATTAATACATATAGCTATATACACCAATATATATATATACACACACATATAGATTAATGTAGATACTCTATTAAATACACATAGACACACATAAACACCAAAAACCCAAAGTACACTATTATATGCTCCAATTAAAGTATATATAGCATATACAAATATATTTACATATGTATGTATAGTACAAAAGCCAAAAATACAAACATATGGGGTGCACCGCAACCGTATCACACTTTTCTATGATACGCTTGCGACACGGCCCCCAACTCATAACCAAACGTATCCCGGAGGACACGTACAAGCCTAATACATATATTATGAACAATACATATATAAATTAGAGTGTCTACGTGTCCGTGTCGCCATATGATATGCACATGGCCCCGTGTCGGAGGAAAACCCCCAAAATTGACCGTTTCGTCAAATTGACGAGATATGGCCCACACGTATCCAATTATGGACACGACACAAGCTACACACAAACAATCAATGGTCAATTAGATCTACTAGATCCATTGACAAGCACTACATGTGCCAAATTTGGAATTCTCCCAAAATTGGCACCAAAATGGACATAACTACCACCGTAGGTCTCCAAATGATTCCAAATCAAATCCTATGGGTAACCTATGCATGTGGGGTGGTTTCTCATGGTAAAAACTCAGATCTATAGTCTATAGGAAGGGGGAAAACTGATTTATACCTATTGGGAGATGGATTCCCAATGAAAAGGTTCTAAATGACAAGTTGCTCTTCTCCTTGTAGATCTTGGCCTCCTCCTCCTTGTTTCTTGCTCCTTGCTTGTAGATCCTTGATGTAGAGACTTCAATATTGAATTTAGAAGGAGATTTGAAGAGAATTGATGTTGAATTAATGGGGAATTGATGGAGAATTGGAAGGGGAAAACTAGATCTAGAATTTTTGGGAAGAACTAAAATGAGAGCACTCTCTCTCCTCTCAATTATGGCTGGATAAAAACCCTTCCCCAAGCAATATACAAAGTCAAAAATACCCCTTGGGGCCTCTCATGAAGAAATAATTAGGGAGGGAAGGTTCTAGTCTAATGGTTTCACTAATTAATCATGTTTCCTAATCCATGGGCCTAATTCATGGGCTCAACTTAGACTAGTCCAAAAGTTTGTTTCATGCTCTCTAATTAAATGGTTAAGACCACTACACAAGTCCAAAACAAGTCTACACTAGTAATAAATAAAATAAATAAATTAGTCATGCACAATTATTAATTATAAAAATCCTAAAATAATTAATACCCATGATATTTACCAAACTACCCTTAGATGGAAATGTGAGGGTGACAAACCTACCCACCTTAGAAAAATTTTATCCTCGAAATTAAGAAAGAAACTATCTACCAAAATAAACAATATAATGCAAGAAGGAATTATACCTCACGGCTCGAACAGATACGGATATCGCTCGCGTATCTCGGCCTCTCGCTCCCAGGTACTCTCTCCTGGCGAGTGATGCCTCCACGCGACACGTACCAAAGGAATCGTCTGGTTCCTCAGCACCTTCTCTCTCTGATCCAGAATCTCTACTGGCTGCTCTGGATAGCTGAGAGTAGGGCCCACCTCTATCTCCGAATGATCCAACACATGACTGGGATCTGCCACGTATCGTCTCAACTGTGACACGTAAAACACGTTGTACACTCCCTCCAGTGCAGGTGGTAAGTCTATTCTGTAGGCGACTGCACCGACCCTCTCAAGAATGCTGAAAGGACCGATGAATCGCGGACTAAGCTTGTCGCCTCCACCGAAACGAATCGTGCCACGTGTCGGAGAAATCCTCAAGAAAACCAGACCGCCAACCTAGCACGAAACACAAACTTAGCACTCTAACAAGCAATAATCAAACACAAACAAGACAAAACTAAAGCTATACCTCAAACTCCAGAGGTCTCCGGTGGCTATCGGCCCAATGCCGTTGCCTGTCCTGCACCACTCGAAGTCTGTCTCTGATAAGTTTCACCTTCTCTGCTGCATTCACTACCATCTCTGGTCCCAATAAAGCCCTGTCACCAACATCATCCAAAGACAACGGAGTGCGGCATCTCCGTCCATACAATACCTCGAATGGTGACATCTCAATGCTGGCTTGGTAGCTGTTGTTGTATGAAAACTCTACCAAGTGAAGGTGATCCTCCCAAGAACCTCCAAGATCCAAAACACAGGTGTGTAGCATGTCCTCGAGAGTCTGAATAGTCCTCTCCGACTGTCCGTCCGTCTGAGGGTGATAAGCGGTACTAAACTTGAGCTGAGTGCCCAAACTAGCCTGCAAACTCCTCCAGAAATGGGACATGAAGCGGCTATCCCGATCCGAGACAATGCTCACTGGAACACCGTGCAATCTGACAATCTGGCGCACATACATCTCCGCAAGTCTCTCCGTAGATGTACCCACTTTAAATGGCAGAAAGTGGGCTGATTTGGTCAACCTGTCCACGATGACCCAAATCGTATCCTTGCCTCATGGAGAACGCGGAAGCCCTGATACAAAATCCATGGTAACATGCTCCCATTTCCACTCCGGATTGGGCAAAGGCTGAAGCAATCCGCCTGGTCTCTGTCTCTCCGCCTTGACCTACTGGCAAACTAAGCATCTGGACACAAAGCTAGCTACCTCTCACTTCATGCCATACCACCATACATGCTCCCTCATGTCTCTATACATCTTGTTGGCACCGGGATGCATAGAGTATTGGGAACGATGTGCCTCCTGCATGATCTCCTTGCGCAATGCTCCCTTCGGTACGCACAACCTGGTACCGTGTCGCAATGATCCATCATCTGCGACGGTAAAGTCCTCTGCCAGCCCGACCTGAACCTGTGCTCTGATGCTCCGCAGAGACTCATCCTCATACTGTCCGGCTCTGACTCGGTCCATCATCTCCGACTGAACCTGAAGTCCCCACATCTGCGCTGCGACTCCCGGAATCAATACCTCAATGCCCAAACTATCGAGGTCTGCCAATAGATGCATGTCCCTAGTCAAGCACATAGCCACGGGATACCTGCTCAAAGCATCCGCGACTACGTTGGCCTTCCCTGGATGGTACTATAAAGATATGTCGAAGTTCTTCATCAGCTCCAACCATCGCCGCTGTCTCATGTTGAGCTCCTTCTGTGTAAACACATACTTTAAGCTCTTATGGTCTGTGAAGATCTCTACTCTCTCTCCATATAGATAGTGTTTCCATAATTTGAGAGCAAAGATAACCGCTGCAAGCTCCAAATCATGGGTAGGGTAGTTCTTCTCATGCGGACGTAATTGCCTGGAAGCATAGGCAATTACCTTCCCGTGCTGCTGTAGTACACAACCCAAACCCTTCCCTGATGCATCACTGTAAATGGAAAATCCTCCAAGATGGGAGCTGTAGTCAATCTCCTCTTCAGCTCCTCAAATACTGACTGGCAATCTTCAGTCCAGACGAATTCCACGTCCTTCCTGGTCAGCCTAGTCATCGGCTCTGCTAGTCTGGAGAAGTCCTGGACAAACTTCCGGTAGTAGCCTGCTAATCCAAGGAAGCTCCTGATCTCTGCTACTGAACTCGGGGTAGACCATAATTCAACTGCTGAGATCTTCCTCGGGTCCACCGAGACTCCATCTCCTGTAATGATATGCCCAAGAAATTCAACCTTATCAAGGAAGAATTCATACTTCGACAACTTGCCATATAACTTCTCCTTCCTGAGGGTCTCCAGAACAATCCTCAAGTGCTGCTCATGCTCCTCCGGGGTCTTCGAATATATCAGAATGTCGTCTATGAAGACTACAACAAACTGATCCAGGTACTGATAAAATACCTTGTTCATCAGATTCATGAACACTGCCGGGGCATTGGTCAACCCAAACGGCATCACCAAGAACTCGAACTGTCCATAACGAGTCCTGAAAGCCGTCTTCGGGATGTCTTCCTTTTTCACCTTCACCTGGTGGTACCCTGACCTCAAGTCTATCTTCGAGAATACCTTCGCTCCGCTCAGCTGGTCGAACAAGTCATCAATCCGCGGCAACGGGTATTTGTTCTTGATAGTGAGGTTATTAAGTGCCCTGTAGTCGATACACATACGTACCGACCCATCCTTCTTGGGTACAAACAGTACCGGAGCACCCCATGGTGACGAACTGGAATGGATAAAGCCTTTGTCTTGCAACTCATCCACCTGCTTCTTCAACTCCGCCAGTTCACTGTTGTTTACTCTATAGACGTGCTGAGAGATTGGCTCTGCTCCTGACACTAAGTATATAGAGAACTCCATATCTCTGTCCGGCGACAACCCCGGCAAATCCTCTGGAAAGACATCCAAGAACTCTGCAATCAACGGATGTGGCGGCTCCCGCTCTTCTACCAAAGCCCCACAGAAATCGCCCTCGCTCTGCTCTGCTCCTCGGACGAACTCGAACTCCGGCTCTCCTGGTGTCTGAAATAAAACTCTGCCTCCACGACAATCGATACTAGCGTGATGTCTACTCAACCAATCCATTCTGAGTACTATATCGTAACCCGGAAGTGGCATTACAAGTAAACATACACTCAGCTCACGGCCTCCCATATAAACCCTCTGGTTCTTGCAAACATCATTGACCAGGATGATGCCACCCCCGGTCGTGATCTTGCAAGTCTGTGCCAACGGTTCAGACTCAAGACGATGTTTCAAAGCAAAATATACAGATACAAAGCTATGAGATGCACCAGAATCAAATAAGGCATGAGCTGGAAAAGAATCGAGTAAGACTGGACCTGATATAACGTCTCCGACTGGCTCTGACTCCTCCACGGTCAGGGCAAAAGCTCGCCCCTGATGTGCACCCCTCTGCTGGTGCTGGTGCTGCACGAACTTCTGCTGCTGGGGCTGTAAAGGAGGTCCTCTCGACTGTCCCGCTGGGTGTCTCGCGGGTATCCTCTGGATAGGAGCTACGTCCTTAATTGACCGAGCTAAGGTCTTGGGGCAATCCCTCAGCTGGTGATCTACTGAACCGCAAAACAAACACTGACCGAGCCTCTTCCTGCAAACGTCCCATCCGTGCCCTGCCTTCTTACAGAAGGGGCAAGCACGAGCTGTCTGGGCTGGTCTCTGCATCTGATACGTCTGCTATACCGGTGCTCGGTTAGGCGCATTAGACTTCTGCCTCTGGTGTTGGAAATACGGCTTCTTCGCTGGACCTGTGCTGCTGCTGCCACCATAAACATCTCGGTCCCTCTTGTGCCCCCCACTCAGGTCTCTCTCGACCTTGCGAGCCTCCCTCAAGATGTCGGTATACGTCTCGTGGCTCAAAGATATGAGAGCCTTCACTTCCCAGTTCAAACCCTCTCTGAACCTACTAGCCCGGTTCTCTGGGTCTCTCACCATATAGTCGGCATATCTGCTCAACCTACCAAACTCGGCGGCATACTCCTCCACCGACATGTTCCCCTGGTAGAGGTTCTAGAACTGTCGCTCCAGGTCAAGTCTCTCATTAGGCGGGAAGAACTTTCTTCTGAACAGGTCCCTGAACTCTCCCCACGTCAATCCTGGATCGGCGATCCGTGGCTCATTCCGGAACCACGTGCTGGCGATGTCCATCATCTGTAAACCCGCTGCCTCCACCATCAGGTCCTCCGCAAGACGGGATAAACGCATGACGCGCTCCATGCTCTCTAACCAATCATCGGCATAGATGATGCCCTCTGTCCCCTTGAAAGGCCGAGGATCCAACTTCTTGAAGTCCTGAATAGTGCCGGGCCTGGGTTGTACTTCCCGTGGCTGTGGTGGTGCGGTCCTCTCTACGACGGTGATGGCCACCTGGTGAGCACTCTCGATGCCCTGTCTCAACACCTCGGTCTGGCGGTGCTGCGCCTCGGCCTGGGCCCTCTGGGCCTCCATCATCATCTGGAAAAGTGCAAACAGCTGTGTAGCATCAGCTGGTACTGGCGGTGGTGGCGGAAGATCCTCGGAAACAACTGGAGCAACCCTCTGAACCGGGGGAGGAGCACCCCCAAAAATGGCTGCTGAGACTCCCACCTGGATCGGTGAGGCGATCCTCTCGACAGAAGATGTAACAGTAGCAGCTGCTACTCTATCCGCACCAGGCGGGGAAGTAGCTGAGGAAGCTGCCGCTGCTCCTGAGCGATAGAATCTGACCTTCGGAGGCATCCTGAAGTCAGATTGAAAATACGGAATCAATTATTGAATATAATGCGATATCATCAAAGAAGGACAGAACTTAATTCAAAATGAAAGACAATATCAAATAGATAAAGATTTGTAAAACAAAACATTGGAATTTTTCCTAGTTGTGATTGAGTAACTCTCAGCCTAAATCCTGTATCCTAAAGCAGGCTCGTAGCAATACTCTAGTCGAGCACAACTACGATGTCTATCTAGACCTGTATGGGCCACCACTAAAAATGTGTCACGACCCGCACCCTGATATTCGGGCACGAGTACGTGGTTACGCCCAGCCTACGCCGCAGAATCGGCGGTAGAACGCTGTCTGGGTCATTTCTAACTATCTAACATCTCAATAATATAATATGGTACCTGTCAATCATCTCAACTCCAAACGGAGGAGCAATATGGTATCTCACAATATATCAATCTCAATCACAAAACAAACTAAGGAGAAAATAATGCACGAATGGAAATAGCGAAGGAAAGATAGATACAATCCACAATATGAAATAATAGTACATCTGTGAATCTCCACAAAAAATAGTCTAATACAACATCTAAACAAAACTAGACCTCCTCGGTCATAGCTACTAAGTCCTCTGGCTCTAGGGGAGTGTCCTCTAAAGTCTCACCCTCCTGAGGTCCGTAATGTGTGGGACACAGCTCCTCTAGCCAATCATCTGAAAAAAAATATATCCAGTCAGGATTGGAGCGAAGTACATACCTCTGAAAGCAGTTCCAATAACATAATCGAGCATATATAACAAGCAATAGAAAAATGATACAAGATGCACAAGTAGAAAGAATAAACTGTACAAGTGAACAGGTAATAGGCACAATAAAGCTGAAAGTAAATACGAGAAGAACTACAAGTAGAGAACAAGAAATACTAACTATGTGTTTTAGAGTGAGAGTTCGTTATGTGATCGGTTTAGGTTGCACATGAGGTATATAGGTAACTCCATTATACGTGAGGTGTATAATCGACATGCACATGAGATCAAGAGGGCTTTGATCACATAACCAACTCCTACTCCCCCTCCCCAACCAATACTCATGGATCCAATCACGACACGTTACGTACATAATCATGAGTCACACTAGCACACGAAATAGTGGATGCACAAGAAGCACATGAAAGTCAATACCCGATGCACACAATGAAATACATGTCATTGGGTACCCGTTGCACACGGTAGGGGATAACACCTCCTGACGGGATCCATATAGCACCAGTCCGTGAAATCACTGTGTCGGAAATCAATGTATACTAATCTAGAACATGCATATATACAACATTATGAATTGAAAACAATCAGAGAAATGTACTCGCCTGAAGTCCTGAGCAAAGTGTGTCTCTCGATGCCCAAGCTGGTGTCTCACAACCTATATATGGTATGTTGTATCAATACAAGGTTCAATGATGAAAATAAAAGAAGTTGAAGAAGTTCTAGGTCAATACTCTGTTTCTAAGTCAAACCAATGTATTTCTAAGTTGCAAGAGTCTAAAGCTAGTCACTAAGTCAAAACACTATGAAGCTATACTATACTAGCTAAGCTAACACACCACAGTGCAATCAAGAAGCCGTATCCTAAGATACGCAGATTTTCTAATATGAAAATAGGTTTATATATATATACATAAGTCATATATAATAATAATAATATCTCAAAACAAATTAAATGGGATACCTTGGCCTTGCACCAATGCGTATCGCAACTACCTCGATACCCCATCTCAGTACCTTGGTGATATCCTGATATCCCGAGGTATTGCAACACTTAGCCAAGTCATACCTACCTGTATAAACTAAATACTAGAGTACCTATCTGTAAAAGACAACTAAAATAAGTTTATAGGTATATACATATAGCTACTAGCTACTAGCTATATTAATGAATCCTTAACAACTAAATTAGCTATACACATATAACTAATCTTAACAAGTAATTACATAACTCCTTAACTATCTGGACTAACAAATACCTGTGTATATAAATCACTAATAGATATTACAATAGTATATAAAGCTACCTAGCTAATTACCCAAATACTTTATATAATGCCTCTAACTAGAACTCATTACCAAAAACAATACCAAAACCCTTAACTAACTGAACTACTATCAAAACACAACTGAAAACTGTACTGAGGTATCACTTAACTACCTGCACATGTTGTACATACTCATGCTTACCTTGCTGTGTTCAGTGTTCAGGTGAGTATCTGTTCAGTCAGTTCAGTATCTCACTGAAACAGTTCAATGTCTCACTGAAGCAGTTCAGTATCTCACTGAAACAGTTCAGTGTCTCACTGAAGCAGTTCAGTATCTCACTGAAACAGCCTGCTGTGCAGTCTTCAGGTTGTTGTGCAGGCAATCCTGCCTCAAGTTGCTGTCTTTAGTGCATGTACATCTGTTCACAGTTGCTGCTGTGTCAAGTTCTTCAGTCTCGGGTGCTGTGCAGTCCAGCCTTGCTGTGCAGCCTTCAAATTAGTGAGTCTTCGAGTTACTATCAGTGATCTTCAGTCTATTCTGTTCAGGTGAGTGCCACTGCACACAGTGGACTGTATCAGTTACTGGTCCCTTGCTGCCCTTGCTGTGTTCAGCAACACAGTAGTCCCTTGCTGTGTTCAGTATCTGGTGTGTATCTGCACACATAGTACTGCTCGAGTCCCTCCCTTCCTCACTCCAACACATACAACACACTAAGGTCACACAAACACATAACACTCACTGCACCTTATGCATATAAACACAACCAATATGTAGCTATCCCTATATATATATATATATATATATATATATATATATATATATATATATATATATATATATATATATATATATATCATATAAGCCAAAAACATATATATATATACCTATAGATATTAATACATATAGCTATATACACCAATATATATATAGATTAATGTAGATACTCTATTAAATACACATAGACACACATAAACACCAAAAACCCAAAGTACACTATTATATGCTCCAATTAAAGTATAGATAGCATATACAAATATATTTACATATGTGTGTATAGTACAAAAGCCAAAAACACAAACACATGGGGTGCACCGCACCCGTATCACACTTTTCTATGATACGCTTGCGACACGGCCCCCAACTCACAACCAAACGTATCCCGGAGGACACGTACAAGCCTAATACATATATTATGAACAATACATATATAAATTAGAGTGTCTACGTGTCCGTGTCGCCATATGATATGCACATGGCCCCGTGTCGGAGGAAAACCCCCAAAATCGACCGTTTCGTCAAATTGACGAGATACGGCCCACACGTATCCAATTGTGGACACGACACAAGCTACACACAAACAATCAATGGTCAATTAGATCTACTAGATCCATTGACAAGCACTACATGTGCCAAATTCGGAATTCCCCCAAAATTGGCACCAAAATGGACATAACTACCACCGTAGGTCTCCAAATGATTCCATATCAAATCCTATGGGTAACCTATGCATGTGGGGTAGTTTCTCTTGGTAAAAACTCAGTTCTATAGTCTATAGGAAGGGGGAAAACTGATTTATACCTATTGGGAGATGGATTCCCAATGAAAAGGTTTCAAATGACAAATTGCTCTTCTCTTTGTAGATCTTGGTCTCCTCCTCCTTGTTCCTTGTTCCTTGCTTGTAGATCCTTGATATAGAGGCTTCAATGTTGAATTTAGAAGGAGATTTGAAGAGAATTGATGGTGAATTGATGGGGAATTGATGGGAAATTGGAAGGGGGGAAACTAGATCTAGAATTTTGGGGAAGAACTAAAATGAGAGCACTCTCTCTCCTCTCAATTATGGCTGGATAAAAACCCTTCCCCAAGCAATATACAAAGTCAAAAATACCCCTTGGGGCCTCTCATGAAGAAATAATTAGGGAGGGAAGGTTCTAGTCTAATGGTTTCACTAATTAATCATGTTTCCTAATCTATGGGCCTAATTCATGGGCTCAACTTAGACTAGTCCAAAAGTTTGTTTCATGCTCTCTAATTAAATGGTTAAGACCACTACACAAGTCCAAAACAAGTCTACACTAGTAATAAATGAAATAAATAAATTAGTCATGCACAATTATTAATTTTAAAAATCCTAAAATAATTAATACCCATGATAATTACCAAACTACCCTTAGATGGAAATGTGAGGGTGACAATTCGTGTTTCTTTTATCTTTATATTTTAAATTTCTAGTATTGTTTCTTCACAAAACTGTTTATAGCTCTTTTCTACAATACTTTTATTATAATTCATTGACTTGATACTTATTGCATATTTTTAGACACAGATAACTAGTAATCTTTTTCTTATGGCTAGAAAATGATGATATCTGATACTCTGTTCAGGAATCACCTAAGATACTTTTTTTTACATTTGTTATGCTTATTCAAATTGAAGTTCAACATAAAAAGTTTCATTAAGTGTCAAACCACATATATGATACTCTGTTCAAGAAACACTAAAGATATAAGAATGACAATACTGATATTCAAAAATTGTCTGATATCGATACCATATACCTGATCTCAAATTTATTCCAAATGGCTCCTAATGCTTTCCGACACCTTCAAACGCAGCATATACCTTCATTCCTACACCGTCGTGTCAACCCTCCCGCTACCCACATTCAAGCACACTGTCTTTATAGAAATAAAAGGAGTGGATTTCTTTTTCATGATTTTTTGTTTAGATTTTAAGTTTTTCTTAGCTAACTTCAACAGATTCTTATTATTTTATAATCATGAGTTAGAAATAGGTTCTTGTCAAAATTCAAAATTATAGTTGTAGATAGCTAGAACTTTACTACTTACCCTTTAATTAGTTTTTTTGTTTTAACAAATTAAAATGGATTAATTTTGAGTTGAAATTAACCCATTTTGTTAGGTTAACATCGGTGTCAAAAAGGTCTTGCACCATTATGTTAACAGTTTCAAAGGTAATGAAAACATAATTAAAATTCGAGGGAGTAATTTAAACTAAAGTAAAGTTTAGGATATTTAAGTGATTAAAGGCCAAAGTTCAGTTTATTTTAGTGTAAATTAGCCTTCATAAATTAATATAGTTATTCAATTTTTAGATAAAACATATGTAGTTAGTGTATATTTAGCTTGCAATATTTTTTAGCAGTATTATTGTTTTTTTACATGAAATTGTTTTATAGCATATAATCATACAAATAGTTTGATTTTGCATTGTCTGTATGGTTAAATGTGTTGCGTCAAGTTTGAGTCATCACTCATCATACCACTTATTTTTCTACAAGGTCATCAGACCGCTAATTTTCCTATGTTTTACTATACTTTTCAGTTTGGCAAAAGCTTGATGAAGAGAATTAAGATTTTTTTTCAGGCATATCATGTCAAGCTGATGCTTAACAACCAAATATCAATTTTTAATAAGCTCTTGGAGAAATAGGTCAATCTCATGCATAAAATAGGTCCATCTGGAGTTACCTCTGTAACTATTTTCAATGGATCGAGTTCTTCCACAAGTATGAATTCTTCCATCTTTTGAATATTTTTATTAAATATTGATCCATCAATTTGTTTGGTTCCTCTATTTGAACATTTTTGTTATTATATAATTTATGACATTCTTAAAGTTGTTAGTTTATTGTTCATTATGTGCTCTTAGACTGTGTTTGTTTTGATGGAAATTGAGGGGAAGGAATATAAAATAAAAGTGCTTCTTGTAGACAATTGTTCCCATTTACCTCATTTAGGTGGGATCAAGTTTTATTTTCCTTTCTTTTTCTTCACTTTCTTAGCAAATAAACATCAAACTTAAGTTAGATGCTAATATTAGTAAAGTCATTTAAGCATCAGTATTTTGGGTAATTTGGATGATGTGTCAGATATGGACTAAATTTAATTTTCTTGTTTTTGTTTCTAACAGTACTTATCCGTGATAAAAATTATCAATATTTATATTACTAAATCATTATGTTGATGTCAGCACCTTTATGAGGTAAGAAGTTACTTGCATTAAAATTTTATATTATTACTTTTAGTCACAAAATAGTCTTTTGCTAATATATTTTCTTTTTTCATTAAATAAAAACTAAATGCTATGTCCATAGCTGACATCATGTGTTCTTTCACATTTGAAAATCTCAATGCATGCAATAAGAGGTCAAACTTTGAATATTGGAGTTAACTATTCAGACTTTTAAGTTCTTTTAACAAACCAAATGATACACGAGTTAGTAAATACACCACAATATTGGGCATGAAGCTTAAACTACAAGGAGAATCACCCAGTACAGAGGCATTTAGCAAGGATGTAAGATTTTTCAATTATGAAATTGGCAGAGTTATCAAGTCTGATATTATGTTGGGACCAACAATATCAGTTAACAGAAGTATAAGAAGTAATCGACAATTTTCTAAATAGTTCAAAATATAATTCAATATTTTCTCGTCTTCTCATAGATTGACAGAAAGTTTTTTGGTTGGAGGAACCTTGCCCCTAATTAACGTCTATTGACAAATATGGCATTCATGTACCAGCCAGATAGAATCCAACTAACAAACACCTACAATGTTATTACACATAGTATCATAAATACCTATCTATTTGTTAATTAAATCATCAGGTAACAATGGCAGGATTATAATACTTGAAGTTGGTTGTTACCCCCCTTCTGTTGGGTCTATATCCAGTTTATATGTATAATTATTAGAGGCTGTTTGACACCCCTTATCGGTCCATCTAACTCAACCACCAGAAGTAGTATATGCGGATGAAAGAAGCCTAGAGTCATCTATCTTGAAAAGAAATTTAATATTGAAACAACTACAAGAAGGAGCATGTGAGATGCAATCCACGCACGTCTTGGGAAAAAGCATATACGCTAAGCTCTTAGCACAACATTAGCTAGCTTGACAAAAAACTATTTTTCAATATAAATCTACATAACCATGAGTGTTATTATTAGTTATTACGTGTTCGAGATTAGTCATGTTGCATGGTTCTCGCTCATGAACATCAGATATACGTCAGGGATTTGTAGATCACCCTCGATCAATTCGAGATTATGCTATCACATCATCATAATAATTACTTTCTTTACTGTTATTGTTTTAATATTGTATAATTTTTTATTAAGAGATTTCATAAGTGTTTAGTCTACAGCTGGTTGCTAGTTAATCATGTTACAACTTGAGATATAGTTCACAGCTATAATTTAATTGTTAATATTTTATATGTTCCACATAACTTGATTTTGTTTAGATGTCAGTAAAGATCATATGAGAAATGAGTTAAACTATAAACTTTATTATGAGGGACAATAGTGTGCATATTTTTTATTTGTTGTCTTTAACCGACACATAATACACAGGCCTGGATTTATTGTATTATTCTCCTTTGCCACAATTAATTATCTTAACTTTTTTCTTAAGGGGATCTCTATGCATACTGGATTTAAACTCGGTTGATCCAAAATATTGTTATTCTTAATTTTAATAACTATTTCTTGTTTAAACTATTTGGTGAAGTATTGGCTAATAAGTTTAGATAATTTTTTCCCTAGGAATGAGTGATTTATCCTCACCGATGATTATTATTCTTATTGATGATGAGGCATATGAATTTTGGTGCTTTGATCGTTTGATGAACATATTGGTACATTCCTTTTCTCCTATATTTTCTCATATAAACTGTTAATTCTAAATTTCTACAGAATTTACCAAAAAATATCTAGATATTCTATGTTATGGATGGCTTGTTAGAGAAATCAATGACTAAAATTTAAGTTGTCCTAACAGTTGGACACTCATGTTTTCTAATCAGTGTTTCTATAACATAGGACACTGGTGTCAACTGCCTGTGTGTCCAACACGTGAAGCTTCTAAAAAGCGGCCATGACAACAAGGCTATATCATGTAAAGGTGCATGCAAGTATGCAAATTTATTTTCTTATTCCTTCACTTGCCATTCAGGTTTTTCCTACGATATCTAATAATCTACCAATAAAGAACTATTAACAGCTCATGTTCAGAGAACACAAATATAACACAATATAATTTGGACACAGGACATTGATCTGCTACTATTTGTCATACCCTAAAGCATTTTGGAGTATCAGCACACTGTGTCTGATACATGTTTGACATGATGGGACACGAATATGACATGTCATTTTAAAGTGTTATATGCTTAAATACTTTATTATTGCACTTGTTTAGTCATTAGATTAATCAAAATTTGCTACAAAGAGACAAAATATTGATATTTGCTCCGGGTCTCTCTCTCTCTCTCTCTCTCTCTCTCTCTCTCTCTCTTTGACATATATGCCAAACCCGACAAATTGGAAATTTTGGACTTAACAATTTCCTCTTTAACTTGAAGGTCTTAACTTACTACTTCACTTCGCTGCTTGACAGTTAGATTTGGTTATAGAAATATTAGTAATAAATAGTATTCTTGAGTGTGCTACGAAGGTTCCTGGGTGCGCACAAAGGTTCCTGGAAGTTGGAATTCGAAGGTTCCTAGAAGTTGCTTCACCATAACACTTAAGCCCAATTTTTTCTACACCAAAACATGAGTGGTTGTTGGCGTCCATGAATATGAATACATTAACACTAATTTGAAATTGTTTGCTATTTAGTTCCTTATATAGGCTAGTATATTGTATAATGCAGTTGTTCGAAGGGAGTAGAGTGTATACGGGTATCAAGTATGTGAATTTGTAGGTACCGAACCTAGGTACAACAGAACTTGTGAATAGAGTGTAGGTGTATCAATATAGAAGTGTGAGTGTTTCCATGTGTAAGTGCCACTTGTGTGCACTAATATATATATGTGTATGTGTGTGTATAAATTTGGGATGTGTAAAATAGGAGAACTGGTGTTCATGTGTACAGTTGGTTAATTCAGATCTAGGTGTGTCTGGTATCAGCATTTGTATGCACTGCATGTTGGTGCAGATTTCTTTAGGTTTGTGTTAGTATAGGTGCACTCATAAATGTATAAGTGTGTATCTTGCAGATAGGTGTAGATGTTTGAGTATCATTCCCTATGCACAGAATTGTATGATTGGGGATGCCAAAGACCCGGTGTATCAGAAAGTGCATCTAATATGTAGATACAAAATTTAGAAACTGTGGTTGAGGTATGTGTATCAGTGTTTCAAACATAAGAGAATGTACATGATCATATATGGGCATTGGATCCTATACCAGAGAGGAGAGTGCAGTGTTATATGTGGGTGAAAGTATAGTTTAGGTTCAAGTGTGTGCACATAAATACACTGGGTTGTGTCTCTAGGTGTCCTCATGTAATAGGATATGGATGTGTTAAATTGTGGTGCATGACAGTTTCCAAAATAAAGTAAAGTGTATTGGGTGATCTGTGTGGGTGTCTAGGTTGGTGTAAACCCCCTGATTTTCAAGAATTTTTAAATTTGGGTTTTTTACAATTTTCTGGAATTTTTTGGGATTTTTCTGTAATTAAATTCATGTGTTTTAATTATTAAATGATTTTTAAATGATAATAAATAATATTAAAATATTATGAAAATAATATTTTATGGTGTAAAATAAAAAACTAGACTTAGAGTAATTTTCTGGGTATTTATTGGACCCCGAAAACATTTTAAAAGCCAAAAATCTATTTTAAATAATTAATTAAATTAAAACCCAAAAATAAACCGGGCTGAACCGGGTTCAAAACGGACTGAACCGGCCTGAACCCGGTCCAGCTGAACCGACCGGACCGGAACGCTCAGCTAGCGGGTCGGGCCGGGTCTGCCCAGACCCGCACCCGCTTCGACCCGACCCGCACGACTGAAACCCTTTCTCTCCCGCTGAAACCGCCCGAGCCGGCCGTAGGGCTCCCCTCCGCCGGCCGACCCGCCGCCCGTTCACCTTCCAGCGCCTCCCCTTCCACTTCCGCGTAACCCCCGACCCCTCGCCTCCGCCGGCCGCAACCGCCGTCGTTCCCTCTCCTATCTCCTCTCTATAAAAGCCCTAACCCTCTCCTCCACCGCGGATCTCCCCGCCACCACCTCGCCCAGAACCACCCGGACCGCCATCGTCTCGCCGGCCAACGCCCAGAACCCCAGCGGCACCGCCTCCCTCTCCCCTCGCCGCTGCCTCCCGCCCCGACTCCTCAGCCCTAGTCTCCAGCAGACCCGACCCAGTAGCAGCTCCGGCAGCCCCGCTCCGCCCGGCCGCCTGAGCCGCCTCCCAGCACGTCGCAACACCTCCCTCGACCGACTTCGCTCAGCCCGAGCCCTGCTCCACCATCCCCGGCAGCCTCCGGCCGCCTGAGCTCGAACCCTAACCCTAGAAACCGGTCGCAACACAGAACAGTGTTGAAACTCGGCTCGGACACATGTCGGATACGAAGGATACGCTATTTTTAAGCCCTGTTCAGGTACTCGTATCTTCCTCCTCGTAGCTCTGTTTTCGATTCCGTCAGTTGCATCGCATAGACTGTATGACCCCCTCGGTGCCCGTGCAAACCGCTCGGTGCATCGCGTCCTGTGGTGATCGTGAACCGCAATACAAAAACAGGAAAATCAACGCCCTGTTTCACCCCGGAACTGAGTACGCCCCGCCAAACGGGACGACTTGGTCGCGTGCGGTCTTCACAGATACGTGCGCGTCATTGATACGGACGTGCGGAATTTCACAGAAGTTGATTCGGATGCGCGTGCACACCAGAATCAGTACGTATCCGCGGACAATGCCCCGTATCCGACCTTTCTGAATTTTACTGTAACTTAGTGTACACACGTCAGATCGAGACAAAACTTGCGCCATCGGACTCGTAGCAATACGCTGGTCCTGTGAGCCAAGTTTGGTTTGATTCTGAGAACGTGACAAAATCGCGTGTCGTGGGCCCCACAAGCTCCACTCGACGGGCGATTTTGAGAACGGCTTATCGAAATCCAATTCTAGAAGTTCCGTTGGGTTCGTATCATCGTTCCTGACCTGTTGACACTAAGTGGGACAGATTTGGAGACCTTTGACCCTGACGCGTTTTTCGGTGCAAAGTGGCCCACATGTGGACCCCGCCTTGACCGGAAAATGTTATTTTTGTCCTTGTCTCCAAATTGGACTCAAGGACAGGCGTTTCTAGCTGATTGATATTTTCTAGATCTGATGGTGATGTTTGTTTCAGCAACCAGAGTACTGCCTGCAATTTCCGCTGAAGCCAGAGCTACACTTGGAGCTGAAAACCCAGGCAAGTGTACCTTGCCAAAATCCTATAGTATTGTTACTTAATTACTTGACTTAATTAACTGTTGTACATGCTAAAACCTAGGGCCGTGTGACCTACTTAGCTTTCGATTAACAGTCGGGTGCCAACACCGTACGCGGGGTTATGTAAGGTCAACTAGAGATGGATATCGTGACATTTACATTCTCGTACTTGACATATCAAGTACATTATACTCAGGACACCTGACACAAATCATGATCAGAATCTTCCTGAAATATTTAAGGTGATTCTGTGTAGGTTGCAGGATTTATGACATAGACAGGATATTCCTAGACATTATATTCATAGACATAGTATAACTCACTGCCTTAGATATGATCTCACGTGACATGGACATGCGACGTGTGGTTACATTGGGTGGGGAGAGACATACAGGCTACAGGCTGACTATATATATATATAATCCATAGTAAAACTCATAGTATAACTGCTACCGGCTCCCCGACACAGAGCTTGTAGTGGTATCAGCCTAAGTTCTAGTGATGCTTTCAACTTGCATTTCACATAGTTGGTTATATAGTTTACCCTATTTGTTTCATTTATTTCTTGCACTGCATTATTTTGGCTTGAGCTTTCTTTTACCTTGCTATGTCCCCTGAGGACCTGGATCCGGATTATGTCCCCAGGATTTACAGACGAGGTTTACCCAGAGGTATACGGAACAGGTGCACTTCACGGAACAGTACCAGTACCTGAGGACGAGGTGATTGCTGAGGACTTCTCCTGAACAACTGCTTCTTCATGCTCATTTATTATGGCAAATAGACTTTCTTTCCTGGTTAATTAAACTCTTTATTTCCTGTTTATGAGAACATTGTAACAGACTTTATATCGGGTTGTTCCCCGATTTTTATTTACTTTGACTGGTTGTTGTTTAATAATTCTTTTGTCGATATTGCTATCTTTATTCTGTGGATGAGAATAGTAAAACCCTGACTGATGTAATATAGCTTAAGTATGCCCCGATGGATCCATTAAATTGAGTTTGTACATCGGTGCGTGCTGCTGGCCATTGCCACGTGTCCAGTCCCCGATATTTTGGGACTGGGGCGTGACATAGTTTTTGTGGTGGCCCATGCAGGTCAACGACTAAATTGTTCGATTTCAACTTAGGTACCGAACAGGCCTGCAATAAGAATAGGATATGTTTTTTTAGGATCTCATCCACTTGCTTGAAACGTTCTTGATATCTGTATCGTATTCGAATTAATTTTTGACTTGCATCTTGCCTTGAATTATGTTCGCTTCTTATTTTATTTTTGATACAAAGTAATGGATCCAAGAAGCGGAGACGAGAATCACTTGAGTACACCACATGATGCTGTGGTTACTTATGATGAAGGAGTGACACCCGAAGACCGGGGACAATCTTCACAAAGCGATCGAGCAGCCCAGCATAATTCAAGGTTCCGGCGTGATAACATTCCGCCGCCTCCGCAGTTCGTTCCACCGATGCCCGTATTCCCACAAGGGCAACCTATAGACGGGCAGCAGATATTTCAAATGATATACGCAATGATGCAAGCCCAGCAACAAGTCCAAAATGAGGCCCAACGTCGCGAGGCTAATTACTTGAGGAACAGTCTAGTAAATGCACTGGAGCAGGCCAACCTACCAGCTAGACGATAACCGACGGGCTCTATCACCGATTTCCGCCAGCTGAAGCCCCGTACCTTCTTAGGCAAGGAGGAGCCCACAGAAGTTCATGAATGGCTCACCAACATTCGGCATCAATTAGAAGCAGCTGAGCTTCCACGGGAACGTTGGATGACCGCCGTCAAAATGCAGTTGACGGACAATGCTCACCACTGGTGGCTATCTGAAAAGAGACGGCTCGGACCAGACCGAGTTACTTGGGAAGAGTTCTCCAGACTCTTTCAGGAGATGTACATTCCGGCTATCGCTCGATCAGAACTTCGGGACAAGTTCAATCGCCTCACTCAGAGCAGTATGACAGTGGAGGAGTACAATGCAAAATTCATTCGTCTAAGTCGCTTCGCCCCTACTTTGATCCCGACGGAAGAAGAGAAGGCCGAGAAATTCTTCTACGGACTAAACTTTGAGCTGCAGAGACTCATCGGATCCGTCGCACCTACCTCTTACTCGGACGTTCTTGCTGCGGCCCGACGCATAGAACGCGTCACCAGGAGAGAGACTAGTCTGAAACGGTCTTCCACATCAGCTAAAGCACCACAAAAAAAAGCTGCAAAGAGACTTCACATACACCAGCCACCCAGAGCCTCTCCGCAGACATTACCTACATGTGAATACTGTGGCAAGGTAGGCCATATGGAGAAGGACTGTAGACGCAAGTTGGGATTATGCTTGATTTGCGGAACCAATCAACACTTAGCCAAGGATTGTCCTTATCATCGAGGAGGAGCAACAAGAGCAAACCAACAAGCTCTACCAGCACCAGGAGGGTATCAACCAAGGCCACCATTGGCACTACAAGCAGCACTATTCCAACAAGCCCAGCAGCAGCAGCAGAGGAATCCACCACCAGGACGCGGACAAGCCTTCGCGATGACCTTGGAAGATGCGCAGAACCATGGAGTAGCTAATGTGCGTAAGTTTTTATAGTTTTCTGTTTCTAGTATTGCTTTACTTTGTGCCTGCTGGTTCGTGACCCTAGACTTAGCTTAACTTGCTAATAATAGATAACCTAGTGATCACCTAAGTAAATTTTTTAAACTTGCTAAATAATCTAGAATGTTTTATAAATGATAACCTGATAAGTTTTTAAAGGATAAAACCTAGTTTTCTAAACTGTAATCTTCTAGATTTCCTACATTTGAGAAATTGCATAACTTTCATTGCTTAGGGAAATGATTTTCCCTATGTGTTAAACCCACAACCTTGACTTTTCTTAATCTTGATGTGTTTCGAATAAAATTTTCAACCGTGTCATCTTTGTTGACCGGTTATTCTTTGATTGCGAGGACGCAGTCCTCTTAAGGGGGTAGATTGTAAACCCCCTAATTTTTAAGAATTTTTAAATTTGGATTTTTCATAATTTTCTAAAATTTTTTGGGATTTTTCTGTAATTAAATTCATGTGTTTTAATTATTAAATAATTTTTAAATGATAATAAATAATATTAAAATATTATGAAAATAATATTTTATGGTGTAAAATGAAAAACTAGACTTAGGATAATTTTCTGGGTATTTATTGGACCCCGAAAATATTTTAAAAGCCAAAAATCTATTTTAAATAATTAATTAAATTAAAATCCAAAAATAAACCGGGCTGAACCGGGTTCAAACCGGACTGAACCGGCATGAACCCGGTCCACCTGAACCGACGGGACCGGACCGCTCAGCTAGCGGGTCGGGCCGGGTCTGCCCAGACCCGCACCCGCTTCGACCCGACCCGTACGACTAAAACCCTTTCTCTCCCGCTGAAACCGCCCGAGCCGGTCGTAGGGCTCCCCTCCGCCGGTCGACCCGCCGCCCGTTCACCTTCCAGTGCCTCCCCTTCCTCTTCCGCGTAACCCCCGACCCCTCGCCTCCGCCGGCCGCAACCGCCGCCGTTCCCTCTCCTATCTCCTCTCTATAAAAGCCCTAACCCTCTCCTCCGCCGCGGATCTCCCCGCCACCACCTCGTCCAGAAACACCCGGACCGCCATCGCCTCGCCAGCCAACGCCCAGAACCCCAGCGGCACCGCCTCCCTCTCCCCTCGCCGCTGCCTTCCGCCCCGACTCCTCAGCCCTAGCCTCCAGCAGACCCGACCCAGTAGCAGCTCCGGCCGCCCCGCTCCGCCCGGCCGCCTGCGTCGCCACCCAGCATGTCGCAGCACCTCCCTCGACCGACTCCGCTCAGCCCGAGCCCAGCACTGCCGTCCCCGGGCGCTTCCGGCCTCCTGAGCTCGAACCCTAACCTAGAAATCGGTCGCAACACAGAACAGTGTTGAAACTCGGCTCGGACACGTGTCGGATACGAAGGATACGCTGTTTTCAAGCCCTGTTCAGGTACTCGTATCTTCCTCCTCGTAGCTCTATTTTCGATTCCTTCAGTTGCATCGCATAGACTGTATGACCCCCTCGGTGCCCGTGCAAACCGCTCGGTGCATCGCGTCCTGTGGTGATCGTGAACCGCGATACAAAAACAGGAAAATCAACGCCCTGTTTCACCCCAGAACTGAGTACGCCCCGCCAAACGGGACGACTTGGTCGCGTGCGGTCTTCACAGATACGTGCGCGTCGTTGATACGGACGTGCGGGATTTCGCAGAAGTTGATTCGGATGCGCGTGCACACCGGAATCAGTACGTATCCGCGGACAATGCCCCGTATCCGACCTTTCTGAATTTCGCTGTAACTTAGTGTACACACGTCAGATCGAGACAAAACTTGCACCATCGGACTCGTAGCAATACGCTGGTCCTGTGAGCCAAGTTTGGTTTGATTCTGAGAACGTTGACAAAATCGCGTGTCGTGGGCCCCACAAGCTCCACTCGACGGGCGATTTTGAGAACGGCTCATCGAAATCCAATTCTAGAAGTTCCGTTGGGTTCGTATCATCGTTTCTGACCTGTTGACACTAAGTGGGACAGATTTGGAGACCTTTGACCCTGACGCATTTTTCAATGCAAAGTGGCCCACATGTGGACCCCGCATTGACCCGAAAATGTCATTTTTGTCCTTGTCTCCAAATTGGACTCAAGGACAGACGTTTCTAGCTAATTGATATTTTTTGGATCTGATGGTGATGTTTGTTTCAGCAACCAGAGTACTGCTTGCAATTCCCGCTGAAGCCAGAGCTACACTTGGAGCTGAAAACCCAGGCAAGTGTACCTTGTCAAAATCCTGCAGTATTGTTACTTAATTACTTGACTTAATTAACTGTTGTACATGCTTAAACCTAGGGCCGTGTGACCTACTTAGCTTCCGATTAACAGTCGGGTGCCAACACCGTACGCGGGGTTGTGTAAGGTCAACTAGAGATGGATATCGTGACATTTACATTCTCGTACTTGACATATCAAGTACATTATACTTAGGACACCTGACACAAATCATGATCAGAATCTTCCTGAAATATTCAAGGTGATTCTGTGTAGGTTGCAGGATTTATGACATAGACAGGATATTCCTAGACATTATATTCATACACATAGTATGACTCACTGCATTAGATATGATCTCACGTGACATGGACATGAGACGTGTGGTTACATTGGGTGGGGAGAGACACACAGGCTACAGGCTGATTATATATATATAATCTATAGTAAAACTCATAGTATAACTGCTACCGGCTCCTCGACACAGAGCTTGTAGTGGTATCAGCCTAAGTTCTAGTGATGCTCTCAACTTGCATTTCACATAGTTGGTTATATAGTTTACCCTATTTGTTTCATTTATTTTCTGTACTGCATTATTTTGGCTTGAGCTTTCTTGTTCCTTGCTATGTCCCCTGAGGACCTGGATCCGGATTATGTCCCCAGGATTTACAGACGAGGTTTATCCAGAGGTATACGGAACAGGTGCACTTCACGGAATAGTACCAGTACCTGAGGACGAGGTGATCGCTGAGGACTTCTCCTGAACAACTGCTTCTTCATGCTCAGTTATTATGGCAAATAGACTTTCTTTCCTGGTTAATTAAACTTTTTATTTCCTGTTTATGAGAACATTGTAACAGACTTTATATCGGGTTGTTCTCCGATTTTTATTTACTTTGACTGGTTGTTGTTTAATAATTCTTTTGTCGATATTGCTATCTTTATTCTGTGGATGAGAATAGTAAAACCCTGACTGATGTAATACAGCTTAAGTATGCCACGATGGATCTATTAAATTGGGTTTGTCCATCGGTGCGTGCTGCTGGCCATTGCCACGTGTCCAGTCCCCGATATTTTGGGACTGGGGCGTGACAGTTGGTGTTTGAGTGCGTTTAGTATGGGTATCTGATAGTTGTAAACAAGGTGTAGAAGTAGTTGTAAGTAAGATGAATACTAGTAAGTGTATGTCTAATGAGTGATTAAAGGGAAACCTCAATAGGATAGGCTTGGAAATATACAGATTCCTGTTTATATAAATTACAAATTAGGGTATGAGTGTTAAAGGTTTTGAGTCTTGGTGTTAAGATAAGGAAAGCTTAACTTTTGTCCAGGTATAAGTAAGAGAAAATTTTTATGTGAATATGATTTTGTGCATCAGGTGTTTAATAGCAATTTGAGTACTAGATAATGTAGTATTATGTGTATGTGCACCTATTCATGTGTGTGAGGAGGTCCTGAAAATACAGTAGCAACATGTGTAGCATTCCTGGCCTACAGTAGGTAAGTGTTATGAGTGAGTGTCCTAGTGGATGTTTAGGTATGGGTACCCTATAGGAGCGTATTCTAGTGTACACAGGGTATAGACGTATCAGGGTAGAGTGACATGAGGGTATCCAAGTGTAGGGATGTCTCAGGGTTGTTGTTGTTAACATATATATTTATCATGGAGTTGTAAAGGCAGAAACTGGAAACCAGTGAGGGTATGCATTGGATGTCTAGTGTATCATGTGTCAAGTGTGTTTAAGTATCAAGGTATTTGGATATGTGTATCCAAGATATAAGTGAGTATCTCAAGTGTCAAGTCTAGAAGTTGGTATCATGTTATATTTAAAAATATATTGAGATAACTAAATATATTAGATAAGTTAAGTTATAGATACAAGTTATCCATATAGGAAAATAAGGATAGGGTAAATTCACATGAGATATAGGTATCACAAGTAAATAATAAGTAAACCATGTACATGCTGTCAGGGTGGTTACTCATTGATTTTACTACAAAAATAACTCAAATTAGCGACGTTGAAAAGGTATATACTAGCCATCGACCTCTTTTAATAATTTGTATTCTCAGTATGATTACCAAGAAAGCATTGACACCCCATAATAGATGACTTATGTATGTTGTGTTTGTTTAAGACATAATATAAATACTCCAAAAGATAATGGGCACCATCAAGGTCGGTGTTGTCTATGTCAACGTGTCCATTATGATGTTGATTCTTATTTCTATCGTAGAACATAGATGATTACATTTTTTTCCTATGTTGTAATAATATGGACAAGGATATGAACCTGATGTGGATACTAGATACAGGGATTTCATATAGGTACAAAGTAGATACCTATGTTCCATAAGGACACAGACACGGGTATGGACACCACATGGATAAAGACACTATATTATCGTGTATGTGCAACATAGTTGTTTTATGTTCAATGCATGTTAGATAATTAATAATATATGTCCATTCTTTATAAATTTTATCTGAAATCAACCTCTTTTATTTGGATTTGTACTTGTAACCTAAGCTTCTTATATAAGCTAAAGCAAGTGATTCAAATTCATTAGACTTGACATCTAATTTTGTTTTCTCGGCAGTATCGAAAACTTGCAATGCTGGCCCTTGATATTGTGGTATCTTAAAAGTAACTGTATCATTATTCACTCTGATATCAGCCTCCTCTTCAGTTTGATATAAAAAAAAATTCTACCTTGAAGGAGCGTAGATTAGATAATTAAATAAGGTTGTTTATTATCAATCTTCAAATTATTTTTATATTTAGATTTTTAATGTCACGACTTGCACCAGGATATTCGAGCACGAGTACATGGTTACGCCCAGCCTACGCCACATAATCGGCGGTAGAACGTTGTCTGGGTCATTTCTAACTATATAATATCTCAACAATATAATATGGTACCTGTCATTCATCTCAACTCCAAACGGAGGAGCAATATAGTATCTCACATGAATAACTAATCTCAATCACAAAACAAACTAAGGAAGAATAATACAAGAATAGAATAGCAAAGGAAAGAATAAATATACAATCCACAATCTGAAATAATATACAAGATATGAATCTACCAAAATAATAGTCTAATACAATCCAACACAAAAATAACTAGACCTCCTCGGGCTCTGCAACTAAGTCCTCCTGGTCTATAGGAGTATCCTCTAAAGGTACGCCATCCTACGGCCTGTAGACTGTGGGGCACTGCTCTAGAAGCCAGTCATCTGAAAAAAAATATCCAGTCAGGATTGGAGCAAAGTATATATCTTTGAAAGCAGTTTCAATAGCATAATCGAGCATATACACAAATATAGAAACAAAATACAAGATCACTAAATATATGAATAAATGAATAATAGATATACAGGTAATATACGGAAATTTAGAACAACAATATACATATCAACAATATGATGAAGTAATTGCAATCTAAACTAATGTGCCTCAGAATACAAGTTCATTATGTGATCGGGTTAGGTGAACACGATCAGGTAAGACGATTACAAGTGAGGTATGTAACCAGAATGTACATGATGTAACAATGGGGCTTTGATCACATAATCAACTCCTACTCTCCCACCCATAACTAATATTGATGGATCCAATCACGATACGCTACGAACACGAAATATAACCACTAAACACGAGAAGTGGGTGTACACGAATATCATAACCATCGAACAAGTGCGGTGGGTGTACACGAATAAGCACACTGAACCCGAGAAGTGTGTGAACTCGAAATATAATCAATACCCAATATACATAATGAGATACAATATACACGAGTACCCGTTGAACACGGTAGGGGATAACATCTCCTGACGCGATCCATATAGTACCAGTCCGTGATATCACTGTGTCAGGATCAAGTATACAATCTAGAACATGCATATATGCAATATTATGAATTGAAAATTATCAGAGAAATGTACTCGCCTAAAGGCCTGAGCAAGGTGTGTCTCTCGATGCCCAAGCTGGTGTCACACAACCTATATATGGTATGTTGCATCAATACAAGATTCAAGAATGAAAATGTGATGCAATTCTAGTTTAATACGCCATTTCTAAATCAAACCAATGAAATCTAGGTTGCAAGAGTCTAATACTAATTCACTAAGTCGATACACTATAAAGTTATTCTATACTAGCTAAGCTAAGATACAACAAGGCACTCAAAAAGCCGTATCCTAAGATACACAAGTTTAATTATATAAAGATAGTGTTTTAGATATATATACAAGTCATTAATATAATACTGTATCAAAATAATAAAAATACGATACCTTGGCCTTGCACCAATGCTTATCGCACCTATCTCGATACCCAAAGTCAATACCTTGGGTATCGGCCCAATACCTTGGTAATACCTTGATATCCCAAGGTAACCCAAACACTAACATTTAACTAATACATATATATATAATCCAACTAATACTAAATATATAAACTAATACTATAATGTATCTAACTACTACATAAATACCATACTACATATATTCATAACTAACTACTACTATACAAAGACAACTAATACGAATATATATATATTTATATGTAGCTAACTAGCTACTAGCTAACTCAACATAAACAAACCCAACTAACATTAAACTGAAATTGACAGAAATCAATCACCTTAAATACTAACTACCCAAACAACCATACATACATAATACATATAGCTAAAATAGCTAAACCACTCATCCACACTACACTGAACCAATACCCAACTCAAGTGAAACCAAACAGTGCACAGTGACTGACACTGTGATACTGAGTTGGAATCAGGACACTGATACCTACTGACTGTGTCCTGTACAGAAGACTGAAAATTGATTGAACCAAAATACCTGTTGAACACAACTCCTCAGATGCACTGAACTGCTGCTCGAGTTCTCCTCTGTACAGTGTACTGAAGACTACACTGGAGTCTGCTACTGTGCTCTCCTCGAGCACTGCCTCAGCTGCTGTGATGCACCTTGCTGAGCTCCCTGCCTAGAGTGGCTGTGCAGTCCTTCTGCCTGAGTGCAGCTGTACCCTCAGCAGCTAGCTGCAGCTGCTGTATATCCCTTCAATGCAGTGCCCTTGTGCGTATCCCTTCAATGCAGTGCCCATTCCGACCTTGGTGTAACTTATAATTATGCTTTCTTGTGCTACATTTTAGTCGCACGACTTTCGTCACAGACGCTATTATTTAATTCTAAATAAAATATGACTTTATACCCTTGTGTGTTCCAATCGAAATTGGAGACACAATCTTGACTGTTTTATACAATCCAAATTTTATTAATAATCTACACTGTACCCTCTACGTCCCTGACACTTGTGTCCCACCTAATTTTAATCCCATGTACTTCTAATTAATTCCAGAACACCATACTCGGTATTTTAATAAATTAAAACCCAATTTCCATAATTATGCAATTTTCCCAATTTTTGGGCATTTTTATGCAAAAATGCATTGAAGTGTCCGCACCATTGGACAATGCATGAAGAAAACCCAATTTCCCCTTCGCAGGAATTTTTCCCTAATTTTTGGAATGTGCAACGTGCAACATCGTCCCGTTTATTTTAAACCTATCCTTGCATTTAAACAAATGCAATTATGGCCCTCCAAACATCCCTATGTGAGCCCAAGGCCCAATCCCAAGGAGTATTGACCAAGCCCTAATCCTAGGTCAACCCACCAAACCTAAAAATCCCACATGTATATAAATACAACCCCCTTTCTTTTTTTTCTTTATTATTTCTTCCAAATCCCAAACCCAACCCTAACCCTATACCACCTGACACCCCCATGTACTATTCATTGTCCCATTCCCTGCGCTGGAGACCGGACAGCTTCGCCGGAGTCCGGCGAGCCTACCTCCTCTCCCCTACGCCTGCCTTCCTCCTCGACTGACCGACGAAGACCCCGCTGCACCTTGCCACACCGAGCCCCCTCTTCCTCGTCGAACTCCTCCTCCTTCCTCCCTTCTCGACTCAACCTCGCTGGACCTCCCTCTGGTGAACCCCGACCCGCTGTTGTTCCCGACCTCCTCCCTGACTTCATCCCGGCCAACACCACCACACCACCCGCATCATGATGACCTCTCCTTCCCTCTTCCCGACCTCTTCTACCCTGCATCACCCCTCCTCCGCTGTTGCTCACCTCCGGCAGGAACGACGCCACCGGCCTCCACCACCTCTTCTTCTTCCTCCCTTCTTAGACCACTCCTCCTCTTTTCTGTCCTTCCTTTCCTGTCCTTCCCCCTCCATGTATCCATGTCCTCCTCCCTTTGTCCATGTCCTCCTCCCTGTTCGACCTCCCCTGGCCGGACATCTCCCCCACTGGCCGGACTCTGGCAGCACTCAACACCACCACCACCTACATTATCACCACCACCACCTACATTATCAACACCACCACCTACATTATCACCACCACCACATACATTATCACCACCACCTACATTATCAACACCACCACCTACATTATCAAACACCACCACCATTACAAACATCAACACCATTATCATCATCGTCATTATCACCATCGCCATCGTCGCCGACATCGTCATCATCCCCATCATCATGATCACCAACATTATCATCATCCTTATCGTCATCATCCTAGTCATCATCATCATCGTCTTTGTCATCACCATCATCCACATCACCGTCGTCATCACCATCTTCCTTATTATCGTCCTCGCCATCACCATCCCTTCGTCATCGTCGTCATCACCTTCACCATCATCATCGTCATCGTCGTTATCACCAACATATCACCCTCGTCCTCGTGTTCATCATAGACCGTCACCCTTGCCAGATAACACGCAGCAGTCACCCCGCTTTCCATACCTGTGCACGCTGACCCCGAAGATCTGTTGGATTTATCTGTGCAACTTCAGGATCAAGTTATTGGTGCTACGCAGCCTTCTTGCCAGGCAAGTATACCTTGTCTTGTTGTACTATTTAAATTCTGTATTATTAGCTGCATATTTGTTATTTAAATTGTGCGCGTCCGAGAGAAACTCGGGTGCAGTCAACGGATGTGTTGACGTTAGGACTTGTGTCTGACCTAGTGTCTAGTAGACCCACCTAAAGTCGTGGAGTTATTGGTATAACTCTCCAGGCCTTAACACATTTCTTATACGTGTTGGGAGTCTCATGTAGGGCACAGACTCACGTATGCGGTTGGCCACCTGTACGTGTAAGTCATGCGACGGATAGGGTATAACTGCTAATAGTGATGTATGTTAGAGACTTAGCAGTTATTAGTAGTCGGAGCATAGACTATTGTAGTACGAAGGTCCCATCCTTGTCCTTGTTTGGTTGTGAGGTTGGACTATTATTCTAAAGATAGACTATGAGCCAGAGTTACGACATCGATACTTGCACTCTATCTCGGTGTAGTAGCTACTGCGTGTTGTGGATACAACATGCATAGATCATTGGGCGGAAAGACAATTAGTAGGCATATGGGACAGACAATTTGGTTGCCGTGGTTTCAGAGTAAAATACGGGGCCGTGAACCTCAGTGTTGCCCGGGTATGGGATCAATATTGCCCGGTTATGGGAGTATATGCTTGTCGATACATCCGACAGAGGTTACTAGCTGTGTGCTATCATGATCGGTGATGTAGTCAGCATATACATCTGGCATCCAGTTTACAGCTAATGCCAGATACATAGCCTCTGGCTTGACGCTACGCTTTATACTTCTCACCTACCCATACGTACCAAGGTTGTCTTCAAAGTGTATTTCACTTAGCTGGTTAGGACACCCTTGAGTTTTCACAATATTTACTTTATGGCATGCTTTTATGTATCTTGTTATGTCCCTCTGAGGACCTGGCCATTTCCAGGTATATTGTTCATGAGTATTAGCAGGTACGCAGATCCGGACTTGCCACGTCTATTGCGATAAGGACTTCTCTTCGAGCTCGTGATTGGTAGTTGATATTCTTATATTGTATTTATCTTGTCTATTCTGTATTCTAGTCCGGTAGTGGATTTTTTTCCATCCGACTACCATCATTAGATACTTTATATTGAGATCTAGATACGTAGCTATTGGTTATTTATCTATTTATGATTCATGTGGATGAGATCTAGATTATACCTGTGACTGGCAAGCTTACGTGTCCTAGTCCTACGTATTTTGGGACTGGGGCGTGACATCATGCTTGCACAATATATAAATACGACCAATAATTCTAAAATAAATATTACCCATAGTTAATTACTAAACTACCCTTAAGTGAAAATGTGAGGGTGACATTTAATTATAGACCAACCTGAAGACTTTTTTTCTTCTTATCTTTTAACTGAAATATGAGAAAGACTAGGTGAGCTTTGTGAAGCTGAGAACAATCCAAAGTAAAAAAAAATTCTTTCTTGTACATGTGAGCATACTTGACTTTTATTTAGCCATATTGCTCAAGATATATTAATTTTATTCCCTCTCAATTATCCTATCAATTCCCATTCCCAATATACGTATTTGGAGCATAATTATTTTCTTGCTAACGTAGTTGTATGGTGTAGAGAGAATAGACTCATTCTTTGGTTCACTTGGCTCTTGGTTTATTTGTTTGGTTTTGTTTTATCATGAGATGAACCCATGGTCAAAACTTCAAACCCTTCATATATAACCTAACTTTACTCTCTCTCCTCTCATTTTTTTCTCTTCTATTCTCTTTCTTAGGTTTTCCTCTCCCCTTCCATAGACAAGTACATCTTGCAAGAAATGGAGAATCCCTTTATATTTTGTTTCATTATGTTCCTTATATGATTTCCCATGCATTTAGAACTTGGTATTTTTTATTTTGGTGGATAGATTAGTGTAGATCTAAGGTTTTAGTTTTAGGATTTTCTTTGTGTTTTTGAATGTCCTTGGGTTTTGATCTTTTAAAACTTAATATTTTTGAAAACTTATTATTCTATGTTGATGAGCACTTAATTTTGAGTAGTTTAAAACTTTACTTTGCTGGATTTGGACTTCGTTTGAGGTTTCTGTGGAAGAAACAAGGTTTGAGTTTCGAAGCTTTTCCGTGGCCAAATTTGTTGGATTGGGACGAAGGAGCTCCATCCGCCCAGCAGATTGCATGCGGCCTGGACTTCTCGCCCAGCAGATTTTATGCGGCCATCTTGTTTGACATATGGAATAGATTTCTGCATATACATCCCTTATCCAAATGCTTGAAACTTGAACGAATAAAATTTATCTAAGTCCCAAAAGATTACATGCGGCCAAGTGTGCATGCGGCCCAGAGGAGCATGCGGCCTAGTCGACCATGTGGCCATAAGTTATGCGTCCCTCTTCTTCTAAACGCATAACTACTGACTGACTCGGCACCACTTTTCCTACTTTTGTCTTTTCTTCTATCACTTTTATCACATGTCACATCAGTCACTTTTCTTACTTAACTTGACTTGCATTTTAGTTATCACGTTGCACTTAGCTCGAGGAGTGAACTTTGTCTCGATCCATGCGGTTTGTTGGTTCATGCGGCCTGTTTGGTCATACGGCCAACTGACTCATGCATCAACTGTTCCCATGCATCCACTTTGACACCTGTTTGGTTTAATATTTCCGTTTTATTAAATAATTGTAATACTAGAAATGACTTATATGACCTAGCTGTGACAATGTGCTAATGACTAAGTACCTGGCATGAGTCATGTAGATGTGGCCCTTGATGTACATGCTTTCTAATTAGATTACTTTTCCTCGATCACCTTATTATATATTAGGTCTTTAATCCTGGTCCTTGTTTGGTTTAGAGATTATGGATCTGATCTCGAGGGGTTCTCGCACTACTCTTATTTTATCTATCGATAAATTAAAGTGACAAATTATTGTGACCATCATATGCTTGTCCAATCTTGTCTAATCATGAATAACTTGCTACTTGATGACTTGTCTACTACCTTGATACTAGAACTTGTTCCTGGCCTGACTATTGTATCTGTGCTGATACTCTTGATCGCACCAAGTGTGCTACTTGGTATATAGTGAGCCGTCGTGCTATATACACTTGCTACGTAATATTTATAATTATTTACTTGAACGAATCTGGTAGTTGGAGAGTGACTTTAATCGTGGCTAGATAGTATTAATTATTGCATCACACTTGGGTGAATTCAAATTTAACTTTAAGTGACAATGTGGATTCGTATCAAGAGTGCACGTACTTAAAGTATGACATTTAGGAAGGAATGTTCATGTGACCATGGCATGAGATTCTAAATCACCTAGGGTTAACTAGGCAACTTAATTTGTAGAGCATTAGAAGAAAATGGTATCTTGAGATCGCGCATGTCGAACCACCCTAAGTTAGTTGGGAGTAAAGGTTGGCCACCACGGATACTTTATATCATCCGTACTAGTAGAGTGCAGTATCTGACTTATTTATAAGCCGAGCCAGTGTCTTTCCTATAAAAAGTCTGGAACTGCTACTGATCATTAATTTAGCTCAGGGCCCTTGCAAGGGACTAGAGCATCATTTATTCTTGCTTGTATATCATTGGTTCAGCCAACCCTGCTCGATTATGGCATGATCTGAGGATACTTATGTATTGCATTACTGGGATAACTCAGAGATCACATATCAAGCCTTAACATATTTTTGGACGTTAAATCTATTTTAGTTAGAGAAGTGGACCGTTGCAGCATAAAAGTTCAACTCATGTCGTTGTTTGGTTGTTGAGTTGCGTTATTATTTTACAACGGGACATGGATCAAAACTACTTGTTATCACTATGTTATTTTACTTAGTATGGTATACCTGCTTGTGTATTGTGCCTTCTGTTGCATGGAATTAGGGACATAGACTCTTGTGGCATGATAGTTCAACTCATGTCCTTGTTTGGCTGTTCGGTTGCTCTATTGTGTTACGATAACCTTTGGACTAAAACTACGATGCTGAGTTATTCTAGCTTGACCATAATCAAGGGATGTATCCTATCTTGATGTGATGTGGAACTTTTTGTCCTTGTTTAGTGAAGGGGTATCGTGTCATGTCATAGATGGAACATATGCCATTGATTGTCGGTTTAAGCATCTCATGCTATAGAACTTGTTTTGTTTCTTTATTTCGTGCTTCATTTGTGGTACATGCTATTTGGGGTCTGACCCCACTAGTTTTGCATGGCTAGGTTTAGAACCAACACCTGAGGATCAAGCATATCTCACCCTCACTGATGGCATGCACTAGAAAGATGGCTGCTGAGGATTACGAGTGGGTTCCTTCATTCACTGCTTGTCTTTTGTAAACTATAATCTTTTGGGCATTTAGCCAACCAAAACCTATTAGCCGGATAATCTTGACACTAGCTCCCTACATGGCTGTAATATATTGAGACTACAGATAACTCATTATCATGTATACTTTTGATTGTGTATCTGACATATCACTTGTATTTACTAGATATCTAGAATATTCTAATGAGGCATTGAGGATGCCTTACTGCTTAATCTAAAATATTTTATATTATTGTTATTTATTTAAATAATTGAGATATAGATATTCTTGACCCTACAAGACTTGATTGTAGTATGCACCCCTTGTCTCTAGACAACCTTAACACATTGCGGGTTGATTTGGTATTCCGCAAGGTATGGTTGGCTGAGTCATTCCCCCGCTCTTCAGTAATCTGGATCAACGATGTGACAAAATTTTATTAGTGGCCCATGCAGGTCAGTTTTCAGACTTGTGGAGTGGCTTAATTTTAGAAAATCTCAATCAAACATGTTCTTCCTTGAAATCCTGAATCTGTCTCCTCAAAACTCAGCTTGACTTCTGAACCATTGATTCCTAAATCGTTTCTCGTCCTATTCTTGATTTATCTTGTGTCCTTTTCTTTAGGGTTTCTCTAGAATCAATGGTTAGTGCACCAGTAGTTTCAGTAGGACAAGAATCCATTAGCCCATAATGAGAGACATCACCTGTTCCCAGAAGGATCAGGGTAGAACCCGTAGAGGAGCACGAGGAACAACATATACCAGAAGTTCCAGTACTCCCGGTCGTACTTGTAGTGCCAGTGGCACTTGATACACCGATATTGCTAGAGATTATTCAAGGAATGATGGTGGCTCAACAACATTATCAGCTTCAGCAGCAGGAGCAGAATATTTTATTGCATCAAGGATTACAGACGGCCTTGGAGAGAAGTGTTAGAACCGACTCAGGAGAATCGGTGAATGCTGACTCAACCCTAGGTACTTTGATGGTACGAAGGATGCCATTATCCCAGATGCTTGGCTATAGAAAATTGAGACAATACTGACAGCAGCAAGGGTTCCAACTGAGGAATAAGTTGATCAGTTCCGATTGCAACTCCAGGGCCTTGCCAGAGATTGGTGGGCAGCAGAAGAGGTTGGTTTAAGACAACCTGTCTCATGGGACAACTTCAAAATCATTTCAGGGTCAAGTATTTCAGAGTGGTAGCGCAGTATGAGCTACAACAGAGGTTAATCAATCTCAAGCAGTCTGGGAGGACGGTAGATGGCTACGCAGCAGAGTTCTGCAGGCCTTGCAGGTTTGCCCCAATAATGGTGGCATCAGAACTAGAGAGGGCGATGAGGTTTCAGTATGGACTTCATATAAAAATTTATTAAATGGTAGAGGGCCATAACTACCAAACCTTCGATGAAGTATTGATCGCATCCAGGCGACATGAGCTGACAATGCAGAGGTTAGCTTCAAGGAAAGAAGGCCAAAAGAGGTGTCATGCACAGAGCGGAGGAGGAGGACCAGCACAACAAATATTGACACCATATCCTAGCATTCATATTCATGATACAACGTCGAGAAGGCTAGTGGCATCGACATCAAAAGCACCAGCTTGGCCATATCAGCCGAGGCAATAACAACAATAATGATTGGGAGCCCCAGTCGGATATATATATTATGGCAAGGAAGGCCATATCAAAGATGTATGTAGGGTAGCATAAGGGTTGTGCATACAAAGTGGTAGTCCAGACCATCGGATCGCTAATTGTTCGATAAGGCAGAGGATAGAATTGCCAGTTCACCGATTAGCCTTACTTGCACCAGGGGCAGCTCAGTACAGGGGACCAGCACTGGCAGTTAGGCCTTTGGCTCAACGTCCATTGCTGATGCAAACTCAGATATACAACCAACAAAAAAATTAGCAGTATGGACAACAGAGGCCACAACTGTGTATCTAAAGGAGGCATCAACAAGGAGCATAGCAAGGCCAAGGGCAAGCTTTTATCCTATCGCTGAAGGAGGCTTTGGCATCAAGTGACATGGTAGAAGGTAATATTCTCGTTACATATTTTCCTGTCATAGCATTATTTGATTCAGGAGCATCCCATTCATTTATATATGTACGATTTGTGACACGTATTGGATTGGAGTTCAAGGCATTGCCAGAGTGGTTGAATATGCTCTCTGGTAATGGTCTCATAGGAGTTGATAAAGTATGTCTAGCGTGTCCAATCGTAGTGTGCGGGTATTTATTACCTACAAGGTGGATCGAGTTTCCTATGGATAATTTTAACGTTATTCTAGGCATGGACTGGTTGAGAGACAGTCATGGGATGGTAGATTGTTGTAGGGGTATAGTGTTGTCTAATATCCCGGGTAAGAAAGAGTTTATCTTCAACAGAATGGTGAGAGACTAGCATGAAGATGGTATAGCAACAGTAGCGGGAATTCGGGATCAGCTTCCCAAAATAATTAAAGAATTTTTTGATGTATTTTCGGATGATCTTCCAAGATTACCTCCTGTAAGAGAAGTGGGGTTAAGCATAGAATTAAGGCCAGGAGCAGAACAAATTTCCAATAAAGTCTATCAGATGTCACCGATGGAACTCAATCAGCTATATCAACATGTGGAAGAACTGAAATCGAAGAAGTTTATTCGGGCTAGTAGATCATAATGGGGAGCACCAGAGATTATAATAAAGAAGAAAGATGGGATGACATGGTTGTATTCGACTATAGGTAGCTGAATGCAGTAACAGTGAAGAATAAGTATCCATTGCCTAGGATTGATGACTTGTTTGACCAATTGAGAGAAGTAAAAGTATTTTACAAGATATGCCATTGATTGTTGGTTTAAGCATCTCATGTTATAGAACTAATTTTGTTTCTTTATTTCATGCTTCCTTTGTGGTACTTGTTATTTGGGGTCTGACCCTATTGGTTTTGCATATCCAGGTTTAGAACCAGCACCTGAGGATCAAGCGTATCTCACCCTCACTGATGGCACGCACTAGAAGGATGGCTGCTAAGGGTTACGAGTGGGTTCCTTCATTCACTGCTCGTCTTTTATAAACTATAATCTTTTGGGAGTTTAGCCAACGACACCTGTTAGCCGGATAATAAGGATACTAGTTCCCTACATAAGTGTAATATATTTAGACTACAGCTGACTCACCGCCATGTATACTTTTGATTGGGTATCTGGCATATCACTTGTATTTGCTAGATCTCTAGAATATTCTGATGAGGCGTTGGGGACGCCTTACTGCTTAATCTGAAATTTTCTATATTATTGTTACTTATTTAAATGATTGAGATATAGAAGTTCATGATCCTAGAAGACTTTATTGTAGTGGGCATCCCCTCATCTCTAGACAACCTTAACACATTGCGGGTTGCTTCAGTATTCTGCAAGGTGTGTTTGGATGAGTCATTCCCCCGCTCTCCAGTATTTTGGATCTGGGGCGTAACATATCCCTAATGGCTTTATGAGACTGAAAATGTCATCAAAGGCCTTCCCCTGCTTTCAGGTTCAGGAAGTCATGTACCAACCAGGTGTGGACATGTGCCTATTGTGTCATTTAGATTTATCTTAATAAGATGAAAATGCTCTCTTCTAAAATTCTCAACCACTATATTATATCATTGTAACTTTTGATAATGTTAGTTTCTCTCCCACTATTGTCACATATGCTTGAATAATCAATTATATTTAACCTTTGTTATATGTATTAGCATGATTTGGTTATGCCATGATAATGCTTGCCAACGCTTATATAGTCAACGTACATATGCTAGTTACTTTCTTATGCTTATCAACTATTTTTTTCTACTTGAATTGCATGCATTTTCTTCCATTTACTTCTATAGTTATTCATGTTCTCTGATACCGTTGACATCAGTTTGTACAAACATACTAATTAAATCTATTTATCTTCTTCTCTCAGGATCTACTTGGGAAATAAAGGGTTGAAGGTTGTACTGCTCTGGGTTCAGAGATATATTTTGGTTGTAAAAATAGGTTTTGGATATTGTTGTACAAAGCATATACTTTGGTTATTTGGATGTAGTTGGATGTTTGTAGTGTACGAACTCGTATTTTTTAATAAAAAAAATTGTGTATTATAGTTCTTTCATTCTTGCGATATTCTAGAATATATTGATATTATATATGTTTGGTAACTGGATTCTGGAATATATTGATATTATTATAAACATGTTTCTCTTGACGGTTGCAAAATGTCAACAAAATATTATTTCTTGATGTTTTTTAAACATCAAGAAAGGGTTTTTAAAGACGGTTTTTAAACATCAAGAAATGTTTTCCTTGACGATTTTTTCTCGTCAAGAAAAAGATTTCTTGACGGTCATTACCCGTCATCTAAGCCACAGTCAAGAAAAATTTTCATTTACATTGACCGTTATTTCGATATATTTTCTTGACTGTTTAGAACCGTCAAGACAGGCTTGTTACTTGACAGTTTAAAACTGTCGAGAAAAGAAATAAAGAAACCATCAAGAAAAATAGTGAATTTTCTTCACCGTGGCCTACATGACAGATCCAAAACCGTCAAGAAAACTCTTTCATGACGGGAAAAAATAGTCAAGAAAAGCCATTTTTCTTGTAGTGCAAATTTGTCCAAGTGCTGGTGGAACACCTTATTCATAAATCTCATGAACATAGATGGCGCGTTGGTTAGACCAAACAGCTTGACTAAACTCATAATGCTCATACTTCGTTTGAAAAGTTGTCTTCTGAATATCCTCTTTCCTCACCTTGATATGATGGTAGCCTGATCTAAGAACAATCTTCGAGAGAACACATGCTCCGCTCAGCTGATCAAATAAGTCATCAATAGGCGATAAAGGGTACTTGTTCTTGATATTTATAGAATTAAGTGCTCTATGTCATGACCCGCACCCAGAATGAGGGTACGAATACGTGAACAACGTCCAGCCTATGCCACAACATCAGCGGCAGAACATTGTTTGGGTCAACAATACTATCTAACATCACACATAATATATTTATGGTACCTGTCAAGCCATCTCAACTCCAAATGGAGGAACAATATGAATATATAAAAATGGAAGACAATACTCAATCACAATATCAAACTAGAGGAAGAAATTGCATGATATGGAGTAAAGGAAAGAAGTACAAGAGTCACAAATACAAGTCGAAGTCTAACATCTATTCTCAACACAATAGTCTCCAACATAATAATAGATGCCAAGGCTCTAAAGAGTCAAATATAAAGCAATAATAAAAACTAAGTTTCCTCTGTAGGTAGTGCTACATCCTTCTGTACTAGATGTGCTATCTCTCATGCTAGCTCACTATCTTGTGCCCCATAATATGTGGGACATATCCTCTCTAGCCAGTCATCTAAAAAATATATCCAATTAGGATTGGAACAAAGTATAAAACTCTGAAAGCAGTTCCAAATATATGGTAGAGCATATATGACAGGTAATAAAAAAGAATACAAGATATACTAGCAACTAGGAAATGGAAATGAACTAGAATAAGCATGTAAAGTACTAGAAGGAAAGAACATACAATAAGAAATAACTACAAGTAATAAAAATAGGTAATACTAGCTAATGTGCCTTAATGTACAAGTTCGTTATGTGATCGATTTAGGTTGAACACGATTGCAATTAGGTAACTCGATTACATATGTGATATATAATCGACATATATATGAATACACAGGGCTTTGATCACATAACCAACTCCTACTCTCCCGTCCCCAACCAATACTCATTGATCCGATCACGACACGTTACGAACACTTATAATATAGGCACAATGTACACGAGAAAGTGTATGAAAATAAAGTACGTGATAGTCAATAACCGATGCACACGATAAAATATATGTGAAGGAGTATCCGTTGAACACGGTACTCTAGAATATATTGATATTATATATGTTTGGTAACTGGATTCTGGAATATATTGATATTATTATAAACATGTTTCTCTTGACGGTTGCAAAATGTCAACAAAATATTATTTCTTGATTTTTTTAAACATCAAGAAAGGGTTTTTAATGACGGTTTTTAAACATCAAGAAATGTTTTTCATATATATGTCCATGAGGACTCTTCCAATCCTCTCTTCCTGATGCCATCCTTTGAGAAGTAATCTCAACCCTTTTGGCTGCTATCAATACCGCCTCGAAGGTCTGGTAGTCTTGCACATTTACAATGTGCAATATCTCTAATTGAAGCCCCTGCTGGAACCTTATTGCTCTCTCTAACTATGTTACCATATTAGTTGGAGCAAATCAGCTAAGTCGATAAAATTTTGCCAAATAGCAGTCTACTGTCCTTCCAACTTGCTTGAGGTTAATGAACCTTTGTTGCAACTCACACTGAGCCACAATCCTAATGTACTTCACCCTGAACAGGATACTGAAATCCTCCTATAAAATAGGATGCCTCGGTCCTACCTCCATCGTAGCGCACCAATCTCTTGCCAGATCCTGGAGTTGTAGGAGAACCAGGTCATCTTGTTCCTCGGCCAAAACTTTAGTCGCTATAAGAATGGTCTCAATATCCTGGAGCCAATTATCTGTCGTGATTGTGTCTCTGTGCCATCAAAGTATCTGGGGTTCAGTCTACAAAATCTAACAGATGCCCTAGAATCTGTTCTTCCGTCTCGTTCTAGGGCCGTCTGCAATCCTTGGTTCAACAGGATATTATGTTCTTGCTGCTAGAGCTTTTGTTGCTGTTGTTGTTGTTATTGCACCACCATATGGTGTTATTGGGTAGCCAATAATCCACGAATAATCTCTAGCAAGGCCGAGGTATCCAGCACTGCCGGCACTACGGAAGGTACGGGAACACCTGGGGCCTGCTGCTCTGTCCCATTCATCACGGGCTCAACTCGGATCCTTGGTTGGGGTTCCACAAAATTTCATTCCACTGGAAACTATGCTCTTTTATTGCTGCAGCATCGGGGGAAGGAGAAGCCCTAAATAAGAGCACAAGAAACAATAAGCATAGGACTAAAAAGAACAAGGAAGCAACCAACCTGGGAGAATTCAAGCTGAGTATCAAAGAGGACGAATTCATAATTTCAACGAGGATCATGTTTGATTGAGACTCTTATGACCATGACATCCCACAAGTTTGAAGAACAAACCTGCATGGGCTACCACTAAAACCTTGTCAAGTCCAAGTACCGGAATACGGAGACGGACATGGCCATCTACCCCCTACAAGGTGTTATACGTCGTACGGCGGTCACGACTGTATAAGACAAGAGGGTGCATGCTACAATCAAGTCTTCTATGCTCAAAAACTTCTATGTCTAAATCATTCAAACAAGAAACAATAAGCATAGAGAATATATGATAAGCAATAAGATGTCCTAAACGCTTTCTCAAAATGTTCTGGAATCTAGCTGTGCAAAATAAGAAGCTGGAAGAGTAACATAAGTACATTACAGTGATCAGCTGCAGTCTGATTTAATACAATCATGTAAGGAAACTAATGTCCAGACGAGCCGGCTAACAAGTGCCGGTAGCTAAACGCTAAAAGAAGTAAATGTGCAATGACGAGCAGGAAAAAAGAAAATCCATTCGCTATCCCCTGCAACCATGTTCCTGGTATGCTCCATGAGTAGGGGGAAGGTATGCTGGATCCTCGGGTGCTGACTCAAAATCTGGCCATGCAAAACCAGTAGGGTTAGATCCCAAATAATAAGTACCACAAAGGAAGCACAAAATAGAGAAACAAAAACCCAAGGGAAAAAATATAATAATACATAGATTCAGTATCGTAACTTAGGTCCATGACATATCCTAGCTCGAAGGCCCAACCCTACAACCAAACAAGGACAAGGGTTAAACCATCACACTATGCTAGTCCACTTCCCTAGGCTACAAGTTGAATAATACAATCACAACCAAATCCATTTCTTCCTAAATTGGCCAATCATTTATACGTCTTGCTATTTTTGTGGAGTCTGAGATTATCTCAAAAATAATGCATAATAAGTATCCTCATATCAAGCCAGTGCCGAACATGAGCTAACCGAACCAATATAATAAAACAGGCACTTGAAGGACGAACCAGTCCCCTGTAGGGTTACTGCGCTAAAAATATGATATTAGTTGTTCCAGTATTCCTGTATTGAAACAGTGGCTAGGCATAATAATAAGTTAGATACTGCACTCCCCTAAATCATATGATATACATTATCTGTGGTAGCCAACCCACAGCGCACTTAGAATGAATCTCTGTGGGAAGGTTCGTTGGCAAGATCTCGGAATACCGTTCCCTCCAATGTTAATACCACTTTTAGTTACTTAATTAGCCCTATGTTGTGTTTGAAGTCTGAAGGCGTGGTCATAGGATTATTTTCCTTAAGATATCGTACAAAGTATGGGCACGCTATATACGAATCCATGGAAGTCAAATCTAGATTCACCTGAGCGTGTATGCAACATTTAGACAATTAATATCCTAGCTACGCTTTGGTAGTTGACTTGTTTATTATGCCCATGCTGGGGAAATAATATATATATTTATAATATCACGCGTTCAAAAATTTGGAGGCATTCTCGATGCACAACCAAAATATAATCACTTAACACGTGACAGGATGTATCGCTCCTCGACGCACATTAAATCATGAACAATAATCAGACAATAAGGGTATTAGTACGGATACAGTATTCGAGTTCAATTACCAATTATACATTAGGTCACAAGAGTCAAGAAAACATTCAATCAAATCAAGCGAGGCCGCAGGGGTCTCTAGGCCGCATGGAGTCAGGACGCATGAAAAGTCAGGCTGCATGATAAATCCTGGCCACATATGAAGTCAGGGCCGCATGAACCACTTGGCCGCATGACAAATCCTGACCGCATATGAAGTCAGGCCGCATGGCAAATCCTGGCCGCATATGAATCCTGGCCACATGAACCTCTTGGCCGCATGCTCAGGGTTAAGGTCTACTCCTATGGTCAAGTGTTTAAGTGACAGACAATAAATAAAGTGTTAGTGATATGACATAAAGTGACTAATATGACAAGCCATAAAGTATGTCCGAAAGAAAAGACAATACCATAGAAATAAGTGACAAAGGTGCAGAGCCAAGCGTCCAAGAAAATAGGGGTCGCATGCTCTCTAGGCCGCATGAGTGTCGAAGCCGCATGGAGGTCCTTTGGACTTAGCGAATTTCTCATTCGTTAAGCGAGTGAAAACAAAAATTATTCAAGGACACTTGTGTAAATAAGCAGTCATGCGCCCAACAAGATGGACACATACTGTCAGTGCAAAGTAAGAGTTTAGGCCGCATAACCCTCTCGGGCCGCATAGCACTCTCATCCGCATATGCTCACTGGCCGCATGGGAACTTCGTCTTCTGCAACAGCAGGTTCAGCCATGGTGAAAAAGCTCCAAAAACTGAAATCTTATTTTGTTCATAAAAATCACATTTTAAGTCTAAATCTGGTAAACCAAAAGCCAAAATGCTCTAGATTGAAATCTATATCATGTAGAAAATTTTGGCTTTTCAAAGACACAAGTTTAATAGATCAAAATTTAAGAAAAACTCATGAAACCCATGAAAACCTAAGTTTAGAAATATAGATATATACTAATCCATCCAATAAAATAGAAAACTCCAAGAACTAAAATTGCTTCAAAACACATAAACATAATGGAACAATAATATGGAGAGTTTCTTTATTTCTCATGCAAGGTATACCTGCCTATGGAAATGGGGAGAGAAAACTAAAGAAAGAAGAAATAAAGAAGTGAAGAGAGAGAAAATATTGGATTATATATGGTAGGGTTGAGGGTTGAACCAAGGGTTCTCATGACTTGAACCAACCCACAAAATAAACCATGAGCAAAGTTAAACCAAAGAATGGGTCTAGTCTCCATGCACATGCAACCATGCTAAAATAAAAATACGTTCTAAATACATAAATCGAGAACGAGGAGTGACATTGTTTATGGGATTTGAGTGTTGGTTGCTTAGTTGGTTTTGACACAATAGGGGAGTGGGTTTGAGGGCCCATTATGGTTTGATAGGCCTCTAATGGTAATTGGGCTCCTTATATATATTTATTTTAATTTAATTAAAGTGCACAAGGATATGCAAAGATGCGGTTTCCTAAAATGGTAAATTAGAATTTAATTCTAGGATTTGAACCATGCAAGATATATATGGAGCATGGAGAGGTTTAAATGAATATGACACCATCAAAATGGACATAATAGCTCCAGTTTGGCTCTAGGTTATCAAATTGGTTGTACGAAAAGGGTTGGTGTTGCGCATTAAAGTCGTACGCAACAAAAAATATGATTATTAGTCAAATACTCTTATTTGTGCCGCGAAAGTTGTGTGACCCAAACAAAGCATACGAATGTGATTTTATGAGTGACAGTCAATGCATGAGCCTAATTTGGCTTATCTAATTCATATATGCAATGTTGGTTTGAAGGTAAGGGTTAGTGTTGTTCTCAACATCTCAAGACCATGGCAAAGGATTTCTATAATTCAATAATTTACTAATTTAATATTCAAATTAAATATAAGAATAAAATGAATGTTAATTACCAAAATAACCCTATAAAAATTAGGGTCCTCACAAGTATGAAACCCAAGTGATAGGATATTCATCGGTTCATGCACATATTGACGTTGACAATTCATATTTAGGTCACTTGGACTCCAGTTCAAACACTGATTTGTGTTTACAGCTCAGGAACACAGGCAAGTATATTCTCTGATAGTTTTCTTTACTTAATGAATACTATGATGTATATACTTAGTGATGTTATACTTAATTTCTGACACGATGGTACATGGATTGATATATATATTAGATCCTCAGTCATGAGATGGTACATTCATATTTAGACCTTGATTCTTGTATTGATATTAGACATTGCTCATCGTATTGGCATTAGACATTGATCATTGTAACGTAACATGTCATAGTTGGATCCATTGTACTAATCAGGGTGGGAAAGTACTAGCTAGATATATGATCATATCCATAGATATTGTGGTAGTGTAGACATCGGCTACTAGCTAATCATACACTTCACGTATGATTGAGATAGCTTTTTCTTAATATAAATATTGAAATGCCCAAGACGATCACATATCTAAACTAGTATTTTAAAACACTTAGTTTAGTTACAGTTCCTCTCTATTCTACTTCATATATGTTGACTATGCCATGTTGCTCTTATTTACTTATTCCTCCTACTTGCCATGATATGATATCAGTTCTACATTGTCTATCATGTATTATATTTACTATTATTGTTTTATAGTCTTTATCATGTAATTGGAACTGTTATTGGACTTGTACTCATTCTATACTGACTGGATAATATTTTTAGGAGTTGTGGTGCTCTACTTTCCTAGACTTCGTAGTGATGCTATAGTTGATATTGCTCTTACACTGTGGACTATAAGGTGCCATATGTAGAAGATCTAGACTAGTAATGCTATTATGTATCATGCTCTAGTTTTATTTCTCTTAGATAGTTGTTTGGATTAATTTTTCTTATCATGTCTTTCTTAATACACTGTGATTGAGTCATGGTGATATTAGTTGTATATATAATGATTTAAGAGGATTTTCATTGAGGTCTAGACAATTTTCTACCACCGATGCTTCGGCGTAGGATGGGAGTATACACGAACTCGTGCCCCGATCATCCGGGTGCGGGTCGTGACACAAACCCTTTAAGCTAACCGAAGTACAGTCTAGCTCCCATGACATAGAGGACTACGGTGTTCTTCCAATATTCTTCCATCTCCGCGATGTCATCCTTCACAATCCCAATCACCGGCCTCCCTAGGATATTCTTCGACTTGACAAAACGCATTTCAATGGCCTTATTGGTTATTCATGATCTACACATGTCTGCCCACGAAGAGGGAGCGCTATTTGAAGGCCGGAATGGGATGGTTGTCTTCTTAGGCAATACATCGAACACCTTGGGTGCAGGTTCCCCGACGGGGGTGAATGTGCCATGGGGGATCGGGATGGCTAAGCGGGAGACTGAGTCTGAGGTGGTTTGAATCCCGCACCAGTGCCCCCCTCGACATCTATCTAACAGGGGAAGACCCCTTCCTAGGAGGAGGCATGCCTCTCCGACGGGAACCAGTCATGGTCCATCCATCATCCGAGATAAAAACGGCAGCAGTGAATGAGGAAGGAGAGGAAAAGGCGAAGGAGGGAAGGCAGGGAGGGCGGCCGGAAAGGGAGGAGGAGGGCGGAGTGAGTGGTCGTGGAACGCAAACATAGAAGGTGCAGGGAGAGGAGAAACAGATGCGGGAGGCTTTCCAACTGCAACAGTTAGGAAGAGAAAAAGGCGGGGGAGGGTGGCCGGGAAAGTTGGAAGGGGACAGAGTGGGTGGGTTGGGGAGCGCAGGCGGAGATGGTGCCGGCTTTTCCATCTCTTCAGTGTGTATATATATATATATATATATATATATATATGCACTTTAATAAGAGATCATATTTAAGGTGTTACAACAATAAATGGTGTGCCCCCTGCCATATAAGATGTTTGCTCTTTGAAAGTCAAAAGGTTGGAAGTTGGACCATCCCCCTCCCCTTTCTCTCGTAGCAACAAAAGCGTTCCGGTGACTCCTCCCAAATATAAGGGGCATCCATATGGCTGACCCCCCAAAAGAGAAACAAGAAAAAATTAACTAAACCAAATGAAAGCTAAGCCTAATGAATGTATGAATTATATTACTAACAAAAGTGTAATCATTCCCATGACTAAAGTAAGATGATAAATAAATATGGATAACAAAGCGAACATAAGGAGAATGTCTCTAAAATCTTGACCTCTTTCCCCTTTCCTAGCCTACTCTTGCTCTCCAATCCACCTCCTCTCACTAAAATCCACATATTACAAATATACATTTGCATATACAGAGATGGAGACTATTGGGATTTACGATTACAGCTAGCATTTATTCCCCCTCCCTCCTTAGTAGTTACACCCAATACTAATGCCTCTCCGTTCTACACATTCCCACTTCTCATGGATTTTAGCCACACTATGCTCCTTTGTTCATTCTACCTCTACTTGATATTCTCTTCACTCCATTCCCAACCCATTAACATTGGTGCATCTCTTGACAACAAACACCAGCACCACCATCCCCAAGCGTTCCATCTTATGAAGAAGAGTCGTGAACAAGGTGCCGGGCCATGGCCTTTCTCCGACATGCTCCCGAGGGGCTACATTCCCCCCTCGGGGTCATCTTCTTGCCACAACGACGCTCCGGACTCCGTCGACTTCGCATGCCAAGATGATCACTCCCCCTCCAGGCCCTAGCGCGCGTTCTTCGGCTTCTCTTTACTAGGAATATCGTAAATCTCTGTACACGTTTATATATATCTTGCGTATCTTTGTGTTATTTCATTTGAATAATGCTACTACTTTCTTGCGCAATTGGATTCAAATTTGTTGCTTGTGTGATAAGAGATGCTTTGTGAGTGAGAGACACTTAAATGTACTCTTCCTTCTTCTTCTTCTTCTTCTTCTTCTTCTTCTTATGGTGAATGTTTGAGAAAGTTGAGAGTGTGGAATAAGGAGATTAGCAGTCTTGAAGTGTATAAATTTCTTAGGCAGATTTCGTTAAGGTCCTGCAACTTATGGTAAATTGGTCATAGTCTTTGTTACTAGTCAACTTGGCACAATTTGGTAAATAATACACAAAATTACTTATGCGGCAACAAAGTTCGATCAAATTAGGGATAGGGTAACAAGTTTCTGAAAATTACATATAGAGATACACATCGTCATAGAATATGGCGTGATCCGTGATTTGCGCACATCTCGCCATAGCCTATGGCGTTATTTGTGTTTTCCACAAAACTCGTCACAGGCTATGACGATATTCATGCAACATAATTCTTGCTGGTGTCAATGGCAAGAATGTGCCAATCTCAAACTTTTGTCAATTTTTTTTTTTAACATCTTACTCCTACTGTTCTCTATAACCGAACTAGATGATAAGAATAAGAATCTCATCAGATATCCGTGCAAGCATAGATCAGACCAAAGACTATGACGATATTCGTGCAAGCATAGATCTCGCTTGCACGAATCTCGTCATAGGTTGTGGGCAAAATAAGAGTCTCATCAGATCCTATGACGATGTGTACTCTACATATAATATTTTTAAACTTGTTAACTCTTTTCTACATTTATCAAACTTTGGTACTACAAAAAAAAATTTGTAAAAAAATATAATTCCTTGACACAATTGAAAAATTAAATGCTTTCATCTTAATTAAATTGCGGTATACATACCGAATTTATATATAGAGGTCGGAAAGCAAAATCAGTGCTAGATCATACGTACTTTCACCAAATGATGAATAGTTATAGGGACCTGAAACATAATTTCCCAAACTATAAATTCTTACTGAATAGTGTCAGCTTAAGTTGCTTGGCACATAATCTATGCACGCAAAATGAAATGTTTCCTTTCACGGTTAACGAGAGCCAATATGTAGTAAAAATTATATACCGAATTTGGGAGCCAACAGCCAGCTGGTTACATGCATTTCTTGCAAAATTAGCCCACATGTTTACAAGTCTTCTCCATGCAATCCCTCCGTCCATCCACTTTATTTCATTTTCATAATTTAATTTTTATGTTAATAAGGATTGTAACCTCTCTACTTAAAACTTAAGTTATAAGTTGTTGGAGTTTTTCCTTAGTAACACTAAAAGCACAGTCTCACATTGAAAATACTCCAAGTGAATATCTCAATATATAGCCTTGCTTGGTATTGAGATATGCAGATGAGATATGGTGGCATGTGGATGTCATGTGAGATATTTTTCTAGGAGAGCTAAGTTTAAATTTCTCAAAAAAATATTTATATTTTCTTTCACTTTGAAAATTTTTCATAGGAGCTTAGTGACTCAGACTCGGGCTCAGAAATGGCGTATTGTTGGGTCATTTTACCTTTTCCAATTTGCAGTTTGCACTTCGCACTTCACACTTACGCGTCAGGCGCTTGTGCGCATTGTTGTGCGAGTTGCATGTGTTGCTGCTCGTTTGCGCAGATAGCGCACATATTCTGCTGATTGCAGGATTTGGAAAGATATGGAAAGTAAATCAGTTTAAATTGATCCTAATCTCGCGGGATTCTGTTTTAATTGAATATTATCCTACCATATTTGGTGGGAGGCCATGATTAGGGTTAGGGTTTTCACCCTTCTCTATAAATAGTCTCTTCGTGCCTCCTCTTGAAGATAGACGAAAAATTGAAAGACAGAAGAGAAGAAGTGTTGTAGCCACCACTCTCGTCCAAGAGTCCGTTCAAGTTGTGTACAGAGGTAACTGCGAGCATTCCAGAAGTTCTACATGTGAACTAGCTGGTTCTTGGGAGCAGATCATTGATAAAGGACGAATTTTTCTTTGAGCAACAGTGGTCTTCATTATCCCAGTAAGCGTTTCTTTTTTGTCTTCTTCTTCTGTCTTGTAAACATTTTTATTTTATTATTTAAATACAAAAAACCAAATATTAACATTTTTGATAGTAACAAAAAATACTTCTTTTATAGATAACTTGAAATGGGATTACAATGTACTCTTGTAGGAAAATACAATATTGCCATACTTGGCTTACAACTCTTTGAAATTTGAAAATAGCAACAATGCCCATACATCATATCCCTTTACTATGACAGAAATAAAATACCTTGAAAATAAACAACTAAACTGAAATGGAAAGCTTCAAGGCGTCGAACAATGTTCCACTAGATTGGACGAGCTTCTAGTACCTCAGAGTATCCTTTTGTCTCCCGCTACCTGGGGATGCCCACAAACGTGGGTCAGTAATCGTGTACTGGTGAGCAACCGTAGACAAACTACCTAAAATTAACAATAAGTAAACATGTGAAGCTAGCAGCTATTATTAGGTGATCTTTCTACTTTTCTAAGTTCTTTTAACAATTCATGTAAAGAAACATAAATAATAAAATAGACCACTTATACGATGATTTTTACCCACGTAGATTATCCATCCTTGCTATAGAGAAGAATTAGCATAATTTGCATATATCAATAAGAAAATATGAGTCTATCTTTTGCATCAAATAGTTAGGCTTGCAAGAAGGATATCCTAGCATGCGACCTATCTACATGATGGTCCTATGAGATTTACTCCTCATGATTAGTAGTTGGGACGTACAAGCCCATCTCACTAATAGACTGGCACCTACAGATCGTGATAATGTACAAGCCTTAGGGTACCCTATTCTCTCCTAGGTCGAATGATTCTTAGAGTCTAAGAAATCGATCGAGAGATTATGCCCTTGTGCACAAGTTGTCCAGACCAATACATGAATACAATTTTTATCAAATAAAGTACTATTAGGCAAAAATTTGAACAATGAGCAAACATTTCTATCTTTTCTTCTTATTTTCATCTCGATCACTGCCAAACCATAAGAGGTTTTCTATATACTTAACTTTGCGCAGCATATGAGTAAAGGGACATTTAACATTTATCTGAACAAGTATAGTGATTATTCTATATTTCAAGCATACTATTCATCTATTTTATCTTATCTTGTTATTGTAGTATCATTGAACATAGGGCATACATTTAGCATGGACAAGGTATCTTTTATTAAGGCATGAAGACAAAGGATTCATCGAACGGTCGAAGCCACTCACCAAATGAATCTACTCGAAAGAAAGGGGAGCCTCACACGCCACAATCACTGCTGGCCTATGGTCCTGAAATTGCACCAACACTTGGTTAGCATCCATTGATCTCTCTCTATTATTATTCAGAATGAATGCATAAGCGAGGAAAGCAAACTATGAAAACCAAATCATTGAAAGCAATACAAAAATGCATTCAACAAAACTAAGCAGCAAAAATATCCAAGAAAAACTCTTTGACTCATTACAATAGAAGCCAATCTATGAGTTGGAAAGGTTAATTGTATTTCGTCCATGATCTATTGGGTCATAGGTTTTTTCGATACTCAGTTCCAACTGACTAGATAAGCTGCAGGTATCACGTAGTGGACCGCTAGAAACATGGCACTACATAATAACCTACTAAGAAAAAGTTTCGTCCTCGAAACTTAAATAATCTGACTCACCAATATTATGAACGCCCTCAAGCTCAATCTCTAAGTTATAATCTCTCGATCTCCTCAAGTATTCATTGTGATGTTTATCTGTGATCGGTACTATAATATGATTCTGCTTACGTCTAGTATTATCATTACGGTTCTGTGGCTGGTTCTGACAATTCCTAGAAAGATGGCCTTTCTGACCGTAGTTGAAACACTCACCGTTAAAAGTACGACAAATTTATTTTATATGACCCTTTCGACCACAAAAACTGCATTATGACCAGGGTGTTGTTTGAAAAAAACTCTAGAGGGCGGAGAATAGAGCATGTGACAATAATCCAATTAAAAACTTATGGAAATTACCAACTTAAAATATATGCGGATAAGTATGAAAATATGTAATGAGGATAGAATAACTAAGCAAAGTAAATGCTAAGTAAGAATTTACAAATGCTAACACCGTGTTGTATACTAGTTTCCCTCGTGGAGGACTAATCCATTCTCAAGAACTCTACTCGATATTAATCTACTATTTGGAAATAGCCTACAGCACAAGCTTTGATATGAAGGCTTGCTAACTTCTTAGAACACCACGATCTTTGATCCGAAGTATCGCCAACTTCAAACACTTGAACGAAAATTTGATTTACAAGTTTTTACAACTCTTTTAGACTTCTAACCGAGATCACACTTGGCACTAGAATGCAGTAAGAGTTTCTTTTGGAATGGGATATTTATAGCTCAGGTAAAGAGTATGAAAGAGGAGATGATTGAATAAAATTAAGTGAATTGGAATGGTGGAATTTTATCTCTATTTATAGGGTTTTTTGTAGAATTCTCAAACTACGAAAGCAACTGCTTTCGCACCAGGAGAAGAAGATCCAGAGGAACGATGCATCTTTGGAAGTCGGCCAGAGTTCGGTGCCCAACATTTATAAATTTAAACGCACGCTGATCTTGTGGATAATCGAGACAATCCAGGAAGACTGGATCCTACAGGGACCAAATTTGGCCAAAGTTTGGTCCAAAATTTGTCTCTTTAGATCAAATCGGTTCAGTCCAGTTTAACTAGGTTTAGGGTCATTTTATGGACTTATTTTTGTGGCCAGAATGTTGGGTTTGAATCAGTTTCGAGTAGACTAAAAATAGGTATAGGTTTGAGTTTCCTAATGGTAGTGCGACTCGATATACATATTCCTAGACTCAAAATAAAATTTAAATACATAGACCAAAATGAAATCATATATCTTTTGTTGCAGTCTTTATTAATCTTATACATTTTAGTGCCGCAGCCTTGAATGTAGAAGTCTTCAGTTTATACTTGTATATATCGAATCAAGGTTTTATCGATTGTCAAAATTAAGTTAACCGTGATATGCTTGTGCTAACAATCTACCTAATTTTGATAATTGACAAACTATGATCTATACATCAATACAAATATGGTATGACGTGATACGCTACACTCTCTCGCAAATTGTGAGAGCAAACTTGCAACTTTTTCTTCTTCACCCCTTTTTATCATTGTACCATCTTATATGTATCTTCTATTTTGTATTGTTCTTCTTCTCCCCCATTGTTATTTGATCAAAATGGAAAAGCTTCCTCAAAATTGTTAGATAGCACTTAAAGGTAAAGTGAAGAAATAAATAACATATAAAAGAGATGTATAGTCTGATACAGGTGAATATTGAAATAGATGAATAATCATTGTAATTTTAGCATTTTAACTATTAGAAAAAAACTCATATAAATTGTTACAGACTTGTAGTGATCGAAATAAAAATATTAATATTAATACATTTTCTTAAAGCATGAAAGCTACAATAAAAGTGAAAAAATATTAGCATATACTGATATCGATATTTTTAGAAAAATCCAAGCATCAGAATTACTTCACAAACATTAAGTCAAAATAAATAGTTTGAATTCGCGACTATATTATAGAAATAAGTACAAAATAAACTTTAACAAATCATATATTTTATAAAACATTGATTATCTTGGGTTGGTTGTCAGGGCCGGATCCCAGCCAGCGGTGGTACGAAGACACTTAAATACCTTGTCGCTTAAGGCTATTTACACATTTTTGACAAAAGCGCCCTTTCGGCGTGTTCCCAAAAGTAATCATTGCTGTAAACATTATAGATTTGAGAAGAATATAAGCAACTTATATCTTTATACAGCATCGAAAGCCAAAATCCCTAATTCTCGACGAATAAAGTTAAAGCGATCTTCAGCTAAGAATTTTGTGAATATGTCAACTAATTGATGTTCAGTAGCAACAAATTCTAAACAGATATCTCTGTGTAACTGATGATATATAAGAAAATGATGTCTAATTTCTATGTGTTTAATGCGTGAGTAACATATTGGGTTCTTTGTAAGATTAATAGTGCTAGTGTAGTCACAGAATATGGAAATGTTCTTGTAAAACAAATTATAGTCTTCTAAGGTTTGCTTCTACACAAATTTTGTGCACGGCAATTTCCTATAGCTATGTACTCAGCTTCATTAGTTGATAATGTGACAGAATTTTGTTTCTTACTAAACCAAGTAACTAATACCTTGCCCAAGAAATAAAATATACTACTGGTACTTTTTGTTGACCCAATATTTAAATTGAGTTTTTGAATATGGATAATCGATTAAGTTGAATATTATGATAATTGTGCAATCACTATAGTAACTTGTAACTTCTACTTAACCTCAGCATTGTCCATATTTGATCTTATATGTTATCATATTTGCTTCTATATATTTATTTGTTCGTCTAACATGTATTTGCAGAAAAGCAATGGACATATGTAGTGAAGAAAAGATGATGAGCCAGAGACAACATTATAACAGAAGATATCATCCAAACGCTTACGAATTATCCGGAGCCTCATAATCGGGGGTACCTGTAAACCCCCATTCCTGAAAACCATATTAGTTATTATTTAATTAATTATTTAAACTATTTATTAAAGTATAATTCCTATTATACTAAAACCGTAACCCGTTAATCATCCCAGCGTAAACCTCACTTAGCGAAAACCCTACAGAACTCTTTCCTGCATAAAAATCCAACCTGCCCAAATCTCTTTCTCTACGCACAAAACCAATTCCGCACGTAAAGTAAGGAATTAACATCAACAGTTCACCTCGCGTAAAACAGTCAAATAGCAAACTCCTCACCATACCACGTATATTTTCTCTGTGCGTAAATATCAAAAGCAATAGCAAACTACCCAGCATAAACCACTGCCGCAGCAACAGTAACTAAACCATCGCTTATTTACCCAGCGTAAACTCTTCTTTTCTTTCCTCTGCGTAGAATTCAACCACAAATCATTAAGAAAGAAATATCTGTATCAGAAGCAAAACTCAACTTTGCTTTTCTTTGTTCTTTTATACGTGTAAGTTTCTCATTCCACCACTCTTTAGAAAATATCTACAGCCGTACACCTAAACCAATAAGAAGAGAACAACAGCAAGAGTTTTCTTAACCATTAAGTAAATTCCACCGCCCCCTATTCCTATATATAATTAATTACAGAGCAATAACTCCTTCCTCTGATCACAGCAACAACTTTGGACGTGCACTTTACTTGGCAAGTATACCTTGCCATAATACTGTTATTTTACCTTTCATATTGGTACATGCATGTTTTATTCTGCCTATATAGATGTATATTTTGTAGATTTATGACCTAATTATGAGACCACCCAGTATTAAAAAGCATCATTAGGTTCATTAACCATGACACAGTGGTTTACACGGGTGTGTGTCTCATATAGATCACGGACGGCGTGACAGGGATGGCCTCCTGTACGCATGGCCGTGCGTTAAGAATGACTGCTGATAGAAACTTTGTATGCTAGTAGACCTGGCAGTTATTTAGGGTATTAGCATATGGTGGAGGCAACATGCATAGATTATTGGGACAGGGAGGACAACTCATAAGTGTACGGGACACCCACTTTCTTATGTAGTTATTAATCTTGTTTACCGTGCGCCCCTGGGATGGGAGGCATATGTGGCATATACTAGCCAGTTGTCACGATTGGTGAATTACGTCAGCATATGTCTAGCCTACACTTTCTCTTACACTCAAAGTTGTCCTCAAACTGCATTCACTTAGATGGTTAGGCGACCCGATAGATGTTTATATTTCAGTAATTATTGGCATGCTTCTATGTATCTTGTTATGTCCCTCTGAGGACCTGGTCCCTTACCAGATATGGACGATCAGGAGTTTCCACAAGAGTATGGACCTGGACCGGATGCTACTTACGAGACTGAGGAGCTCCTACCAACAGAGTTTCTGTGATTATGATCACTGTTTTAGGGATCTTTGTGTCTACTTTAGTATAGTCGTTTTGTAGTGGATTTGTTTCCACCAGACTATAGACTCTATACACTTTGATATCCAGTTATATGTCAGTTTTGCTCCCACTGAGTATTTTGTGCTGTGGATGAGATATAGATGGTGTGTGACTTGTTATGACAGTATATTACCACTGATGGATTGCATATTCATTTACAACGTACGTATGTATATGGTTTTCCATATACTGGAATTCATATACATACGGCTGGGCGTATTACGTATTCCTGGTCCTACGTATTTTGGGACTAGGGCGTTACACGTTTTTGGTGGTGGTCCATGCAGGTCAAACTACAGAAGCTTTGGCTGACTTATACAAGAGACAGATCGTGAGATTTCATGACGTACCAGTCAGCATTGTATCCGACAGGGATTCATGTTTTACATCACATTTCTGGAGGAGCATGCAAGAAAGTCTTGGAACTCGTCCAAAATTTAGTACGTCTTATCACCCGCAAACAGATAGGCAGTCAGAATGCACTATTCAGACATTAGAAGATATGTTGAGGGCATGTATGTTAGACTTTGGAGGATCATGGGAGGACCACCTACATCTTGTAGAATTTTCTTACAATAATAGTTATCAGCCAAGCATCCAGATGGCTCCATTTGAAGCATTGTATGGAAGAAAATGTAGATCTCCTGTATGCTGGAGTGGCGTAGGAGAACGTCAACTTCTGGGACCAGAGTTAGTAGTTAATACTATTGAGACAGTCAAGAAAATACAAGGACACTTGTGAGCAGCGCAAGATAGGCAGAAGCAATGGGCAGACCTTCATCGTCGTCCCTTAGAATTTAAAGAGGACGATCATGTCTTCTTAAGGATATCACCTACCAGAGGCATCATCCGGTTTGGAGGGCGCAGCAAATTGAGTCCAAGGTATATTGGACCATTTGATGTACTAGAAAGAGTGGGAGAAGTGGCATATCGACTTGCGCTACCACCTTCACTTGAGGGAGTGCATAATGTATTCCATGTATCACAGCTCAGGCGATATGTGGCAGATAGCAGTCATATTCTTGACCACTCGGAGATCACTGTTGGACCAAGCTTGACATATCAAGAGCAACCCGTCGGAATCCTTGATCGTCGAGAGAAGGTATTGAGAAACCAGTCTATTCCCTTAGTCCGCATGGCATGAAAACATGGCCCGCTAGGAGAATCTACTTGGGTACGAGAGGATGACATGCGAGAACGTTTCCCGAACCTATTTTTAGACCAAGGTATGAATTACTTTGTTAATTTATATCTTGTACCATTCTTGACTTTCTACCCTGGCTTAGTTCTAATTTCGAGGACAAAATTTTTATAAGTTTGGTAAAATATAAACCCCCATTCCTTAAAACCGTATTAGTTATTATTTAATTAATTATTTAAACTATTTATTAAAGTATAATTCCTATTATACTAAAACCGCAACCCGTTAATCATCCCAGCGTAAACCTCACTTAGCGAAAACCCTACAGAACTCTTTCATGCATAAAAACCCAACCTGCCCAAATCCCTTTCTCTACGCACAAAACAAATTCCGCACGTAAAGTAAGGAATTAACATCAACAGTTTACCTTGCGTAAAACAGTCAAATAGCAAACTCCTCACCATACCGCGTATATTTTCTCTGTGCGTAAATATCAAAAGCAATAGCAAACTACCCAGCATAAACCACTGCCGTAGCAGCAGTAACTAAACCATCCTTATTTATCCAGCGTAAACTCTTCTTTTCTTTCCTCTGCGTAGAATTCAACCACAAATCATTAAGAAAGAAATATCTGTATCAGAAGCAAAACTCAACTTTGCTTTGCTTTGTTCTTTTACACGTGTAAGTTTCTCATTCCACCACTCTTTAGAAAATATCTACAGTCGCACACATAAACCAATAAGAAGAGAACAACAGCAAGAGTTTTCTTAACCATTAAGTAAATTCCACCGCCCCCTATTCCTATATATAATTAATTACAAAGCAATAACTCCTTCCTCTGATCACAGCAACAACTTTGGACGTGCACTTTACTTGGCAAGTATACCTTGCCATAATACTGTTATTTTAACTTTCATATTGGTACAAGCATATTTTATTCTGCCTTTATAGATGTATATTTTGTAGATTTATAACCTAATTATGAGACCACCCAGTATTAAAAAGCATCATTAGGTTCATTAACCATGACACAGTGGTTTACACGGGTGTGTGTCTCATATAGATCACGGACGGCGTGACAGGGATGGCCTCCTGTATGCATGGCCGTGCGTTAAGAATGACTGCTAATAGAAACTTTGTATGCTAGTAGACCTGGCAGTTATTTAGGGTATTAGCATGTGGTGGAGGCAACATGCATAGATCATTGGGACAGGGAGGACAACTCGTAAGTGTACGGGACACCCACTTTCTTATGTAGTTATTAATCTTGTTTACCATGCGCCCCTGGGATGGGGGACATATGTGGCATATACTAGCCAGTTGTCACGATTGGTGAATTATGTCAGCATATGTCTAGCCTACACTCTCTTACACTCAAAGTTGTCCTCAAACTGCATTCGCTTAGATGGTTAGGCGACCCGATGGATGTTTATATTTCAGTAATTATTAGCATGCTTCTATGTATCTTGTTATGTCCCTCTGAGGACCTGGTCCCTTTCCAGATATGGACGATCAGGAGTTTCCACAAGAGTATGGACCTGGACCGGATGCTACTTACGAAACTGAGGAGCTCCTACCAACAGAGTTTCTATGATTATGATCACTGTTTTAGGGATCTTTGTGTCTACTTTAGTATAGTCGTTTTGTAGTGGATTTGTTTCCACCAGACTATAGACTCTATACACTTTGATATCCAGTTATATGTCAGTTTTGCTCCCACTGAGTATTTTGTGCTGTGGATGAGATATAGATGGTGTGTGACTTGTTATGACAGTATATTACCCCTGATGGATTGTATATTCATTTACAGCGTACGTATGTATATGGTTTTCCATATACTGGAATTCATATACATACGGCTGGGCGTATTACGTATTCCTGGTCCTACGTATTTTGGGACTGGGGCGTTACACGTTTTTGTTGGTGGCCCATGCAGGTCAAACTACAGAAGCTTTGGCTGACTTATACATGAGGCAGATCATGAGATTGTATGGCGTACCAGTCAGCATTGTATCCGACAGGGATTCACGTTTTACATCACATTTCTGGAGGAGCATGCAAGAAAGTCTTGGAACTCGTCTAAAATTCAGTACGTCTTATCATCCGCAAACAGATAGGCAGTCAGAACGCACTATTCAGACATTGGAAGATATGTTGAGGGCCTGTATGTTAGACTTTGGAGGATCATGGGAGGACCACCTACATCTTGTGGAATTTTTTTACAATAATAGTTATCAGGCAAGCATCCAGATGGCTCCATTTGAAGTATTGTATGGAAGGAAATGTAGATCTCCTGTATGTTGGAGTGACGTAGGTGAACGTCAACTTCTGGGACCAGAGTTAGTAGTCAATACTATTGAGACAGTCAAGAAAATACAAGGACACTTGCGAGCAGCGCAAGATAGGCAGAAGCAATGGGCAGACCTTCATCGTCGTCCCTTAGAATTTAAAGAGGGCGATCATGTCTTCTTAAGGATATCACCTACCAGGGGCATCATCCGGTTTGGAGGGTGCGGCAAATTGAGTCCAAGGTATATTGGACCATTTGATGTACTAGAAAGAGTGGGAGAAGTGGCATATCGACTTGCGCTACCACCTTCACTTGAGGGAGTGCATAATGTATTCCATGTATCACAGCTCAGGCGATATGTGGCATATAGCAGTCATATTCTTGACCACTCGGAGATCACTGTTGGACCAAGCTTGACATATCAAGAGCAACCCGTCGGAATCCTTGATCGTCGAGAGAAGGTATTGAGAAACCAGTCTATTCCCTTAGTCCGCGTGGCATGGAAACATGGCTCGCCAGGAGAATCTACTTGGGAACGCGAGGATGACATGCGAGAACGTTTCCCGAACCTATTTTTAGACCAAGGTATGAATTACTTTGTTAATTTATATCTTGTACCATTCTTGACTTTCTACCTTGGCTTAGTTCTAATTTCGAGGACAAAATTTTTATAATTTGGGTAGAATGTAAACCCCCATTCCTGAAAACCGTATTAGTTATTATTTAATTAATTATTTAAACTATTTATTAAAGTATAATTCCTATTATACTAAAGCCGCAACCCGTTAATCATCCCAGCGTAAACCTCACTTAGCGAAAACCATACAGAACTCTTTCATGCATAAAAATCCAACCTGCCCAAATTTCTTTCTCTACGCACAAAACAAATTCCGCACGTAAAGTAAGGAATTAACATCAACAGTTCACCTCGCGTAAAACAGTCAAATAACAAACTCCTCACCATACCGCGTATATTTTCTCTGTGCGTAAATATCAAAAGCAATAGCAAACTACCCAGCATAAACCACTGCCGCAGCAGCAGTAACTAAACCATCGCTTATTTACCCAGCGTAAACTCTTCTTTTCTTTCCTCTGCGTAGAATTCAACCACAAATCATTAAGAAAGAAATATCTGTATCAGAAGCAAAACTCAACTTTGCTTTGCTTTGTTCTTTTACACGTGTAAGTTTTTCATTCCACCACTCTTTAGAAAATATCTACAACCGCACACCTAAACCAATAAGAAGAGAACAACAACAAGAGTTTTCTTAACCATTAAGTAAATTCCACCGCCCCCTATTCCTATATATAATTAATTACAAAGCAATAACTCCTTCCTCTGATCACAGCAACAACTTTGGACGTCCACTTTACTTGGCAAGTATACCTTGCCATAATACTGTTATTTTACCTTTCATATTGGTACAAGCATATTTTATTCTGCCTTTATAGCTGTATATTTTGTAGATTTATGACCTAATTATGAGACCACCCAGTATTAAAAAGCATCATTAGGTTCATTAACCATGACACAGTGGTTTACACGGGTGTGTATCTCATATAGATCATGGACGGCGTGACAGGGATGGCCTCCTGTATGCATGGTCGTGCGTTAAGAATGACTACTGATAGAAACTTTGTATGCTAGTAGACCTGGCAGTTATTTAGGGTATTAGCATGTGGTGGAGGCAACATGCATAGATCATTGGGACAGGGAGGACAACTCGTAAGTGTACGGGACACCCACTTTCTTATGTAGTTATTAATCTTGTTTACCATGCACCCCTGGGATGGGGGGCATATGTGGCATATACTAGCTAGTTGTCACGATTGGTGAATTATGTCAGCATATGTCTAGCCTACACTCTCTTACACTCAAAGTTGTCCTCAAACTGCATTCGCTTAGATGGTTAGGCGACCCGATGGATGTTTATATTTCAGTAATTATTAGCATGCTTCTATGTATCTTGTTATGTCCCTCTGAGGACCTGGTCCCTTTCCAGATATGGACGATCAGGAGTTTCCACAAGAGTATGGACCTGGACCGGATGCTACTTACGAAACTGAGGAGCTCCTACCAACAGAGTTTCTATGATTATGATCACTGTTTTAGGGATCTTTGTGTCTACTTTAGTATAGTCGTTTTGTAGTGGATTTGTTTCCACCAGACTATAGACTCTATACACTTTGATATCCAGTTATATGTCAGTTTTGCTCCCACTGAGTATTTTGTGCTGTGGATGAGATATAGATGGTGTGTGACTTGTTATGACAGTATATTACCACTGATGGATTGTATATTCATTTACAGCGTACGTATGTATATGGTTTTCCATATACTGGAATTCATATACATACGGCTGGGCGTATTACGTATTCCTGGTCCTACGTATTTTGGGACTGGGGCGTTACACGTTTTTGTTGGTGGCCCATGCAGGTCAAACTACAGAAGCTTTGGCTGACTTATACATGAGGCAGATCGTGAGATTGTATGGCGTACCAGTCAGCATTGTATCCGACAGGGATTCACGTTTTACATCACATTTCTGGAGGAGCATGCAAGAAAGTCTTGGAACTCGTCTAAAATTCAGTACGTCTTATCATCCGCAAACAGATAGGCAGTCAGAACGCACTATTCAGACATTGGAAGATATGTTGAGGGCCTGTATGTTAGACTTTGGAGGATCATGGGAGGACCACCTACATCTTGTGGAATTTTCTTACAATAATAGTTATCAGGCAAGCATCCAGATGGCTCCATTTGAAGTATTGTATGGAAGGAAATGTAGATCTCCTATATGTTGGAGTGACGTAGGTGAACGTCAACTTCTGGGACCAGAGTTAGTAGTCAATACTATTGAGACAGTCAAGAAAATACAAGGACACTTGCGAGCAGCGCAAGATAGGCAGAAGCAATGGGCAGACCTTCATCGTCGTCCCTTAGAATTTAAAGAGGGCGATCATGTCTTCTTAAGGATATCACCTACCAGGGGCATCATCCGGTTTGGAGGGTGCGGCAAATTGAGTCCAAGGTATATTGGACCATTTGATGTACTAGAAAGAGTGGGAGAAGTGGCATATCGACTTGCGCTACCACCTTCACTTGAGGGAGTGCATAATGTATTCCATGTATCACAGCTCAGGCGATATGTGGCATATAGCAGTCATATTCTTGACCACTCGGAGATCACTGTTGGACCAAGCTTGACATATCAAGAGCAACCCGTCGGAATCCTTGATCGTCGAGAGAAGGTATTGAGAAACCAGTCTATTCCCTTAGTCCGCGTGGCATGGAAACATGGCTCGCCAGGAGAATCTACTTGGGAACGCGAGGATGACATGCGAGAACGTTTCCCGAACCTATTTTTAGACCAAGGTATGAATTACTTTGTTAATTTATATCTTGTACCATTCTTGACTTTCTACCTTGGCTTAGTTCTAATTTCGAGGACAAAATTTTTATAATTTGGGTAGAATGTAAACCCCCATTCCTGAAAACCGTATTAGTTATTATTTAATTAATTATTTAAACTATTTATTAAAGTATAATTCCTATTATACTAAAGCCGCAACCCGTTAATCATCCCAGCGTAAACCTCACTTAGCGAAAACCATACAGAACTCTTTCATGCATAAAAATCCAACCTGCCCAAATTTCTTTCTCTACGCACAAAACAAATTCCGCACGTAAAGTAAGGAATTAACATCAACAGTTCACCTCGCGTAAAACAGTCAAATAACAAACTCCTCACCATACCGCGTATATTTTCTCTGTGCGTAAATATCAAAAGCAATAGCAAACTACCCAGCATAAACCACTGCCGCAGCAGCAGTAACTAAACCATCGCTTATTTACCCAGCGTAAACTCTTCTTTTCTTTCCTCTGCGTAGAATTCAACCACAAATCATTAAGAAAGAAATATCTGTATCAGAAGCAAAACTCAACTTTGCTTTGCTTTGTTCTTTTACACGTGTAAGTTTTTCATTCCACCACTCTTTAGAAAATATCTACAACCGCACACCTAAACCAATAAGAAGAGAACAACAACAAGAGTTTTCTTAACCATTAAGTAAATTCCACCGCCCCCTATTCCTATATATAATTAATTACAAAGCAATAACTCCTTCCTCTGATCACAGCAACAACTTTGGACGTCCACTTTACTTGGCAAGTATACCTTGCCATAATACTGTTATTTTACCTTTCATATTGGTACAAGCATATTTTATTCTGCCTTTATAGCTGTATATTTTGTAGATTTATGACCTAATTATGAGACCACCCAGTATTAAAAAGCATCATTAGGTTCATTAACCATGACACAGTGGTTTACACGGGTGTGTATCTCATATAGATCATGGACGGCGTGACAGGGATGGCCTCCTGTATGCATGGTCGTGCGTTAAGAATGACTACTGATAGAAACTTTGTATGCTAGTAGACCTGGCAGTTATTTAGGGTATTAGCATGTGGTGGAGGCAACATGCATAGATCATTGGGACAGGGAGGACAACTCGTAAGTGTACGGGACACCCACTTTCTTATGTAGTTATTAATCTTGTTTACCATGCACCCCTGGGATGGGGGGCATATGTGGCATATACTAGCTAGTTGTCACGATTGGTGAATTATGTCAGCATATGTCTAGCCTACACTCTCTTACACTCAAAGTTGTCCTCAAACTGCATTCGCTTAGATGGTTAGGCGACCCGATGGATGTTTATATTTCAGTAATTATTAGCATGCTTCTATGTATCTTGTTATGTCCCTCTGAGGACCTGGTCCCTTTCCAGATATGGACGATCAGGAGTTTCCACAAGAGTATGGACCTGGACCGGATGCTACTTACGAAACTGAGGAGCTCCTACCAACAGAGTTTCTATGATTATGATCACTGTTTTAGGGATCTTTGTGTCTACTTTAGTATAGTCGTTTTGTAGTGGATTTGTTTCCACCAGACTATAGACTCTATACACTTTGATATCCAGTTATATGTCAGTTTTGCTCCCACTGAGTATTTTGTGCTGTGGATGAGATATAGATGGTGTGTGACTTGTTATGACAGTATATTACCACTGATGGATTGTATATTCATTTACAGCGTACGTATGTATATGGTTTTCCATATACTGGAATTCATATACATACGGCTGGGCGTATTACGTATTCCTGGTCCTACGTATTTTGGGACTGGGGCGTTACACGTTTTTGTTGGTGGCCCATGCAGGTCAAACTACAGAAGCTTTGGCTGACTTATACATGAGGCAGATCGTGAGATTGTATGGCGTACCAGTCAGCATTGTATCCGACAGGGATTCACGTTTTACATCACATTTCTGGAGGAGCATGCAAGAAAGTCTTGGAACTCGTCTAAAATTCAGTACGTCTTATCATCCGCAAACAGATAGGCAGTCAGAACGCACTATTCAGACATTGGAAGATATGTTGAGGGCCTGTATGTTAGACTTTGGAGGATCATGGGAGGACCACCTACATCTTGTGGAATTTTCTTACAATAATAGTTATCAGGCAAGCATCCAGATGGCTCCATTTGAAGTATTGTATGGAAGGAAATGTAGATCTCCTATATGTTGGAGTGACGTAGGTGAACGTCAACTTCTGGGACCAGAGTTAGTAGTCAATACTATTGAGACAGTCAAGAAAATACAAGGACACTTGCGAGCAGCGCAAGATAGGCAGAAGCAATGGGCAGACCTTCATCGTCGTCCCTTAGAATTTAAAGAGGGCGATCATGTCTTCTTAAGGATATCACCTACCAGGGGCATCATCCGGTTTGGAGGGTGCGGCAAATTGAGTCCAAGGTATATTGGACCATTTGATGTACTAGAAAGAGTGGGAGAAGTGGCATATCGACTTGCGCTACCACCTTCACTTGAGGGAGTGCATAATGTATTCCATGTATCACAGCTCAGGCGATATGTGGCATATAGCAGTCATATTCTTGACCACTCGGAGATCACTGTTGGACCAAGCTTGACATATCAAGAGCAACCCGTCGGAATCCTTGATCGTCGAGAGAAGGTATTGAGAAACCAGTCTATTCCCTTAGTCCGCGTGGCATGGAAACATGGCTCGCCAGGAGAATCTACTTGGGAACGCGAGGATGACATGCGAGAACGTTTCCCGAACCTATTTTTAGACCAAGGTATGAATTACTTTGTTAATTTATATCTTGTACCATTCTTGACTTTCTACCTTGGCTTAGTTCTAATTTCGAGGACAAAATTTTTATAATTTGGGTAGAATGTAAAGCCCCATTCCTGAAAACCGTATTAGTTATTATTTAATTAATTATTTAAACTATTTATTAAAGTATAATTCCTATTATACTAAAGCCGCAACCCGTTAATCATCCCAGCGTAAACCTCACTTAGCGAAAACCATACAGAACTCTTTCATGCATAAAAATCCAACCTGCCCAAATCCCTTTCTCTACGCACAAAACAAATTCCGCACGTAAAGTAAGAAATTAACATCAACAGTTCACCTCGCGTAAAACAGTCAAATAACAAACTCCTCACCATACCGCGTATATTTTCTCTGTGCGTAAATATCAAAAGCAATAGCAAACTACCCAGCATAAACCACTGCCGTAGCAGCAGTAACTAAACCATCGCTTATTTACCCAGCGTAAACTCTTCTTTTCTTTCCTCTGCGTAGAATTCAACCACAAATCATTAAGAAAGAAATATCTGTATCAGAAGCAAAACTCAACTTTGCTTTTCTTTGTTCTTTTACACGTGTAAGTTTTTCATTCCACCACTCTTTAGAAAATATCTACAACCGCACACCTAAACCAATAAGAAGAGAACAACAACAAGAGTTTTCTTAACCATTAAGTAAATTCCACCGCCCCCTATTCCTATATATAATTAATTACAAAGCAATAACTCCTTCCTCTGATCACAGCAACAACTTTGGACGTCCACTTTACTTGGCAAGTATACCTTGCCATAATACTGTTATTTTACCTTTCATATTGGTACAAGCATATTTTATTCTGCCTTTATAGCTGTATATTTTGTAGATTTATGACCTAATTATGAGACCACCCAGTATTAAAAAGCATCATTAGGTTCATTAACCATGACACAGTGGTTTACACGGGTGTGTATCTCATATAGATCATGGACGGCGTGACAGGGATGGCCTCCTGTATGCATGGTCGTGCGTTAAGAATGACTACTGATAGAAACTTTGTATGCTAGTAGACCTGGCAGTTATTTAGGGTATTAGCATGTGGTGGAGGCAACATGCATAGATCATTGGGACAGGGAGGACAACTCGTAAGTGTACGGGACACCCACTTTCTTATGTAGTTATTAATCTTGTTTACCATGCACCCCTGGGATGGGGGGCATATGTGGCATATACTAGCCAGTTGTCACGATTGGTGAATTATGTCAGCATATGTCTAGCCTACACTCTCTTACACTCAAAGTTGTCCTCAAACTGCATTCGCTTAGATGGTTAGGCGACCCGATGGATGTTTATATTTCAGTAATTATTAGCATGCTTCTATATATCTTGTTATGTCCCTCTGAGGACCTGGTCCCTTTCCAGATATGGACGATCAGGAGTTTCCACAAGAGTATGGACCTGGACCGGATGCTACTTACGAAACTGAGGAGCTCCTACCAACAGAGTTTCTATGATTATGATCACTGTTTTAGGGATCTTTGTGTCTACTTTAGTATAGTCGTTTTGTAGTGGATTTGTTTCCACCAGACTATAGACTCTATACACTTTGATATCCAGTTATATGTCAGTTTTGCTCATGTCAGTTTTGCTCCCACTGAGTATTTTGTGCTGTGGATGAGATATAGATGGTGTGTGACTTGTTATGACAGTATATTACCACTGATGGATTGCATATTCATTTACAACGTACGTATGTATATGGTTTTCCATATACTGTAATTCATATACATACGGCTGGGCGTATTACGTATTCCTGGTCCTACGTATTTTGGGACTGGGGCGTTACAGTACCGTTGCCCTGTCAGCGGACGAGGGTCGAGGGGGCAGCGCCCCTCGTTGGGGTTCGGGGGCAAAGCACCTGAAAGCTATTCAGATTTTCAGATCTGGCTATCTTTGGACAATTGCAGTCAAGGAAAAGGTCGCATTCAAGTCAGCGGATGCTTCAGAAGATTGGCGTCATCAAGTGCTCTTGGTCTTTTATCTTTTATTCTATATTTTATATTTTGTTTATAGGACCAAATGTACATCGGGTTCGCAATTGGCACTAGAAAGTGCAAACCCATATTAAACCAGAACCTACTCCACTCAAAACAGCCTAAACCAAACCAAACATGTTTCCAACATTCAGAAAATAGACCAACAGAGTTCGGACCAAACTCGGGCCGAACTCGGTCAGGGTCAAACCAGAAAATCGAGTCAGTCTTCTCTTCCGGATGACCAGGTTCTAATGTTCGAATATATGAACGTTAAGTGACCTAACTTGGACCAAGTTCTGCCCGAACTCTGCCCGAACTCGGTTAATAAAAGTCCTATAAATAGAGAAGAATTTTTTCATTCCAAATCCTATAAATAGAGAAGAATTTTTTCATTCCGAGGCAATCGAAACCAGGATTCCGAAACTCGAGGCAATCGAAAAAACACACAACATCTATTAGTTACAAAAGTGTATCTTGTTATAAAGTGGTTCAAAGAGCTTCTAATATCTGGCTTCATTTGTTGCTCTTTCCTAAAAAAAAAAAAATTTGCCTTAAGCTCATTATGTTTGGCTCTACATCTTGATTTTTTTCCCTTAATTACTTGCACAGGAGAAAAAATGACTAATTAACTAAAAGTTCTTCTATATATATATAACTTAACACCCATCCTAAGATCTCTTTACAAGATAATAAACTAAACAAAATGCATCAGAAACTGCTCTGTATTGAATTACCTCAGATACTTCTTATTGACATACACTACCATTTCAGTAGAAGTCCTTTTTCTAGTTGTCGCAACAACTCAACTTAAACTATGTTGTCTCTCATTAGTATCGGCTTCTAACCAGTTTTGCCATATCATATAATCCATTAGGTAGATATTGACAGTACACATAAATACTTTTGTACGCATGCACACAGGCACAAGGGCGTATGTAAAAATAATAATGTAGATAGAATCATAATGTCCATATAAGGGTAAAGTTGATGTTCATATCAAATATTAGATGCATGTATGAATAAGGGTAAACTAGTTAAATATAGTTTCCAAACAAGAACAATTTAGAAAGCTTTCGTGAAACATTACGTAGACATGGTATTTTGAATATGGAAAGCAGAGAGTACCTTAAGGAATGAACACCTAATGTTGGGTTCAAGCTACAACGAAGAGTAGAAGCTTTATTCATAGTTAAATCAATATTTTAAGTTTCCCATGATTCCTTACTGTTGAAAAAAATCCAAAAATGTTGGTGACTATATGAACCAAAATAGTGCTAGGTACTCAATAGTTAAGCAAGTAAAAAAAAAAGAACAAGACACATGTGGACTTCAAGACACCATCAGAGTTCTAGTCCACAAAATCAGAAAAAAAAACTCCAGGTGATACTAGTGAGCAATTATGGGTGATGCTGGTGATAAAAATAACCATAGAGAAGAACTAATGCACTGATGTTCTCACAACGGGATCAAATCACTCATACTAGGACTAAAATGATAGGCTCTACATCATAGTAGAAATAGCTTCAGAGTTGGATGGTAACATTTCATAAACTCTGCATTAAAGTTGTGGGATTTTTTCATAATTTTCATATTAGAGGCTAAGCTTAAGAAAAATTAACAATAATAGTTTACATAAAATCATAAAAGCACATTAGCATTCGTTCACATGAGATACATAGGATTAATTTATGAGAGGATTAATCTAAAAGACTAAGTCTGCATCCATGCATGCATTTATTTTTTTGTAGTTGCTTGCTCAATATGCCAAAAAATTGATTGAACATGGACGCGGCTATGGTTCAATAATAAGAGATAGAACCTAGACAATAATGTATGGTATAAATCATGTGCCAAGGTCATATTCCAAATCTTACGGGAGTGCCAACAGTAAGAAAAGGTGCCTATAGAATTGATTGTAAATAAAGAAATTAAGATAAAAAATTGTGCCATACCAGGAAAAACAACCACATAGGTTTTAGCTCGTTTTGGCATGCTATCTTTGATACCTTTTAATGCCTTCAATGAATGTCTTATAATGGAGTTTCTTCACTTATATGGACCAATGCCAAATTGAAAACTATTTCCCCCCTCCCTATGTCCCATGTAAACCCTTGGAAAAGAAAAAAGTTGAGATAGTCCCCAGACCTTGTCTACTTTAAGGTCATAACAAGTTAACAACCTCGGCAATAATTTTGTGTTGGGACCAAAAGAGAGGGTTGGTGTCGGATTATTTGACCCAATTCTGATAGGAGAAGGCTTGAATGTTGATGGCAATGATGTTTCCATGTCCTTTTAGACACCTACAGATAAATGATGTACCATCTCCAAGTCTCAGCAGAGTATCTTTCATTAAATCTGAAATGATGGGCCATTTTCTAAAGTTACAATATATTTAAGATCCATTTACTAGGACTACCAAAGCTGCGTTCAAATTCCATTTACTTTCCTTAGCTAAGATTATAGTGAGCTTGTGTGTGACAAAAAATGGCATGAATGAAATTGAAAACTAAGGTGACATAATTACTTCTGAATAATACTTTGGAACTAAAACAAGTGCACACAGCGCATGGACCTCATATATAACCCACATGACTGGCACAAAACACTTCATAGGCCAAGTATTTAAAATGCAGAGAAGGGAATGATACTATGTCAAGGAAAAGAAGACGTAGAAGGAATTTTTCTCTTTTTTATTCAAGTATTTTCTTTTACTCCCCAGGAGAAACTATTGAGAATCAACTGGAAACAAAATAATGGAGAAATATGAGCTCCAACAATTGCAAGAGTGAAATCATACACACACATACACCATACCTGCTCAAATAATACTACAAAAAAAAAAAGTGCAACTCAAGTTTATTTGATTTCAGAATATAATGTGAAGAGAAGTAGGATAAGGAAAAAGCACCATGCTCGAAGTTGAAGCTATGTCTAAATCTCCAACCACCTAGTTCAGCCATTATAGACAAATCGACATTGTAAGTTGGTCATTGGATGGATTGTTCAACTGCTTAAACTCTTTTTTTCCTCAACCTTTGAACAATTTCCTAGTATGAATATATTTTTATTGCACACTAGTGTTTGGTGTAGTATTTGGTCTGTTTGAAAGTATTTTTATGATAACTGACTCGTCCAACATACCAAATGTACTTGTGTGATGATTACAAAAGAAATAATGACCAGTTACCATCAAAAACTTCGTAAAGTGGATCAGATTGCTACATAAGTTATTTTTGTATGAGTTCTTTCTCAACATAATTTAAAACTAATTGCTTGATGCTTCAACAACTCTTATTCCTTTGCTAGACATTTTAAAATTGATCCTAGTTGTCGTTATTCTATTTCTAATGGAAGGCCAACATCTATCTCTTTCTTTGCTTCTTTTGTGTCTCTCAAGTCTCCTCATTCATTCTATACTAAATTAAGCTTAAACTTGTGAAGTCCAATCTCCTAAAACTCATCGGTGCTCCATTTGTTGTCTCAATCAATCTATTTTTCTTCTTCTTTTTGTGAAATTGTGCATTATTTGGATCCACTTAATTGGATCTATACATCGTCAACTCCAATTATTCAATGCAAGGGTTATTTGGCTATAATTGGGTAAGTGATGAAATATATCTCAAGTTAGAACATTACTTTTTTTACTATACTCCTTCATTATTCAATACCAAGAAATTCTCGCTCCAGCTTGACCCACATGTCTGTCATGGCAAAGTATGGAAATGAGCAAAGGGGGTAGTTGAGTATGAAAAAAAAATATGTATCCTAAAAAAAATTATTTGGATTGTTATTATTCTGGAAAGAGTGCAACAACTTTAATAACTCAGCCATAACCCACAATGTAACTATCTAGTTCCAGCAAAAGCTAGCAACTCTCAGCAAGCAACTTCCTTCCTCGGACCAATAATAAAGCGTGGCAAATTGAGATCTACTATCACATGGAAAAAACAAGTAAGAATCTCATCAATCACATGGATAACTTAAGAAAATCCAATAAGAGAGCCATCCATTTTGTAGTTTCCATCCGATGTTAACAATTTATACTTAGCTTGTGTCACATAGAAATATACTTAATTATTTATATTCACAGCTTAACTATACATGTCTACCATTTGGCTTGTACAAGCGGGTTAGACATATTAATCATTGACGCAAATATATCATTCAAGGGATAAGAAAGAGTAAGAAGCTATAAGCACAGTACTTTATCTAGAAGACGCTACTAAAAGAAGTTATCACCCCTTAAGACATACATGATTGACTTATTAACTAATCCCATTGGTGTAGTTTTCTCATAGTAACATATCATAAAGAATATAATGACAAATTATAGGCCATACTTAATTGGTATAAAGTAAAGAATAAACCAAACATAGAAGTAAAGCAAATACAGAACTCATCAAAAGTAAATATAACCTACACCAAGTAACTGGGTACAGGAGACCATCATTGAAAAGACTCTCAGATCACTACCTCAATATTAATATGATAGCACATATATCGCTAATAGAATAACCCACTAGCTCCTATCCCAAGCTCCCTTTTATCAACTAATTCCAAAGTGGTCCATGTAGTGGCTAAGAAATGAAATTCCTACAACAAACATCCACCTATCTTACGATTGTTTTCCTATGAATGGAAATTTGGATTTGTCATAGGGAAAGTGGAAACTAAGCTACTTCATCAGTAAGAGGTAGGTATCCCAATCGGATAAATAAAAATCAAGATAGACCCAAAAATTTCTATAAAGGATAACTTAAGGTTGCACATTGTTCAATTCCTTTCTAAAGCAAGATCAATGGTACAATAGCAATATGTGGTGGCATGGCTAGTTTAAGATCAGAAACCACTCCAAGAAGCCAACTTGATGTACCATCTCCACCAGTACCCTAACACGAACTTCCAAGCAAAGAAGTTAAGCCTCCTACCATAAACAATAACAGACAAGAAATTTGCAAAAAGCAGCACTTGGCTAGGAAAATAGCATGCCTATAACACAATAAAATCCTCTCTTACAATTAGTCTCGATTTTTTTCTCAATTTCAGCAACAAGTTCATCATCGTTGTTCTTCAGTCTTTCGAAATTAGCATCGAGAATATAAGCCTGTAATGTAAAGTAAACAAGAATTGATAACTGGAAGAGGAAGATATTTTGTTTCAAACCTAGGCTTGCTTCCGAGCTCTTTTGATGTAGTCCACAGCTAAATCTAACATGTCTGCGGTGTTGGTTTGTTAAATATCCAAAATGAACCATCAGTATCATAATAGCTTGAGATATTTCAATTCAAAAAATAGAATTTTTCTTCGATTTTAGTACCTTATCCCTATTGGGAACCAGCTCCTGCAGCTTCCTCGTTTTCTAACTGATTCTGGTCCTTCTTACCTACAATTAATAGGGAATCAGGTTTTTGTAAGCTTAAATTTTAGTTTGATTACAAATCGACAAGGACAAGGAGTTGAGAATTGCACTAACTCTCACAATAATGCTTCTTGGATGAGTAACACACCCTCTCTTGGCATGTAACCGAGTCTTAAAACTCCGATAATGGTATGCAAGGGGATGTCTATTGTATGGATGGATACAACAGTAAGTAGAGAAGAGCATGTGAAATGTAGAGAGATGGATGGGGCCTCAAACCAGGGAACGAGGGTTTAGAAATTGGATTTTAGTTTTAGAAGAAAGAAGGGATGAACATGAAGAGGTTTAAAATAGGCTTTTGATAAGGGCACTGCACATTTTACTCGAGGCTAGCCCATTAGAAATTTACAAAAAATTACAAGTTTGTCATCCTAAAAGTTACTTGGGGCTAGCCCAAATTGTTATAATCAGGACTGTCAAAATTTTGACAGTCCTACCACTTGGAAGGACTGTCAAAATTTTGACAGTCCTACAAATAATGAGGATTGTCAAAATTTTGACAGTCCTAATTTTAACCCACAGAAAATTTTATATAAAACTAGGACTGTCAGGATTTTGACAGTCCCACAAAAAATGAGGACTGTCAAAATTTTGACAGTCCTCATTTTGGGGCTAGCCCAAATTGTTATAATCAGGACTGTCAAAATTTTGACAGTCCTACCACTTGGAAGGACTGTCAAAATTTTGACAGTCCTCATTTGGGGCTAGCCCAAATTGTTATAATCAGGACTGTCAAAATTTTGACAGTCCTACTTGGAAGTGTCACGACCCGCACCCGGAAGTTCGGGCACGAGTGCGTGGGCACGTCCAGCCTACGCCGCAGAGTCGGCGGTAGTACGCTGTCTAGGTCAATCCATAACTACTAACTAGCTCATTCACAACAATATAGGCAAGATAATAATGAGAAATGAAACTTAAGATTGCAACTGAAATAAATGTGACAACAAATTCAAATGTTTAGTACAGGAATTCCAAAATGAAATCGGGGACAAACCCGATTAAATAAGATAAGAAACAGAATAAAAGATAGCTACTACTAGCTACTCTGCAGCAGGGGTCTCCTGGGTGGGTTCTGGCTCCTCATATGTATCATCAGTCCCCTCATAGGGACCATAATAAGTAGGAGCAAGGTCCTCATCATCGCCTAAATCAACAGATCCAGTCAGGAAATGAGCAAAGTACACAGTGCACAACAATGTTAAACTAAATATTTATGACAATTAAACATTGAATATCATGTTAAGGAAATTGCATAAAGGAATGTTAATATCTCAGAGTCAAAACTATAAACAGGAATATGAGAAAACAGAAGTAAACGAGCAGGAAAAGAAACTACACAGTCAGCAAGAATATAACATGACCAGAAGTTATCTGTATGAAACTTGTGCTTATTTTTAGAATACTTAGTTGGCATGTAGGGGTTTATAAGGCTAATCCGGCCGTCATGAACGGCTATTAGTCACGAATAATCGAGATCCGGCTGATGGACAGTCGTGTACCAACAGCTATTATTCACGGCAAGGGGAAGGGTAAACTACATGCCTTTCAGTATTCTCCCACCCGACATGAAAAACAAGACATGAATTCCAATACTCAAGACATGAAAATCTAGCATTTCTAACACTAAGGGTAATCATCAAGGTTACTAGTAAAGCAGAAAATTAATTATCACAATATATAGATTTAACTTGAAGTGCAGGTACTTGCCTGTTGTTTGGATCTGATTAATTAAGTTCTTGGGGGAAAAGTCCAGAGATGAGTCCAAAAGCTGAAATAGACATTACCATCACTCTCAGAAGATATCAAATAGCTAGAAACGCCTGTCCTTGGGTCCAATTTGGAGACAAGGGCAAAAACGGCAGTTTCGGGTCAAAACGGGGTCCGCCGGTGGGCCCGCTTTGCACCGAAAAATGCGTCCGGGTCAAAGGTCTCCAAATTCACCAAACTTAGTGTCAACAGGTCAGGAACGCTGATACGAACCCAACGGAACTTCCAGATTTGGATTCCGATGAGCCGAACACAAAATCGCCCGTCGAGCGGGGCCTGTGGGGCCCGCGACACGCGATTTCGTCAACGTTCTCAGAATCGAACCAAACTTGACCCACAGGACCAGCGTATCGCTACGAGTCCGATGGCGCAAGTTTTGTCTCGATCCGACGTGTGTGCACGAAATTAGGGTGAATTGCAGAAAAGCCGGATACGGGGCGATGTCCGCGGATACGCGTTGATTCCGGTGTGCACGCACACCCGAATCAGCTTCCGCGAAGTCTCACACGTCCGTAGCGACGGTGCGCACGGATCTGTGAAGACCGCACGCGACCAAGTCGTCCCGTTTGGCGGGGCGTACTCAGTTCCGGGGGTGAAACAGGGTCTGGTTTTTCCTGTTTTTGGATCGCGGTGTGCAATCACCACAGGACGCGATGTCCCGAACAGTTTGTCCGGACATCGAGAGGGTCATACAGGCTTCGCGTAGGAATTTACAGAATCGAAAACGGAGATCAGGGTTGCAAGATACGAGTACCTGAAGGGGACTGGGAAATTGGGGATCTGAACCGTGTCCGACACGCGAGCTCGTGTCCTGGACGTGTCCTGTTCTGTGTCCGACCTAGGGCAGTGCTGTGTCCGCGTCCAGGTGCTGCTGGAGGACACGCCGGAGGCTGGCGAGGTCGGGCCGGGGCTGCGGTGGCTCAGGCGAGGGGCGGCGACGCACCGGAGCGGCGGGGGGGGGGGGGAGTTGGACACGGGCGGCTCTCGACAGCGGGGAGGAGTCGGGGTCTGTGGCGGGGAGGAGAGAGGAGCAGGGTGGAGGGGCTATGGACGGCGGCGCTGCGCTGGGCAGCGCAGGGAGGTGGACGGCGGTCGGGGTCGCCGGAGTTAGGTGGTTAGGGTTAGGGTTCGGTCTGGGGGGAGGAAAAGGGCGGAGCAGAGGGGATTTATAGGAGGCTCGAGGGGGCTCGGCCGGGGACGACGTGGGCGGGAGATCCGGAGGAGGAGGCGGACGTGGGAAGCGGTTCTCCGGCCGGAAAACGCGGGCGGCGGCGAGTTTCTCGGTCGTGGGGGGGGCTGGGTGACAGTGATGCGGGTTCCGGGTCGGGCGCGGATCCGGTCAGGCCGACCCGCCCGACCCGTTAACGCGGGGCTGGGCTGGGCTGCTACTGGGCTCGGCCCACTGGGCCGGGCCGGGCCCAAAAACGAAAAAAATAGAATATAAAATCAATAATAATAATAATAATAGTAATTAATTAATTAATTTAGAAAAAAAATTGTTTTTGGTGATTTAAAAATAGGTTCGGGGCCCGATAAATCCAGAAAAATTACCCTAAGTCCAATTTTCATTTTACACCCAAAAATGTTATTTTCATGATATTTTAATATTATTTATTGCCAATTAAAAATTATTTATTAATTGAAAACCTTGATTTTAATTACAGAAAATTCCCAGAAAATTCCAGAAAATTGGGAAAAATCCAAGATTTAATAATTTGAGAAATTCAGGGGGTTTACAACCTACCCAACTTACAAAAATTTTGTCCTCGAAATTTAAGAATAACAAGGCACGAAAGGAAAGGCCGAGAAATAAAATACACCTCAGGGTTCAAAAAGATAGGGGTATCGCTCTCTAATCTCGTCTTCTCGCTCCCAGGTGGATTCGCCGGGAGAATGGTGCTTCCAAGCTACGCGAACCAGGGAGATAACCTGGTTCCGTAGGACTTTCTCCGAGCGATCCAGTATCTCCACGGGTTGCTCTGGTAAGTCAGACTTGGGCCTACTTCGAGCTCTGAGTGATCCAAAATGTGGCTGGGGTCTGACACGTACTTCCTCAGCTGCGACACGTGGAAGACGTTATGTATTCCATCCAGAGAGGGTGGCAATGCCAGTCGGTATGCCACTTCTCCGATTTTCTCCTGAATGCCAAAAGTCCAATAAATCTTGGGCTGAGTTTTCCACTCCTTCCGAACCTAATGGTGCACGTGTCGGGGAAATCTTTAAGAATACCAGCTCTCCAACCTCAAATTCCAAGGGCCTTCGGTGGCTATTTGCCCAATGTCGTTGCCTGTCTTGAGCCACTCGAAGTCTGTCCCTTATTTGCTTTACCTTCTCAGCTGAATCGATCACCATCTCTGGTCCCAGCAAGGCTCTTTCTCCAACGTCGTCCCATGATAGCGGGGTACGACATCTTCGTCCATACAGAGCTTCAAATGGAGTCATCTCGATACTGGCTTGGTAGCTGTTATTATAAGAGAACTCCACCAGGTGTAGATAGTCTTCCCAGGATCCTCCAAAATCCAGAACACATGTACGGAGCATATCTTCAAGTGTCTGGATTGTACGTTCCGATTGTCCATCGGTTTGGGGATGATAAGCTGTGCTGAATTTGAGTTGCGTCCCCAAGCTGGCTTGTAAGCTCTTCCAGAAGTGAGAGGTGAACCTTGAATCTCGGTCGGAGACAATACTTACTGGAACTCCATGCAGCCTAACAATATGTCTGATATATAAATCTGCCAGCTTCTCTGTTGATAGCCCCACTTTGAAAGGGAGAAAATGTGCAGACTTGGTCAGTCTATCTACTATCACCCAGATTGCATCCTTTCCACTAGGTGTCCTTGGAAGTCCGGAAACAAAATCCATTGTGATATGTTCCCACTTCCACTCCGGAATGGGTAGGGGTTGAAGCAATCCTCCAGGTCTTTGTCTCTCTGCCTTGACTTGCTGGCACACTAAACAACAAGATACGAACCTGGCTACTTCTCTTTTCATGCCATGCCACCAAACATGCGTCCTCAGGTCCTTGTACATCTTGTTGGCTCCTGGATGTATAGAGTACTGCGATCTGTGCACCTCTTGCATAATTTCTTCTCTTATGTCTCCTTGAGGTACACATAATCTATCGCCATGCCTCAGTGATCCATCTTCGTGAATTCTGAATTCTTCTACTAATCCAGCTTGCACTTGACCTCGAAGGCTTCGCAGGCCTTCGTCTTGAAACTGAGTCTCCTTGATCTTGTCCATTAAGGTAGACTGAATCTGCAAGTTCATCATTTGGCCTTCTTTTCCTGGGATAATTACTTCAATACCTAAACTTTCCAAGTCCTCCAGCAGGTGTCTATCCATAGTCAAGTACATCGCCATAGGATACCTGCTTAGAGCATCAGCAACTACATTTGCCTTTCCAGGGTGATATTGAAGAGTGATATCAAAGTCTTTCATTAGTTCCAGCCACCTTCTTTGCCTCATGTTTAGCTCTTTCTGAGTGAAGATATATTTTAAACTTTTGTGGTCTGTAAATATTTCTACCCTTTCTCCATAAAGATAATGCTTCCATAGTTTAAGAGCAAAAATGACAGCTGCCAATTCTAAATCATGAGTTGGATAATTCTTTTCATGTGGTCGAAGCTGTCTAGAGGCATATGCTATTACCTTCTTGTTCTGCTCCAGTACACAACCTAGACCTTTTCCAGAAGCATCACTATAAATAGCGAAACCTCCGGTTCCAGAAGGTAAGGTCAGAATAGGGGCAGTAGTCAGCCTTTTCTTCAATTCCTCAAAAGCATGCTGACATTCATCAGTCCAGGTGAACTCTTCATCCTTCCTTGTTAATTTTGTCATGGGCTCCGCAATCCTAGCAAAGTCCTTCACAAACTTCCGATAGTAGCCAGCTAGTCCCAGGAAGCTTCTAATCTCTGCTACAGAGTCTGGAGTGGGCCAGGATTCTACTGCCGCTATCTTCTTAGGATCTACTGCTATTCCATCCCCAGTCACAACATGTCCCAAGAATTCTACTTTGTCTAGGAAGAATGCACATTTGGATAATTTTCCATAAAGTTTTTCTTTCCTCAAAGTCTCCAATGCTGACCTCAAATGTTCTTCATGTTCTTCGGGGGTCTTGGAGTAGATCAAAATGTCATCAATGAAGACCACTACAAATTTATCTAGGTATGGCTGGAAAACTCTGTTCATTAGGTTCATAAAAACTGCTGGAGCATTCGTTAACCCGAACGGCATTACTAAGAATTCGTAGTGTCCGTTCCGGGTATTGAAAGCAGTTTTAGGGATGTCTTCCTTTCTCACCCTTACTTGGTGGTAACCAGACCTCAAATCAATCTTTGAAAACACCCGAGCTCCACTCAGCTGATCAAATAAGTCATCTATCCTGGGCAGGGGATACTTGTTCTTAATTGTTAAGGCATTCAAAGCCCTATAGTCAATACACATTCGGGATGTTCCGTCCTTCTTGGGCACAAATAATACTGGAGCTCCCCAGGGTGAGACACTAGACCTAATGAAGCATTTGTCTTCTAGTTCTTTGATTTGCTCATTTAGTTCTATTATCTCCTTCTTGTTGATTCTGTAGGGATTTTGAGATACTGGTGCTGCTCCTGGCACTAGGTCAATAGAGAATTCAACTTCTCGGTCTGGGGGTAGGCCTGGGAGATCTTCAGGGAAGACATCAAGGTATTCAGAGATGATAGGTAGTGGCACTTCTTCTGTTATTAGGGCTCCACAAATTTTGTTATTACCCATTTCTCTAGAACCTCTAGCAAATTCAAATTCTGGCTTGTCAGGTGGCCTGAAGATTACACTACCTCTGTGGCAGTCTATTGTGGCATGATGTTGACTTAACCAATCCATACCCAGTATAATATCAAAACTGGGCACTGGCATTACAAGTAGTCTAGCATACAGTTCTCTTCCACATAATGTAATAGGACAATTGTTACAGGCATCACTAACCGGAATGATTCCTCCACCGGTAATGTCTTATAACAATTCCTAAGGGGTTTAGTGGTTAAGCTATGCTTCATAAGGAAATCTACTGACATGAATGAATGAGAAGCTCCAGAGTCAAATAAAGTAATAGCTGGGATTGAATTTATAAGCACAGAACCTGTGATTACGTCTGCTGTGGCCTCAGCTTCTTCCAGAGTCATTGCATAAGCACGGCCTTGCTGCGGTGCACCCCTCTGTTGCTGCTGTTGGTGCTGAGCAAAGCGTTGTTGTTGAGTTGGAAGCGGGGGTCCCCTCTGTTGTGCTGCTGGGGGCCTGGCCTGGGCTGGAGCCTTTGGTGCAGCGGGGCGTCCTTGAGCAGCAGGACAGTCCCTCAATTGATGTGCTGGGGAGCCACAATAGAGACAGGCACCTAGCCTCTTTCTACAGTCTTGCCAAGTGTGGCCTGGTTTTTGGCAATAGTTGCAAGGGGGAGCTCGCTGGTTCTGTCCCTGAGCCTGGTGTTGGGGTGCTGGAGCTCGAGGGAGAGGACGCTGAGTTTGCTGCGGGGCCCTCTGTTGTTGTTGTTGCTGTTGTTGAAAAGGGCGTTTGTTGGGTCCCGCATTTCCGGTATCTCTTTCTCGCTTCAGTTTGTGCCCCATATCTCTCTCTACGCCTTGTGCCACGCTCAGGATTTCTTCATAGGTACGAGCTCGGCTGGTGGTGACAGCAAGGCGAATATCCGGAGACAGCCCCTTCTTGAATCTACGGGCCCTGTCCTCCGGGGTACGAACCATGTACTCCGCAAAGTGGCTTAACCTGCTAAATTCAGCAGTATATTCATCAACAGTCAGGGTACCTTGTTCCAGTCTCTCGAATTGGCTTTCGAGAGCTTCCCGAGCCACTTCGGGGTAGAATTTCTCCTTGAATAGCCTCTTAAAGTCCTCCCAGGTGATGTCAGGAGCAGATAGTTGGGGTTCGTCTCTGTACCAGGTTCGAGCAATGTCGAACAGTTGCAGGCTTGCGGACTCCACTTTGAGGTCATCAGGGACCCGGGCGATCTTCAGGAGTCTCTCGACATTCTCTATCCATTCATCGGCATAGAGAATGCCCTCAGTTCCATAGAATTCCAGGGGTCTTAGATTCTTGAAATCTTTGGCACTCCCTGGCCTCTTGAGTGACGACTCCTGGGGCTTAAGAGCTTCTGAGAGGCTGGTCCGCAGAAGTGCCGTCTGTTCTTTCTGGGATTCCACCAATCCCTGGAACACTCCTAGCAGTTGTGCCCCATCTAGGGTAACTGCCGGGACAGATGGAGGCGGCGGGAGTGCAAGAGTCTCGGGCACATTCTGCTCAGCTGGTTCTGATGTGCCTCCTACTGTATTCCTGGTCTGGACCATTCTGAAAGATTAAGGGATAGGAAGATCAGAATAGAACACTTGGAAATCAAAGGCGATAGGAAAAATTGAGCAGCAATGATATCAAGAATTAAAATAAGGACGCTATATTGTGAATGAGCTTTTCCTAGAATCCTCAATTTTATTCCATACCCTGTCCTAGGGTATTACCCTATTTTAGGATAGGACCTGCATGGGCCACCATAAAAACGTGTCACGACCCGCACCCGGAAGTTCGGGCACGAGTGCGTGGGCACGTCCAGCCTACGCCGCAGAGTCGGCGGTAGTACGCTGTCTAGGTCAATCCATAACTACTAACTAGCTCATTTACAACAATATAGGCAAGATAATAATGAGAAATGAAACTTAAGATTGCAACTGAAATAAATATGACAACAAATTCAAATGTTTAGTACAGGAATTCCAAAATGAAATCGGGGACAAACCCGATTAAATAAGATAAGAAACAGAATAAAAGATAGCTACTACTAGCTACTCTGCAGCAGGGGTCTCCTGGGTGGGTTCTGGCTCCTCATATGTATCATCAGTCCCCTCATAGGGACCATAATAAGTAGGAGCAAGGTCCTCATCATCGCCTAAATTAATAGATCCAGTCAGGAAAGGAGCAAAGTACACAGTGCACAACAATGTTAAACTAAATATTTATGACAATTAAACATTGAATATCATGTTAAGGAAATTGCATAAAGGAATGTTAATATCTCAGAGTCAAAACTATAAACAGGAATATGAGAAAACAGAAGTAAACGAGCAGGAAAAGAAACTACACAGTCAGCAAGAATATAACATGACCAGAAGTTATCTGTATGAAACTTGTGCTTGTTTTTAGAATACTTAGTTGGCATGTAGGGGTTTATAAGGCTAATCCGGCCGTCATGAACGGCTATTAGTCATGAATAATCGAGATCCGGCTGATGGACAGTCGTGTACCAACAGCTATTATTCACGGCAAGGGGAAGGGTAAACTACATGCCTTTCAGTATTCTCCCACCCGACATGAAAAACAAGACATGAATTCCAATACTCAAGACATGAAAATCTAGCATTTCTAACACTAAGGGTAATCATTAAGGTTACTAGTAAAGCAGGAAATTAATTATCACAATATATAGATTTAACTTGAAGTGCAGGTACTTGCCTGTTGTTTGGATCTGATTAATTAAGTTCTTGGGGGAAAAGTCCAGAGATGAGTCCAAAAGCTGAAATAGACATTACCATCACTCTCAGAAGATATCAAATAGCTAGAAACGCCTGTCCTTGGGTCCAATTTGGAGACAAGGGCAAAAACGGCAGTTTCGGGTCAAAACGGGGTCCGCCGGTGGGCCCGCTTTGCACCGAAAAACGCGTCCGAGTCAAAGGTCTCCAAATTCACCAAACTTAGTGTCAACAGGTCAGGAACGCTGATACGAACCCAACGGAACTTCCAGATTTGGATTCCGATGAGCCGAACACAAAATCGCCCGTCGAGCGGGGCTTGTGGGGCCCGCGACACGCGATTTCGTCAACGTTCTCAGAATCGAACCAAACTTGACCCACAGGACCAGCGTATCGCTACGAGTCCGATGGCGCAAGTTTCGTCTCGATCCGACGTGTGTGCACGAAATTAGGGTGAATTGCAGAAAAGCCGGATACGGGGCGATGTCCGCGGATACGCGTTGATTCCGGTGTGCACGCACACCCGAATCAGCTTCCGCGAAGTCTCACACGTCCGTAGCGACGGTGCGCACGGATCTGTGAAGACCGCACGCGACCAAGTCGTCCCGTTTGGCGGGGCGTACTCAGTTCCGGGGGTGAAACAGGGTCTGGTTTTTCCTGTTTTTGGATCGCGGTGTGCGATCACCACAGGACGCGATGTCCCGAATAGTTTGTCCGGACATCGAGAGGGTCATACAGGCTTTGCGTAGGAATTTACAGAATCGAAAACGGAGATCAGGGTTGCAAGATACGAGTACCTGAAGGGGACTGAGAAATCGGGGATCTGAACCGTGTCCGACACGCGAGCTCGTGTCCTGGACGTGTCCTGTTCTGTGTCCGACCTAGGGCAGTGCTGTGTCCGCGTCCGGGTGCTGCTGGAGGACACGCCGGAGGCTGGCGAGGTCGGGCCGGGGCTGCGGTGGCTCAGGCGAGGGGCGGCGACGCACCGGAGCGGCGGGGGGGGGGGGAGTTGGACACGGGCGGCTCTCGACAGCGGGGAGGAGTCGGGGTCTGTGGCGGGGAGGAGAGAGGAACAGGGTGGAGGGGCTATGGACGGCGGTGCTGCGCTGGGCGGCGCAGGGAGGTGGACGACGGTCGGGGTCGCCGGAGTTAGGTGGTTAGGGTTAGGGTTCGGTCTGGGGGGAGGAAAAGGGCGGAGCAGAGGGGATTTATAGGAGGCTCGAGGGGGCTCGGCCGGGGACGACGTGGGCGGGAGATCCGGAGGAGGAGGCGGACGTGGGAAGCGGTTCTCCGGCCGGAAAACGCGACGGCGGCGAGTTTCTCGGTCGTGGGGGGGGCTGGGTGACAGTGATGCGGGTTCCGGGTCGGGCGCGGATCCGGTCAGGCCGACCCGCCCGACCCGTTAACGCGGGGCTGGGCTGGGCTGCTACTGGGCTCGGCCCACTGGGCCGGGCCGGGCCCAAAAACGAAAAAAAATAGATTATAAAATCAATAATAATAATAATAATAGTAATTAATTAATTAATTTAGAAAAAAAATAGTTTTTGGTGATTTAAAAATAGGTTCGGGGCCCGATAAATCCAGAAAAATTACCCTAAGTCCAATTTTTTATTTTACACCCAAAAATGTTATTTTCATGATATTTTAATATTATTTATTGCCAATTAAAAATTATTTATTAATTGAAAACCTTGATTTTAATTACAGAAAATTCCCAGAAAATTCCAGAAAATTGGGAAAAATCCAAGATTTAATAATTTGAGAAATTCAGGGGCTTTACAGGAAGGACTGTCAAAATTTTGACAGTCCTCATTTGGGGCTAGCCCAAATTGTTATAATCAGGACTGTCAAAATTTTGACAGTCCTACAAATTGTTAGGACTGTCATAATTTTGACAGTCCCACAAGCTATGTGGACTGTCAAAATTTTGACAGTCCTAATTTTAACCCACTGAAAATTTTATATAAAACTAGGACTGTCAGGATTTTGACAGTCCCACAAACAATGAGGACTGTCAAAATTTTGACAGTCCTCATTTTAATTGTCAGGATTTTTTTTTAAGTTTATTTCTATTTAGTTAGTTTTGGATTTTGATTTTTTTTATTTAGTTTAACATCCAAAATAAAATATGTTATCATTGAACCAAAAAAAAAAAATATACCGTACGAATATTACGTCTGCCGTCGATCAGACTTCAAACGCCCATAACTATTTGTTTTTAAATCTTTTTTCGTCACACAATAGGTCGATTTGTATGTTTTCGACGAAAGTAACACAATTCGTGTAGAGAGAATTTTCATCCGAAGTAAGACGTACATATTACAGGCAAAAATATAAAATAGAAAAACTTTAAAGTATCATAACTTTTGACTGGGAGATCGAAACAAGCTCCAGTTTGAGCCAAAATGACCGTATGAAAAAGTAATTCGGGATAAACCATTTCACCGTTTGACGGACTTTCCAAATTTTTAGAATCGCAAAAAAACGATGTTTCGACCTCCAAATTTTACTTTTGGTAAAATTTTTTTTTTTTTTTACAAAATATTTAATATACCAATAATAAATTTACTATTTTAAATAACAGAATACTTTAACAAATTTTAAGGATAGAAATTTTAAGGATATTTTGAAATTGGCCCCCCAACAATTAACAAAAATAAATTAACAGAAAAAAAAATTTAGGACTGTCAAAATTTTGACAGTCCTACCAATGGTAAGGACTGTCAAAATTTTGACAGTCCTAAAAATTCAACATATATTTTTAGGACTGTCAAAATTTTGACAGTCCTACCAATTGGAAGGACTGTCAAAAGTTTGACAGTCCTAAAAATATATGTTGAATTTTTAGAACCGTCAAAATTTTGACAGTACTTCCAATTGGTAGGACTGTCAAAATTTTGACAGTCCTAAAAATCAACATATATGTCAAATTTTGACAGTTCTTTTATTTTTTCATTTTATTTTTTGGTTTTGACGGCGACGACGACGGGAGGCGCGGCGACGGGAGGGCGACGGGAGGCTGCGGTGGAGGACGGGGGAGGAGGCGGAGGAGGACGGCGGGAGGGGGGAGGGCTCCGGTGGGGTGGGGAGGGTTTGGGAGTGTTTGGGAAGAAGGGTTTCAAAGTAGGCTAGTATGAGTAAACTAATAGGCTAGTGTGAGTAAACTTTGCACATTAATGGACTAGCCCCAATCCTGGGCTAGCCCCAAGTAAAAGTTGCAGTGCCCTTATAATTAGCCTTAAAATAATGGTATGCAATAAAAACGAAAAATAAAATCTTCATCCAAAGGTCTAAAATTTTGGTGGGCAAGTTTTGCCGTCTAATTTTTTGCTCCTAATTATGTAGAATACTGGAATCTTTTTGTGTGTTCACAAATTATTTTTGGGTTTATTTAAATATTAAAATTTTCTGTTACAAGAAATAAATGATTTATCTTGTGTCTAATACTTTTATGTGACGTAAATTTTTTGGTAACTAAAAAAAATCTTAAGTAATAAGAACAAAATTTCTATCTCTTCACTAATACTTTTATGTGATGTGATTTTTTTTAGTAACTAAAAGAAAACCTTAAGTGACAAGTATTTTTACTTCTCACGTAGAAGTTGTCTTTGACATGAATCAAAATTTTAAATTTTATTTTAGTGACAATAATAAGTGACAACCAATAAAAATATTGTCACTGAATGATTTAACTGTGTGACGATATATAATAGTTGTCACAAAATCAAATTACCAGTGACAACAAAAAATATTTGTCATAGAAATATCCCTTTCAGTGACAAATTTTACACAGTTAATCACTAGTCACAAAAACTCAAATTTCTTGTAGTGACATTAGATACCTGCAATCGAGAGAGAGAGAGAGAGAGAGAGAGAGAGAGAGAGAGAGAGATGGGTTCATTTCTAATTATTGGAGTGGGGATGAAGTCGACGTGCGAAAAAAAATAAACGCGTAGGATGAAAAAAATTCAGGGGTGAGGGGATCTGTGTGAGGGGGAGGGAACCTGGGTGAAAACAATTTGGGGGCGAGAAGGGGGAGGGAACCAAGGTGAATAATAATTTGGGGACCTGGTTAAGGGAGGATCCCGCGGGGGGTGGGGGTATATACTTTTTGCTCACCGACTTTCCTAATATGTACAAAAATAAGATTCACTTCAGTATCCTATTATGTACAAAACAAAGATTTGCAAGGGTTTAGAACCAGTTGTGTTCGATTTTGGATTCAGGTTCACATTTGGATTCGGTTTGAAAAAAAAAAAAGGTTCGGTTTCGGTTTTAAAAATATTAAATTCTTTTATTCTATTTCGGATTCGATTTTAGTTTTTGGTTTTGGTCCAACATCGAAAATGGAATAAAACTTATGTAATTACTATATAAATACCCTTAATTTTATGCATTTTTATGATTAAAAATGTGTATATTTTGAAAATAACAATTCTATGTATATGCTTTGAACTTTGATATTTAACAACTAGTCTAACTTTGGACACAACTTTAAAATACAAAAAAATGTGTGTATAAAAATTATAATTTTAAATATAATTTAACCGCGATCCCAACATTGGACCACACCCATTAACCAATAAAAATATTCCAATTGAACAAACTGAATAAATCGAATTGATTATTCGGTTCGGTTCAGTTTCGATTTTGGCTAATTTTGGATCTGTTTTGGTTTGGATTTTGGATTTTTAGAATTTTGGTTTATTTGGTTTTGACTATTTTGGTTCGATTGAAACTGAATAAACCGAACACTTACCCCTAGTAACTACCAACATGCATAATGAACAATATATTGTATCATGTTGGATCGGCTAAGGATAGAACAATCAGTCTATTGCAAAAAAAAAAAAAATGATATCATGTGTACTAAAATTCCTAATTTGTTTTGAAATAAATTTCTAAGTTATTTTAAACAAATTCATGATATAATTGATTCACTTATAAGATTTTAGAAGGAACTTAAAATAGAAATTGAGCAAACTGATATGATCGAACTATCCAATCCTTATATACACTTTGTGGGTAGTAAGATATTTGTATAGTTACTTTTATGTCTTCCAATACAAAAACATAATTTTTGAACTAACCCGAGGAGATCAGGATCGAGATCCAAAAAGAAATGTAGTAGAAACTTCAAAAAAATATTTTAGCAACATCTCTTTCCATATACCATACTTTCTTCTTAAGCTCCTTCCGGTCTAAGAGCTTTATAACTTTGGCATTTAAAAGTTAACCTTGTGATTTAAGGTTATGAAGAAGCCCTACATAAGTTTTCCTATGTATAATGACCTATAAATTCCAAAAATTAATACCACAAATGTATGAAAAGATGGGAAAAAAAAAATCTAACAACCCTTAGGATGGTTAAGAGGGATCATCCCTCCACATTAGACTTGAAATATTTTATCATATAGTTTGCAGTGTCGGTCGATACCAATACGATATGACTGATACCAATATGGTTTGGCTAGTCCTAATCTAATACCGTCCTTATAGTTTCAGGGTTGACATAAGAAGACCAACATTTCAAATAATATTATCCTAGCAACATTTTAAAGATAAATTTGCAACATTGTCTAAATATTATAAAATACACATCTTTTTACAATATTTTATAAAAGTTGTTGAATATGATCCTTTTACAATATTTCTTAAACATTGTAAAACGACATTACATACACAATGTTTATATAAAGTGGTAAGATTAATTAAATTTACAATATCAAACAAACATTGTGAAACAAGAAAATTTTATAACTACTGATAAACGTTGTTGAATATGACATTTTTACGATGTTTTAAATACATTGTCAAAATTAATAACTTGGACAACATTAAAAAAATGTTTTTAAAATTAATAAATGCTACAATATTAATACAATATTGTTAAAGATAGTAATACACAACTTTTGTGAATGACAATTGTAGAAGCCTTAACGTTTGAATATAAAATATTGTATGTACATGTATTTAACAATGTTTTTATAATAAAGGTTGTAGAAGACCCCCCCCCCCCCATATTTACAACATTTTCAAGAAGTGTTGTAGATGGAACGTTGTAAAAGGGATTTTTTCTTGTAGTGATTATATCGGGACGACTAGCAGTTCAGTAAAGTAAACTATCGATCATACCTCGATACTTACGTATGTCGACTGGTTTACCATTTTTATCAAGATTTAGCTAAGTAGATGTAGCCATTAGTATACCAAAGTTTTTCACTATCCATATCGAATTATTTCAACAAATCCTTAGTATACTTAGCTTGATTGATGAATATACCCTGTGAGTGTTGCTTGATTTGAAGTCCAAGGGAGAAGATGAGTTCTTCCATCATACTCATTTCAAACTCACTCTACATACACTTAGCAAATTCTCACAAAGAGTATTGTCAGTATAACCAAATATGATATCATCAACATAAATTTGCACTAACAATAGAGTGTTATCATGTGCTTTTATAAAAAGAGTTGTGTCAACTTTTTCTTTTGAAAAACCTTTCCCATGTAGAAAAGAACTGAGGTGCTCATACCAAGCATAGAGGGCTTGTTTGAGTCCATACGGTGCTTCCTTTAACTTGAAAACGTGATTAAAAAATTTAAAAACTTCAAATCTAGGGGGTTGTTCAACAAAAACTTCTTCTTTTATAAAACCGTTTAGAAAAATACATTTGACATCCATTTGAAATAATCTAAAAATATTAAAATTTGAAAAGCACAAAGCATGTGAATGGATTCTAGTATCGTAACAGGAGCATTAGTCTTGTCATAATCAATGCCTTCTTCTTGACTATAACATTGAGCTATGAGACGTGCTTTGTTACGTATGACTTGTCCATCCTCACTAAGTTTATTTCGGAATACCCATTTGGTGCCAATCATCGAAAAATTATTAGGTCTAGGGAAAAGTTCCCAAACTTGATTTCTTTTAAATTGGTTTAATTTCCTTTGCATAGAAAAAATCTAAAACTTATCAGTAAAAGATTCATTATCATTCTTAGGTTCTATTTGAGAAATGAAAGCTATATTTGCAACAATATTTTTATTTATAGAATGAGTGCTTACTCACTTTGATACTTCACCTATGATCAGCTCTTCTGGATGATCAGTTATGAATTGCAACCTTTTAGGCAAACTTTCCAAGTAACTTGTATCAGTTGCTATAACATCAAGGGCTGGTTCCTTATTGGATGTTGTTCTGACATCTTCATCATCACTGTCACTTAGTACATAACTGTTAAGCTTATCAAAAGTTATATTAATATATTCTTTAATAGTAATGAACGTTTATTGAAAACTCTAAAACCTTTACTTTTAACAGCATAACCAAGAAAAATACCTTCGTTGGCTTTAGCATCAAACTTACCCAAGTTGTCCTCGACGTTTAAAATAAAACAACGACATTCAAAAACTTTAAATAAGAAATTGTAAGAGTTCTACAAAACCAAATTTCATAGGGAGTCTTCTTCGATATAGGTCAAATCAAAATTCTATTCAAACTATGGCATATTGTATTTGTAATTCTCTGTTTTGCACGACGCATTACGTTGAGGCACCGAGTCGAAGAAGGATTGATTTAGTTAATTTTTGTGTGCAGGTGGTGTGTAGATTTCAATTCAATCAGAGTAGTGCCTTACACATGCTAAGTTATGGGAGGCGAGCAATAGAATCAGTGTGTTCGTTCGAAGCAGTACAGAGATAATGAAGCTTGGAAAGCTTCACTATCTGGCAGGGATAATGAAGCTCGAGCACGACTCAGCCTTCCTTAATCTGGCAGGGTTGGATAATTTGGAAAGCACGGTCAACTCACACGGTTATACCAGTTAAACTGGATCGTGCTTCATATCGGACCACAAAATCAAGGATCAGACCACATCGACACAGAGTGTTAGGTCGATCAGTAAGGTGGGTGGGCTCTGTCCCTTCTCCTTTACTCCTTCATGCCTAACAAATCGAATACACATTATACAAGATGAATACTTAGTCTGGAATATTAAAATACCTCACTATGGCATGCATAGAGTGTGCACCGTTAGGATAAATAAAAATTATGGCATTGAGTTGAAGAACATCAGAAATACTGTATCGAGGTGTGCATTGAGTGCACGGTATCAACTTCTATCGCTTCGTCAAGCGGAGCGCACAGTTGTAGTTCAAAATTGTATAACTATATCAAAAGGAACATGGTGCCTAAGAAATTATTAGAATGAGCACTATGTCGAGAAGAGGTGTGGTGCAAGATATCTTGGGGCCTGCGGGTCGCCAAACGAAACATTAAAACAGAGATATGAACGATTATGGTAAATCAAATAAAATGTGTCGGATATGGTATAGTTGGGCAAGAAGGCACATAGGAACGTACCTCGCCTTACTTATAATTCAATACCATGCTCGTCGATTAGACGTTGTATGTTCATCGACAGCCATTGCACGGGCTTGGTTTTTATCGAACGCGATAGGCACCAGGGCACCAAGAGCATTCGGCCTAGTAGAAAATACACAGTAGCGAGACATCCATTGAGGCATTACAACCTTCGGGTGGATGGCACATCGTCAACTAGGGTAGATCGATATTTGTGGGACCTAAAGTTGAGGCATTGGAACCAATATACTAAGAGGGTGCACCGCATTGCAATGTATTCATAGGCTACTATGGCTTGGCCAGTGACCACTTCGTTCATATATTCCAAGTACTTTCGATAGCTTGTAACGGCGAGTGATTCAGACAATTTTAGGTGTTTGTATCCTGCCTCGGTGCAAGGGTGCGTATATCTGAGTTGTGGACATTTTTGTTGCATATTGCAAGCGTGGGTGCATCGATCATATTACCGAGTCATGCCGAGTGACATAGTGTAGCGCGTATTCATATATTTTACTTACGTTATTCGAGATAACTTGTTACATGCATAGTTACCCCTGTGATCGATTATAACCTGCTAGTGTGTGTGCATAATTTTAATGCATACATACGTAACATGCTTTACTGCTTTCGTAACATGTCCTGAATGACTTGGAATTGATCTAAGTAAATTACTAGCAAGACCACAATATAATAACTATTTGCATTCACATAATTACTTAGTGTCAGTTTTGGCGAGTGGGTTAGCTCACTCACTAGTACAAGATGTGTACTGATAACCAACAACTCAGTTACAAAGTTCCCGTACGGTCGTACCAAGGCATTGGAAGCTCAAGTTCCACAATGTGCAGATGTTCAGCTTAGGATGTTTGCTTGGATATAGAATACATGATATATGGAATGGCATGATCCTTTATGAGTAAGAGAGAGCAAGACAGTTGTAATCCAATGGGCATATTTTATTTAGTCTATTGAAAGCCTTGTAACCTATTTCATTATTTAATAAAGAGCTTTGCTTCATATACTCTTGTGTATTATTTTTTATAACATTTTATTCTTCCGCTGCAATATGGTCGTTTCGATGATAACCGTGATGCTTTCTTTTATTGTCTTGTGCGAGTGCAACTCCAAGGTCGTTTCGCATCCACCCCGGCGAGGACGATTATCCTGCTAGAACGGGGCATGACAGTATTTACAGCTTCTGCCTAAAAATATTTTGGAAGGTTGAATTGATTTAACATGACTCTAGCCTAATGGCCAAGAGTTCTATTCTTTCGCTCCACAACGCCCTTTTGTTGAGAAGTTCTAGGACAAAAAACTCATGATAAAAATCATTTGAATCACAAATATTTTTGAAATTTATATTTTCGAATTTGCATCCATGATCACTTCAGATTAGAGTAATGATAAAGCCTTTTCTGTTTTGAACCTTTTTACAAAATATTCCAAATTCAAAAATTGTATTACTTTTATTTGATAAAAAGAAAACCCAAGTATATCTAGAAAAATTAACAATAATAACAAAAGCGTAGAGTTTTCCACCAAGACTGGCGGCTCTACTTGGTCGAAATAAATTCATATAAAACAGTTGTAAAGGTCTCAAAGTACTTACAACATTGATAGATTTAAATGAAGACTTTGTCTGTTTGTTTTTCTCATATTCTGCACATACCATGTCTTTCTTGAAGGTGATCTCTGGTAATCCTCTTATCAACTTCTTTGTTGAGAGTCTTAAGATGGTATCCATATTTGTGTCTCATAGTCGCATGTGCCATAACCAGCTCTCATCCTTCTTAGCAAGAAGACATCTTCCTACAGGGTTAGTACTTTCCGACAAATAATAGACATATATGTTATCTTCCCTAATTCCTTCATTTATAGTTTTGCCATTTAATAAATCATTAATAAGACATTTGTCTTTAATAAAATTGATTGTATAACCATTTTTAATTAGATTAATAATACTCATAAGGTTATATTTTAATTTCATTACAAGACATACATTCTTAATAATAGGAAAAGGATATTGATCAATATCACTATTACCAATAATGTGGCCTTTAAGATTAATTTTGAAGGAGACGTATCTTCATTCTTCATTGATAGTATTGCGAAAAGAGTAGCGTCACCTGTCATATGTCGAGAGCACCCACTATGAAGAATCTATTTGCTTCTAGCATGCATAGTTGGTCCACCTAAAATAATAGTTGGAGATGTAACACTTGGTACCCACTTCTTTGAGGGTCCTATTGTGTTAGTTTTTGGCATCCACATATAAGCATTCATATCAACTAGCTTTCTAGTTCTACACTAAGGTAAAATGTGTCAATGAGCACCACAGTCATGACAAGTAGCATGAACATTTCGAGTGAGACAAAGACTTCTACTGAAGGTGGTCCTTGATTTTTTAATATTAAATAAGGGATATGATGTATGGAGCAACGTTGTAACTCATTTCAATATTTTTGCAAGTTGTAAGCCATGTCTGACATTTTATCCCGGCCATTCGAGGGTTTATGTTTCCATTTTAAGAATTATCAATGAAGAGCATTTTCTATTTTTCAAATGTGTTCAATTTTTCTGTGAATGCTGCAAACTCTCTCTTTAAATATCTGTTTATAAAATTAACATGAGCATGCCTTGTACAAGCGCAACCCCAGGCTTGCACGGTATTACGTCCAGTGAGAGCGTGCGACTCTACAGAATTGAGGTGTGGGAAGCCTAAGCGAGAACGTTTGGTTCTACGGAACTGGGACATGACAGTTTTGTATCAAATCATGATTTTACTTCCTTGACATTTCTTGGTTTTAAGATTTTCAAAAATGATACAAGTTATTGGCTTTGAAGCTTTGAATTTTTGTTGCCGCAAAATGAGATGCTCTATACAGTAAGTCCATAATATTTTATAAGACTAATGATTTCTTTCTGCATTTTTGCAGAAATGACAAAGTCAGGTCACGGGAACGCAAGTAGTTCTAAGGCGACAGTACCGGTAGTACCGGCCACCTCGACCGACCTAATGAATCGAGTGTTGCGCATGCTAGAAGCACAACAAAAGCAGGGCAAAGCCCAACAAAAGAAAATCAATGATCTGCAATAGTTGCTCTATACGGTCATAGCCAACAATCCTAATACTATGCCAACAGCTGCCCTTGCTACTAGGGTGGTGGAGATCGTCGGGGTGGACGATGCTCAACCCGTAAAGAAAAAATGTTTCGTAACTGATAATGTTAAATTCAAGAAGATTTGCAATATTCCGTTCAAGGGAACAGAAGAATCCACCATCGCGGTGGATTGGTTAGCTAAAGTGGAGGAGCATCTTGAACTTCTCAATATTAATAGCTTAAGATGGTATCATGCGCGCAGTTGAACGGGGATACTAAGATTATGTGCCCAATGTTCAAGAAAGCCTTTCTGGAGCAGTGTTTTTCTCAACCGAATAGTGCCAGAAGAATAAGAGTTCAGCAAGCTGGAAAAGGGAGATATGACAATGAAGAAGTAAGAGGCAAATTGTTCCCAGTTGTCTTAGTATTCCATTACCAAGTTTACTAAAAAAGTGGCCAAGGCTCGTCGGTATAAGCAGGAACTTAGGCCCGCTCTACAGTCGCAAGTTGTGATCCATAAGTTCAAGACCTTCAATGAATCATTCGACTATGCGAAGGAGCTGGATATACACTATCCCTCAGCAGCTCTGGTCACCTAACTGCCAAGTCCTCGAGGTGGGATACTTTAAGTGTGGTCGCCTGGGCCACAGACTTTGGGATTGTCCAGGGAAAATGCTAATTGAAGAAATTAGCGATAGTAGGCGCTACCTCAGAATAATCAAAATCGTGGGCAAGCTCTATGAGCACCTCAAGCTAGGAAAAAATCCAAATCAGAGACATGGTGTGCAAGGCTAAGTCTATGCTTTGACTCTGGATGAGGCCTTCGTATCGAATACCATCATGAAAGGTATAATATTATTTAATGGCATTCATGTACGTGTATTGTTTGATGCTAGTGCAACACATAGTTTCATATTTGCTGATTATGCTATCGAACATAAATTAAAAACATTGTTAAATCTAAAATTTAGTATTAGCACTCAATCAGGATAGAGATGCATGCTAACTTGATATGTAAGGATGGCTACATATGTATTGGAAGTAGAAATTGTCGCTGGATATCGTTGATCTCGACATAAAAGACTACGATATCATTTTGGGAATGGATTGGATTAGTGAATATGGTGCGATAATCGATTGCGCGGGAAAGAGAGTTACATTTCGTCTACCAAGTGAGATAATTCTCATACTAGTGTGGTGCAGCGTCGACCAAGCCATCAATGGTGATCTCAGCAACCACAACCTGGTGGATGTTATATTCTAGTTATGAAAGGTACTTGGCTACTGTTCGAGAAATACGCAGGAAGGGTGCCAACCCAATTCACACAAAAATTGTGGTCGAATTCCCTGATGTTTTTCCAGACGTGATACCCAAAATGCCATCGGACTGGGAGAATGAGTTCATTATTAATACATTTCCAGATACTCAACTAATTTCTAAAGTCTCATACAGGATGGCACCACTAAATTGAAAGAACTAAAAGTCCAACTATAAGAATTATTGGATTATTGATACATTCGTCCCAGTGTCTCTCCATGGGGGGCTCAAGTATTATTTATAAAAAAGAACGGTACGATACGGCTGTACATCGACTACCATGAACTCAACAAAGTCACAGTTCAAAACAAGTATCCTTTAGCAAGAATCGATGATATATTAGACCAGCTTGAAGGTGCGACAATATTTTCGAAGATTGATCTCCACTCTAGTTATCATCAGTTGAAGATTAAGCCAGGAGACATCCTTAAGTCAGCATTTCGCATAAAATATAGACACTACAAGTTCCTGGTTATGCCATTTTGTTTGATCAATGCTCCAGCAGCATTCATGGATATGATGAACCGCGTCTTTCGACCCTTCTTAGACAAGTTTGTGGTCATGTTCACTGGTGATATCTTGATATATTCAAGGAGAAAAGAAGACCCTAGCAAATATTTGAAAACAATATTATAGACTATGTGAGAGAACCAGCTATATGCGAAGCTCAGTAAATGTAAATTTTGTATGAGTAGTTTGTAGTTCCTTAGGCACGTTATCTTGTCGAAAGGTGTCTCCGTAGACTCGAAGAAAATTGAGGCAGTGGTGGACTGGAAATAGCCACGTCAGCTAGCCAAGTCCGATGTTTCCTTGTTTTGGTGGGTTACTACCATAAATTTGTGAAAGATTTTGCTAAAGTGGGGTCGCCTCTGACTTGCCTCAGCCATAAAGGAGTGACATTCAATTGGACTGATGACAGTGAAGCTAGTTTTTAAGAATTAAAACAACATCTCGTGTCAGCTATAATTCTTAAACTTTTGCAGGGCGATGGGGGATTTTAGATTTTCAGTGATGCATCAGGTCGAGGCTTGGAATGTGTGCTTATTCAAAAGGACAAGATGATATCCTTTGCTTTGAGATAATTAAAATTGCATAAAAAGAATTATCCTTGTATTCGTGTTGAAGTTGTGGTGACACTATCTCTATTGTGCGTCTTGCAAAATCTATATGAATCACAAGAACCTAAAATACCTTTTCACCCAAAAGGAATTGAACATACAGTAGAGGCGTTGGCTAGAACTAATTAAAGATTATGACCTGATAATAGATTATACTCTGGCCAGAGGCAATGTTGTGGCGGACGCGTTGAGCCAGAAGTATATAGCATCTCTATCTGTTGATAAATGATTACTGTGAGATTTAGAAGAAATGGGTATCGAGCTTCAAATTCATTACCGAGGGATGCAACTGGCTCAAATGAACCTTGAGCCAACTTACTAGAACATATCAAGTCTGCACAAAAGGATGACCCATACCTGGAGAAAATATGCAACCGACTTTGTAGAAGATAAGAACAGAGTATTGAAGGTGAAGGGAAGACTGTCTGTTCCCAAAGACACAGAACTTCGAAAGAAAATTGTGACAGAAGCACATTATGTAAGGTATACCTTACATCCAGTTCACTACAACAAATAGTGCTTACAATAGTAGATTTTTATAGCGTTCGGGTCTGAAGGCTATAGAAGACTATTAGTAATAATATGATTTTCTGGAATGCTATTAGAAATGCAAAAGAAAAATTATAGATTCAATGCTATAGCATTTTATGAATGCTTTAACTTTTATAGCGTTCTTATATTGCTATTTACTTGAGAAAAGTCTGTCAAACAGTTCTACTGTTCGAATCCTGGTAGAATCAATTTTGTGAATTTTTTTTTTACTTTTTACATTATATCAAAGGACTGTAATCCTGACCATTGATTTTCCAGAAACTCAATCTTAACCATCATTCTTATTTAACCTATATGAAAGCTCTTTCATCCTTTCCCCTACCAAAACCAACCAGCAGCCTGCCCTCTTTTTTACCAAAACCATGCGCTCTCTTTTTCGAAAGCCGGCCACGAAAACCCTAGCTAGCTTGGGGAGGATTTCCTCACTTTCAGTCCTCTTTCAAGGCATTAGGTACCCTTACTACAAAAAAATATTTAATAAAGACAATTTTTTTACGACACTTTCTAAATAAGTGTCATAATTTTTTTTAGTGATAATACTCTAATAAAATGTGTTGTTGTAACTAACTATTTATCTTAATCTACGACACATTTTTAAAAATGTCGTAGACATAAATTCAACAACACTTTTAAGATGACTTTAAAATGACGTAAATAATTGTATACTAAAAAAATGTTGTAAACAATTATATAATAAATACAACACTTTTAAAGTGTCATCTCAAATTTTATTTCCTACAAAAAATTTTACTTTCCCGCGTTTCTGCAAAAAAGTTGGCGTCATAGCAGCCGAAAAAAAAGTTTTTCCCTCTCCCTTCTTCGATTTTTACTGGTCTACCTCTCTCTCTCCCTTCTTCATCTCTTTCTCTCTCCTTAATATTCTTCCATTTCCATTACTTTCTCTCTCTTTCTCTTTCTGAGGTTGGGGACAAGCACGAGAAGGAGCACATATTCTGGATCTTTCGCAACAACTCCCTCAACCTCAAATAAAACCTCTCCGAGAACAAGTTTGCGGACATGACCAACGAGGCGCATATAGTGTTTATATGATGTCCAGAAGCCTACCCATATTTAGGAAGAACTGATCGGGGTTTTCCAATTTCTTCCCCGAGGAACCACGTGTGGAGCTCTGAGAAAGCTTCGATCTTCCTCCATATTCTCGTTGCAAAAGCGGTACGGGGAGGAGTATGATATTCTTATGTCTGATGTCACTCGTTGGATCTAGGGTTGTGCTCTCGTGGATGGATCAATAGCGTAGTTGAGTTGTTCGACGAAATGACTGGCGAAATGACTGGTAGGAACTTTCTATTTATTTTCTTGATTTGATGCTAGGGTTCTGATTTAGTGTGTTTATCGCTACAAAATTTCTTTCGATTTAGGGATTTTGGTCTAGGATTTGGATTATACACCGCTATATAAACTGATCATAATTATTTTTAGGGTTTTTGATAGGAAGTTGATATATAGTATGATCTAACAAAATCTTATCTAAAAGTTATTTTACGATTCTTGATTATTATTAGGAGTTGTAAAGATCAGATCGATGGAGTTCACTTTAATTTTTTAACTTATTCTTTGGATGTTGCTTGTGTTTAAAAATTAAGAGTGTATATGACTCTGAGGAAATTGAAAGAAAAGGAAAATAAGCGAAGAAACAACTTTTAAGAACAAAAGGGTAGAAAGTGGGGTAAAAAATGTAGCTCTTGTAACTTTTCTTTTGTATCCAGGATGTTTCCCCTAAATTGATGGCAATATAGGATCTATATATTTTTATTATATCGGAAATTTGAAGATGATCAATTTATTCTTGTATCCCTATCATCTTAATTTCCACATCACTTTATATGCATCTGACTTAGTATGCTAGATCGTAGGTTCTTGATTTTGTATAGGCTGTTTAATAACGTTCTTGTATAAATTTATTGTATTTTGATTATGCAACTATTTGTATTTTAGTCTCATTTTCTTATATGAAGCTATATGTAGGTTTAAATGCTATTAGTTGATTTCTCTGATGTTTACTTTTTTATCCTTGAACTGTTCGTTTGGCTGCAGTCTACGTCTTCACTCAGTGGATCACTGCATAAGTATGACGGTCGGACCATCTACTACTTTATTGGAGAAGATGATGGAATTGTGGATAATTTCGGAGAGGAGTCTTCGGCTTCAAAAGAACAAGTATCGCTGAATTGAGGGAGAAGCTGCAGGAATGCGCTTAGAAGTCACATTTGGTATCCAATAGGCCTAGTTATTCTTCCTATAGGTAGCTATATGCCATAGAGTGGTTCCTAATAGTCCAATGCATGATTTAGAGGCTAGAATGAAGAAAATTTTAGATTTATACCTATTAGGAGATGGATTCCTAATGAATTACATGATCCAGACACAATTTTCTTGCCAAAACTGCTTCTCCAAGTGCTCCTTGCTACTCCAAGCACCAATGCTTTATGAGTGATGAGTATGAGAAGGAATGTGAATGAATTGAGAGGAATTGATGGAGGGATGAAGTGAATTGGGGATCTAGAAATTTGGAAATCTAAATAGAATGAACAAATAGAGAGGAGAGAGAGAGAGAGAGAGAGAGAGAGAGAGAGAGAGAGAGAGAGAGAGAGAGAGACCCCTCTTTTGTGGCCGACCCCCCTTTTTTCCTCTCCAAGTTTCAACAAATGTCAAAGTTGTCCATACATGCTAAATTATGAAGAATAATTAATGTGGGCTATTTTGGAAAGTTTTTACTCTAATACAAATTAGTCTAATCCTCCTAATTAATAAGAGGGAATGGGTCTAATGGGCCTAGTCCATGTTGCCCTCAATAAGTTGTCATGACAAGTCTAATTGGGTTTACTAGTGTCAACTGTAAATAATAGGCTAGCCCATTAAATATAAATAATTAATACAAAACACAAATAAATATATACAGCACTCTAATTAAATATAATTTCTAAAATAAAATAAATATACCAAATTACTAAATTATCCCTATTGGAAAAAGTGAGAGTGACAATCCTACCCACCTTAGAAAAATTTTGTCCTCAAAATTTAAAGAAGAAACTAACTACGAAAAATAATTACAATAAGCAAGAAAGAATTATACCTCACGGCTCAATCTTCGAGTGATCCAATACAAAGCTAGGATCTGTCACGTAACGTCTCAGTTGTGACACGTGGAACACGTTGTGTACTCTCTCTATTGTAGGCCTTTCTATTGTAGGTGACAAGTTTAGTTTGTAGGCCACTACACCAACCCACTCAAGAATACCGAAGGGTCCGATATACCATGGACTAAGCTTTTTGCCTCTAACAAAGCAAATCGTGTCCTGTGTCGGAGAAATCCTCAAGAATACTAGATCGCCCACCTAGCACAAAATGCAGCCTTATCATTCTAATTTAAACAAGGGAAACACAAGCAATACAAAAAAAACTAATACCTCAAATTCCAAGGGTCTCTGGTGGTTATTGGCCCAATGCCGTTGTATGTCCTGTGCCATCCAAAGTCTATCCCTGATGAGCTTCACCATCCCAACTGCATCCACGACCATCTCTGGTCCCAATTAGGCTCTTGGGCAGTCATCCCTTGATAACGGAGTACAGCATCTCTGTCCATACAATACCTCAAATGGTGATATCTCGATACTGGCCTAGTAGCTGTTGTTTTAAGCAAACTCTACCAAGTGAAGGTGATCCTCCCAAGAGCCTCCAAAATCCAAAATACAGGTTCGTAGCATATCCTCGATAGTCTAGGTAGTCCTTTTCGACTGTCCGTCTGTCTGAGGGTGATATGCAGTACTAAACTTGAGCTGTGTGCCCAAGCTACGTTGTAAACTCCTTCAAAAGTGGGATATGAATGGACTATCCTGATCCGAGACTATGCTCAGAGGAACTCCATGCAATCTGACTATCTGTCGTACATATATCTCTGCAAGCTTCTTCGTAGACGTACCTACTTTGAATGGCAAGAAGTAGGCCGATTTGGTCATCTTGTCCACGATGAACTAAATCGCGTCTTTACTTCTTGCAGAATACGAAAGCCCTGAAACAAAATCCATTATCACATACTCCTACTTCCACTTTGGAAAGGGTAAAGGTTGAAGCAATCCACCTAGCCTCTGTCTCTCTGCCTTTGCCTGCTGACATACCAAGCATCTGGATACGAAGGTCGCCACCTCCCTCTTCATACCATACCACCAAATATGCTCTCTCATGTCTCTATACATCTTGTTGGCACCTGGATGCATATAGTAATGGGATCAATGCACCTCCTAAAGAACCTCCTCACGCAATGCTCTACTCGGTACACACAATCTGGTACCATGCATCATTGATCTATCCTCTGCAATACTGAAGTCCTCCGCCAATCTCATCCGGACCTATGCTCTGATGCTCCTCAGAGACTCATCCTCGAACTTTGCGGCTCTGATCCGGTCCATCAATAATGATTGTACCTGAAGTTCCCATATCTGTGCTGTGACTCCAGTAACTAGCACCTCAATATCCAAGCTATCAAGATCGGCTAATAAAGGTATGTCCCTAGTCAAGCACATAGCCACTAGATACCTGCTCAAAGCATCAGCAACTACGTTGGCCTTCCCTGGATGGTACTGCAAAGAAATATCAGTCCTTTATTAACTCAAACCATCATCACTTCCTCATGTTAAACTCTTTTTGTGTAAACACATGCTTCAAGCTCTTATGGTCTGTAGAGATCTTCACACGCTCTATGTATAAGTAGTATTTCCACAGTTTTAGAGAAAAGATGACTACTGCCAACTCCAAGTCATGGGTAGGGTAATTCTTCTTATGCGGGTGTAATTGCCTAGAAGCATAAGCAATCACTTTCCCGTTCTGCTATAACACATATCCCAAACCCTTACCTGATGTATCACTATATATAGAAAATTCTCTTGTCCCTGATGGCAACGTAAATACTGGAGTTATAGTTAACCACTTCTTCAGATCCTCAATGGTGGCCTGACACTCATCTGTCAAGACGTACTCCACATCCTTCCTGGTCATCCTGATCATCGGCTCTGTAATCTTGGAAAAATTCTGAACAAATCTCTGATAATAGCCTGCCAATCCAAGAAAGCTTCCGATCTCTGCTACTGAACTCGGGGTAGGCTACGACTCAACTGCTAAAATCTTCTTCGGGTCCACTAAGATCCCGTCTTCTGTAATCAAATTTTTGAGAAATTTAAACTTATTAAGGAAGAACTCACACTTTGAAAGCTTGCCAAATAGTTTCTTCTTCCTGAGGGTCTCCAGAACTATCCTGAGGTGCTTCTCATGCTCCTTTGGGTTATTTGAATATATCAATATATTATCAATGAATACCATAACAAATTAATCTAGGTACTGATAAAATACCTTATTTATCAGGTTCATGAATAACGTTAGGGCATTGGTCAACCTAAACGGTATCACCAAGAACTCAAACTGCCCATACCGAGTCCTGAAAAATATCTTCGGAATATCTTCCTTCTTTACTTTTACCTGGTGGTACCCCAACCTCAAGTCTATCTTCGAGTATACCTTCCCTCCGTTCAACTAATCAAACAGATCGTCAATCCACGGAAATAGGTATTTATTTTTGATAGTGAGGTTGTTAAGAGACCTGTAGTCGATACACATATGTACTGACTCATCATTCTTCGGTATAAATAATACTGAAGCACTCCACGATAATGAACTAGAGAGGATGAAGCCCTTCTCCTGCAACTCACCCATCTGCTTCTTCAACTCTTCCAGTTTACTATTGTTTACCCTATAGATGTGTTGTGATATTGGCTCTACGCCTGGTACTAAGTCTATAGAGAACTCCATACCTCTGTCTTGTGGCAACCCCGATAACTCCTCTAGAAAGATGTCCACACTCAATACTCGGTAATCAACAGATATGATAACTCCTGCTCTTCCACCATAGCTCCAAAGAAGTCTCCCTTGCTTCGCTCTGCTCCTCCTCTAATGAACTCAAACTCTGGTTCTCCTGCCGTCTAGAATAAACCTTGGCTCTACGATAATCAATTCTAGCATGGTGCCTACTCAAACAATCCATCCCGAGTACTATGTCGTAGCTCAGAAGTGGCATTACGAGTAGACATGCGCTCAATTCTTGGCCTCCCAAAGAAACTCTTCGATCCTTGTAAATATCACAAAATAGGATAATGCTACCCCCGGTCATGATCATGCAAGTCCTCACTAACGGTTCAGACTCAAGATGATTCTTCAAAGCAAAATATACAGATATAACGCTATGTGAAGCACTAAAATTAAATAAAGCATGAGCTAGAAAAGAATCAAGATAGACTGAACCTGAGATGACATCACCAACTGGATCCTCCCCCATGATGGTCAAAGCGAAAGCTTGCCCCTGCTGCACACCTCTCTGCTGCTGGTATTATGCAAACCTCTGCTGTTGTGTCGACAACAGAAGTCATCTCTGTTGTCCCGCTGGTGGTCTCGCAGGTGGTCTCTGTACCTAGGCCATGCCCTAAGATGGACGAGCTGGAGCCCTAGGACAAGCCCTCAACTGGTGGTCTTCTGATCCACAGAATAAACACTGGCCCAATCTCATCCTGCATGCATCCTATTAATGTTTTGGCTTCTTGTAGAACAAGCAAGGAATAGCCGGCTAAGCTGTCCTCTGAATCTGGTGTGCCTGCTGTACTAGTGCTCTAGCTGGTGCATGGAATTGTTGCCTCAGCGGCTGGAAGTTTCTCTGATGTTGCTGCTAAAAGTTAGGCCACTTTGCTGGACCCGTACTGCTGCTAGCTCCTGAAGGATCCCTCATCCTCTTGGAGACTAGCTCCAAATCATCCTCTATCTTCTATGTCTATGTCGGGATCTCCTCAAATATAGTAGTGCGATATCCGTTAGTATAGGATTTGATCTTCCTGTTCAGGCTATTTTTGAACTTTTGAGCCTTTCCCCTGGGATTATGTCCCTCTATAAAGTGACTAATCTGCCGTACTCTACTGCGTACTCGTCCACCATCATGCTTTCCTGGATGAGGCACTAAAATTGGCCCTCTAGAGAAGTTAGAGCCACATTTGGAAAGAACTTCTCCTTGAAAAGCTCCATAAAATCTTCCCAACTAAGTTCAAGCACTGTGATCCTCGGGTCTGTCCTAAACCATGTCAAAGCAATGCCATACATCATGCTCCCTGCTGCCTCCACTTGCAGGCTCTCTGGAATCTATGCCAACCGTATGATCCTCTCTATGTCTTTGATCCAGTCATCAGCATAAATAATTCCTTCGATGCCGTTAAAGTCCTTAGGCCCCATCCTCTTGAAATTAATGATAGTCCCCGGCCTCGACTGTTGCGGGGCCTGCGGGGGTGGATCTACCTATGGTTGGACCAAGGCAACTCTCTCGACTAATGCGAGTGCAAGCTGGTAGGGGATAACATCTCCTGACATGATCCATATAGTACAAGTCTGTGTAATCTCTGTATCAGAATCAAGTATGCAGTGCTAGAATATGTGATATATATACAATCATGAAATAAAAACTATCAGAGAGATGTACTCGCCTCGGGTCCTGAGAAAAAGATGTCACTCGGTGTCCGAGCTGGTGTCACACGCACCTATATATGAATGATATGTCAACTAGGTATAATAAAGTGATAAATATGATAAAATGCAATAAGGTATGATTTTTAGACCATTTCTAAGTCACTCTAGCTAAACTAGGTCACTCTTAGTCAAACTAGTCAAACTAAAGCCATACACAAGTTTCTAGGTCCACCCTAATGTAATCCATCCATATTGGTAACTAACTAGCTAACATTAGCTTATATTACCTATACTAGGTCATTACCTATATTTCTAGACAAATACTAGTGGCACCTCATACCCCAATATTACCTTGGCTTATCTCAAGGTAATCCTACACTTGTATCAAAATCCAAACTAACCAATACTTAATATATACCAACTTATATATAATACTCTAATTGATAACTAGCATCACTACTACACTAACTCAACACTAAATGACAACTTAGTTATATACTAAGTTAACCATATATATATATATATATATATATATATATATATATATATATATATATATATATATATATATATATATATATATATACTAACTTAACTTATAACCCTTACTGATACTAACCGACATTTCTATATACACTAACTTACTAACTGATAACTAATTGATAACAATATACTAACTACTATTTACTAACTAAACTAACTGAAACCTATATAACTGATATATATTCATAGGAAGTCTGATACACACTGTGGCCTGATACTACTCATTGATGCTGTTCATGAGGGTGTATCAACTGATACTACTACTCACTGAAATCACAACCAAACCCCCCTTCCTTGTGTTTAATAGATGACTGAACACAAGCCTGCAAGCTCTGTTAGTTAATGTTGTGGGTACTTTCCCTTGATACAAGCTGATGTGTAAGCCCTGAAGTTTCCCCCAAGTTCACAACTAAAGTCTTATCAATAGATTATCCCTTATCACTCCAACACCACTGCACCAAATAAACACTAATACCTTATACATACAAAAACTGGAATAAGCACAGGTACTAGACATATCTCAACTGATCTGCTGATACTCTTCTCTTACCTGGCTTGAGCATTGCTCAGATGCCTGACCCAAGCTCTAAGCTCTCTCCACAGATACCACACCACTACATGATGCCACTTTAATATCTAGGTTGAGTTTCTCTTCCCCCTTCCTCTTCTCGAGCACACAACATACCATACCTCAGGCATACTGACATAGTCATCCTCCTTATCACAGACTTACCTGAGCACACCCACTTCTCACAGTGAACACCCATAGCCACATCATCACACAAAACACTTAACATATATATATATATATATATATATATATATATATATATATATATATATATATATATATATATATATATATATAGCACCAACACACACTAGTAGCATTAGACCAAACACTTGGCATACTATTTATGATATTCTATTATACGAACCCAAATAGAATACCAAAACCCTAAATTCTCCACTAATACTCATAATATAACTCAATTAGATATTAATATAACTAATGCAACTTGTTATAATAGAAATTGAAGAGTATTAACATAAATCACCCAAAAATGAGCCCCGTATCATAGCGTATCACACCGTAACGTGATACAGCCTACCCGTATCCAATTGTGGACAAGTAGCTAGTCCCTCAACCCCGATCTATGTCTAATTAGACCAAATCGGCTCATGACACACACTTAATGTTTTAATCTTGTAATTTTCCCAAAATACACATAAAAACCTATGTAGAAGTAATATTTGGTGTCCAATAGGACTAGTTCTTCTTTATATAGGTAGTCCTATGTCATAGAGTGATTCCTAATAGTCTAATGCATGATTTAGAGGCTAGAATAAAGGATAATTCAGATCTATACCTATTGGGAGATGGATTCCCAATAAATTGTTCCTACGGACACGATCCGGACACAATCTCCTTACTAAAGCTCCTCCTTTAAGTGCTTCTTACTATGCCAAGCTCCAATGCTCTTTGAGTGATGAGTATGATAGGGAATATGAATGGACTAAGAGAGATTGATGGAGGGATAAAGTGAATTGGGGATCGAGGAATTTGGGGATCTAAATGGAATGAATAAATGGAGTGGAGAGAGAGAGAAGACCCCTCTTTAGTGGCCGGACCCCTTTCTCCTCTCCAAGTTTCAACAAATATCCAAGTTGCCCCTACATGCTAAATTATGAAGAATAATTAAGGAGGGATATTTTGGAAAGTTTTTATACTAATACAAATTAGTCTAATCCTTTCTCCTCTCCACGTTGGGCTCAATAAGTTGTCATGACAATTCTAATTGGGTTCACTAGTGTCAAGTGTAAATAATAGGCTAGTCCACTAGCTATAAATAATTAATATAAATACAAATAACTATATATAACACTCTAATTAAATATAATATCTAAAAATAAAATAACTATACCAAATAACTAAATTATCCCTATTTGGAAAAGTAAGGGTGACAATCCAGAAGTAGATGATGGTTATATCCAGGAGCTTACAAAGGAGCCACTCCATATAAAGAAGATACCACCTGCAGTTGCTAGTTAGCATCTAGTTATTTTATGTATTGGATTGTTCCAAACTTGATACTTGAGTTGTATTATGTTGAGACTTATATTGTGTTAAGATAGCTATACTCTTAGACTCTGACTTGTTTAAGTTATATATTATTTTGCCTCTCGTATTTCTTTACATCTTTATCATGCCATCTATCTTCTGTATAGTTATTGTCACGACCCAGTCCCAAAATACGTAGGACTAGGAATACGTAAGTATGCCAGCCGTATGTATATGGCAACTCCAATATATAAAAATTATAACACATACGTACACTGTATTATGAACAATAATTCACAAGTGGTATATATTTGTCTCAAGTCACAGGGCATAACTAAATCTCATCCACAAAAATCAAATAGAAATGAATAGACAATCAACTATATAACTGAATCAAGTATAAAATGCTTGATAAGAACAAGTAGTTGGGTGGAGACAAATCCACTACCAAACTAGAATATAAAAGAAATAAAATATGTACATCTAATGATCAATGGAGCTCGAAGAGAAGCCCTCCTCGAAAGAGAGAGAAGTAGCAAGTCCTGATCCATGCTCCTACAAATAGTCATGATCGTCTACACCTGAAAAGGGACCAGGTCCTCAGAGGGACATAACAAGATACATAGAAGCATGCCAATAAAATACTGAAAATAAACATCCAAAGGGTCGTCTAACCGCCTATGTAAATGCACTTTGAGAACAACTTTCCAACACGTGGGCTATCTGGCTAAAATAGGATTGGCATGATTCTCTCGGAGAATCAGGGGCCTAAAAAACATGACGTCTTTTGAACGTCAGAGGCTGCCTGTAGATAATATAGGGGTCATATGACCACGCATCTCCGGCGGAGCGTGCGGGTTACACAAGAAAAGTACAAAGGAGCCCAAACGCCTTACTTGTTGTTCTCCCCACCCGATGCTTTATTTATGCCATATCCATAACACAATAAGACCTCTAATAACTGCCAAGTCTTATAACAAATCTCTATTAGCAGTTATTTCCTATCGCACGTCCTATACATACTAATGATCAATCAATACGTAAGTTCGTGATCTATATGAGACTCATAACTCGTGTAAGAAATGTGTCACGGCCAATGAAATATAAGAATACCTCATGATAATGGGATGGTCTCGTACAACTAGGTTAACATGCATAATATATAATAAAGACAAAATACGACGCCACCGTCATTGCACCCAAGTTATTCTTGGACGCACAATTTATATACCAGTTAAAATATATGAACTAAATAATAGAAATAAAATGCATGCACCATATAGAATATAAATTACAGTATAATGGCAAGGTATACTTGCCTGCTCTAAAAAAGGATGAAGTCGCAACTCAAGGCGTCATCCGATCTACCCGTCACATAAATTAAACAAGTTAGGTTACAAAAGTGGGTGAATAGGTTCCTTCATTTTAATCTATTTTAATTCTGAATAAAATAACCTAAATATTATTTTAAACTTATTATAATCTAATTTTATTGTTAAACCCTAATTTTGATCCAAAAAAAGTCAACTTTACGGATTTGTGATCCGTGGCACGCAAATCGAGGCAATCCGTTGACCAAAAAGTCAACTGACTCAAATCCTTGATTTGTGTGTAGAATTCTATAGATTTTAGTTCTATATGAACTTCGGAATCGACGGTTTCATAAAATCATAAGTCGGTAAAGAGTTATTGCCACAAGGTCGCACAGATGACAATTTTCGGTGGTTTCCTATTTATATCTACGTTGCACGAATTTTACAGTAGACTAAAATTACATGTTAAATTTTTGAAAAATAATTTTATGGAATTTCATCATGTCAAATTTTTGAAACTTCAAACGGCTCATAATTCTGATTTCGGGATCTCCCAAAATCTTGAAAATACCAAAATATGTTTGATTTCGGACAACTGACACTTTTAGAATTTTCTGGAAAATTAGGTTTAGAAATGATTAAAATAATTTATATAGTCAGAAAACTAACCTTGATATGGTTCTAACAAAAAAAACTAGAGCACGTTTGGAGTCTGGAGCTAGGAGATATCGTCTTTTTAAGTCGTCATAACTACTAAAAATGAGGCAGAATTTATGACGAATTTTGACTATTTTTGGACGAAAAAGAGAGGAGTTTGGGGAAGAAAAAATATAAAAGATGAGTTTATTCTATAAGTCTATTAGGTATTTATAATGGTGGAGACTACTTAATTGAATACGATTAGAATCGGCTAATTTGGATATGATTAGGATCAGTTTAAATAAGGATAGGATATGCATGAAGTTCTTTCCTAGTAGGCTCATAATTTGAATTAATTTAAAATATAGTTTAAATTTATCTCATTAATTTATAATCTTAAATAGAATTAAAGATAATATAAATAATTTATATATAAATTTATTAATATCTATTAACACTAAATAAGCATCTATCTAATATTAAGACTTTATATATCCAAATAAATCCTCAATAATTCCAAAAATCCAAAAATTTCTTAAAATTCTAAATAAACTTTGGAAAAATATATTTAAATATTTTAACTCTAAAATAAATGTTTGGTAATAACAACATTCAAGTTTGGTCTCATAATAAATCATGGAAGTCCTAAACATTTACGTTTCATAGGTTTTAATTACCCAAAAATTCTAGAAAAATCTCCAAAAATCTAAAATAGCCTAAAATTAATTCTAAATAAATATTTATATAAGTAAATATATTAAGAAATTTATTTTCTAATTAACTAAGAGAATATTTTAAGAAAATTCAATATCTATAATAAATATAATAATATAAAATATACATAAAATATCTATTTTGGGTATGGGGGTTTACAATCTACCCAACTTACAAGAATTTCGTCCTAAAAATTAAAAATAAGGAATGGTTTGTTAAATCCTTCATATTCGTATCTAAGGCAAGTCAACCGCAATCTTCTCAAAAATTTAAATGACAAAATCTATTCAAATTCATCACAATCTCTTCCAAATTAAAATAACCATTATTTAAATCAAAATTTAACCTATCGTAATCTCTTTTCGATTTTTAAATAATCAACATCCAAATTTAATTCAAATCTATATGACATCATCAAGATTTAAATAATCCACCTCAAATTTTAAATTACGATTTTTAATTATCTTAATCTCCTCTAGATTTTAAATAACCAAAATATATTGAATTCAATCTTATTCCTAGTTTCAAATTTAAGGATTTCATAGTCATCAAATCTTAAATTTGATCTCCATCCTTAAAAATTCCATCTGGATGATTCAACATTCAAAATTTAACATTTAAATTTAAATCCTCAAATTATAAAATTTTAAATCCAATCCACCAATGTTCAAGGTTAAAATTCTATATTTGTCCTCAAAATTTAAATCGATGATTCAACCTTCAATTTTTAAAATTTAAATCATGTGCTCAAATTATAAATATTTGGTCCGCAATATCAAAATATCAAAATATCAAAATTTATTTCATAAGGCATTATTCTCTTTAATGTTAAATCCTCATCATCATAATCATTCTTCTAAAAAAAATTAGAAGTTAAAATGACTTAATCTCTCAATCTAATCTTACTTGATCACAATCTAAAAAATTTACCTTAAGTTGATAATGCAACTTCTACCCAACTTAAAATTTATCCATCTATCACATAAGGGTATACATTTAAGAAAAATATTCCTCAAATTATTTAATCGTATTATTCAATCCTCAAAAGTTTTTAACACACAAAATATCTCACATGTGGTGTGCCCTTAATTATAAAAGATAGTCACAAGGTAATGTGATTGGCCTATGGGGTATATCTAGGAATCTTCGTGTATCAAACTTATACCAAGCATGAGCGTTCGTCTTTCCGAAATAGGGAAATATGGAGAACAATAATAAAGAATTCAAGGAGGAGGTGATAGAATACAAGTACGGGGTTCAAGGCGATCAAAGAATTCAAAAAGAGAGTTGTAAGGGCAGTTATGGATTAAAATCTTATTTTTGGTAAATTCCTATTCGCATGCTCATATCAGTATAGTTATGTAACCGATACGATATGCTCGAACATGTCTAGAGGGAAAGTATATTCGTCTAACATGCTAAATCAACTATATCTTAATCCACGTAAGGTAGCCATGCGAAGAGCGAATCAAGCGCACTAAGGTTAGCTAGACCATAATACACTGATTCTGATTTTAGACAATGTATTAGTGTGTGCACCCAATAATACATATATCATGATCAAGCTTGATAAAAGAATAAGCTTACAAAACTAGGCTATAATAGCAGTATAAGTCGAGGTAGTCCAGAAAATATAAGTACGCTGGATTATGATGAAAGAAAGTACAAAATAATTCAAGTTCACAAAGAAGATAAGACTCGTCCGGTGTTGTGCCTCTACAGTTGCCATACTAACTTCTTGTCTAAGTCTCTAGTCGACCAAATGGGGGTATGGACCTCTAAGTTCTATAGTTTGGATAAACACTATCATCTTATGCTAGCATATAGTTAATGTTATTCAATTATATTTCATTAATGGGTCAAAAGGACTATGTGATACTAGGTTGTAAGGTAAACTACCCAACTTACAAGAATTAACTAATACTGTAACTGCCTTATGGGATAAAGTAGAAACTCTTATTAGGGTATACTAGAGAAAGATCTTGGTACCTATTAGGGTATCCTATTGCATTATAAAACTCCATAGGTAATGGTCATCTTAAGTCTTAATCATAGTGCTTATAGAACAAAGCGTTAATATTAAGAATGGAGAAGTTACTGGCCCTTAAGTGAAAGAGTACATAACATGTATTGAGATATGGGTACAAATTACTTGATTTGAAACTAAAGGATAATCATAAAATCATAATCTAAATCAATAACTCAAACTATCAAGTTCTAACTACTAAGCACATAATTTTAAAATTCAAGATTAATAACTATAATCCGAGCAAACTATATATCCTAACATAAAAGAAATCACTTGGCCTACAATCAGAAGGGTTATGTGGCACGAATTGAAAGATGAAAGAAAATTTTAGTCGTCGCACAAATAGCGAGCGTTAAGGTTTTGAAGAAACAAATTTTGAAATTAAATAGAAAGACTCTTGATAATATCATAGTTTCTTAAGGAAATATGGTATGCTAATCTCTGTGTTCGAGTTATGATCAAGAGAAATATTCTATTCATTCCGCTTGGCTTCCTAAGGTACTGTTATGCTAATATCAAGACAAGAATCTAAATTTATAGTTCTCTAATACTATCTCACTATGAAGGTTAGGTTTAGTCATAATATTCAACCTTGGATTTCTATTGGTTCCTCAATACTAGGGTCAAATAATATGGTCAAATTTATAACTAACCCTAGTAGTGTCTATACTACTCTCAAGTCCTTCATAGATATATCAAGGGAAAGTGGTCAATTAATCTACAGGTAAGGGATGCTAGGGTTCATTAGGTATGCTAAACTTAGTGATGTGTAAATATTTTAGTTGTATTTTTAGTAGGAATGTTACCCTAATTATCATCCTAACAATAAAGATTCTTATATTCTAGCAGAAGGTTATACTCAAGGAACTATTAGGGAAGTAGATGAATCAAGCATGATACAATTATTTAAATAGAATGGATTGGAAGGAAGGTGAGTCATAGTCAATTGTGGATGAGATCCTATACTATAATCCTATTTGCAGGCTTGCTCGGTATAGTAACGTAACCGAGATAATATACTCTCGAACTGCATAGGCTACCACAAAAATATGTCACGCTCCAGTCCCAAAATACGTAGGACTAGAAATACGTAAGCATGCTAGCCATATGTATATGGCAACTCCAATATATGAAAACCATAACACATATGTACGCTGTATTATGAACAATAATTTATAAGTGTTATATATTTCTCTCAAGTCATAGGGCATAACTAAATCTCATCCACAAAAATCAAATAGACATGAATAACCAATCAACTATATAACTGAATCAAGTATAAAATGCTTGATAAGAACAAGTAGTTGGGTGGAGACAAATCCACTACCAAACTAGAATATAAAAGAAATAAAATAAGTACATCTAATGATCAATGGGGCTCGAAGAGAAGACCTACTCGAAAGAGAGAGAAGTAGCAAGTTCTGATCCGTGCTCCTACGAATAGTCATGATCTTCTACACCTGGAAAGGGACCAGGTCCTCAGAGGGACGTAATAAGATACATAGAAGCATGCCAATAAAATATTAAAAATAAACATCCAAAGGGTCATCTAACCGCCTATGTGAATGCACTTTGAGAATAACTTTCTAATACGTGGGTTATCTGGCTAAAATGGGATTGGCATGATTCTCTCGGAGAATCAGGGGCCTAAAAAGTATGACATCTTTTGAACGTCAGAGGCCGCCTGTAGATAATATAGGGGTCATCTGACCACGCATCTCCGGTGGAGCGTGCGGGATACACAAGAAAAGTACAAAGGAGCCCAAATGCCTTACTTGTTGTTCTCCCTACCCCATGCTCTATTCATGCCATATCCATGATACGATGATACCTATAATAACTGCCAAGTCATTTAACATATCTCTATTTGCAGTTATTTCCTATCGCATGTCCCATACGTACTAATGATCAGTCAATACGTAAGTCCGTGATCTATATGAAACTCACAACTCGTGTAAGAAATGTGTCATAGCCAATGAAACATAAGAATGCCTCATGATAATGGGATGGTCTCATAAAACTAGGTTAACATGCATAATATATAATAAAGATAAAATACAACGCCACCGTCGTTGTACCCAAGTTATTCTTGAACGCGCAGTTTATATAGCAGTTAAAATATATGAACTAAATAACAGAAATAAAATACATGCACCATATGAAATGTAAATCATAGTATAATGGCAAGGTATACTTGCCTTCTCTGAAAAAGGATGAAGTCATAACTCAAGGCGTCATCCGATCTACCCGTCACATAAATTAAACAAGTTAGGTTACAAAAGTGGGTGAATAGGTTCCTTCATTTTAATCTATTTTAATTCTGAATAAAATAACCTAAATATTATTTTAATCTTATTTTAATCTAATTTTATTGTTAAATCCTAATTTTGGTCCAAAGAAAGTTAACTTTACGGATTTGTGATCCGTGACATACAAATCGAGGCAATCCGTTGACCAAAAAGTTAATTGACTCAAATCCTTGATTTGTGTGTATAATTCTATAGATTTTAGTGCTACATGAACTCCGGAATCGACGGTTTCATAAAATTACAAGTCGGTAAAGGGTTAGGGCGCACAGATGACAATTTTTGGTGGTTTTCTATTTACGTCTACGTTACACGAATTTTACAGTTGACTAAACTTGCATGTTAAATTCTGGAAAAATAATTTTATGGAAGTTCATCGTGTCAAATTTTTGAAACTTTAAACGGCTCGTAATTCTGAGTTCGAAATCTCGAGAAATCTCGAAAATACCGAAATACGTCTGATTTCGGACAACTGACACTTTTAGAATTTTTTGGAAAAATAGGTTCATAAATTATTAAAATAATTTATATATTCAGAAAACTAACCTTGATATGGTTCTAAAAAAAAACTGGAGCACGTTTGTAGTCCGGAGCTAGGAGATATCGTCTTTTTAAGTCGTCATAACTACTAGAAAATGAGGCATAATTTATGACAAATTTTGACTATTTTTAGACGAAAAAGAGAGGAGTTTGGGGAAAAAAAATGAAAGATGAGTTTATTCTATAATTCTAATAGGTATTTATAATGGTAGAGATTACTTAATTGAATACGACTAGAATAGGCTAATTTGGATATGATTATGATCAGTTTAAATAAGGATAGGATATGCATGAAGTTGCTTTCTTAGTAGGCTCAGGATTTGAATTAATATAAAATATAGTTTAAATTTATCTCAATAATTTATAATCTTAAATAGAATTTAATATAATACAAATAATTTATATATAATCTTATTAATATCTATTAACACTAAATTATCATCTATCTAATATTAAGACTTTATATATCCAAATAAATCCTCAATAATTCCAAAAATCCAAAAATTCCTTAAAATTCTAAATAAATTATGAAAAAATATATTTAAATATTTTAAATCTAAAATAAATGTTTGGTAGTAACAACATTCAAGTATGGTCTCATAATAAATCATGAAAGTCCTAAAAATTTACGTTTCATAGGTTTTAATTACCCAAAAATTCTAGAAAAATCTCCAAAAATCTAAAATAGCCTAAAAATAATTCTAAATAAGTATTTATATAAGTAAATATATCAAGAAATTTATTTTCTAATTAACTAAGAGAATACTCTAAGAAAATTCAATATCTATAATAAATATAATAATATAAAATACACATAAAATACCTATTTTGGGTGTGGGGGTTTATAGTTATTATGATTGAGTTTCTTGTGAGTTGATGATCATGCATATTCATTGTCCTCCATTTTGAGTTGAGATATAATGACAGGTTATGAAATCATATTTTGTGTGAGTTGTTAGATGGCTATATTGACCTAGACTGCGTTCTACCACCGATGCTGCGCCATAGATAGGACGTACCCGTGACTCATGCCCAATTTTTAGGTACGAGTCATGACAGTAACTCACCAGTTTATTCTACTGGAGAAGAAAAGAAAGATTTGTTCAAGGGCGAACTATTGTCTTCTCTTTAGGGGATAATAAATAGAATATGATTCGAAGGTAATATGGACTTGAATCACATTACACTTATTGACTGGTGTATAAGCATGTGAGATTATTCCCAACCCAACTAGGGATCAAGAATATGATATTCTTAAAACAACTGGACTTTAAGAATAGAATATTTTTGTTGGAGAGAATCGTTTCAATGATCTCAACGAAAGTATTCCGTTGGATCTGAGTATTGTCCCACTGGTTAACTTTGAAGATCCATTACCTATTTCTTATTCAAGAATGAATATAGGTAATAGTTTGAGAGGCCGTATAGGCTATGAGTTGCTGGGGATTAAAGATGTATTTGTTGTAAATATTATTTTAATCTGCTGGAGATTGAGAGGAATATGTCGTACTTAGACATAATACTTCTTGAGAAATTTGTCATTGATAGGCATCATTATCAAATCTCCATTAGGCTTTGTCACGACCAGCACCCGGTATAGGGGCACGAGTACGTGGGTACGTCCAGCCTACGTCGCTGCATCAGTTGTAGAACGCTGTCTGAATCTTCTGTACTATCTAACATCTCACACACAATATATATATATATATATATATATATGTATATATATATATATATATATATGTATATATATATATATATATATGTATATATATATATATATATATATATATATAAAATATATGTTATGCCATCCCATCTATAAATGGAGGAGCAATATGATAATATAATAAAGGATAGTCAATACTCAATCACATATAAAAACTAAAGGAAGATTTAAGCACAACATGGAATAGAATAAAAAGAAATACAAGTCTCAATATATCACAGGTCCAACTCAACATCTAAACACAACTCAAGATATCAAAATAATAGTACAATTCAAAGTCTAACTAGAAACAACTACTACAAGATATAAAAATCTAAATGGCCTCAGTATCTGGCACTACATCCTCAGGTGACACTGCATCTATTAGCCCATAGTAAGTGGGACACATCCTCACTAATCATTCATCTGAAAAATATATCTAGTAAGGATTCGAGCAAAGTATAACCCAATAGCAGCTATAATTAATTAATAATGACTATAAACAGAAATAAAGAATATAATATAAGATGAAAAATAATGAACAATATCATACTATGGTAGAAGAAACAGGTAGACAAAAGCAATATGGTATACACTGATTACAAAAAAAAAGAATAAGACAAAGAAATAGAATATGGTGAAGAACTGTAACTATACCAAGTGTTTGAAATACTAGTTAGATATGTGATCGGCTTGCGGTAAACATTGTCTACTTAAATGTTGGATAAACATTGTCTAACTTAAACATTGAACATTGTCTAGGTTTTGATCACATATCTAGCTAACACTTCCCCTTTTTCCGACTAGTACAATGGATCCAACCATGATACGTTACGATGCAAGATACTTAAAGCATTGTAAAATATTAAACATTAAACTTTGAACTTGAATATTGTCTAATATTAAACATTGTCTATTGACCATATGAGAACATGAGGCATAATGAAGCAATAAATAATATCTCATGACTGAAGATCCATGTGTATACTAATCCGTGTACCAATACGTCAGGAATCAAGTTATACATTTCTAAATACTTGTATTATAGTAATTATCAAATAATAAAAACTATCAAATAGTGGAAACTACCAGAGAATGTACTCGCTTGTGGTCCAAAGTAATGAATGTCAAACTGTGTCCGAACTGGTGTCACACAGACCTATATATGGAATATTACATTAATAAAAGATTTTAGAATAAAAAATAAGTTAAATTAGTCAAATTATAGGTCATAAAACTATTTCTAAGTCAAAATAGTCAAACTAGGTCAACTCTAGGTCAAACTAGTCAAACTGGCTATTTCTAGGTTTTATGAGTCCATCTCTAGGATATTGGGTCCATACACTATGTAACTAGGCTATACTAGCTATGTTAGGATACTAGGATACAAACACTATACCGTATCATAAGATACGTAAATTATCATAAGATACGTAAATTATTAGATATAAAATACAATAATATATATATACAAGATAAAAATATATAGTACCCCTAGATAAACTAATGCTAAGTGGATTGTCTTTGAGCCAAATACGGTATCACACCACCTACACACCCCTCTTGATACACAAACCCAATACCTTGAGTATAAACCAATACCTTGACAGTACCTTGGTATCACAAGGTAATCCAATATCTAGCCATACACATCTCACTATACACTAACATGCATTTATAATTATAACTTATAACAATACTATACCAAACTAACATATTAATATAACCATTTGATATTCAATACCCATACCCTATGATACCTCAACTCTCATTACCTTGGAGTAACTCAAGGTAAACTAGAAATAATATTAACCAATGCTAATGCTAACTAGTGCTTTTATATATATATATATATATATATATATATATATATATATATATATATATATATATTTATATTTATACTAAATAACATATATACATATAAACTAACAATATTAACTAACCTAGTTTATACATACAACTAAATCTCTAATGCACTTGTGCTACACACTATTTCTACTACTGCTTATTTTTGCTGCTTCTGCTTATTGCTTCTATTGCTGCTTATTGCTTATGTTATTGTAGCTTACTGCTGCTGCTGTAGCTTACTACTTCTGCTGCTGCTGTTGTAGCTTACTGCTTATTGTTTGATGCTGCTGCTGCTTACTGCTTCTTCTGATGCTGCAACTTGATGTTTCTATTGTTGCTTCTTGCTCCTTTTGCTGCTGCTTCTTGGTGCAATTTCTTGCTGCTATTTATCACTGCTTATCCGACCTTCCCCTAGCACACATATACTCACTTATACACATACACTCACTTACACACACACATACATATATACATATATATATATATATATATATATATATATATATATATATATATATATATATATATATATATGCTTACACATCTTAATACTCATAGCGCACATGAACTTTCCTAGTCTCCAATGACCACCAACATATCACAAATGACTTAGAAACATAACTATAACTATAACTATAACTATAACTATATATATATATATATATATATATATATATAGAATAAGGGAGGTGAGATGGCACCTCACTCTCAAAACAAGGGTGGCGGTGACGTGGCACAATTTCAACCACACATTTCATAATTGGCAAATTGCACTTAACCCCCTCCCCTCATTTGTGTGGTTGGGATTGTGCCACATCACCGCCACCCTTGTTTTGAGAGTGAGGTGCCACCTCACCTCCTTTATTCTCTCTCTCTCTCTCTCAATATATATATATATATATATATATATATATATATATATATATATATATATATATATAACAACTATAATTATAATACTCTAATAGTTATAACCAAGGTAATTTAAATTAGAATGCAAAGTATCAAACACGTGGAGTGCACCGTACTCGTATCATACTCAATCTATGATACGCTTACGATACGGCTCCACCACACCACCAAACGTATCCCGGAGGACACGAGCAAGTCTAGAATCATAATTAGAAGCAACACGAGGTGTTAGCTACTCATCTACGTTTTCGTATCAAAATATGACATGCTCAAACTCCCGTGTCGGAAGAAAACTCCTAAATTAATCTGTATCACCAAATTATCGTGATACGACCTACATGTATCCAATTGTGGACACATACCTAGTCTCATACAACAAAACACATGTTAATTTGGTCTAATTGACCTATTGACAAACATATTATATGCCAATCTCAGAATTTCTCCAAAATTGATACAAAATACCACATAAAACTCATAATACATAGCCAAATAGCCTAGAACTTGTTCCTATAGGTAGTCATATGCCATGGGGTCATTCCTAATGGTCAAATGCATGATTAAGAAGATATAATAAGAGAGAATTTTAGAAATTACCAATTGGAAGATGGATTCCCAATAAAAATGCAATTGGACACGATCTCTTCACCAATACCTTTTTTCTAGTGCTCCTTGCTTCTCCAATCTCCAAAACTTTTTGAGTGATGAGAATAAGAGAGAATAGAATAAATTTGGAAATAATTGATGGAGGAATTATGTAGAAAATCAATGGAGGAAAATCTAAAATTGGGGATCTAGAATTTTAGATCTAGAATGAATGAGCAATTGAGAGGAGAGAGAAATAAGAGAAATGAATGGCCTATATGTGGTCGGCCCCAAGTTCCCCCCTATCCAAGCAATGTACAATGACAACTATGCCCCTACATGCTAATATGAGGAATAATTAAGAAAGTGTATTTTGGGAAGTCTCTAACTAATTATAATTAAACTAATTCTCCTTAGTTAATTAGTGGGAATGGGTTCATTGGGCTTACTCCATGTTGGCTCACTATTTGTCATGACAAGTTTAATTTATGTCCACTAATGTCAAGTCAAATTAAATAGGCTAGCCCAGTAACTAAATTAAATGCTACAAGTCTCTAATTAAATATAACACTCTAATAATTAAATAACTAATACAAGCATCAAATAAATATACATGGCCCACTAATATTAATATTATATTCCTAAAATTAAATAACTAGGCCAAATTACCAAATTACCCCTAGTTGAAAAAGTGGAGGTGACAGGCTTAGCGACCCTGTAGGCTCCGTTGGAGAATACTCTCTCCACCACATAAGGGTCTTACCATTTAGCTTAGAATTTGTCTTTGCTCTTATGGGTTGTTATCATAGTTCTCCTTACTGAAAGGACCAATTCACCGACATGAAATATTCTTTCTTTGACTTTTTAAATAAAATTTTTTGAAATACGTGCTTGGTATAGCTGAATACGTTGTTGAACGTGCAGGCACGTTTCATCCAATGCTTCTAATTCTTGCAGGCATAATCGATCATTATTTTTTACTGTTAGCTCATTATCAAAAGCTATTCTAAAAGAAGGTAAATGAATTTCAAGCGAAAGAACAACTTCACATCTGTAGACCAAAGAGAATGGTGTACAACCAGTTGGAGTTCGAACTATTGTACGATAAGCCCATAAATACCCCCCGAGTTTCTCATTCCAATCGCATTTGTTGGATGAGACAAAATTTTTAAGGAGTTTGATTATGGTCTTGTTGAAGGCTTCCGCTAAGCTATTGGATGCTGGATTGTAGGCCGTAGATTATATATTCTGGATTCAATTATTGTCACAGAACCGATAAAATATTTGACTAGCGAATTGCTGTCCATTGTTATATATTATCCTCCAGGGAACATCGAAATGATAGATAACATAGTTTTGATGAAGTTAGTTACGTTGGACGTCTTAACTTCGATGAGCGGGACTGCTTCTGCCTATTTGGAGAAGTAATCAGTTATTGCAAGTATAAACCGATGTCCTCTAGAAGAAGTTGGGTCGATCGGACCAATAATATCCATTTCCCAAACTTCAAAAGGCCAGAAGGCAGCTGTAGGGTGTAAGAACTTTGTTGGTTGGTGGATAAAATTAGCATAAATTTGGTATAATTTGCATTTACGAGCATAATCTATGGCATCTGCCACCATGGTGGGCCAATAATCCCTCATAAGAACGACGATATATTATTTTGGATGAGGCATCATAGTAGAATCGGAGTGATAGTCTTTTAATATATATGGTTTCTGGAAGAATCCCATAAATAATGTAGTCTATAAAAGGGTTTCTCGAATCTTTATCCATGGAAGTTGACTTTATGACGTAACTCTGTTCAACGTGCAAGTTATTCTTTGTATAGAACAATTCCTGTCCTGTTAGCATAATTGAGTATCGTCTATTTAGGGGAATTGCTAATGATGCTGCTAGACCGACCAAAGCAATTGCTTCCATATTCTGTAACCGAGCTACATGTTCGATAAAAAAATACTTTAAAAGTAAAGGCTAGTTCGATTGCTGCTTGATGATAAGGGATGAGGTCTTCATGCCAAACCTCTTACTCTCCCCTGATCTGATTGACTATCAACTTGGAATCTCCGTAGGCTTCAAGATATTCTATGTCTAATTCTTTAGCTAATTGGAGACCGATGAGTTGAGCATTGTATTCTGCCATATTATTGGAACATGGTTCACTGAGAGAATATTCTCGATAAATGAGTAGTTTGTCAGAAGATGCTAGGATTAAGATAACTCCAGCTACTATGTTTCCTTTGGGTCCTATTCTTGATATACCATCAAAGAATACTTGCCAGGTGTTATCTCCCATTGCCATATTAGACTCTAAGACTTCATTTGGGATGTCATCATATAGTTTGAAAGTTTTTTATACAGGATAAGCTGCCAGGAAATCAGCTAGCTCTCGACCATGACTTTTTTTTGCGGGACATATACCATGTCATAAGGTGATAGTAACATTGCCAATGTAGTAAAACGAGAATTTAGTATACTTGGCTTAGTCGTTAATACCCGAAGAAGATTTACTCTGGATATAACATGAATGGTTTGACCTGACATATTTTGTCGTATCTTCTGAATAGAAAATATCAAGGTGAGGCATTCTTTTTCTACTGGATTGAATCAATTTTCAGCACCGACCATCATGTGACTGAGATAATAGATCAACTGTTCATGGTATTTGTTACTCTTTTAAGCAATAAAAGTTCATTGGAGTGATCCATTGCTAGAACATACAACAAAAAGGGTTTCCCTACGATCGGAGACAACAGAACTGGCAAATTTGTTAAATGTCATTTGATGTCGTCGAATGCTTGTTGATACGCTCTATTCCAAATAAAGGATGTCTTTCTTCATTAATTGAGTGACGGGTCGGCATCATTTCGAGAGATAGGAGATGAATATCCTAATATATGCCAGATGGCCTTAAAGACCACGAAGTTCTTTGAGATTATATGGAGGCTGCATTTCGAGGATAGCTTTGATTTTGTCGGGATCAATGTGAATACCTTTGGAAATTATAACAAATTCGAGTAACTTGTCACTAGATACTCCTAGAAAGGATTTAGTTGGATTCATCTTCAATTGTTGGTGTCACATCATTTCAAACACATTCTTCAAATCTTAAAGGTGATCATCTTTAAGACGGCTCTTGATAGCAATATCATCTACGTGGCATTCTACTATTTTTCATAAATACTTTTGAAAAATTATACTCTTGGCTCGATGATGCTTTGTACCAGCATTTTTTAAGCCGAAGGGCATGACTGTATAACTGTAAACTTCCAACGGTGTACGAAAAGAAGTATATTTTTTGTCATCAAGTGATATCTTAATTTGATTGTATCCAGAGAATCCATCCATTAAGGACATAAATTCAAATCAGCATGTATTTTTTATCATGATATCTATAATGGGAATAGGAAATTTGTCTTTTGGACAGGCCAAGTTCAGATCTCGATAATCTACGTAGACCCGAACCTTTCTATTTTTTTATGACTAGAACAACATTGGCTACCTAGTCGGGATGTTGCTCTTCTCGAATGAAGCCACATGCTATTAGTTTTTTGACTTCTCGTTCAATTATATCCATCATATCCGGACGAAATTGTTGTTGTTGTTCCACTGGCTTAACATTTGAAAAAATATTAAGATTTTGTATAGCTATTTAAGGATCCAGGCCAAGCATATCCTCATAACTCTAGGCGAAGACATCAATATACTTCTTTATTAGCTGGACTAAAGATTTTTTATCTTCTTTAGGAAGACACTTGATAATAAAATTTGGTCTTGGGAAAGATTCTTCTCCAACATCAATTTGGACTATTTCATCCTCTATAGGTGGTTTACGTTGCTTAAACCGAAGCTCCCATTGAATATCCATTTGTTGTGCCTATGGATCATTTTTGAATGGTTCCAATAGTTCAACGTCTTTATCTTCTGGTGCAATTAACACCATATTTACAAAGAATGCCTGTTTGAATATGTCACCCATACTTTTATAAAAATCCTAAAATGATGAGTCAAACAAATAAGAATATGTCTTTTCTTCTGATCATGAACCATCAGGACTTGTTGGTGGTGTAACATATCCCAAACTATGACCAGTCCACTGGTAGTATGTTTTCGGCTTACGTTTTGGAGATAAGTGACGTATAGGAGTTCGTCTGCCTTTTTCATAATTTAGTCCCAAATCAGACTTTAAATTGTAGCCTATCCCTTGCATAATTTTCCTGGCTGGTTGGCTATAACAATATATTTGTATTTTTCTAATATCTTCATCTGAATCATTAGTCTGTGTGACTCTTTTGTTTCTAGCTTTGCCAAAAATTATCTGACATCGCTTGCCCTATCTTGCTGGGACTATAAAGTATGCATCCTCATATGGTTTATATAATGAACTATATATAAATAGAGATGCCACTAGTATGGACAGAGGTTCGTGAAGATAAAGGGCCTCTAAGAATTTTTCAGCAAAGGGATCAACATCAATGTAGTGTAAAGTAGTGTCTTATGTATTCATAAAATATAAGATTTTTTTATCTTCCACATAGTCATGAGAATCTTTAGCCTTGACAGAAAGCTTGGCAAGATTGATGACTTGGGATTGATTCACTGATGTTGGTTGCTTGTTACGATGAAGGTCGATAACAAAGGGTTTATTTGCCAGTGTCAGTTATTCATTCCATCGAAGGTTGATAACCAATGAAGGTGACTTATGCAGGTCGATGCCGAGAGGCTTTGAAGGAGTTAGACGAGTAGTAGCTCCTTTGACTCGGATTATCAAAGGCTCTTTATTTGGGTTGTCTTCATCTTCATCAATAGCTTGATTAGCTTCTTATTTCATCCGGTGTATAGAGTGCAGAGTCAACGAAATAGGCTTTGACACATTTGAATGGGTTGAGGTCAGCTACCTCTGTTTTGACTTCTCTTTTATTATTTATATATTTGAAGCATTGATGTAGGGTGGAGGGTATAATTTTATGCTCGTGTATCCATGGCCGTCCCAATAAATATTATAGAATACGTCAGAGTCAATCACATAGCATGTGACTTTAGTACGTAGATCGCCTATCTGAATTTTTAGGCGTATCTTTTCCAGCGCCTATCTGAATTTTTAGGCGTATCTTTTCTAGCGGTTTACTCCTTCCAGTATTGAAGCCTAGAATGGTAGCGCTAGTAGCAGACATGTTGTGCATTGGTATCTTCAATTTCTCTCAGTAGGCTATAGGAATGATGCTGAGTGAAGAACTACGGTCGATGTGAATCCGGTTCACCTTAATATCCAATGTAACCGGTATAATACAGAGGTTTGTCATGCTGACTATCCTTGTGTAACATGTCATCTTGCGTGAAGGTGATATTGGGAATCTTCTCGATCACGATGTGGCATTGAGGACACGCTAATGGCTCTTCATCAGGAGTCCTGAGTTGATTTAAGCATGATTCTGCATATATCAAAGCTTCGTTCAAAGCTTCATAAGTCTTCTTCGATAAATGAAGTAACTAAAATATGGAAAGTCGAGCTGGGGAATTGGCCAGTTGTGCCAATATAACAAAATTATAGGGCTTTTCAAACCCTTGTGGTACATTATTCTTCAATGATTTGTCGAAGCGTACTTACTTTTGCTTTTCTTTCTCTACCGTAGTAGGCTTCGAAGGACCAGGTTTGATTGTGACTGGAGCAACAGGAGTTAGTGAAGTAGGAAGAGTATAAGGAACATCATCCAGGATAGATTTGCAAGTTTTATGATAATCTTTGCATGACCTGGTACCAGTCATTGTAGAAGCATAAAAATATCTCCATGCGCTCCAGTTTACAGTCAACAAATAAGTAAGGTATGCATAACTGTGGTGGACGCATAACAGCAGCGGACGCATGATGCCCACGGATAGGCCGAGACATATACCATCCTGTGATGCATCGTCCCTAAAGTCACCTAAGAGAATTTATGACTCTGACCAAATAGATAGTCATTCTGACCGCCTCGAATCTAGTACCGCTGATTGGAATCCATGCTAACAGATGCGTTATAATTACTTTTGGTAGTATAATACTGTTTAAATTCTATAAAAGCAGAAAATAACAAAAGATCAATGCATCTCTGGTCTAATCCGTCCCAGACTCCATGCGTTCTATGCGTCCCTGGTCCAATACGTCCCAGACTCCAAGCATTCCAGGCATCTTTGGCCCAATGCATCCCAGAATCCATGTGTTCTATGCATCTTTGGCCCAATATATCCCAGACTCAACGTGTCCCATTCGTCTTTGGTCCAATGTGTCCCAGACTCCATGCGTCCCATATGATTTTGACTCCATGCGGCTTTGACTCCATGCAGTTCACATATGCGGTCTGAACGATCACAAAGCAGGGTGGTCGCATAAAATCCCCTGACACAGATTCTGATATCTATCAGAAGTTCTGACACCTCTCTCATCACCCTGAGATGCTTCAGAATCCTTACAGACGACGATTCAAAAAAAGACAACAAGTCACGTTAGTGCATTAATTGTCTCGACAGACGGGCCATGACACGTGTCATACGTATGCAGCTTCAAAGACCCATGCGGCTTCGACATCATGCGACCAGAGTGTCCACCTGACCAAGGCTAAACAAGAGGATGCATGCGACTTCCAGACCCAGGCAGCCTCTTCCACGTACAGCTAGAGGGTTATTCCGACCAAGACCAATGAGAGCTTCTATACGACTACAACAGTATGTGGCTCTTGTCTCACAAGATTTTCTATTACAATCAAAGATAATTTCTCGCACAGTTAGGGGTGACCGAGTGTCCTATTGACCTAGTTATCCGCATAACAACCCCGGGATCTCTTTAAATAGAAAATCCTAACCAAACCCACGTGGTGGCTGGCCCACACTATGCGACTACCATTACGGTTGTATCCTACTGAAGAGGGCCCCCGGCCACCAAGCACGGGGATATACGGCACCCATTGCACGGCTATAAATAGCGAGGTACTACCCCTATACAAAAGGCTAGGCTAACTATCTGCAGATTCATACTTGAACCAAGGAGATAAGTTTCTGCGTCCGGATCATCCACGGAGTAAAGAGAGTTGCTACACTCCTAACCCTCCGTCGTTACCCCCCAGATCAAAATAAATTTGTACTTAGATTATCTCTTAGGACTCTACTCTGTACTCTCAAGTTTGTTAATCAAAATCAAGTCCTCTTAGTTTTTTTTTATTTAAATGGTAAACACGATGGCGACTCTGCTTGAGAACAAATTCTTCTCTGTTGAGAAATTGGTGACGCAATCTAACGCGGCCAAACTTGGCTCAACATAAAAGATGCTGGTAGTTTTCTTCGACCAGCATGCATTTGAGAAAATATTCTCTGAAGGAAGTGTGAATACTTTTCCAAGGCAAGCCAAGCTCAAGAAGACCCACAGAATATGGGTAGCAAAGGCTACTGTGCCTCGCCCAACTGCGGAGGAGGTGATCTCCGCCTCTCAATATGTTCCGGAGGAAGTCCACCTCTATGCGACATCCTCGGCTGGAGCAAGAACTGCTCAGCACTTGAAATTTGGCAAAGAAAACTACTATGATGCCAAACGTTCTGGGGATGGGACAGGGCCTATGCATCCAAGAAGGAGATCTCATAATATTTTTCATGCGGCATCACCTCACAGCCGCAGGCAGACAGCCGCATACGTCTTTGATGGTAAAAGAACTTCTGTTTTTGACCGTATCTTATCCGGCGCAGATCCTATGCGACCTACTGAGGGTGGCAAAAACCCAAATCTGGACTCTTCTTACTACGCGCCTGCGAGTGCTAAATTGAAGATATCTAGGGCAGTACGAGCTTGTCGAGCTCAAGCAACTGCTCATGCGACTGACTGCCAACATGCATCGATAATTATTACGTGGGCCTCTGAGAGAAAGTTGTACAAAACTGACCCATGCATCCAACCCAAAGGGACAAGCGGACATGGTTCATTCCAAAACACTTTCATTAGTTCCTGGGGGCAAGTTCATGTACGAACCCAGGTTCGGGAGCAAATGCACCGCCTGCACGTCTACGTGCTCGGGATACCCGGACTCAAAGGTAAAACATCCTTCGCATGATGTTCACGAAGTGATCACTCACAAGCTCAAAGCAAGGGAAACTGCTATAGCGTACGATGTGCTCTCTTCCAGGCAATGCTACACTAATATTATCATCGACTACTGCTGCAATAAAGCACCAATACTCACAAATAGACAGTCGGTCTTCCGATGACTGCACCGAAAAGCACCTACGCGACAACAACTCAAAGATCAGGTGCAAGTATCAGAGGAGGAGGAGTTGCCCTCTGCCTCATGCTACTCAACTGGAAGGCTTCTCGCTACAAAAGGAAGAAAACAGTCAAACACCTCCAGTTCGACACTCTCTACTACTGCATCACGAAGGCGATTATCAGGAGGACTGACGATGGCACCCGCAGAAGGCATCTTCCAGGGCACCCGCTCAAGGAGGAAGCTGCCAGCTCTTGGTGGTTGTTCTTCGTCATAACCCCTGGGGGTGGCCCAAGATGGGGGTAGTCCCCCGTGGAGGTACGCAATAATCCAGCGTTCCAAGGAGATAATGATCCCCACGGAACGGATCCCAAAAACTCTGAGGGTAGCTACCCTTATTAAGACAGCATTATCTTCTACACTGGAGGTAATATCCCCTCTGAATTTGAGCAGGATAAAACATCACCGGCTCTCCGCGAAGAATACCTACTACAAGGGTATGAAACATGAGGCACGGCCTCAACTGCCCTATCAGTTTCTCCCCAAGTAAGGATGGTTTGTATGGCCGACGATTAAGGCCCCGGTGACCGACAATGCCTCGAGGTTCTCGAGGCCATGATACATACGATGATGGAATTGATACAAGCCTTAACCCAAATAATACTAGAAATCAAGGCAAACATGGCCCCCTAACAAGCGAGGGCGTCAGGGCAAGCAATCTTGGACCCCAGAACCAACGGGGATTCAAACACAAATGTCCCATCTGAAGGCGATAATCCTCTCCTATCCGGCTCATCAACGGAAGACGAGGCCAAAGAAGCAATAAGAGAGGTCCGACAACCGGCGCTAAGGTTTATGAGCTACATCGGAACTTGTTCCACGATCTTGGGATACGGCAATCATACCTGATAGAATGGAGGAACGTACCATATCCACCCAAGTATAAATCCTTCAACATTAACCCGTTCGACGGAAAGTCCTTCCCTTACCGGTTTATGAGCTACATCGAGATCACAATGGGACACTTACCCCACAATGACGCTATCCTTACCAGACTCTTCGTCAAGTCATTATCGAGGGTAGCTTTCGACTAGTTCTGCAGTCTCGAAGACAACTACATCTCGTCATTTGATGACCTCAAGTGTCTATTCCTCAACAGATTCTATGAGGCTGGAAATGATATGACAATGTCGTCTCTGATGGATGTCGCCCAGGGTGAAAAGGAACCAATACGAAATTATATCGAGCGCTTCCGAAAAATGGCGCTAAGGTTTCCCCTTGGCAATCCCGAGGCCATACTAATGGAGACGTGCCAGAAAAATATGCTTCAGGCAGTCAGCCTCTGGGTGGGCAAGAGCCAGTCCAAGGACTGGACAACATTTATTATAAGTGTTATCAACACTGAAAAGAAGCTTAAAAATGCTCGGCTCTTGGGAATCCATATCCCTACAGCTTAGAAAAATGGCAAACATCCTGCCAACAACAGCAACAGCTGGCAATAGCAGCCATGATACAAAAAAAAGCAGGATAAGGTCGCCAATATAACTAAAAAGCCTAAGCAAAAGTAATCAGAGCCTCCAAAACCAAAGGAGACCTACTCTTTCGAAGATGGTGATGTCAAACCCATCTTTGACATAATGATGCAAGGAGGTAAGCTTTGCCTCCCCGACGTCAAACGCCAACCGGAAGCGACAGACATGAATAATTCGAAGTACTGTCACTTCCACCGCTACGTCCACCACCCGATGCATGAGTGCTATACTTTGAAGTGGTACATCCAGTGTCTGATTGACACCAAGGGTTTATATTTAGATTTTGACGACGTGAAGGTTACTGCTAACATGGTGTAAACCCCCTCACCCGAAATTAGGTTTACTTGGCTCATATAGTAGAATTAGGGCTAGTTTGAACCCAATTAGAATTTAGAACATGGCATATGATTTAACTGTACATTATTTTTATCGCGTAGTGCACCTTACCGTTGCTTCGTTAATTGGAGTAGTACACTGGCCATTGTCTGTCTATAAATTCCATAACCCGGTCCTAGACTTGACCACCATCTATTCTGACCTCTGTATAATTTATAATCATACCTTCTGGTGCAATATTTTAATTGCACAATAAACGTCACGGACGTTATTTCGTAATTCTAAATAAAATACATCCTTGTACCCATGTGCGTCCCAGTCGAAATCGGGAACACAATCTAGACCATTTTGTACCACCCAAATTTTATTAATATTCTATACTGTGCCCTCTACGTCCCAGACCCTTTGTTCCGCCTAATTTTATTCCTAGGAACTCCTAATTAATTCCAGAATATCATGCGCATTCAATTTTAATAAATTAAATCTAATTTCTGCCCTTGTGCAATTTTTCCAATTGTTGGGGGCTATTATGCAAAAAATGTATCGAGGTGTCCCCACCGTTGGACAATACGTGAAGAAACCCAATTTTCCCTTCACGTGGATTTTTCCGTAATTTTGGGATGTGCAACGCGCGCACATCGCCCCGTATATTAATCTATCCTTGCATTTAAATAATGCAACTCTAGCCCTCCAAACACCCTCATGTGAGCCCAAGGCCCCAATTCCAAGGAGAGTTGACCAAGCCCACATTGTCCTAGGTCAAATCCCCAAACCCAAATTTCATGTATATAAACAACTATTTCCCTTCCTTTCTTTATTTTCCCCAAAACACCTAAACCTAACTACACCCCCAGCCGAATGCATCCATCCCCTTCCTATTCATCTTCAATCCCCTCTCGCCGGAGCAGACCGGCCGGAGACCGCCGGACTCCACCTGCACCACCTCCCATGCTGTCTTCTCCATCCTCCTCCGTTCCCTCGACTCTCCTCGACCCGTCGGATTCCGTCGACGATACCCCGACCGCCTGCTCCATCTGGCTGACCTGAGCCGAGCCTACTCCACCGGCACCTCGACAGCAACCCGAGCCGCGGTTCTCCGCTGAACCGCCTGGCCAGAGACAGCCACGACCATCTCTACCTCTCCCTCCCTTCTTCCTCTCCTCCGCCTGACCTTCGCCTGACCTCCGCCGGCCTCCCTCCCACCATGACGCCTCGCCGAGCACGGTCACCCGAGCCCTCTGCGATTAACGTCGGAGATCCGTCGTTCTTCCTCCGACAGCAGCCTGCACCCTCCCCTCCTCACTGATCTCCCCTTCCCCGACCTCATCTCGCCAATCTCCTCCTCGCTCGGAGTCGCCAGCAACAACGACGGAGTCTGGAGCCTGACCCCCTGGAACCTGGCCGTGTCCTACCTGCTCCTCCCTATTCCCTTCCTCCCTCGACTCGAACTCGTCGATGTTCCGTCGCCTGAGTTCCTCATCCAGCAACCTCCATTATCAAACACCACCACCATTAACCCAACCACCGTCGCCATCGCCCCACCTCGTCTCCGGCCTACACGATATCACCACCACCCCAGCCCGCTCAGATCAGAAACCGAGCCCCACCAGTCGACACCCCCTCTGCCAGATATCACCTCCCCTGACCGGACTCCGGTAGCTCTCAAGCATCATCATCAACCTCGTATCAACTCCTCATCAATCCATTCATTCTCAACACGTAAACCATTATCGTCCTTGTCATCACCCTTGTCCATGTCATCACCCTTGTCCACGTCATCACCCTCGTCATCCTCGTTATCATCAACCTATCATCATTATCATCGTCCATCGTCATTACCCTCGTCCTCATCGTGGAACCGTCACCCTTGCCCGACGACCCGCAGCAGTCACCCCCGATTTCCGTACCTGTGCACGCTGACCCCGGACACCTGTTAGATTTATCTGCGCGATTCCAGGAGCCGAATAATTGGACTACATAGCCTTCTTGCCAGGCAAATATACCTTGCCTTTGTTATACTGTTTAAATTCTGTACATTAGATGCATGTTTATTATCTTAAATTGTGCGCGTCCGAGAGAGACTCGGGTGCAGTCAACGGATGCGTTGACGTTAGGATAGTGTCTGACCTAGTGTCTAGTGGACCACCTAAAGTATGGAGTTATTGGTATGACTCCCAGGCCTTGACACATTTTCATACACGTGTTGTGAGTCTCATGTAGGGCACGGTCCTGCGTATGTGGTTGGCTACCTGTACTTGTAGGCGTGCGACGGATAGGGTATAACTGCTAATAGTGATGCATGTTAGAAGACTTAGCAGTTATTAGTAGACGGAGCATAGACTGTCATGATACAATGGCCTGATCCTTGTCCTTGTTTGGTTGTAAGGATGGGCTACTGTTCTAGCGATAGACTATGAGTCAGAGTTACGACGCCGAGGCGTAGTAGCTGACGCATGTTGTGGATACAACATGCTTAGATCATTGGGCGGGGAGGACGACTAGTAGGCATATGGGACACCCCACTTCCTTTATACTGATGCCACACTCGACGGAGTGATATGGACGATATATACTACACTGATGCCACGTTCTACGGAGCGATATGGACGTTATATTATACAGATGCCATGCTCTTCGAATATGGACGTTATTACTGAGCGCCCTCCTATGGGGGCATATGTGGCATATACTAGCCAGTTGTCACGATTGGTGAATTACGTCAGCATATGTCTAGCCTACACCTTCCCATATACTCAAGTTGTCCTCAAAGTGCATTTCACTTAGATGATTAGGTCACCCTGGAGTTATTTATTCAGTATTTACTTTATGGCATGTGTTTAAGTATCTTGTTATGTCCCTCTGAGGACCTGGTTCTCTGCCAGGTATATTTGTTCATGAGTATTCGCAGGAGCACAGATCCGGACTTGCTATGCATTTGCGATGAGGTCTTCTCGTCGAGCCCATGATTGGTAGTTGATATTCTTATGTGTATGTATCCAGACTAGTCTATATTCTTTAGTTCGGTAGTGGATTTGTGTCCATCCGACTATTCGCATTAAATGCTTTATTTTGGGTTCTAGTTATAGATATTGGTTATTCATTTAATTATATTGATTCTTTGGATAAGATCTAGATTATACCATGTGACTTGTGTTGGATTTATACCACTTGTGGATTTTGTTATTCATATACAGCGTACGTGTGTTATGGTTTCCATATATTGGAGTGCCATATTCATACGGCTGGCATGCTCACGCGTCCTAGTCCTACGTATTTTGGGACTAGGGCGTGACATGTTTTTAGTGGTGGCCCATGCAGGTCAGAGCATATTATCTCGGTTACGTTACTGTACCGAGCAAGCCTGCAAATAGGATTATAGTATAGGATCTCATCCACATCTGACTATGACTCATCTTCTTTCCAATCCATTCTATTTGAACAGTTGCATCCTGCTTGATTCATGTGCTTCCCTCTTAGTTCATTGAGTGTAGCCTTCCCCTAGAATATATAAGTCCATGTTGTTAGATAATAAGTAGGGTAACCTTCCTATTAAGAGTATAACTAGAAACTGATATATCACTAAGTTTAGAATATTTAAGTAAACCCTAGCATCCCTTCTCTATAGAATGGCTTACCATTATTCCTTGACCTAATTATGAATGACCAAAGAGTAGTATAGGCACCACTAGAGCTAGTTAGAGATTTGACTCTAATGTTTGACCCTAGTATTAAGGAACCAATAGAAATCTGAGATCGAATGTAGGGACTGAACCTAATGTGCATAGTGAGATAGTGTTAGGATATAGATTCTTGTCGTGATATTAGCAGACAGTACCTCAGGAAGCCCAGGGCAACGAGTATGACATTCCCCTTAGTCACACCCCAAATACGGAGATTGTTTGCCACCTTCCCCTTAGGAAACCATGATATTATCTTGAGTCCCTCTATTGTAGTTCATATCTTGTTCCTCCAAAACCTTAGCGTTCGCTAATTACGCGATGATTAATTATGATTCTTCTCTTCTTCTCCTTTCAACTCGTGCCACTTGACTCCTCGGATTGAAGGCCAAGTGATCTTATATATAGTTGCTAGGGTTATAGTTTGGTAATTTGAACTTTGAATTTTGTGCGTGGTAGTTAGAATTTGATAGTTTGAGTTGTTCCCTTTAGATTATGATATAATTATTCTTAGTTTTAAATCGCGTAATTCGTATCCGTAACTCGATACGAGTTGTATTTCCCTTTCCTCTTAAGGGTCATTAACTCTTCCATTCTTACTAATGATATCTGTATTCTATGAGCTATATGATTTAGACCTAAGATGGCCATTACTTACATGATACAATAGGAGACCCTAATAAATACTAAGATCTGTTCCTCGTATAGCCCAATAAGAATTGTACTTTATTTACCAGAACTTTATTAATTTGTAGGATCCCTTAAGATTGTCACAGTATTAGTTTATTATTTTAAGTTGGGTAGTATGCCTCACAACATAGTATCACATAGCCCTATTGACCCATTGATAGAGTATAATAGGGTGGCACAACTTTAAGACTTGCATGAGAAGATAGTATTTATTCAGACTGTAGAAATTATAGGCCCAAACCCCTATTTGGTCGACTAGCGACCTAGATAAGGAGCGAGCATGACAACTGTAGAGATTGTAGAATCTTAAGTTTGTATCTTGTTTGGTTTTTGTGAACTTAAATTATTTTTGTGCCTCCCCTCATCATAATCTAGCGTACTTATATTTTTGTACTACCTCGACTTATGCTGCTGTTACAGCCTAGTTTTGCAAGCTCAGTCTCTTATCAAGCTTGTTCATGACATATGTATTATTGGACGCGTACACTAATACATTTCAGAATCAGAGTACTATGGTCTGATCAACCATAGTGCGCTTGGTTCGCCCTTCGCATAACTATTTTACGTGGATTGAGATATATAGTGATTAGTAGACAAAATGTACTTGCCCTCTGGATATGTCTGAGCATATCGTATCCGTTACATAAATTGTACCGATGCGAGCATGTGAATAGGAATTACCAAAATAGAATTTCAATCCACAACTGCCTTGACAATTCTCATTGAATTCTTTAAACGCCTTTATCCCCATACTCCTAATCTATTACCTTCCCCTTGAACTCTTTATTATTGTTTTCCGTCTCCCCTTATTTCGGAAAGACGAAACCTTGTGCCTAGCATAAGTTGATACACAGATAGTATTAGATATACTCTATAGGCCAAATTACCTTATTTGATGATTGTTTTATAACCAAGGGCATATCACATGTAATATATTTGGTGTTAAAACTTTTTAAGGATTGAGTAGCATGATTAAGAAAAATTGAGGAATGAGATTTCTTAAATGTAAGCGCCTTATGTGATAGATGGGTAAACTCTAAGTTGGGTAGCAGTTGCATTTATTAGCTTGAGAGGAATTTCTTTAGATTGTGATCGAGCAAAATCTGATTGAAAGGTTCAAGTCATTTTAAAATTTTAAAATTTTGGACGAATAAGTAAGATGATGAGGATCAATGAATTTCAAATTTTCAGCACGTGATTTGAATTTTTAGAATTGGGGACTGAATTATCGATCTAACTCTCGAGGAAAATAAAATAGAACTATAAATATGAACTTGGTCGAACTGAATTCCAAATGCGATGATTTGAGTTAAGAATTAAATTTTGAGTGCTGGATCACCTATTGGAAATATTGAGGATGTAAATTAAAAGTGAAATCGGAAGAGTACGGAATTCATAAGTTGAAAATAAAAATAATATTTGATTATAATTGCTTTCTAGAGGATACTATGATAGTTGAGATTTCGAGATAAATTTTGAATCGGGGTGTCATATAAATTTGAATTAGATTTGATGGGAATTAATTAATTGGAAAATTGAGAAGATAGTGTAATAGGTTGAAGTTGATCTAAACAAGGGTTAATCAAATTTAAAGGTGATTGCGATGGAGTTGAATAAATCTAAATTTTTTGGAAGAGATCACGATTGTCTTACCTGATGTACACATGTGAAGGATTTAAACCAAATTATGCCCTATTTTAATTTCGAGGACGAAATTATTTTTAAGTTGGGTAGATTGTAAACCCCCTCACCCGAAATTAGGTTTACTTGGCTCATATAGTAGAATTAGGGCTAGTTTGAACCCAATTAGAATTTAGAACACGGCATATGATTTAACTGTATATTATTTTTATCGCGTAGCGCACCTTACCGTTGCCTCGTTAATTGGAGTAGTACACTGGCCATTGTCTGTCTACAAATTCTATAACCCTGTCCTAGACTTGACCACCATCTATTCTGACCTCTGTATAATTTATAATCATACCTTCTGGTGCGATATTTTAATCGCACAATAAACGTCACGGACGTTATTTCGTAATTCTAAATAAAACACATCCTTGTACCCATGTGCGTCCCAGTCGAAATCGGGAACACAATCTAGACCGTTTTGTACCACCCAAATTTTATTAATATTCTATACTGTGCCCTCTACGTCCCAGACCCTTTGTTCCGCCTATTTTATTCCTAGGAACTCCTAATTAATTCCGAAATATCATGCGCATTCTATTTTAATAAATTAAATCTAATTTCTGCCCTTGTGCAATTTTTCCAATTGTTGGGGGCTATTATGCAAAAAACGTATTGAGGTGTCCCTACCGTTGGACAATACGTGAAGAAACCCAATTTTCCCTTCACGTGGATTTTTTCGTAATTTCGGGATGTGCAACGCGCGTACATCGCCCCGTATATTAATCTATCCTTGCATTTAAATAATGCAACTCTAGCCCTCCAAACACCCTCATGTGAGCCCAAGGCCCCAATTCCAAGGAGAGTTGACCAAGCCCACATTGTCCTAGGTCAAACCCCCAAACCCAAATTTCATGTATATAAACAACTATTTCCCTTCCTTTCTTTATTTTCCCCAAAACACCTAAACCTAACTACACCCCCAGCCGAATGCATCCATCCCCTTCCTATTCATCTTCAATCCCCTCTCGCCGGAGCAGACCGGCCGAAGACCGCCGGACTCCACCTGCACCACCTCCCATGTTGTCTTCTCCATCCTCCTCCGTTCCCTCGACTCTCCTCGACCCGTCGGATCCCGTCGACGATACCCCGACCGCCGGCACCATTTGGCTGACCTGAGCCGAGCCTACTCCACCGGCACCTCGACAGCAACCCGAGCCGCGGCTCTCCGCTGAACCGCCTGGACAGAGACAACCACGACCATCTCCACCTCTCCCTCCCTTCTTCCTCTCCTCCGCCTGACCTTCGCCTGACCTCCGCCGGCCTGTCTCCCTCCACGATGCCTCGCCGGAGCACGATCACCCGAGCCCTCTGCCATTAACTTCGGAGATCCGTCGTTCTTCCTCCGACAGCAGCCTGCACCCTCCCCTCCTCACTGATCTCCCCTTTCCCGACCTCATCTCGCCAATCTTCTCCTCGCCCGGAGTCGCCAGCATCAACGCCGGAGTCTGGAGCCCGACCCCCTGGAACCTGGCCGTGTCCTCCCTGCTCCTCCCTATTCCCTTCCTCCCTCGACTCGAACTCGCCGATGTTCCGTCGCCTGAGTTCCTCATCCAGCAACCTCCATTATCAAACACCACCACCATTAACCCAACCACCACCGCCATCGCCTCACCTCGTGTCCGGCCTACACGACATCACCACCACCCCAGCCCGCTCAGATCAGAAACCGAGCCCCACCAGTCGACACCCCCTCTGCCGGACATCACCTCCCCTGACCGGACTCCGGTAGCTCTCAAGCATCATCATCAACCTCGTATCAACTCCTCATCAATCCATTCATTCTCAACACGTAAACCATTATCGTCCTTGTCATCACCCTTGTCCATGTCATCACCCTTGTCCACGTCATCACCCTCGTCGTCCTCGTCATCATCAACCTATCATCATTATCATCGTCCATCGTCATTACCCTCATCCTCATCGTGGAACCGTCACCCTTGCCCTACGACCCGCAACAGTCACCCCTGATTTTCGTACCTGTGCACGCTGACCCCGGACACCTGTTGGATTTATCTGCGCGATTCCAGGAGCCGAATAATTGGACTACACAGCCTTCTTGCCAGGCAAGTATACCTTGCCTTTGTTATACTGTTTAAATTCTGTACATTAGATGCATGTTTATTATCTTAAATTGTGCGCGTCCGAGAGAGACTCGGGTGCAGTCAACGGATGCTTTGACGTTAGGATAGTGTCTGAACTAGTGTCTAGTGTACCACCTAAAGTGTGGAGTTATTGGTATGACTCCCAGGCCTTGACACATTTTCGTACACGTGTTGTGAGTCTCATGTAGGGCACGGTCCTGCGTATGTGGTTGGCTACCTGTACGTGTAGGCGTGCGACGGATAGGGTATAACTGCTAATAGTGATGCATGTTAGAAGACTTAGCAGTTATTAGTAGACGGAGCATAGACTGTCATGATACAATGGCCTGATCCTTGTCCTTGTTTGGTTGTAAGGATGGGCTACTGTTCTAGCGATAGACTATGAGTCAGAGTTACGACGCCGAGGCGTAGTAGCTGACGCGTGTTGTGGATACAACATGCTTAGATCATTGGGCGGGGAGGACGACTAGTAGGCATATGGGACACCCCACTTCCTTTACACTGATGCCACACTCGACGGAGTGATATGGACGATATATACTACACTGATGCCACGTTCTACGGAGCGATATGGACGTTATATTATACAGATGCCATGCTCTTCGGATATGGACGTTATTACTGAGCGCCCTCCTATGGGGGCATATGTGGCATATACTAGCCAGTTGTCACGATTGGTGAATTATGTCAGCATATGTCTAGCTTACACCTTCCCATATACTCAAGTTGTCCTCAAAGTACATTTCACTTAGATGGTTAGGTCACCCTGGAGTCATTTATTCAGTATTTACTTTATGGCATGTGTTTAAGTATCTTGTTATGTCCCTCTGAGGACCTGGTTCTCTGCCAGGTGTATTCGTTCATGAGTATTCGCAGGAGCACAGATCCGGACTTGCTATGCATTTGCGATGAGGTCTTCTCGTCGAGCCCATGATTGGTAGTTGATATTCTTATGTGTATGTATCCAGACTAGTCTATATTCTTTAGTTCGATAGTGGATTTGTGTCCATCCGACTATCCTCATTAAATGCTTTATTTTGGGTTCTAGTTATAGATATTGGTTATTCATTTAATTATATTGATTCTTTGGATGAGATCTAGATTATACCATGTGACTTGTGTTGGATTTATACCACTTGTGGATTTTGTTATTCATATACAGCGTACGTGTGTTATGGTTTCCATATATTGGAGTGCCATATTCATACGGCTGGCATGCTCACGCGTCCTAGTCCTACATATTTTGGACTGGGGCGTGACACATGGTATCCCTACAGTTTGATAACTTTCCACCAACGGAAGCCCAAGACAGGATAATTCCAATCCCCAAGGCAACAATGGAAGTTGTCAATATTCCGCCGGCTCGAGACCAAAAGGCTGGGCTAATACCTCTCACCATACCACGAGGAAAGGTTATGTTGGTCCATCCAGATCTCATTCCAGACTTGACACAGCCAACGACGTCTCCTGCCACCAAGTCAAGAAGTTTCTCCCACCACTGAGGAAGCTATGGCAGGGGCGACTAGGTCGGGCTTGACCTTCGAGCGGGACTGTAACGCTCCCGATGAAAGAGACCAGCAGACGGTTTCACCTACTACACCCACTGTGTCTAATACGGGAACATCCCAGCCTCCAACAGCGGACAAGAAAATGACTCAAGGGCTGGAGAAGCCCTACAACTTTGATATCTTGGCACAGCTAGCCAATAATATGGCAAAGTTGTCACTCTACGAGTAACTCCAGCTCTCCAAAGACACTCAGGCCGCACTCAGCGAGGTATTAAAGATTGCCGAAACCTATCAGGCGTAAGTCAAGCTGTCAGCTGAATATCCGACAGCCTACCCCCACTGCAATAATGTTGTGGACACAGTACCCAACATTATATTTTTGTAACAGGACATGCTGCTGAAGAATAACAAGCATGAACGTCCCATTTACTATACAGGGTACATTGGTGCCATAAAAGTAGATCGGATGCACGTCTATCCTGGTTCGTTAATCAACATCATTCTGAGGAGCCTACTGCAAACTTTAGGGATCCCGATGCATCGCTTGGCAACTACAAATACTTCCATCAGTGGCTTCAATACAGGAAGAACCTATCCTCTGGGCAAGATTAACCTAAAATGCTAGATTGGCGACTTAAAAACAGAATTTACTTACTACTTCATCGACATAGACTATCATATAACGTTTTGCTCGGACGACCTTGGCTACACCAACATATGATCGTGCCATCGACTCTGCACCAGTATTTTAAATACATTGAAGAATAATGGAAAGTTAAAACAGATTTTGCAGACATCGACCCTTTCAAGGTGGTCAAGTTGTACTACTCCGATGTCATCCTCTACAAACAAGTCCCTAAAGACAAAGAGGGCAATAAAGTCGATGATGAAGTGGAGATTACAACTACACTGATGGAACCCATGAGAATCCATCTTAAAGCTCGTACTCCCGGCATAGTCGCTCCCCTCATCATCAAGATACAGGGGAAGGCACCTAAGCCCTCGGCTTCTTCCACATCATCAGAGACTTTGGTCGTTTGCCTCCCCAGGTCAAGCTGACCTCCAACGGAAGAACCAGCTCCACCTACTCTTTTCGACCCTATAGTTATTTGCCTTCACAGTCCAAACTGACCACCTAGGGAAGGTCCAGTACCATCTTCGCCTTTTGAACCTATGGTCGTTCGCCTTCGTAGGTCGAGTTGAACACCAAAGGAAGAGCCGAGAAGTACTAAACCTCTCATAGTAAAAATGCGTCAAGAATGGTCAGAACCTTCACTTGCGCTGGGGGTAGCTGAAGAGAAAGACGAGTTGGAGGAATATGTAGCCACTTAGGCTAATATCCCTTCCCTTGATGATGTAATCCCAGATAAAAAGTTACCCTACTTTCTGAATAAAGGGTTACCTTTGGACTATTATGAGATCTCCTACCTAAATACACTATATGCCATTGAGCATGGTCTAGATTTACACCTGCAGATACAAGTTACCACAAACTACACAGCGCACCAGATACTCTCAACCCAAGATTTTTACCTCCTAGTCTCCCCTAGGAAGAGGGAAGATAATCTTATCATCTTCGGCATGGTATAATGACCTCAGTCCGTCATCCCATAGGAAGAAGAACCAGAACTTGACATCGACAGAATGTCGCTCTATTAGTATAGTTCATAAGACCTGCACCTTATCTAGAAAATAGGGTACGATCTGAAGACCAATAAAGGGCTGAATTACGACAAAGGCTGAAGGTTGCCCTTGCGTCTTTCCACTCCTACAGGCAAGCCCAAGGATTACTACCATAAATTTAAGCATAGCTTAGGATATGTGATACCTCCTATAACCCCTGAGGACTCAGACGAAGAAGATGAGGTATACTCACACTCGTCAGAATCTTCAGCCTGTGACTCCGATGTCAACATCGGAGACGTTCTCAGACATACGATGTCCTCCAACATGGTGTTTGCCACCCCCGAGGAAGACAACGAAGGTCCATCCAAACTTTTTGAGATGGAACCTTGGGCCCAACATATTGATTCGCAATGGTAGATGCGATTGGAACAATGACAACCTCCCATAGAGGATGAAGTCATACAAGTTAACCTCGGTGATGAATCATGCCCCAAACCTTTCTTCGTCAGTAAAAGTATATCCGACGATGACTGGGAATCCATATTATAAATTGTCAGGGCAAAAATTGACGTCTTTGCTTGGATCTATGAAGATATATCAGGACTGGATCCTCAAATTGTGGTCCACAAACTCAATATTTTACCAAACGCCAAACCAGTCAAGCAACAATAACGATGGTCTGGGGCAGATATAATGAACTCCTTCAAAGCTGAAGTCAACAAGCTGATAGCTAGTGGATTCATCCGCGAGGAACAATACCCCGACTGGGTAGCCAACATCATTCCTGTCATTAAGAAGAATGGGAAGATTCGAATCTGTATCGACTTTCGTGATCTAAATATGGCATATCCTAAAGATAAATTTTCTCTTCCGATCATTGACATAATGATCGACAATACTTGCAGCTTCGAGCGTATGTCCTTCATGGATGGCTTCTCAGGCTACAACCAAATCAAGATATTTCCTGACGATGAGAAACATATATTATTTCAGACCCCAATAGGCGTATACTGCTATACAGTCATGCCTTTAGGTCTAAAGAATATAGGTGCCATATACCAATGATCCATGAACACCATATTCTGTAATCATTTGTGCAAGATGGTGGAATATTACGTATATGACATCACTGTCAAAAGCTGCTCCAAAGGGTAATCCAAGACCTGAGGATTGTGTTTGACCTGATGTGCGCATACCTTCGCAGGATGAACCCTACTAAGTCCTTCCTAGGAGTCTCTCGCGGCTAATTTTTGGGTTTCATCATCACCGTACGGGGCATTCATATAGAACCTGATAAGACCAAGGCCATCCTGGAGATAAATCCGCCAAAGAACCTCCGAAAACTTCACGGTCTACAAGGAAGGTTGGCATACATCAGAAGGTTCATACCAAACCTCTCTAGACGCTGCTAGTCATTCACACAGCTCATAAAGAAAGGTGTCTCCTTTGTTTAGAATGAAGAGTGCAAATAAGCATTCGATAACATCAAAGAATACCTATCAAACCCTTATGTGTTGATGGCCCCGGCCGTAGGAAAGCCATTCTTGCTCTATATATGCACAATGGATCCCTCTTTCGGTGCTCTGTTAGCCCATAGCAGTGATTCAAGTCACGAGTAGGTCATATACTACCTCAGCTAGATGATGGTCGGTCCAGAGTATAGATATACCGTAGTCGAGAAAGAGTGCCTTGCGCTGGGGTTCGACATCCAAAAAATCCAATACTACGTGACTGGACAGACCATTCATGTAATCTCGCGGGTCAAACCCCTCAGGGTCCTAATGACCAAACATGGGGCACTTAGTTTCCACTTGGCTAACTGGGCAATATTGTTTTCTCTATATGATATGGTATTCGTCCCACATAAGGCCGTCAAAGGTCAAAAATTGGCCGACTTTCTAGTAGCCCACCCGGGGTCAGAAACCTCAAAGCTCTATGAAGAGATTACAAATATAGTGGCAGACGCCAACGTCACCTCATACGAAATAGTTTGGCGAATGTTCTTTGATGGTGCTTCAAGGGCAGGGACCAAAAGCAACATCATCGATGGGGTCGGGATAGTGTTGATCTCCCCAGACGGTCTCATCATCAATCGTGCCTACTCTCTTACAGAAACATGTTCCAACAATGTGGCAGAGTATAACGCCTTAATTATCGGGCTCTATCTCACCAAGCAAGTCAGAATAGAGTACTTGGAGGCCTACGACGATTCTCAGCTAATAGTCAAACAGGTCCGGGGTGAGTATGAAGTCCAAAACGAGGACTTGATCCCCTAACACTAAGATGCACTTAACATCATCGCAACATTCAAGATGTTCTTTATTGAGCATGTCCCTCAGTTGCAAAATATTAAGGCAGACGCTTTGGCCGGCCTCACAACTTCCTTAGCAATACCAAACAATGACCACCTGCTAATCGAAGTGGTCAACCAAGAGCTGGTCTGCCCCAAAAGCAACATATCCTTGTGCCTCAGCTAAGTCGTGGGGGTCGACAACGACACTCGAGATTGGAGGATTCCATTCATCGACTACGCAGTCTATAGAATTCTTTTCGAGAATCCAACAGAAGCTACTTCTAACAAAAGAGTTCCCTTAGGTTCTATTTTGATACAGCCACTAAAATATTGTATTGTCGATCCTACAACGGTCTCCTATTATGATGCTTATCGGACGCAGAAGCATGACAAGCCCTCCACAAAGCTTATGATGGCATATGAGGAGCACATCAGCCTGGTCTAAAGTTACAAGACCGTTTTTGAAGAAAGGCTACTATTGGCCAACGATGGTGGCAGTGGCTATTGGCTATGTAAGAAAGTGCCAAGCGTGCCAAATCTATATAGATTTTATCCATCAGCCCTCAGAGTTCATACACCCAATGGTAGCATCCTGGCCATTCGAAGCATGGGAAATGGACAACATCGGACTAATAAGCCTACCTTCATCTAAGGGATATCGGTTTATTCTGGCCATCACATATTACTTCTCCAAGTAGGTGAAAGTAGTTCAACTAATTGAAGTCAAAACATTGAACGTGATTAGCTTCATCAATCATCACGTTATCTATCACTTTGGCTTGCCACGGAGGATCATCCACAATAATGGTCCATAATTCATAAGTTATGCTTTTTACCAGTTTTGCGATAAAAATTGCATCCAGAACATGGCATCAACCGCCTACAACCCAACAGTTAATGGATTGGCCAAGAAATTCAACAAAGCCATCATCAAGCTCCTCAAGAATTTTTTGGCATCCAACAAGCGCGACTGGAACAAGAAACTCGGGGAATGCCTGTAGGCTTACCGTACAACGGTTCGGGTAGCTACTGGCAGTACACCCTTCTGTCTAGTCTTTGGTAGTGAAGTGATCCTTCCTCTCGAGATCCAGATCCCTTCATTTCGAGTGGCCCTCTCCCAGCTGCTAACCATCGACGACAATCACCGCCTACAGCTACTGGAATTAGAAGCACTCGAAGAAATATGGCTCTAAGTTCAACAACGCATAGAGTTGTATTAAACACATCTCTCTGAAGCCTTCAACAAACGGGTAAAACAAAGGACGTTTCAATAGGGTAACCTCATCTTAATAGTAAGAAGACCCATGGTTATGACCCACAAGACAACATGCATATTCTAACCTAATTGGTAAGGCCCATTAATCGTGGAAACCGTATTTTCCAACGGCACTTATCGGTTGGTGAAACCCAATGGCGACTTGCTCATGATGTCCATCAACGGCAAGTTCCTCAAAAAATACTACGTCTAAATCAGAATGGTACTCCTCTATCACCAAAATATATCGTATCTTCCTGGGTGCTGGTTCATCTCCACAGGACCTCTAGACTGTCGCTCTAATACACTACTCCGGTAGATTTTGCCATGTCAATATTACCTCTTAGCAAATATCCCGGATCTTGGCTATCGATCATCACGTCCATATTACCTCTGATATCGGTTGTCACTTCTATTTACCACCCATACTCACTAAGGTACACCAGCGGTACTAAGTCCACAGAAACTGCCAAGTCCATATTACCTCTAGCATGACATGTCTCAAACTTATTACTTGCACTAACATGCACAAAAAAGTAATTGGTTCACAAAACCTATCACGTCCATAATATCTTTAATAGAGTTTATTTTTTTGAATTTATTATTGCACTCAACGTACGCAACAAATAATAAGTCCACGTAAAAATTTCCCAGTAGGGTTTGCCATGTCCTTCGTACCTCGAAGCAAATCTGTCGGGTTGGTTATCGATCATCGCGTCCATAAGACCCCCGATATCGACCGTCGCCTAACTTACCACCAATATACGCTAAGGTACACCAGCGGTGTTAAGTCCACAAAAACTTTCACGTCCATATCACCTCTGGCATGGCTTATCTCGAACTTATTACTTGTACTTTCATGCATAAGAAGTAATAGGTCCACAAAAAATCTTTCAGCGGGATACCCGCAATGGAAACAAATCCACACTTTCTTTTCCCGAAAGGAGAATAAGTTAGTTCAAGTCCACATTTTCTTCGAACTACGTCTCTCCACTATCCCCACAGAGTCATATTTTGCCATATCTATATTACCTCTAGCAGGGCTTGTCTCAAACCTATTACCTACACTAAAAGGCGCAAAAGGGTAATAGGTCCACCAAAGTCCCTAAGTAGGATATCCTTAAAAAAGCTACAGTATGATACTGCATTTATATTATCTCTAGTACAATACCCAAAAGTCCACAACACATTCTCAAAAGGAGAGAGATGTTGTTAATTAATATTCAAGATCATGACTTTATACAATGAAAATCTATTTCATTCAAGGGTTTTCATTAATATTCAAGGTCATGCGTACATATGATGGAAACGTTTTTTAAAGATTTTCTACGAAGTCTCGCTGATACAATTTTTTATTATTAGAAATGCCCCTCTATGCGATCGTCACTACTGGAACAAGTTGGGCCTAACAGCAGAGCTCAAGGCATTCTGGCTCACTACTATATAGTACAAACCTCAGTATATAAAAAATTCATGCTGATGGATAGCAAGGAAAGAGTAGAAGCAGACGCTCTACGACCATACAGAAATATTAACTACAGGAATGGCAATTAATCTACATCCTGTCATCGACCCCGCAGCCTCCTGGTCGATAGTGAACCACATAAAAGGGAAAAATAGCTGACGCGCTGCATGAACAAGGAAAGCTCACCGCATGATGCAGGATGTTCGTTCTCATCTCCTGGATTAATTCTTGCCGAACTAATCGCATCTTTTGAAGAAATGCCGCATAAGGTAGGTTTTCACCCTAAATAACGGGTGTTATGATATCCTTCCATGCTCCACCAAGCGCATCACGAGCGAGAACAGAACCTGCAAAAAAGAAAATATGCATCAGTCTCAAGTAAAGATCATATAAAGACAAAACTACCACACACCGTTGTCCAGCCGCCGCAACGCATGACTGAGTCTACACGTACGAGCAAGAGAAGGTCTCATCCATGCAGTTGAGCCAAAAATAGAGCTCTGCACGCATGAAAGAAGACGACCCCCACCCATACGGCCATGCTAAAACTCGGCACGCATGTTACGGAGGAGTACTCATTCACATGGCAGAGGACTGTGCATGCCCAAGACGAGTTTCCCGCAGCAAGATGGTATACTGGTGCCTTTGTGTCCTTCATAACCCAGTGTGAGAAGGACGGTACTAGCCTACATCCAAGCAAAATATCCATATCAGGAGGCTACAAAGCGATACCACCCCTGATAAACTCTTTGGCGATTAGATTCGCAGCCTATGACATCCTTCTGAGAAAAAAGAGGAAACGAAGCAAGGGGATAAAAGTTGTCTTTCTTTCCCTAACTACCTATTTATAGGCTCCAAAACTACGTGAAGGAATTGAGACAATAAACCAAGCGATTAATGAGATGAACCTAACACCTCAATCCGCTTGATCCTCATTTATCTCCTCAAAAACTGACGCCTCGAGCCTCGTGTCAAGAGACGTCACAAAATCCTAAGAGATCCGCACAAATATAGAATCAAATCTCGCTATTTAATACAGATTTGACAGTATGGCAGAGCCCTCAATGCGACAACCTCTACATGTGTCAATATGACAAAAACAGACAGTGAATGTGTGCTGAATTCATGCTTCTTATTCAAAGTATTCCAAACTTATCCAAGTCTGAAAACTTTGAAGGGGTCTTGTAGAAGAATTAAAACCCCTCCACGCACTCCCATTTATAGTCAACAAATAATTAAGGTATGTATAACTACGGTGGGCGCATAACAACAACGGATGCATGACACCCTCGGACAGGCCGAGATACATACCGTCCTGTAATGCATCATCCTTATAGTCATATCAGAGCATTTATGACTCTGATAAAATAGACAGTCATTCTGACAACCTTAAATCCAGTACCGCTGATTGGAATCTGCGCTGATAGATGTGTTATAATTACTTATGGAAGTATATAGCTTTTTAAATATCACAAAACCAAAAAACGATAAAAAATCTATGCATCTCTGGCCTAATGCATCCCAGACACCATACGTTCCATGCATCTCTGGTCCAATGCATCCCAGACTCTAGGCGTTTCATGCGTCTCTGGCCCAATGCGTCCCAGACTCCATATGCCTCTGGCCCAATGCGTTCCAGACTCTATACGTTCCATGTGTCTCTGGCCCAATGCGTCCCAGACTCTATGCGTCCTATACGATTTTGACTCCATGAGGCTTCGACCCCATTAAGTTCACATATGCGGCCTGAACGACCATAAAGCAGGGCGGTCACTTAAAATCCCCTGACACAGATTCTAATATCTGTCAGATATTCTGACACCTCACTTATCACCCTGAGATGCTTCAGAATCTGTACAAACCATGACTCATAAAAAAACAACAAGTCACGTTAGTGCATTAATTGCCTCGACCGACAGGCCATGCTACGTGTCCTACGTATGCGGCTTCAAAGACCCATGCAGCTTTGACATCATGCGACTAGAGCGTCCACCTGAACAAGGCTAAACAAGAGGATGCATGCGGCTTCAAGACCCATGCGGCCTCTTCCACGTACAGTCAGAGGGTCATTCCGACCAAGACCAATTAGAGCTTCTATGCGACTACAACAATATGCGACTCTCGTCTCACAAGATTTTTTGTTACAACCGTTGATAATTTCTCGCACAGTTTGGGGTGACCGAGTGTCCAATTAACCTAGTTATGCGCACAATATCCCCGAGATCTCTTCAAACAGAAAATCCTACCCAAACCCACGTGGCGGCTCGCCATACCATGCGTCTACCATTATAGTCGTATCATACTGAAGAAGCACCCACGGCCTCAAAGCACAGGGATATGCGGTACCCATAGCATGGCTACAAATAGCAGGGTACTACCCCTATACAAAGGGCGAGGCTGGCTATCTATGAATTCATACTAGAACCAAAGAGAGAAGTTTCTGCGTCCGAATCATCCACTGAGTAAAGAGAGTTGCTACACTCCTAACCCTCCATCATCACCCTCCAGATCAAAACAAATTTGTACTTAAATTGTCTATTAGGACTCTACTTTGTACTATCAAGTTTGTTAATCAAAATTAAGTCTTATTAGTTCTTTCTTTTGATTTAAATGGCAAACAATCCTGGCTTCTTCTTCGGGCATCGGAGAAAGAAGCACCATGCTATAAGACTTGAGTTTCTTTTTATCATGCTTCTTTTTGGAATGAGTCTATGGGCTAGTCTTATCGTAGCCTGATCATACATATGGTGTATGATTAATACTATTCAATGAACAAAACTTGATACAAGGAGGGTATGATCACATATCTATACTACATACTCTCCGCCCCCGACTAGTATAGTGGATCCAACCATGGTCGTTATGTTACGGGATTCACTAGATAGGTATCTAGTCTTCCTAAGAATCAATGTCTGTACATGTATAAGAAGAACAATAAAATAAGGCTTTCACAAGATACACCATACATACCAAGGAATAATATCTCATGAAGAGATCCAGATATACCAATCCGTGTAACCATTATATCAAATAATTAAGGATATCAAAAAATTAAGGATATCTACACTAGATACAAGAGACATAGAGGATACCATAAATGAGAAACTATCAGAGAATATACTCGGTGAAATTCGGTAAGCAGTATCACAGATGTCCGGTACAGTGTCTCAAAGAACTAGATATGGAATATTACATCAATACAAGGTTTCAGAATGAAAATAAGTAAAACTAGTCAACATCTAGGTCAAAGAGCCATCAAAATGGTCAAACTAGGTCAACTCTAGGTAAAATTTGTCAAACTAGCTAATTCTAGGTTGTATGAGTCTATCTCTAGGATATTGGGTACATACACTATAAAACTAGGCTATAGTAGCCAAACGATGATACTAAGATACCGTATCGCAAGATACGCAACTCAAAAGATATGAAATATCATAATATATATTGTCACAACCCACACCCAAAAAATTGGGCATGAGTCGTGGGTACGTCCAGCCTACGCCACAGAATCGGCGGTAGAACGCTGTCTAGGTCCAAACTATCTATATCTCACAATAACCTGTCAAGATAACCTCTCCAAAGGAGGACAACTTTACAATATATACATAAACTAAATCACAATAACTAGGGGAAGAGTAAAAGCACGATAAGATATCAACAAAAGAAACAAAGAATCAAAGAGAGCAAGTACAATATCCAAAATATACAATCCAAGTCTAAGAGTCTACAACATCTCACAGCAGCAAAATAAATAATACAGTCATCCAAAACCAACTGGGAACAAGCCCAGTGAAACCCACCTAGCTATACTAGGGTGCTAGCGGCGTCTCCTCAGCTGGGACGGGCTCCTCCTCTATCTCAGGGTCACAATAATCGTCGACACCTGGCCCGTAGTAAGTCGGGCAAAAGTCCTCAGGATCCTCCAGAAAAAATATATTCAATCAGGATTGGAGCGAAGTACATAACTCTGAAAGCAACTTCAAATACATGGTAAGGTATATATGACTAGAATAGAAAAGAATACAAGATGCACAGGAAAGTAAATACATGGTAGAACTGATAAAGTAACTGTAATATAAAATTGGGCAATAATACAAGTAGTAGAGAAGTAACTGCATGTGAGAAAAATAGAAATACTAGCTAAGTGCCTTGAGCACAAGTTCGTTATGTGATCGGCTTGGGTTGCACATAATTTATTCTACTATAACTCCGTTATGCGTGAGTTGCATAACCGACATACACATGTATACTATTTGGATTTGATCACATAACCAACTTCTACTCCCCTTCCCCACTAACACTTTTGGATCCAACCAGGACACGCTACGTACATGATAAATAACCCGTGCACATGAAAGCGAGAGAACACGAAGCATATGAGAATCAATACCCGAAGAACATGATGAAATATCCGTGATAGAGTACCCGCTAAACACGGTAAGGAGGATAACATCTCATGACGGGATCCAACTAGTACCAGCTCATGAAACAATGTGTCAGAATAAAGTATTAATAGTTCTAGAACAGGTCATATATACGCTATCATGAAATGGAAACAATCAGAGGTAGGTACTCGCCTAACGTCCTGAGCAACTCGTGAGGATCGAGATCCGGACTAGCATCGCAATGACCTATTACGAAAAGCAAGGTTAAACATGGTTCTAAATAGTTAAACAGATATAAAATAACTAAAAATAAGCTTCTAGGGTTGTTCTAGGTCAAACCGGTGAAGTCTGGGTCAAAAAGTCAACCCGGGGTCCAAAAAGTCAACTCTAGGCCAAAACTAGGTCAAAGGTTAACTTTGGCGGTCAACTGGGGCAATTACGGTCAACTCTAGGTCAAACTAGGGTGCCCCTAAAATTCTAGATCAAAACTAGCTCATTAAGCTAGTAAACCCTCAAACTCGCCTCTTTTAGATACCGGGATACACTCGGTATCCGATATCTCAACCTACGCTATATACCCCGCCTATACCCTCTAATATATATCCTAACAAGTATATATATATATATATATATATATATATATATATATATATATATATATATATATATATATATATATATATATATATATATATATACATATAAAACCAACTCTAACCCCATTCCTAGGCAAAAACCCAATATCTCGCACCGATATCCAATACCTTGAGTATCTTGATATATCAAGGTATTGAGATACCTTACCTTACCTTACCCTACCCTTCTCAACTAACTAACTAACTAGCTAGCTATATATATATATATATATATATATATATATATATATATATATATATATATATATATATATATATATAGATATCTCTAACTATATATATATATATATATATATATATATATATATATATATAGATATAGATATAGATATATAAGTATATGTATATATATATATATATATATATATATATATATATATATATATATATATATATATATATATATATATATATATCACTCAACTACTGCTGCTACTACCTGCTGCTGCTGCCGCTGCTACTACTACTACTCCATCACTCACTCACTCACTCAAACACACATCCATATATATATATATATATATATATATATATATATATATATATATATACACACTATATATATATATATATATATATATATATATATATATATATATATATATATATATATATATACACTTATATATCTATACATACATATATATATATCTATATACTCACTCACATACGTATATATATACCTATATATATATCTATATAAACACACACACACTCAACCACACACAACCACACTCAAACATACACACAACCACCAACACCTATACGCACACTCACCCACACACATATAAATACATATATATATATATAAATATAAACTCAAAAACTCTAATACACACTCCCCAAGGCTAAACTAACCCACGCACAAGCCCGAAACCTAGAAACTAAGTCAAAATGGCTATTTGGTTATTTCGACGAACATGTGGAGTGCGATTTGCGATACCTAGCGAAACGCATGCAAAATCTAATCGAAATTGATCCAAAATTTATCCATGAGTTCTAATTGATGTCTAGAACCTCACAAAAATGCTAACTCTCTGATTCTAGGTCCATGGCAAAATTCCACATGCACGTGGAACCTACGTTAAAGAAAAAACTCCCAAATCGCTCGAAATGCCCAAAAATCTGCGATACGACCTCACGTGTCTGAACGGGGACACGTACCTACCCTCAATACATCCAAGCATATATATCTAGGTCCATCTAACCTAAGGCAACACCCAAAATGGGCCAATCTCGGATTTCACCCAAAATTGACACAAAACCCTTTGTCAAAGTCTCCAAACCTATCCAAACAAGTTCTAACTTTCTTCCATGGGTAGCCCTAAGGTCTAGGAAGATTCTAAACTACTAATTACACTATATTAGAGTAATCATTAAGAGAAAAGTTAGGGTTTACCTCTTGGGAGTTGAAATCCTAAGGCCAAAGTCTCCAAAAATCCTAGAAACCACCACACCAAGCCTCCAAGCCTCCAAACCAAGCTTCTACACCAAGTCTAGGCTCTACACACTTAGGTTAGAAGAAAATGAAAGGTTAGGGTTTGCATTAAAGAGGGAAGTAAATAAAGAATGAGAGGGAAGGTGAAGAAACTTACTTGGAAATGGAAGAAGTAAAGGAAGGAAGTAAGGAAAGAGAATGAAGAGTGAAAAAATGAAGAAGTAAATGAAAAGGAAGGGGGGGCATGTAGAAAATATCGGGTTAGGGTTTGGGAGCCTAACACAAAGACCATAATACCCTCAAATTAAGTCATCCAAACTAGGATTTTAGGTTTAGGGTTTCTTAAACCAATCTAACTAATCCAAAATAACCCAGCTAGATAATTAAAAATAAAATAACTATTCTACACCATTAAATAAGTCTGAATAGGATATTGGTTGGGGTTGACATGGGTCCACTAGGGTCTAACATGGGTTCAGACTAGCCAAAACCCTAAAACAACTAATAAAATAAATACATCCAACTAATTAAATATAAATACAAATATTTATGATCAATACACAATTACCAAATTAAAATAAAAAGAAAATTCTATTTTTAGAATTGGGTAGTAACATATATATATATATACAATTAATATTATCTAATATTTCTAATTAGACTAATGCTAAGTGGATACCTTAGCTTTGAACCAATGCGGTATCGCACCACTACACACCCTTCTCGATACCAAACTCAATTACCTTGAGTATCCCTTAATACCTTGACATTTACCTTGGTATCTTAAGGTACTCTTAGTATATATTAGCTATCCAATCCCTAAACTATAGAATAATATGCATTATCTAATACAAACTACTATACTATACTAACTACCAATGTAACTAATACATATATACATACATATACATACCTACATATATATAACTTAGTGATACATAAGTATATACGTATAGATCTAACTTATCAATTAACCATAAGTACTTAAATATAGATAACTTAATTAACTAGATAACTAATCATTAATAAACTAGCTAACTATAAACTAACTAACTAACTACTACTATACCAAGGAACTACACTGACTAATAACAACTAAACTATATAATAGACTAACTAAACTAGCTAACTACTTAACCAAACTAGCTGCCCCCTTGCTGATAATATGCTGATACTGGAAGTTGCTGCTGCGTGTACAAGATGCTGAAACTGCTACTGCTAGTGTAGTTGCACACTACTACTGCTGGTGTAGCTGTTGCTGCTGCAGCTATTGTATTTGCTGCTGGTGAGTTTGCTTCATTGCTGCTGCTGGTTCTTATTATAATAGTTGCTGTTGTAGTTGACACTGCAGGCCTTGCTGCAGGCTGCTGTTGTGCTGCATTAATTTATTGCTAAACTGACTGCATACGCTGCAACTCGATGTTGATACATGTTGGTCTTGATGATTCAGTAGCTTGCTACTAGACTGCTGAATGTTGCTGTCCCGACCCCCCTCTATACACATCACACACACACAACACACAACAATGCACACTCTCACTAGTATATATATATATATATATATATATATATATATATATATATATATATATATATATATATGTAAATCTCCACTCACACACAAACACATATATATATATGTACAAGTAGCAATACACATATATAGATACATCTATATATATCCCTACATATATACATAATACAAGTAGATATACATATATATCTATACAATAAAAAATATATATATATATATCTATATACATACATACACTCTCCATGAATATATATATATAAACATCAATAACATACATAGCTATGTATATAGTATATATCTATAACTCACATATATATAAACATACATACTTACATATAGATATATATCTACATATACCTATATATCACACATACATATATCACTACATATATACATATAGCTACTTATACATATCTATATAATATAATATAGATATATACTCATATACATAAATATATCATTACATATATATCATATGTAATAGATATCAACAAGTCAAATTGAATTAAGGTTCAAAGAACAAACATGTAGAGTGCATCGTACCCGTATCATACTAGATCTATGATACGCTTACGATACGAGTCCACCACACAACCAATCTTACCCCGAAGAACACGAGAAAGTCTAAAATAGTATATATAAACAATACGAAGAGTCAATTATACATCTACGTGTCCGTGTCAAAATGTGACATGCACAAAGCCCCGTGTCGGAGAAAAATCCCCCAAATCAACCAGTATCTCCAAATTATTAGGATACGACCTACATGTATCCAATTATGGATATGACACTAGCCAGAAACAATCAAACACATGTCAATTTGGTCTAATTGACCAATTGACAAATACAACATGTGTCAATCTCAAAATTCCTCCAAAATGGACACAAAATACATCACAACTTTCTCTATAGGCCTCCTATGAACCTAATTCCAATTCCTATGGGTAACCTCATCCTATGGGGTAGTTCCTAATGATTAAAATAAAGATTTAATATCTAATTAAAGAGAAAAAATTGAATTGTATCTATTGGAAGATGGATTTCTAATAAAACTTCTAAATTAGGTAAAATTGGCATTCAACTTGTACATCCTTGCTCCTCTTTGTAGATCTGTTCCTACTTATAGATTCTTTCTTTACTAGCCTCCAATAGTGATTTGGAAAGGAATTGGAAAGAAATTTGGTGTGGGAATGATGAAATTAGAAATAGAAAATTCTAGATATAGATTTGAAATAAAAATGAGAGAGAAATTTCTTCCTCTACTTTTGTGGCCGGCCCCCTTAGCCCCTTCCCCAAGCTACTATGAAATAACAAATTTACCCCTTGGGGCCTCTCATAAAGAAATAATTAAGGAGAAAATGTTCTAGTCTAGTGGGTTTAATTTAATTAATCATCCTCCTAATGAATGGGCTTTAAATTGGGCTCAAATCTAACTAATTAAAAATGTTGGTCTATGGATCTAATCTAAACTAGTTAGGTCCCCTAACACAAGCCCAAAAAAATAAACTAACATCTAACAATAATTAAATAATATTATAAATAATTATACAATATGCATAATATTTAATTAATTATAAAATAACTAAAATACACTTTCCTAGAAAATGTGGTAGTGACATAGATAAAATTGGGGATGATCCTCCTTAAGCACCGTAGTTGAGGTTGATGCTCTAATTGTTGTAGAAGGAGGAAAGAGAATTTTTGTAGGAACTCCTTCATAAGCAATGAAGATTTGTTGTACCCTATATAGCGAAACACTACCAATCATGGACCATTGCCGGTGTGTCAAGCAAAGCTTGCGAATAGAGATGGGTGGAAAAGTGTTCTGATTTTGAAATTTGATTTCGAGAGATATGTCTTCTTGATGTTGATCTTGATCTCTGTCCGAGTGATGATCCAAAAAAATTATATTACATAATTTATACTTCTTACCCTTCTTGGATTATGAATTGGAAGATGCGTGTCACTCTATGTTCCCAAATATACGTATTTGGAGCGTATTATTTTCTTTCTTGCATGTTTAGTATATTGCATAAGACTAGACCCATTCTTTGGTTTATCTTGGTTCATGGTTTATTTGTTGGATTAGTTTAGTCATGAGTTAAACCCATGGTCTAAACCTCAAACCCTCCATGTATATAAGCCAATCTATTTTTTCCCTCATTTGATTACTTTATTTTCTTTCTCTCTTAAGTTTTCTTCCTCCAAGTCATAGGCAAGTACATTTTGTATGAGAAATGAAGAAACCCTCAATTTTATTGGTTTATTATGTTTGTATGTGTTTCTAAATGCTTTTAATACTTGGAGTTTTTAGTTTTTATGGATGAATTTGAGTAGATCTACAATTAAAGTTTATGTTTTTCATGGGTTCCATGTATTTTTTGAGGTTTTGATCTATTAAAACAAGATATTTTAGAAAAATAGTTTTTGTGGTTGATGGAGCACTTTATTTCGAGTATTTGGCTTTTGGTTCACTTGATTCGAAAATAAAATAAAGTTTTAAGGAGAAAACAAATTTTAATTTTTTTGGAGTTTCCGTCATGGCTGAACTTGCTGTTGGAGAAGATAAAGTTTTCATGCGGCCAGCAAACTATGCGACCGAGAGTGCTATGCGTCCTGAGAGGGCTATGCGACCTAAGCTTTTTGCCTCGTACTGACAGCATGTGTCCATCTTATTAGATGCATGACTGCTTATTTACACAAGTGTCCTTGAACTCCTTATGTTTTTACTCAATGAACGAATGAAAAATTTGCTAAGTCCAAGAGACATCCATGCAGCTGAGTGACTTATGCGGCAAAAAGAGTATGCGGCCACCTTCTTAGGATACATGACTCTGAACCGTTGGCACATATTTCTATGATTTTGTCCTTTCTCTTTGACACACTTTATTGTATGTCACATCAGTCACATTAATCACTTTATGTCAATTCACTGACACTTTATTTATTTGCGTCACTTCGATACTTGTCCCAAAGAGTAGACTTTAACCCTGAGCATGCAGCCTGGACTTCTTATGCGGCCTGGACTTCATATTCGGCTAGGACTTCACTTACGACCTAGAGACCTATGCGGCCAGGACTTTCCATGCGGCCTAATGACCCATACGGTGTTGATATTTTAAATAAATATTTTCTTATTCTTTTATGGTTGATTTGGGTTAATGCTTGTGTTATGATTCTAAGAAAGAATGGAATTAATAACCAGACCTCATGCTAGACATGACCATGAGGTAAGATTGTCTATGAAAATGGCATGAGTTGAACTAAGATTTCAGTATGAACCAGACTAAGTGATAAGTGACTAATCAACTATGTGCATGAAATAAATATTCGTGTTATAATGTGACCTTGATTCATGTGACCCAATATATAATTGGTAATTAGACTCGAATACTGTATCCATGCTGATATAAATTATTGCCTAAAAGTGTATATGATCGGATGTGCACTGAGGTACGATATTCCGTGTCACGTGTTAAGTGATTTATATTTGGGTTGTGCATCGAAAATTCCTCCTAATTTCCTTAATATATGATATATATATATATATATATATATATATATATTCCCAGAATGGACATAATATGCGAGTCAAGTACCAAAGCGTGGCTAGGATTGTGATTGACTAAATATTACATACACGCTCGGGTGATTCCAAATTGAACTTTCGTGGATTCGTATCACGCATGCACGTACTTTGTACGACATCTTAAGTAAAATTCTCATGTGACCACGCCTTAATATTTCGAACACAATATATGGCTAATTAGGTAACTAAAAGTGGTAGTAACATTTGGAGGGAACGACATCCCGAGAGTAATCCAACGAACCTTCCCACAAAGATTCATTCTAAGTGCGCTATGGGCTGGCTACTACATATAAGGTATATCATCCTCCTTAGTGGAGTGCAGTATCTGACCTATTATAAATAACGTTGAGCCATTGTCTCCCTATAGGAGCACTAGAAACATTAATACCGTATTTTAGTAGCCCTACGGAAAGTTGGTGCATCAGTGAAGTGCTTGTATATTAATTATTTGGCTTGGTTAGCTCATGTTCGGCAATGGTGTGATCTGAGGATACCTATTATGTGTCATGCCCAAATTTTTGTTAAATTGATAATAGTCCCCCTGGCTTGATGTCGTGCGGGCGTAAGGCATGCTTGCACAAGGCTTAGACATAATGATATACTTTGAACATATGCAACAGAGTATGCAAATGGAATATCACACATTGAAATAAAAAAAGTTCTTTTTATTGATAATGAACAACTTTGTTATGAACTCTTGACTTTAAAAGAAAATGGGTGTTACACGGGCTTACAAGATGGATGCAAAATGAGATAGCCGATACATATATTATATCCCTTACTAAAATTTAAAAGGTCAAACCACCTTGGGTGCGTGTTTGCACCATCGCCTAGGAGCTTAAAAAGGGTATGTGCGAGATCCTTGAGAATATGTACTTGGGCTCCAAAAAATCATGAACACGAACGCGTCAGACCAGTGAATGGTTGGGGCAAAGCTTTAGCTCCTTGCCATATCGTCTTGCCTCGGGGAACCTTCTGCAACAAGGGTCAATACTTCAAAAAGTACCGGTAAGGACGAGTTAACCCAACACACCAAATCGACACTATACTCATGTGAATATGCAAAATTATTATTATGTGATCTTTCTATCTTCCCTTAGTTCAATTTTATAATATGTGATAGAATAAAATGACATAACAAAAATGTTCCATCGCTCGGTGACTTTTACCTGCACAATCTGAACCACCTGTATACAAATTTTCATGACCTTTCCTGCCACGAAGACATAGTTAGTTTGCAGAATTTAAATATACATAAGGATCAATTTCATGAGGAGCCATCATGGACTATAGTCTGGGTTTATGGTGATGCTTGCAGCGCAGGTAGCGAGCCTCGCTACAAACTCCTGTCTTACCCATGCTAAGTTGCTAGCAAGACTAACTGTTATTCCGTCCGGGACGAATTGACCCTGGTTCTCGACGGCCGCTCGCAGGAACTATTTACCTTGTGCATAAGTTGTCCAAGACCATTGATGATCTAAACACTAAGTTAACACACGAAGTATTTCAAGATATCAGAATGAACATAACTACTTTAGCACAGTATGATGGCATAGTCTACATGCTGATGTGATCACATTATAAGTTATGTACTACCCATTGAATAGTTATAGATGAATAAGTTCTAGATACATCTGAAACATAAAATAGATAAATTCATAGTGGATAAGCATACAACAATATGAATGTACAGTGATTTTATGTGACCAACATTAAGTGTTCCAAGTCTACTTTTCTTTTTATCTTGACTCAATTTTATTATTATGGTATCGTTGATCAGAATGCACAAATAAGTCAAATTATTAAGAATGAAGACTTGTAAGAAGGGCACTAATCAGAAGTAAGACCACTCACCAGTTGGTGAATTAGGGAAGAGAAAGGAAAGATCTTTAGGAATCTACTTGCGAATAGCTTGCACGATCACCTGTACGGATAAGTAGATGATCAATATCTCTTGCCTTAGTCTTCCAAAGTTCGATATAAAATATGAAGTTTAAGGAACGAAGATAATAAAATCCATTGAAACCATTGAAGAAAATTCCAACCGCAAAACCGACAAGAAAGCAACCAAGAGACATCGAAAATGAGCAAAGAAACCAACGCAACGGAAAGGCCCCTCTCGACTCTACCACCGAGTCCTTCCTGGGGCACGATCTGGTAAATGTGGGACTCAATTCCGAAGAAACTAATCCATAATGAGGAAAGGATCTTGATTCAATCTGTCTCGATAGAACTATACCAAGTATTTCTTAGCCGCGCTCCCCGAAAAGGGAACATTTTCCTTTATGTCTGATTCGAGTTCCCAGATCGACTCCTCGACCGCGTGGTTCCATCAAAGAATGCCCACAAGCGGGATTGCACAATTTTGGAGTTGCTTTTCTTTTCGATCCAAGATCTAAACGGGCTCTTCGACGTACAACAAGTCTTCATGCAGATCCAGCAGACCAAAATATACCATGTTGCCCGGGTCATGCACGTACTTTCTAAGTTGTGACTCATAGAAAATATCATGCACGTAATAGAAGAAGAACATCTATATTTAACTAGAACCGAGCGAAGGGAAGCTACGGGTTATGGCTCTCAAAAAAGGAAGAATGCAAGGGATCTCACTCTACCCATTGCTCACTTTTTTTATCCAAACAGTGCATAAACTGGGTATGGTGATGGGAGGAAGGTTCAATGATAGCCCTTCAATTTCTTTTATTCACCATATGCTCTACTTTGGAAGAACTAATTTTAATCTTCCTACTTTCTTTAATGCCCAAGAAGCAGTAATCGACAGCAAAAGCCTTTTCATACTTGAAAGGCTTTCGTTTAGCCCACAAGGATCCAATCTCGCAGGGGTACGATGATCTCGTCTGAAAGTGATTGATTCGCTGAAAGAAAGCAAAGGCGACTGTTAGGTTGTGACTCACAAGATGATTTGACTTACGTAGGTACTGCTGCAGGAGTGGTTGCTAGTAATGAGGAAGTGGTACTGGTAGGTGTAGCAAGCTAGAACGAAGGGCGGAAGGAAGTGTAGTTGGGCTATCCTAGATTTTCCCCCATAACTTCGGGAGAATGGGTGCCTCCTTATAAATAGGGGTCACAGTGACCAGGCCCGGGGACTGTTTACCAAAAACACATATCTTCACAAAGTCGTAAGACCATGTATAGGGGTAGACGCCTGCCCATCTGACTGGGTTGGTGGCAATGCAATTTGATAGGCAAACGGAGCAACTCGCTTGAGGATTTTGAACCGGCCAATGAATCTCGGACTTAACTTCCCCTTTACTATGAAGCTCGTGACTCCTCGCATGGGCAAGACCTTCAAAAACATATGGTCACATTCAAAAAACTCAAGGGTTCGTCGGTGAATGTCAACATAACTCTTCTGCCGGCTTTGTGCTACTTTTAGTCACTCTTTGATCAACCGAACATTTTAGACTGTTTGTTCAACTATTTCTGGCCCAAGTATTTGACGCTCCCAACTTCATCCAAGCAGATCGGTGACCTACACTTTCGCCCATATAAAGCCTCGTACGGAGCCATTTGGATGTTGGACTGGTAACTGTTGTTGTATGCAAATTTGTCCAACGGTAGGTGGACGTCCCAACTTGACTTTGAATCAATTGCACAGAGACACAAAATATCTTCGATCACCTGATTCACCTGCTCTGTTGGCCGTCAATTTGAGGATGATAGGCTGAGCTAAACTTTAACTTGGTCCCCATCGCTGACTGAAGGCTCTCCCTGAAACTTGATAGGAATCGTCAGTCAAGATCTGACACTATAGTAACTGGTACTCTGTGCAGCCAAACTATCTTATCAAGGTAGATCTGAGCAAGACATTCGGTGCTCCAAGTAACTTTAATGGCAATGAAGTGCGCTGACTTGGTTAACCGATCAACGATGACCCAGACTATGTCGTTCCCTATTGCATCTTTGGCAAGCCAATAATAAAGTCTATACTTATGTAATCCTATTTCTATTCTAGAATAGCAACATTCTGTATCTTCCCACCCGATCTCTGATGTTCTATTTTTATCCTCTGATAGGTTATGCATTGCGACACAAAGTGCACCACGTCTTTCTTTATGTTGTGCCACCAGAATATAGTGCAAATGTCTTTATACATCTTTATGCTCCCAAGATGGACTGTGTAGGCTGCATAGTAAGCTTTCGCAAGGATCTCCTTTTTGGATTCTGCATCGTTGGGGATGCATAGCCTTCCCTTCACTCGTAATACTCTATTATCATCTATTGTAAAGTCCTTCGCCTTCCCTAATAGAATATTCTCGTATATTTTTCTTAGGAATGAGTCATCCCGCTGAGTAGACGTGAATCTCTCTAACAAGTTTGGTACAAAGTGCATCTGAGCAACTCCCGTGTCGAGATATCGATTTCGGAGTTTAATTCCTATTTCCTCCAAGTCTCTTTGTAACCTGTAATCGACAGAAAGGGATCTCGCAAACACTCGACTCAAGGCATCCTTCACAATATTACCCTTGTCAGGTGTATAGTCGGTCATCAAGGTCTTTTATCAATTCTAGCCAATGCTGCTATTGTAGGTTAAGGTTAATTTGTGTGAATAGGTACTTCAAGCTTTTGTGGTCGGTATAAATTCAGCAAGCCACTCCAAAGAGGTAGTATCATCACAATTTTAGCTCAAACACAATTGTCGCTAGTTCCGGGTCATCCGTAGGATAATTTTTCTCGCACTTTTTCAGTTGCCTTGATGCATAGGCTATCATCCTATCCCGCTACATAAGTACGTACCCTAAGACCTTCCCTAACTCGTCGCTGAATATTTAGAATCCTGAGGTCTCGTATGGTAGTGCAAGTTTTGGAGCAGAGGTAAGGCATTGCTTTAACTCTTCAAATTAGACTTCACAATCGACGAACCACTCGAATGTGATTCCCTTCTGAGTGAGGCAAGTCAAAATTGATTCTAACTTGGAAAAGTCTTTCACAAACCGCCTGTAGTATTCTGATAGCCCGAGGAAGCTATAAATAAATATGGTAAATGTCAAAAAAGTCCCTATTCTAGAAATGTGGTAGTGACACACTTTCAGCAGCCGAGGTAACAGTATCCTATACCAGCTAGAGCGCCAGTGCAGCAGAAGCACCAGATCCAGAGGCCAACTATTCCTTGCCCATTCTGCAATAAGCCAAAAAATGGATGGGAAGCATACAGGATAAGATTGGGCTAGTATTTATTCTGTGGATCAGGAGACCACCATTTGAGGGCTTGTCCTAGAGCTCCAGCTCGTCCATCTCAGGGCAGGGCCCAAGAACAGAGAGTACCCACGAGACCACCAGCGGGACAATAGAGAGGACCTCCCCTACCACCACAACAGAAGCAGTTCGCTCACCACCACCAGCAGCAGAGAGGTGCTCAGCCACATGAGCGACCTTTCGCCTTGACTGTTGAAGAGAAGGAGCCAGTTGGAGATGTTATTTCAGGTTCAGTCTATCTTGATTCTTTTTCAGCTCATGATTTATTTGATTCTAGTGCTTCACATAGTTTTATATCTGTATCTTTTGCTTTGAAGCATCATTTTGAGACTGAACAGTTGGCGAGGACTTACAAGATCACGACCGGGGGTGGCATTATCCTAGTCAGTGATGTTTACAAGGTTCAAAAAGTTTCTTTGGGAGGCCGAGAGTTAAGCGTGTGTCTACTCGTAATGCCACTTTCGAGCTACGACATAGTACTCGGGATGGATTGGTTGAGTAGGCACCATACTAGTATCAATTATCGTGGAGGTAGAGTTTTGTTTCAGATGCCAGGAGAGCCAAAGTTTGATTTTGCCAAAGGTGCAACGGAGCAGTACGAGGGAGTATTTTATGGAGCTTCGGTGGAAGAGCAGGAGCCACCACATTCATTGATTGCAGAGTATATTGACGTCTTTTCGGAGGAGTTGCCAGGGTTGGCACCAGACAAAGATGTGGAGTTCTATATACACTTAGTGCCAAGCACATAGCGGATATCCTAGCATATCTTTAGGGTGAACAACATCGAACTAGTAGATTTGAAGAAGCAGATGGATGAGTTACAGGACAAGGACTTCATCCGCTCTAGTTCATCACCGCGGGGTCCTTTGGTATCATTCGTACCAAAGAAGGATGGGTTAGTATGTATGTGTATCGACTACAGCGCACTAAACAACCTTATTATCAAGAATAAATACCCGTTGTCACGGATTGACAATTTGTTTGATCAGTTGAGCGGAGCGAAGTTATTTTTGAAGATAGACTTGAGGTCGGGGTACCACCAGGTAAAAGTGAAGAAGGAAGACATTACAAAGACTGCTTGCAAGACTCGGTATGGGCAATTTGAGTTCTTGGTGATGCCGTTTGGGTTGACCAATGCCTCAGCGGTATTCATGAACCTGATGAATAAGGTGTTTCATCAGTACTTGGATTAGTTTGTTGTGGTCTTCATTGATGATATATTGATATATTCAAAGACCCCAAAGGAGCATGAGAAGCACCTAAGGATAATTCTGGAGACCCCTAGAAAGGAGAAGCAATATGGCACTCTTTCAAAGTGTGAGTTCTTCCTTGATAAGGTTGAATTCCTCGGGCATGTGATTACAGGAGACGAGATCTCATTAGACCCGAAGAAGATATCAGCAGTTGAGTCGTGGTCTACCCCAAGTTCAGTGGTAGAGATTAGGGGCTTTCTTGGATTGGCAGGCTATTATTGGAGATTTGTTCACAATTTTTTCATGATTGTGGAGCCGATGACTAGGCTAACCAGGAAGGACGTAGAGTTCGTCTGGACTGAGGAGTGTCAGGCCATTTTTGAGGAGCTGAAGAAGAGGTTGACTTCGAATCAAGTATTGATGTTGCCATCAGGGACTTGAGAATTTTCCATATATAGTGATACTTCGGGTAAGGGTTTGGGTTGTGTGTTGCAGCCGAATGGGATGGTGATTGCCTATGCTTCAAGACAATTATGCCCTCATTAGAAGAATTACCCTACCCATGATTTGGAGTTGGCAGCAGTCATCTTTGCTCTAAAGCTGTGGAAATACTACTGGTATGGAGAGCGTGTGAAGATCTTTACAGATCATAAGAGCTTGAAATATGTGTTTACACAAAAATAACTTAACATGAGGCAAAGGCAGTGAATTGAAGTTAATAAAGGACTTTAAAATTTTTTTGTAGTACCATCCAGGGAAGGCCAACATAGTCGCTGATGCCTTGAGCAGGTATCCAGTGGCTATATACTTGACGAGAGATAGACATTTATTGGCCAATTTTGATAGCTTGTGTCACGACCCACACCCGGTGTAGGGACACGAGTATATGGGTACATCCATCCTACGTCGTAGCATCGATGGTAGAACATTATTTGAGTAAACTATCGATCTAGCAATCAAGATATAATAATAAAATATGAATACTCAATCACAGATCTGTAAGTTGGAACAATCGTACGAATAAGATAAAAGAACAGAAGAGACAAATACAACTCACAAGACAAGATAATATCCAATGAGTTCTAAAAAAATACTAATAACAATGCTGTAGACAAATCCATTACAAAAAGATCTATCTACTGAGCTATGAGTCCTGGGTCATTTATCTCAATTGGGATGAGACCCTCCTGAGTTATAGTCTCTAGCTCTAAGCCAACTATGTCCTGAGGCCCGAAGTGAGTAGGATAACACTCCTTAGTGTCATCTGAGAAAAATATATCCAGTCAGGAAAGGAGCAAAGTACATCTCTAACAGCAGTTCCAATAAATGATATAAACTATGTAACAGTAAATAGAGCGAATATACAAGATGTAATATACAGGTACAAGAGATATGCAATATAGGAATACTGGAAATAAATACAAGAATGAGCATCATTGGACTGAACAAGAAATACTACTACTAAGTGAGTGAGTACCAGCTTCAACATGTGATCGACTTGAGAACTTGCACAAGAATAATGGCCTAATTAATCATACGTACGGTGTATGATTAACACTATTCAAGGAACAAGATATGCACAAGGAGGGTATGATCACATATCTACACTAAATACTTTCTGCCCCGATTGGTATAGTGGATCCAACCATGGTACGTTATGACACAAAATTCTCTGGGTAGGTAGCAAGTCTCCCCAAGAATTAATGTCTGTATATGTACAAAAAGAATAAGGAACAAGGCTTGCACAAGATACACCATAAATACTAAGAAATAACATCTCATGACGAGATCCAAATATACCAATCTATGTAACCATCGTGTCAAAAAATTAAGGATATCTACACTAAATACAAGAGACATAGAGGATATTATGAATGAGAAACTATCAGAGAATGTACTTACCTGAAATTCGATGAACAATATAAAAGATGTCTGGTACGGTACGTCAGAGATCTAAATATAGAATATACATCAATACAAGATTTTGGAATTAAAATAAGTTAAACTAGTCAAATTATATGTCATAAAGTCATTTCTGAGTCAAAACAGTCAAACTAGGTCAACTTTAGGTCAAACTTGGTCAAACTAGCTATTTTTAGGTTATATGAGTCAATCTCTAGGATATTGGGTCTATACACTATGTAACTAGGCTATACTAGCTAACTAGGATACTGGGATACCAACAAAATATCGTATCATAAGATATGCAAGTTATTATATATGAAAATACTATAATACATATATACAAGACAAAATATATAGTATTCCTAGCCAAACTAATGCTAAGTGGCTTTGAACCAATGTGGTATTACACCACCTACACACCCATCTTGATATACAAACTCAATACCTTGAGTATAAACCAATACCTTGACATTACCTTGATATTACAAGGTAATTCAATATCTAACATATAACTAACTATCCATACACCTCACTATACACTAATATGCATTTAAACTTATAATAATACTATACTAAACTATCATACTAACATACCCTTTGATATTTAATACCCGTACCCAAGATACCTCAACTCTCATTACCATGGTGTCACTCAAGGTAATCTAGAAATAATACTAACTAATGCTAACTAGTGCTTATCTATTTCTATCTCTCTCATATATAAATATACTTAACTTATTAACAATATATAAATAATTAACTATCAATAAAAACTAACTAGCTTATCCTAACTTATCCACAACTTAATCTATAGGCACTCAAACTACTGTTGCTTATTGTTACTGCTCCTGCTAATCACTGCTGCTCCTGCAGCTTATCGTTGCTTCTGATGCTGCTTATGGCTTCTGCTGCTGCTTACTGCTTCTGCTACTATTTCTGCTTGCTGTAGCTTGTTGCTTCTGCTGCTGCTTTGTCACTACCACATTACAGAATAGGGGTATTTTTTGTCTTTTCATCTATTTAATTTAATGTGTTAATATTGCATGATATTTATTTATATTTAATTGCTGTGATTTTATTTGATTGTTGTACCTTACCGTTGCTTCGATAATTTGAGCGCTATACTAGCTTGTCTTCCAACAAATTTTACACTCTTGTCCTAGACGTGCCAGCCTTCTATTTTAATCTTTGTGTAACTCATAATTATGCCTTCTTGTGCTTCATTTTAGTCGCACAACATTCGTCGCAAATAATTATATTTAATTCCAAATAAGTCCTACTTTACATCTTTGTGCATTCCAATCAAAATTGGAGACACAATCTTGACCCATTTTGTGCAACCCAAATTTTGATAATATTCTTTTCTGAGTCTTCTTTATCCATGACACTTATGTTCTACCTAATTTTAACCCCTTGTACTTCCAATTAATTTTAGAACACCTATTATATTAATTTTAATTAAATTAATCCAAAAACCCCACTTTGTGTAATTTCTAATTGTTGGGCACTTTTATGCAAAAGTGCATTGAGGTGTCCACACCCCATTGGACCAAACACATGAAGAAACCCTATTTTCCTTCATTGATTATTCATGTGATTTTTCTCCATAATTTTGGAGTGTGTAACACTCAACATCAACCCTCATCAAACCTTAGCCCTCCATTTTGAAACATTGCAATCCTAGTCCTCCAAATATCTACTTGAGAAGCAAAAGCCCTTTTCCACGGAGGATGTTGACCAGGCCCAACTTTCTAGGTCAACCTCCAAACTCTTCTCTACATATATATATAACTTTTTCTTATTTTTTTTCTTAAACCGAAAACTAGTTCCTAGTCGAACCCCTCCCTCATGTTCATCATCCCCTCCCGCTAACCGGAGTAGTCCCGCCGGAGCCCAGTCCCGCCAGCACCCGGTCGACTTGCCATCCTCGCTGAAAGCCCATGCCTGAGCCGACCCCGCTGAACCATCTCCACCATCACCATCTCCCTCTCCTTCAACCCGCTGGAGCCGGTCATCCTGAGTCCACCGAACGGCTGAGCAGCCTCGCCTGAGAACTCCCCAACTCGCCTGCACCTTCACCGCCATCCCTTCCCTCGACAGCGACCCCATCATCGCCTGAAACCCGATCTCCTCCTCCCATGCACTGGATTAACCCGACGCCATCCCCTCTCCTTCAACCGCCTGAACCACCATCACCTGTCCCGACCACCCATCCACCGGATCCACCCGAGCCCACCGGACAGACCTCCTCCTGATTGACCGACTGAACGCCACCACCACGACCGTAATGCTGCCATTCGCTTGTGCCCACTGAACTCGACTTCCCTCCTCGACAGCAGCCCACTGAACCCGACTCTCCTCGACGACTCGACGACAACAGCCCACCTCGACGTCGAATACTCCCACGTGCACGTGCATGCCTAGGCCAAGGTGCGAAGTATTCTCTTATGATTTTGTTCGTGTATGAATGATGTTAGGATGTTAGCGTGTTGCTTCATGCCAAGGTCGTTAGATATTTATTGCTAGACGCCATACAATATACCTAACTCACATGCATATACGTACGAGTATGAGTATTATATTCAAATTGGTATGTATATAGATATAGATATATATAAGAAGCTAAATGCTAATACTAGTTATGAACATATTTGTATATGTACTATATGCCCCAAGTGTTAATTATGGAGATCCTGTATTTACATTGACCATGTGACCCTGAGAATTGAGAGTTGATTGCCTTATGTACACTGACGTACTAGCAAGACATATGTTAGTGATTGACTGTCTGACTATGCACAATATTTGAAGACGTGACAACCGTGCAACTAGACTGTGGGTTATCTCTATTTTGAGACATTGTGTTTGACTAAGTCATTCATTCTTGTCTTTTATCGTGCCATTTATATTCTCATAGCTTTTGCGATTGAGTATACATTATGAGATGTTGAGAGATATTTATTTCATTGTACTCCTTATGGAGTTGATATCATTGACAGATTGTGAGTTATGTTAGTATTATAGAGTCCTAGACAGCGTTCTACCGTCGATGCTGCGGTGTAGGCTGGACGTACCCATGACTCATGCCCAAATTCTGGGTGCGGGTCATGACACATTTTTAGTGGTGGCCCATTCAGGTCTAAGCTTCACAAGTTGTACGATATCGTGGTAGTGCGAGAACTTATTTGTACTACTATGAGCCTGCGATAGGATATAGGAAATAGGATTTAGGATGCGAGTATGCTCAATCACAACTACGAATTCTGATCTTACAATGCTATTCTAAGTGATTACTTCCTTTGGAATTTTAATGTCCTTCCTTGATGATATCGTATCTATTACCTTAATTGATTCTTTTCAATCTTTCTTCAGGATGCCGCATAACACTAGGTCTTTGAGAATGGGAGCAGCAGCTTCTGAGAGGTCTGCCACCTCTCGACCTGACGAACAGACATCTGGAGTTCCATCTACATCTCTTGTTCATGTGGGAGTATCTGTAGCTGTTGGGATTCCTCCTCTACCTATTCAGAGGATTGCCCCAGCTGTGACGGACAACCTTCCACCTCCACCGACTCCATCTCCCGGAGGTATGCCCACTGACGGGGCACAGATGTTCACACTGATCCATGGCATGTTAGAAGTAAACTCCCTCACCCAAAATTGGTATTTTGTGTATATTTTATATTATTATATTTATTATAGATGTTGAAGTTATTTAGAGCATTCTCTTATTAATTAGAAAATAATTTGTTTTAGTATATTTACTTATATAAATATTTATTTAGAATTATTTTTAGGCTATTTTAGATTATTGGGATTTTTCCATAATTTTTAGTTAATTAAAAACTAGAAACACTAATTTTCTAGGACTTTGAAGAATTTATTTTATGTTCAAACTTAATTAAAAATATCCCAAACTCTTATTTTAGGTTCTAAATAATAAAATATATTTTCTAGAATTTTTTGGAAATTTTCTGATTATTTTTAGCATTTATTTTGAGTTAATTATGAAAAACTGAATTAAAAACTAATTTCTGAAAAAGAAAACCCAAAAAGTAATTAATTCTGCCCAGTCAGCAAACAGGGGCCCCACCTGTCAGCCTCCAGCAGTGAACAGTGTCGGGCCCGCCTGTCAGTGACTGCTGAGTGGGTGCGAGCTGAGCCGAGCCGACCTCGAGCCGAGCCGAGTCAGAGTTCGACTCGGACTCAGCTGAGCCGAGCCGCAGCGAACCCAGACCGTTAGATCTGAGCGGGCAGCGTCGAATGGCTGCCACGTGGCGCTATCTGAGCCGCGGCTGCTCTCTCTCTCCTCTATATATAAAATAGTTTAGATATTAATTTCTAGGGTTTTTCTTCAGCCGATTTTTGGAGAATTGTCATCTAGGGTTCCTTCATCTTCCAGAAGCCATTGCGCATAGCTCCGGACTCCAAACGAGGCCTAGTTTTTTTTTTAGAACGATATTGAGGTTAGATTTCTGATTATATAAATTGTTTTTCGAAATTATGAGTATTAAATTCTGGAAAATTCGTAGAGCACAGCATGTCCGAAAATAGACGTGTTTTAATGTTTTTGCGATTTCGGGAGAACCAGGAATCAGAATCATGAACCGTTTAAAGTTTCGGAAAGCTAATGTCTATATAATTGACATTTGTTTCTCCCATAATTTAATTCAAAGTATTTATATACTGTTAATTCTGTAGAACTTCTAGGTTAGAATTTAACCATCGGTGCACAATACAAAATTTGTATGTGCCATAATTTCCAAACAAATTTGAATTCGGACGAGCCGTAAATTCCAGCATGTTTTTGACGCTGAAATCTACAGAAAATCATGCATGAAAGTTGAGTTTGTGTCGGTTGACTTTTCGGTCAACAGATCGCCTCGATTTGCGTGCCATGAGTCTCGAGTTGATAAAATTTAGTTTCTTTGGACAAAATTTAGGAATTAACATAAAAATCAGAATAATAAGATTAAAATAGGATTTTAGAGTAATTATTCCAGAATTAAATAAATTAAAATAAATTATCTTTTGACGTGATAAATTTGTAATACATAGGATATTGGATTTGTTCTGCGCGACTTCTGGAGCAGGTTATTGGTACATCGCAGCTTCCTTACCAGGCAAGATACCTCGCCAAATTATTTACAGTACTTTGCATGCTATTTACATTTCTGTTTAGTCATTGCCTGTGTAGTTTCGTTCAGTTATAGTCATTGCATGTGTAGTTAGTTCAGTCATTACTATATATATTAGATATGTTGACACACACTTGACACCTAGTATCATGAGAGGATAATCATTAGGCGTATAGGCTTTTAACCACTCTGGTAAACCATAGTATATAGTTCGTACTACGGGCGTGTGTCGTGCTGGTCGCTAACCTAGAGGTATATCGATTTCTGCAGAGTCGCGCTGGTCGCTACCCCAGAGGTATGTCGATTTCTGATGTCCATTGGCGTGTGTGTGAGTTGTGAGGCTTAGATCGAGTAGCCTACCCTTGCCCATACGTCGAAAAGTTATCCTCATTTGCATTCATATAGATTGTCTTGTACAGCGTACTTATTTATTTTCAAATATTATGCATATTTACTGTACTCAAATTGGCTCGTATTTTCTGTATCTTGTTACGTCCCTCTGAGGACCTGGTCCTCTGCCAGGTGTATCTGTTCTTGAGTATTTGTAGGATCGCAGATTTGGATGATTACTTGTGATCCGAGGATGTCTTCTCTTCGAGCTATGATTGATAGCTGGTATTCTTATATTGTGTTGTGGTATTGTACTTATATTGTATATACTTTTCCATTCGAGTTGGTAGTGGATTTGTTTCCATCCAACTATCATCCTTAGCTACTTATATTGAGATCTAGTTATATAGATGATGGTTATTTGTTTATATTGATTTTCTGTGGATGAGATCTAGAGTATACCCTGTGACTTGTGACATATGTTTCATACCACTTATGGATTTGATATTCTTATTTCAGCGTACGTGTAGATTTGGTTTCTATATATTGGAGTTGCCATATTCATGCGGCTGGCATGCTTACGTGTCCTAGTCCTACATATTTTTGGGACTGGAGCGTGACATGTTTTTGTGGTGGCCCATGCAGGTCGAGAGCATATTGTCTCGGTTACGTTACTGTACCGAACAAGCCTGCACCTAGGACTAGAGTATAGGATCTCATCCATAATTGACTATTATTCATCTTCCTCCTCTCTATTCTATTCGAATAATTGCATCCTGCTTGATTCCTGTACTTCCCTAATAGTTCTTTGAGAATAGCCTTCTGCTAGAATATAGGAACCCCTATTATTATGATGATAATTATGGTAGCACACCTATTAAGAATACAACGAGAATATAGACACACCACTAAGTTTAGAATATCTAGTGAACCCTAGAATTCCTTATCTATAGATTGGTTTACTATTACCCCTTGATGTATTATGAGGACGTGAGGGTAGTATAGACGCTACTAGAGTTAGAAGTTTTACCATAATATTTGACACCTAGTATCACATAGTCTTTTGACATATTAATTGAAGTGTAACCGAATGATATTTATCGCATGCTAGCAAAAGACGACAGTATTTATTCAGACCATAGAATTTAGAGGTCCTTGCCCTATTTGGTCGACTAGCGACTTAGAGAAGGAGGTTGTATGATAACTGTAGAGATTGTAGAGTCTTTTATTATTATTGCTTATGTTGTTTTTGCTTTTGCGAACTTGAATTATTTTGTAACTTCTCACATCATAATCCAACGTTATATTTTCTGTGCTACCTTGAATTATGCTGCTATTATAGCCTAGTTTTTGCAAGCTTAATCTTATATCGAGCTTGTTCATGACATATGTGTTATTGGGGCCTGATCAACCACACTAATACAAATTGTCTAATCAGAATCAGTGTATTATGGTCTAGCTAGCCATAATGCGCTTAATTCGCCCTTCGCAATAGTATTTTACGTGGATTGAGATGTATAGTTGACCAGTAGACAAATATACTTACCCTCTAGATACGACAAAGCATATCATATCAAGTACATAACTGCACCGATGTGAGCATGCGAATAGAAAATTACCAAATTAAGATTTCAATCCACAACTGTCTTGACAATTCCCATTTGAATTCTTTAAACGCTTTGATTCCCATACTTCCATTCTATTACCCCTCCTTGAACTCTTTTCCATTGCTTTCCGTCTTCCCTTATTTCGGAAAGATGAAATCTCGTGCTTGGAAATAAGTGATACACGGATAGTACAAGATATACCCCATAGGCCAATCACATTATTTGGTGACTATCTTTCATAATTGATTAAGGGCATATCACATATGATATAATTGGTGTTAAAGTTTTGAGGATTGAATGACATGAGAAAATAAATTGAGGAATATTTTTCTTAAATGTAAGAGCCTTATGTGATAGATTGGTAAATTCTAAGTTGGGTAGAAATTGCATTATTAAACTTGAGGAGAATTCTTTTAGATTGTGATCAAGTAGGATTAGATTGAGAGATTAAGTCCTTTTAAATGTGGAGAATTTTAAAAGAAGGATTAAGATAATAAGGATTTAACGAATTTTAAAATCTTGATATTGCGGACCAAATATTTATACTTTGAGCACATGATTTAAATTTTGAATATTGAAGGATGAATCATCGATTTAAATTTTGAGGATAAATATAGAATTTTAGACTTGAACAATTGGTGAATTAGATTTAAATTTTACAATTTGATGATTTGAATTAAAAAGTTCAATTTTGATTGTTGGGTCACCTATTTGAAATATTGAGGATGTAAATTGAGTTTAAATATTTGAAGAGTACAAAAATCTTAGGTTGAGAATAGGAATAAGATTTGATTCGAATTGTTTATTGTTCAAAGTCTAGAGGAGATTATGATAGTTGGAAATTGTGATATAAATTTTGATGTGGGATGTCATATAGACTTGAGTTAGATTTGGATGTTGATTATTTAAAAATCGAGGAGAGATTACGACAGGTTGAATTTTGATTTAAACAGTGGTTATCTTAATTTTGAAATGATCGCGATAGATTTGAATTGATTTTATTATTTAAAATTTTGGAAGAGATTGCGATTGACGTACCTTATGTACGAATGTGAAGGATTTAACAAATTATGCCTTATTTTAATTTCGAGGACGAAATTGTTTTAAGTTAGGTAGATTGTAAACTCCCTCACCCAAAATAGGTATTTTGTGTATATTTTATATTATTATATTTATTATAGATGCTGAAGTTATTTAGAGCATTCTCTTAGTTAATTAGAAAATAATTTGTTTTAGTATATTTACTTATATAAATATTTATTTAGAATTATTTTTAGGCTATTTTAGATTATTGGGATTTTTCCATAATTTTTAGTTAATTAAAAACTAGAAACACTAATTTTCTAGGACTTTGAAGAATTTATTTTATGTTCAAACTTAATTAAAAATATCCCAAGTTTATTTTAGGTTTTAAATAGTAAAATATATTTTCTAGAATTTTTTGGGAACTTTCTGATTATTTTTAGCATTTATTTTGAGTTAATTATGAAAAACTGAATTAAAAACTAATTTCTGAAAAAGAAAACCCAAAAAGTAATTAATTCTGCCCAGTCAGCAAACAGGGGGCCCACCTGTCAGCCTCCAGCAGTGAACAGTGCCGGGCCCGCCTGTCAGTGACTGTTGAGTGGGTGCGAGCCGAGCCGAGCCGACCTCGAGCCGAGCCGCGTCAGAGTTCGACTCGGACTCAGTTGAGCCGAGTCGCAGCGAACCCAGACCGTTAGATCTGAGCGGGCAGCGTCGAATGGCTGCCACGTGGTGCTATCTGAGCCGCGGCTGCTCTCTCTCTCCTCTATATATATAATAGTTTAGATATTAATTTCTAGGGTTTTTCTTCAGCCGATTTTTGGAGAATTGTCATCTAGGGTTCCTTCATCTTCCAGAAGCCATTGCGCATAGCTCCGGACTCCAAACGAGGCCTAGTTTTTTTTTTTAGAACGATATTGAGGTTAGCTTTCTGATTATATAAATTTTTTTTCGAAATTATGAGTATTAAATTCTGGAAAATTCGTAGAGCACAGCATGTCCAAAAATAGACGTGTTTTAATGTTTTCGCGATTTCGGGAGAACCAGGAATCAGAATGATGAAACGTTTAAAGTTTCGGAAACCTAATGTCTATATAATTGACATTTGTTTTTCCCAGAATTTAATTCAAAGTATTTATATACTGTTAATTCTGTAGAACTTCTAGGTTAGAATTTAACCATCGGTGCACAATACAAAATTTGTATGTGCCATAATTCCCAAACGAATTTGAATTCGGACGAGTCGTAAATTCCAACATGTTTTTGACGCTGAATTCTACAGGAAATCATGCATGAAAGTTGAGTTTGTGTCGATTGACTTTTCGGTCAACAGATCGCCTCGATTTGCGTGCCATGAGTCTCGAGTTGATAAAATTTAGTTTCTTTGGACAAAATTTAGGAATTAACATAAAAATCAGAATAATAAGATTAAAATAGGGTTTTAGAGTAATTATTCTAGAATTAAATAAATTAAAATAAATTATCTTTTGACGTGATAAATTTGTAATACATAGGATATTGGATTTGTTCTGCGCGACTTCTGGAGCAGGTTATTGGTACATCGCAGCTTCCTTATCAGGCAAGATACCTTTCCAAATTGTTTACAGTACTTTGCATGCTATTTATATTTCTGTTTAGTCATTGCCTGTGTAGTTTCGTTCAGTTATAGTCATTGCATGTGTAGTTAGTTCAGGCATTACTATATATATTAGATATGTTGACACACACTTGACACCTAGTATCATGAGAGGACAATCATTAGGCGTATGGGCTTTTAACCACTCTGGTAAATCGTAGTATATAGTTCGCACTACGAGCATGTGTCACGCTGGTCGCTACCCCAGAGGTATGTCGATTTCTGTAGAGTCGCGCTGGTCGCTACCCCAGAGGTATGTCGATTTTTGATGTCCATTGGCGTGTGTGTGAGTTGTGAGGCTTAGATCGAGTAGCCTACCCTTGCCCATACGTCAAAAAGTTGTCCTCATTTGTATTCATATAGATTGTCTTGTACAACATACTTATTTATTTTCAAATATTATGCATGTTTACTGTACTCAAATTGGCTCGTATTTTCTGTATCTTGTTACGTCCCTCTGAGGACCTGGTCCTCTACCAGGTGTATCTGTTCTTGAGTATTTGCAGGATCGCAGATTTGGATGATTACTTGTGATTCGAGGATGTCTTCTCTTCGAGCTGTGATCGATAGCTGGTATTCTTATATTGTGTTGTGGTATTGTACTTATATTGTATATACTTTTCCATTCGAGTTGGTAGTGGATTTGTTTCCATCCAACTATCATCCTTAGCTACTTATATTGAGATCTAGTTATATAGATGATGGTTATTTATTTATATTGATTTTCTGTGGATGAGATCTAGAGTATACCCTGTGACTTATGACATATATTTTATACCACTTGTGGATTTGATATTCATATTTCAGCGTACGTGTGGATTTGGTTTTCATATATTAAAGTTGCCATATTCATGCGGCTGGCATGCTTACGTGTCCTAGTCCTACGTATTTTTGGGACTGGGGCATGACATTAGAGGCCCAGAGAGTGATAGCAGAAGCTCAGTGTATTCAAGCTGAGGCTCAGAGGGTGCAAGAAGAGGCGCACCAGGCACAGATAGAGCTGATGAGAGAGAGTATGGAGAATGCTCATCTGGTGGCTCTCCAGGCTGTGGAGAGAGTAGCACGACAACAGCAGCATCCTGGCCCGCAACAACAGAGGCCAGGTACTATAGTGGACTTTAAGAGGATAATGCCTCGAGAGTTCAAAGGCACAGAGAAGATACTATACGCTGACGAATGGCTAGAGGATATAGAGAGGAACTTGCGTTTGGCGCAGATTCTGGAGATCCTTCAGATCGAGGCTTCGGGTAGTCAGATGTTTGATATCGTGCTGACGTGGTATCGTACGGAACCGAGACTCACTGACGGAGGACTTACTTGAGAGGACTTCACAGAGATCTTCAAGGAGAAGTTCTTTCCTGACATAGCTTTGGGAGCATTGGAAAGTCGGTTCCATGACTTGGTCCAAGGAAGCATGTCAGTTGACGAATACGTCGAAAAGTTTTGCCGTTTGAGTCGATTCGCGTCATCGATGATTCGAGACCCAGGAGACAGAGCAGGGAAATTCAGGAAGGGTTTGAATAGAGAGATAAAGTCTCGTACTTTGGGACGACGTACTACTACATTTGAGGGTATTCTGATGGATGTCCAGATTGCTGAAGATGACTTGGACCTCAGGCCCAAGAGAGGACGCGACATTTCTGGAGGAACAAGTGGTAACATAGGACTGGCCAAGCGCCCATACTTTCAACAACAACAGAGGTCGTATCAACAGCAGCATCAACAGCACCAGGCACCAGTTCTAGGACACATCCAGTAGCAGCAGCCACAAAGATAGAATTAGCCCGTTGCCCATTGTGCGTATTGCGGAAAGATGGGACATACCAGAGACATCTGTAAAACCCCTAATCCTAAAAACCGTATTTACCTTTTTGATTAATTATATAATTGAATTGTAGTAATTATGAGCTAAATAGAAGAAATAGATTTTATTTTATTTTTTTATTTTAGGTGTTTGTGCATTTAGGAGATTTATGGAGCCGGTATAAATTTTTCCTAATTTATTCCATGTAGGAGACCCATTGGATAGTTGCTAGCTTAATGGTTTGCACAAATATATTTTTTTAGAATTTTTCTATATATATATATATATATATATATAGGAAAAGAAAGAAAAAAAAGAAATAAAAAAGGATTGGAAAAGAAAGAAATAAAAAGAAATAAAATTTCCTAATGGATCTACTACCCGTTAACATCTATCCTACCCACGACAACCCCAAACCCATTAAGAACCTTAAACCCGCACCATTCAATAAGAATAGCAGCAGCAGCCGCATACAAAATTTCCCCGCAACCCCCCGCGTTCCTCTACTCTTATATATATAACTTCTCTCCACAAAAACCCTAAACCTAGATCTCCTTCCCATCTAAACCCTAGCGACCAGAGCGCCTCCACCTGACCGTCGTCCGTCGCCCGAGCCACCTGCACACCGTCGGAAATCGCCCGCCGACGATAGCGTGACGCGGACAACACCGCGACAGTTTGGACAACAGCTTACCTGTGTTCACGTGCTGTTTTCCGTCACCTCGCTCAACCAAACTTGACCCCGTCTTCACCGGTACGTTCACGACTTAACCCCCTTCAATATCTGTATGATATTTGACCTCGAACAGTGCATAATCCTAGGCAAAAATAGCGTCCAAGTTGACGAAAAATGACAACTTTTGGGTATCGCAGAAAACTACGATAACTATCTATGTTCCCGGATTCGTATCTCCCACCACAGAGATCTGATTCGGAGACCACTTGACCTAGTTTAATTTCTGTTATTTATATTAATTTATTAACTGCTGTATGTAGAATTAAACTAGTTAGAAAATCCTAAAAATCTACTTTTTCCAGATTTCTAAAAATTATGATACGGAACGCGCCCAACCAAACGGGACCGCCCCGTCGTGTACCAAGTGTACCAAAAGGTAGCACAGTATACTCGGACGTATGAGATTTCCCGAAAACTGATTTGGATGCGTGTGCGCGTCGGAATCAGCCCGTATCAGCAACAAATCTCCCGTGTCGCAACTTTTGTAAAAGCCCTGCGTATTTAGTGCTCGCTCGTCAGAATGCGACGAAACTTATGCCACTGGACTCGTGGTAACGCGCTGGTCCTGTGACCCAATTTTTACGCAATTCTGAGACAGTTGATCAAGTCACCAATTGGCGGGCCCTACGGTTGACTTTTTGGGCAAAATTGTGTTCGGCTCACCGGAATCCACATTTGGATATACCGTTGAGTTCGTGCTGACATTTAGAGTTTTTTTGACCTATAATTTGTCCCATTTAGAGACCGTTACCCCTGGCACACTTTTTGATGCAAAGTGGGCCACACGTGGACCCCACTTTGACCCGAAATTACCGTTTTGCCCCTGTATCCAAATTGGACGAAAGGGAAGTGATTTTTAGCTATTTCGCTTATTCAGGGAACGTTGGTGATGTTTATTTCAGCATCCGAAGACGTTTGTTCTGAGGCCATAGCTTCTGATCCTGTGTGTTGGACATCTGGACGTTATATTTTGCAGCTTCTTGTCAGGCAAGTATACCTTGCCATTGTACTGTTATTCATATTCCATATGTTGCATGCATCTTTATTTTTTGCCTTTAGTTCACATATTTTAACTGTTATATAGAATGCGCGCGATGGTGTCGTCATGATTTATTTTTATTTATGTATATGCATTGACCTTGTTTATGAGACTACCCAATTATCATATAGCATCATTAGGTTCATTGGTCATGACACAGTTGTTACACGAGTGTGAGTCTCATATAGATCACAGACTGCATGACAGGTCTGGCCTTCTGTACGAATGGGCCGTGCGTTAGGGATGACTGCTGATAGAAACTTTGTATGCTAGAAGACTTAGCAGTTATTAGAGGTCCATGGACATAGCTTATTATAGTACGGTGGTCCAGTCCTTGTCCTTGTTTGGGTGCAGGATTGGGCTAGTGTACTAAAGATAGGCTATGAACCAAATCGTGTCATGGATGTGACATGCTTAGAGCATGGGGTGGGGAGAACAACAAGTACCGCATTTGGGCTCCATTGCACTTTTTTCCTTGTGTGCCCGGATTCTCCGCCGGAGAAACGGGTGGTAATGACCACTATATATTATATATTATCAGGTGACCTCTGCCGTTCAAAATATGACATGCTTTGTAGGCCCCTGGATCTCCAAGAGAACCATGCCAATCCCAGTTTTCAGCCAGATAACCCACTTGTGGGAAAAATTATTCTTAAACTGCATTCACTAAGACGATTAGGCGACCCATTGGATCAGTACTTTATTGGCATAATTTTATGTATCTCGTTATGTCCCTCTGAGGACGTGGCCCCTTGCAGGTGTAGCTATTCTTGAGTATTCGCAGGAGCGCAGATTCGAATGGTTACATATGTTTTGAGGATGTCTTCTCTTCGAGCCCCGTGGTCGTTAGTTGATATTCTTATATTGTGTTTGTTGTGTTGTAATTATATTGTATTTACTTTTATATTCTAGTTGGTAGTGGATTTGTTTTCACCCAACTATCATCTTTAGATACTTCTTATTGAGATATAGTTTCATAGATATTGGTTATTTATTCATATTTGATTTTTGTGGATGATATTTAGATTATACCCTGTGACTTGTGATAGATTTATACCACTTGTAGATTTGATATTCATATTACAGCGTGCGTATGGGTTTGGTTTCCATATATTGGAGTTGCTATATCCATGCGGCTGGCATGCTTACGTGTCCTAGTCCTACGTATTTTTGGGACTGGTGTATGACATATTTTTAGTAGTGGCCCATGCAGGTCGAGAGTATATTGTCTCGGTTACGTTACTGTACTGAGCAAGCCTGCAAATAGGATTAGAGTATAGGATCTCATCCATAATTGACTATGACTCGTAATTCTTCTAATCTATTTTATTTGAATAATTGTATCCTGCTTGATTCATGTGCTTCCCTAATAGTTCCTTGAGTATGGCCCCTCCTAGAATATAGAAGTCCCTGTTGTTAGATGATAAGTAGGGTAACCTTCCTATTAAGAGTACAACTAGAGTGTTGACACACCATTCAGTTTAGAATATCTAGTGAACCCTAGAATTCCTTATCTATAGATTGGTTTACCATTATCCCTTGATGTATTATGAGGACTTGAGAGTAGTATAGACACTACTAGAGTTAGTTAGAAGTTTTACCATAATGTTTGACCCTAGTATTGAGGAACCAATAGAAAACAAAAATTGAATATTAGGACTGAACCTAACCTTCATAGTTAGATAGTATTGGAGAACTATAAATTTAGATTCTTGTCCTAAGATTAGCAGACAGTACCTTAGAAAGCCAAGAGCAATGCATAGAATATTTTCTTGATCATACCTCAAACACAGAGATTAGCATAACATCTTTCCTTAGGAAACCATGACATTATCAATAGTCTCTCTATTTTATTTTATGGCTAGTTCCTCTGAAACCTTAGCGCTCGCTATTTGTGCGACGACTAAATTATGTTCTTAATTTCTTCATCTTTCAACTCGTGCCACCTGACACTTCTGATTGTAGATCGAGTAATTTTATTCTATGTTAGGATATATAGCTTGCCATGATTATAGTTGTAATCTTGAATTTTAAATTTTTGTGCTTGATAGTTGAGTATTCATTTAGATTATAATTTATTGTTATACCTTAGTTTTAAATCACGTAATTGAACCCATATCTCCATATAAGTTATATCCTCTTTTCCCTTGAGGCTAGTAACCTTCCGATTCTTACTATTGACACTTGTTCCATAAGTACTATGACTAAGACTTAAGATGACCACTACCTATATAATGCAATAGGAGACCATAATGAGTACCAAGATCTTTCTTCGTATACCCTAACAAGAGTTCTACTTTACTTACAAGGACACGGTTATTCTTTAGAATCCCCTCAAGACAATTACAGTATTAGTTATTGTTATAAGTTGGTTAGTATACCTCACAATCTAGTATCACATAGTCTTTTGACCTATTATTGAAGTGTAACCGAATGACATTACCTGTATGCTAGCATAAGACGATAATGCTTATTCAGACTGTAGAATTTAGAGGCCTATACCTCTATTTGGTCGACTAATAACTTAGACAGGGAGTTAGTATGACAACTGTAGAGATTGTAGAGTCTTATTTCTTCTTTGTGAACTTGAATTATTTTATAACATCTCTCATCATAATCTAGCGTACTTATATTTTCTGTACTACCTTGACTTATGCTGCTATTATAGCCTAGTTTTGTAAGCTTAATCTTTTATCAAGTTTGTTCATGACATATGTGTTATTGGGACCTGATCAACCACACTAATACAAATTGTCTAATCAGAATTAGTGTATTATGGTCTAGCTAGACATAGTGCATTGATTCGCCCTTCATAATACTACTTTACGTGGATTGAGATATATATTTGCCTAGTAGACGCATGTACTTGCCCCTAGATATGTCTGAGCGGATCATATCAGTTACATAACTGTACTGATACAAGCAGGTGAATAGGAATTACCAAATAGGATTTCAATCCACAACTGCCTTGACAATTCCCATTCGAATTAATTTTTTTACGCCTTGATCCCCATACTTCTATTCTATTAACTCTTCCTTGAACTCTTTATTATTGATCTCCGTCTTCCTTTATTTCGGAAAGACGAAATCTTGTGCTTGGTATAAGTTTGATATACAGATAGTACTAGATATACGCATAGGCCAATCGCATTATTTGGTGACTATCTTTTATAATTGATTAAGGGCATATCATATATGATATAATTGGTGTTAAAGTTTTCAGGATTGGATGACATGAGTAAATAAATTAAGGAATATTTTTCTTAAGTGAATAGCCTTATATGATAGATGGGTAATTCTAAGTTGGGTAGAAGTCACATTGTTAATTTGAGGTTAAATTCTTTTAGATTGTGATCAAGTAGAATTAGATTGAGAGATTAAGTCATTTTAAATATGGAGAATTTTTAAGAAGGAGTTAGATGATGAGTATTTAATGAATTTGGAAATCTTGATATGTCGGACCAAATATTTATACTTTAAGTACATGATTTAATTTTTTTTTGAATATTGAAGGTAAAATCATCAATTTGAATTTTGAGGATAAATATAGAATTTTAGACTTGAACATTGGTGGATTGAATTTAAATTTTTTACAATTTGATGATTTGAATTAAGAGTTAAAATTTGATTGTTGGATTATGTATTTAAAATATTAAGGATGTGAATTGAATTTAAAAAATTGAAGGATACAAAAATTTATAAGTGAAAATAGGAATAATATTGGACTAGAATTATTTTCTAGAGGAGATTGTGATAGTTGGAGATCGTGATGTAAAATTTATATGCGTATTTAATTCTTGAAGATGTTATATGGATTTAATTTAAATTTGGATGTTAATAATTTGAAAAAGTGAGAAGAGATTACAATATGTTGAATTTTGATTGGAACAGTAATTATCTTAACCTTTAAGTAATTGCGATGGATTTGATTAGAATTTTAATTATCGCAAAGAGATTGTGATTGACTTACCTTATATGCGAACGTAAAGGAATTAACAAATTATACCCTAGATTAATTTCGAGGATAATTTATTTTTTAAGTTGAGTAGATTATAAACCCCCTCACCCAAAATTAGACCTACTTGGCTTAGATAGTGAGACTAAGGCTAGTTTGAATCCAATCAGAAATAGAACACGGTATTTTTATTTTGTGATAATTAAATTACTTAGCGCACCTTACCGTTGCTTCGATAATTGGAGCACTACACTAGCCATTGCCTTTCTACAAATTTTACACCCTTGTCCTAGACGTGCCCGCCTTCGATTCTGACCTTTGTGTAACTTATAATTAAGCTCCCTTGTGCTACATTTTTGTCGCACAATATCGCCTTCTTATTTAAACCTAGTCTTGCATTTTAAACAATGCAAATTATAGCCCTCCAAACATTCCCATGACAATTGGAAAATCATGGAGGTTAGGATGGAAGAAAGTACAGAATAAGCTGCAAACCTCTATCTTATACCATCCTTGACTTTCTATCGTGGCTTAACTTTAATTTCGAGAACGAAATTTTTATAAGTTGGGTAGAAAGTAAAACCCCTAATCCTAAAAATCGTATTTACCTTTTTAATTAATTATATAATTGAAATTTAGTAATTATGAGCTAAATAGAAGAAATATATTTTATTTTATTTTTTATTTTAGGTGTTTGTGCATTTATGAGATTTATGGAGCCGGTATAAATTTTTCCTAATTTATTCTATGTTGGAGACCCTTTTGACAGTTGCTAGCTTAATAGTGTGCACAAATATATATTTTTAGAATTTTTCTATGTATATATATATATATATATATATATATATATATATATATATATAGTAAATAGAAATAGGAAAAGAAAGAAAAAAAAATGAAAAAGATTGGAAAAGAAAGAAAGAAAAATAAATAAAATTTCCTAATGTATCTACTACCCGTTAACATCTATCCTACCCGCGAGAACCCCAAACCCGTTAAGAATCTTAAACCCGCACCATTCAATAAGAATAGCAGCAACAGCCGCAAACAAAATTTCCCCGTAACCCCCTGCGTTCCTCTACTCTTATATATATGACTTCTCTCCACCAAAACCCTAAACCTAGATCTCCTTCCCATCTAAACCCTAGCAACCAGAGCGCCTCCACCTGACCGCCGTCCACAGCCAGAGCCACCCGCACACCGCCAGAAACTGCCCGCCGACGATCGCGTGACGCTCACAACACCGCGACAGTTTGGACAGCAGCTTACCTGTGTTCACGTGCTGTTTTCCGTCACCTCGCTCAACCAAACTCGACCCCGTCTTCACCGGTACATTCATGACTTAAACTCCTTCAATATCTGTATATTAGTTGACCTCGAACAGCGCGTAACCCTAGGCAAAAACAACGCCCAAGTTGATAAAAAACGACAACTTTTGGGTATCACAGAAAACTGCGGTAACTACCTATTTTCCCGGATTCGTATCTCCCACCACAGAGATTCGAATTCAATTTTTCTTTTTGGTATGTGGAGACCACTTGACCTAGTTTAATTTTTGTTATTTATATTAATTTATTAACTACTGTATGTAGAATTAAACCAGTTAGAAAATCCCGAATACCCACTTTTTCTATATTTCCAAAAATTGTGATACGGAGCGCGCCCCACCAAACGGGACCGCCCCGTCATGTACCAAGTGTACCAAAAGGTGTGCGCAGTATACTCGGACGTGTGAGATTACGCAAAAACTGATTTGGACGCGTGTGTGCATCGGAATCAGCCCGTATCTACAGCAAATCTCCCGTGTCGTAACTTTTGTAAAAGCCCTGCATATTTAGTGCTCGCTTGTCAAAATATGACGAAACTTTCGGCATTGGACTCGTGGTAACGCGCTGGTCCTGTAACCCAATTTTTACACAATTCTGAGACAATTGACCAAGTCACCAATTGGCGGGTCCCACGGTTGACTTTTGGGCAAAATTATGTTCGGCTCACCGGAATCCACATTTGGACATACCGTTGAGTTCGTGCTGACATTTAGAGTTTGTTTGACCTATAATTTGTCCCATTTAGAGATCGTTACCTCTAACACGCTTTTTGGTGCAAAGTGGGCCACACGTGTGTAGAAGCATAAAAAATACGCTGGGAGGATCTATGCGGCATCTTAATACAGAGCAGCGTAAGCAGAGGCCTCTAGAGCCGTCGAACATGCAACAGTGCTCTTTCGCCAAATACAGCGTGAAATATGAGCTCAAAGGACCATCCGCGTAAGTACGGAACGTCCAGGCCGCCCCGGCATAAAAAAGAGTTCTTTATCGCCTCCATGGCGTAAAACTCAGCCGCTCTCAAAGTAGCTTAAAGCGTACGAGGAACGCTTCGTCTTCCCCGAAACGAACCTGTTAAGTCACGCAGTGAATCTGACCCCTGACTCCTGACAAAAAGTGCTGCACGGCTACCCAGACGACGGCTGGAAACAGTGGCAGACCCCTCGGGACGCGCTCCACAGTATGATGGCAGATCTCTGCATTTAATGCAGAGGATTTGGTTAAAATATCACCAAACCGTCGCTCACTGAGGTCCCCTCAGCATAAACCGCTCTTTCGCGTGCAAGGGGATACACCGCCTTGTTTTACACGGGCAGATGTGAGCTGTTTACGCTCCACAGCGGATAAACCGCCTGCCACGTCAAAAGCTGCACGTTGCGCAGGGCTCGAGGCACGTCTCTACGATTGGCGAACAAGGCGGTAACAGTCTTCTCGAGGGACGTCTCTGCGACGAACACACAGGAGAGCTGCAGACCTTCAAAAAATACGCCTCCGCATTTAATGCACAGAATGATGGCGGATCTCTGCATTTAATGCAAGGGATTTCTTGAGGCACGTCTCTGCGGCGAACACACAGGAGAGCTGCAGACCATCAAAAACACGCCTCCACATTTAATGCACAGAATGATGGCAGATCTCTGCATTTAATGCAAGGGATTTGATTATATCTTCAAAAGCCGTGATTCCGGCTAAAGACGTCCACATCAGCATTTTGGCACGGTACGCAGCAGCTTCTACGCCCAGGATCTGTGCCTATTCGGCTTCAACGCCCGTTCGGCTTCAACGCCCACTCAGTCTCTACGACCATTCGGCTTCTATGCCTGTTCGGCATCTATGCCTGTTCGGCTTCCATGCCTGTTCGGCTTCAACGCCTGTTCGGCTTCTATGCCTATCGGGCTTCTACGCCCACCCGGCTTCTATGCCTACTTGGCTTCTATGCCACGATGACAGACATCGGCTTTTACGCCCACCTCTTCTACACGGGGGATACCTACCTACGTGGCTTTTACGTCGTGATCTTCGTAGCAATTGTACGCGTTGTGTCCCTTAGTTGGACCCGCGTCACACGCTCATTCAAAAGATCATCCATACGCAGGCATTGGTTACTTTAACCGTCGTGTAAAAGGGTGCTGTGTTGTCCGCTCCTCGGTTTTTACACCAACTGAGTGGTCACTGTCACCAAAACTCTATAAATAGAGACCTCTATCAATGAGGAAAAGAGGTCAACAAATTAAAAGATCGAACAATTGAAGACTCAGAGAAGAGGTCGAACAATTGAAGATCGAGCAAGGAGAGAGAAGATCGAGAGAGAGAGAGAGAGAGAGGAACCCGGAGCTCGGGCAAAGGATAGGGATCGGCGACCTGGGCATCGTGCATCCACCCTTTTCTGCAACCCCCGAGGCTGCTTCCTGTCTTCTACGGCGCTTCTTCACCATCGTGTGGTCCAAGGGCTAAAGTGATCGACTGCAGATCAGACACCTATAGCAATTTATACCCAGATTAAATAAATTGTACTCCCACATCCTCGTATAGGATTATATTGTACAAGTTTGTTTGTAAACAAAAAGAACACGGGTCATGTATAAACCCCATCTTGAATACATCTTACAATTTTTCGTTTTCTACCGCAAACAAGATGGCGACTCTGCTGGGGACAACTTTCTCTTCTGATGAGGAAGTAATTGCTCAACACGATGCGGTATCTATAGGAACCGTGAAAAAGACACTGGTCGTCCAATTCGACCAGTCTGCCTACGAAGACATGCTTCGAACCGGGGGTAGCTCTCACCCTCTCTCCGTCCAAGACAACAGGAAGCTACGCAAGGTCTGGATGCCCAAGACATCCTCTACCGTTCCTGTGGACTCTCCGATCTCTCCGACCAATGAGGTTGTAGCATCGCTCCCTCCGTGCCCCGTACGTAAAATTCAGTCTCCCGCTACGCGCGGTACAGACAAAACTTCGGACAAAGCCTCAGCGCTAACCCAGAAGTATCCACTGCGCTCTACGCGTAGAAACCAGTCTCCCGCTACGCGCGGTACAGACAAAACTTCGGACGAAGCCTCAGCGCTAATCCAGGAGTATCCACTGCTCCTTACACGCAAAAATCAGTCTCCCGCTACGTGCGGTACAGACAAAACTTCTGATGAGGCCTTAGCGCCAAATCAGAAGTACAGGTCACGCTCCGCGCGCAAGACGACGTCTGACCTCTACGGGGAAGCAGATGAGCGCTGTGATCTCCGCGGGGGAAAACAGGCGGCGGAATGCGCAACTGCTCGGCCCTTACGCCATCGAGGGAATAATCTGCATACCCTCCGGATTACGCAAGAAGCCGATGGCCGACTGAGGACCTCTTCAGCTTCACGCCAGCCTGAGCAAATCTCCAAGATACGCCAGGCGAAGTCCCACGACATAGTGCAAGCTCGATCCGCGGAAAAGCGACCTCCCCGGAGGTTATCCGCCACCCAGACGGCCAACCTGTTATACACAGGTGGCACAGCAAGGGCCATGGTGCCCAACCTCCGCATAACCACTGATGGGAGCAGAGGAAGCAAACAATCATCCTCTTCTACAACTCCTCCTGACCTGCGCAAATATCTAATCCAGAAGCGCAAAGAGAGGGAACCTTCCAATATGTCTATTACTCCTCCTGACGAGCACTATTGCAATAGCCATAGAGTTGTGATTAACTGTTGCTGCTCTAATACAAGACGACCGGTCTTCGACCGGTTAAGCTACTCTCTGTCTTTTCAGGAAAAGGAGCCCGCACATGCATCTGTGAACATGGCTTCACACATGCCTAGACGGGGTTCGAACTCAAGACGTCATCCCTCCAGGCCTCCGAGCCGAAGGAGGTTCAATGAACTCCTCAGAAACGCTAAAGCCGGGGTGTTCCAAAACACACGTGCAAGATCACGACGACCAGCTTCATCCTCTTCTGATTCCGACGCTGAGGATCGTCAGGCCCCTGAATCAGATGCTGAAAGCGTAGAGTCGACTTCTACAGCGACCTACACTCATCCTTCGACGACACCCAGGGAGATGGGAGTTTACGCCGTTGAAGATGAACGCGATGAGGCTTCACCATCAGGAAACGTGGAGCAACGCATCACTACGCTGGAAACATCTCTGAAACAAATGCAATCCATGATGGAAAATATGCACCAGATAATGCTAACCCAGCACGCAACTACCATGGCTCGAGCATCGGTCCTGCCAACTCAGATACGTGTGGGGGTGGACTTGCCACCATCTAATCCAAGCCAAGGACCTGCTCTAGATCAAGAGTCAGCGGTTCCTCCGCTTTCGGAGAATATATTGCCTCCCGTTGGAGTCACAGTGCAGCCAACTCCGCACCACTCCGTAGTCCCGCTTTCGGCTGAAAATCCGATGCAGGCAGTGCGAGAGTTGAAAGCCCAGTTTGACGCCTTGAAGCACAAAGATCAGCTCAAGAAACTGGGAATCAACCAGCCTTACCCAGCTATCTGGGAAGAGGTCCCTTTCCCTTCGAGGTACAAACCTCAGACCATGGCCCTGTTCGAGGGGAAAACATCACCAAGTCAGTACATGAACTATTTTAGTATGATGACGGTGTTGCTGCAAGGGAACGACGCCCTCCTCACCCGGGTGTTCAAAGGCTGCCTCTCAGGAGTAGCCTATCAGTGGTATCATAGCTTGGCGGACAACTGCATCACTTCTTTCGAGGACTTCAAAGCTTTATTCTTCATGCGATTCTACGAGGGAGGAATGGACATGTCCATGTCCTCTCTCATCGAAGTCAAGCAAAGAGAAAAAGAAGACGTTCGCGCCTTCATCGAGCGTTTTCGTCAGGCCACCTTACAGATGCCTCCAGGAGTTCCAGACTCTGCATTGGTAGACATTTGCAGGAAAAACCTCCTTCCCGTGGTCTCGGTATTCACAGGACCATATCAGTTCCGTGATTGGCCCTCGTTCATCCTCTCGGCCGTAGCCGCTGAAGACAACAGTCGTAAGGCGCGCAACAATGGCATTATGATCTCCGTCTCTGACAAAGGCAAGAAGTCATCTCCCAGCAGCGACCATCCTCGTGGTCCAAAAGGGAAAGAAGCTCTGATGGTCAATACGTCCAGACAAAAGATTGCGGCAACCACGCAAACGAGACCAGCGACGTCCAGGCCCGTAGAAGTCTACTCCTTTGACGACGAGGATATCCCAAGTATATTCGAGTGTCTCGTCAAAAGTGGCAAGATCACCCTTCCGGAGTTGAAACGTCTCCAAGAAGTCGGCAGTACTGACGACCCCAAATACTGCATCTTCCACAGATATGTGCACCACCCGACAAAGGCGTATTACATACTGAAAAGCAAGATCCAGGGTTTGATCGATGCCAAAGCCATAACCCTGTACAACACTGAGAAGACAGTCACAGCCAACATGGTCTCTCTACAGTTTGGCAATCTGCCTCCCCAGGAGGTCCCGAATGGTGTTGCGCCTATCTCTCGGACCACGATGAACATCGTCAATCTCCCTCCAGCTAGGGGTCAAAATCACGACCTGGTACCCCTAACCACCCGGCGAGACAAGATCATGTGGGTTCATCCGGATCTGGTGTCAGAGCTCGAGAAAGAGTCTAATGCTCCTAGAGTTGCATCTAGAAAGAGCTCCAAATGCAAACCATGTCATATGGTTGCAACTTCTGTACCGTCAGACGAGGACGAGGTACTAGCCGCAACCCGTTCAGGGAGAGCTTACCTCAATGACTACGAAGCAAATCAGGAAGGTGCACCGGCGGGTACTTCAGCCACCAAACCTTCTGGACCCGAGTCCGTCATGCCAGAGACCGATCCTGCAAAGCCGACTCCAACGGACAAGGGGAAGCAGGAATCCTCCTGGGGAGGCAGATTGCCAAACCGGAAGCTTCCTCCCTTGGTCATCAACCTCCGGCGCGACAAGCAGCCAACTGATGTAAATGCAACCAGGAACCGAGCCCCAGATGATAATAAACATCCTCTTTTCCAGTATGTCAATTCTCTGATTCTGAACCAGGAATCCTCTCCCCATGACGATATAGAACCTATAGCACAAAAATTCTTGGCAGCTATGGATTCCTATCACCCGTACATATGGGAGGTGACATCATCATCCAATGTCGTCGCAGCATACGGACCACAAGAGGACTCTATCTTCCTCGTCCCGTCTACCTGCGGCAATCAGCGTACAATAGTCTTCGGCCGCATGCGCAATCAACCGACGGTCCAAGAAGATCCTCTCGATAACGATACTAGGAAAATGCAGGTCCACCAATACAGCCCACAGGCATTGAGGATCATGCAAAGCATGGGCTACGACTTGGAGCGGAAGCCAGGCCTCAACTACGGGAAGGGCAGACGAACGCCACTGTTCGACAATCCCCGCTATCAACAGACCCGTTACGGGTTAGGGTATATCGTCTCCTCCAAATCAAGCGAGAATGTCCTTTCCTCCTATCAGGACGGCTCGTCACCCCCCGACTCACCTGACGCTCTCAAACGGACATTATCAGTAAATATGGTAGTGACAGATCCCTACAGAGCGAACGAGCCAGAGTCTGAGCCATTCAAAAATGACTCTTGGGCTCAACAGATGGATACACAATGGGAGTTTCGCTTCGAGCAGAGAGAACCTCCCACTGAAGATAAAGTTATCCAGATCGACGTTGGGGATGAACTCTCACCGAGGCCAATATTTATCAGTAACAATCTTTCCCCAGCCGAAAGGGAAGAAGTTATTCAACTGATAAAAGAATACATCGACGTCTTCGCGTGGAATTATGAGGATATGCCAGGACTTGATCCAGAGATGGCTACCCACAAACTCAACATATCACCCGATTCAAAGCCGGTGAAGCAACACCAGCGCCGGTTCCGCTCGGATATGATGGACGCCATTAAAGCCGAAGTCAAAAAGTTGATAGCCTGCAGTTTTATTCGGGAGGAACAACATCCCGACTGGGTCACCAACGTTGTCCCAGTCGTGAAGAAAAATGGGAAAATACGAATCTGCATCGATTACCGAGATCTGAATGCGGCCTGCCCCAAGGATGAGTTCCCTCTTCCCATCACAGACATCATGATTGACAACACCTGCGGTTTTGAATGCATGTCTTTCATGGACGGATTCTCGGGGTACAATCAGATCAAGATGCATCCTGGAGACGAGAAGCATACCGCCTTTCGAACACCACTGGGGGTATATTGCTATACAGTAATGCCCTTCGGATTAAAGAATGCCGGGGCAACATACCAACGAGCTATGAGTAACATATTCCATGAGCATTTACGCAAAACGATGGAATGCCACGTAGATGACATAGCTGTCAAAAGTCGCCTCAAGGACGATCACATTCGAGACTTGAGGTCGGTGTTCGAGTTAATGCGCCAACATCAACTCAAGATGAATCCTACGAAGTCCTTTCTGGGTGTATCTAGCGGCAAATTCCTGGGATTTATCATTACCGCCAAAGGCATCCAAGTGGACCCTGAGAAAGTCCAAGCCATCGTAGAAATGCGATCGCCTCGCAATCTGAGGGAACTTAGGGGATTCCAAGGTCGTCTGGCTTACATCCGGAGATTCATATCCAACCTCTCCGGAAGATGTCAGCCTTTTTCTTGCCTCATGAAGAAAGGTGTATCCTTCGTATGGGACGAAGCCTGTCAACAAGCGTTTAACGATATCAAACGCTACCTCACTCATCCGCCAGTTCTGGTGCCCCCCGTCGTAGGAAGACCATTCTTCCTATACGTTCGAGCAATGGACCATTCCCTGGGAGCTCTTCTTGTGCAGAAAAACGATATAGGGCATGAACATGCTATCTACTATCTAAGTAGAATGATGGTCGGAGCCGAACACCGGTACAACCCAGTGGAGAAAGAATGCTTGGCTCTGATGTTCGCTATCCAGAAGACGCGGCACTATGTCACCGGCCAGACTATCCATATCATCTCCAGGATCAACCCTCTTCGAGTACTAATGAGCAAGCCAAGTGCTCTTAATTCCTGACTCGCAACGTGGGCGATGCTGTTAACACCATATAACATGGTGTACGTCCCTCAGAAGTCCATCAAAGGCCAAGCATTGGCCGACTTCCTAGCTGCTCATCCAATCCCGGAGACCTCCATGTTGTACGAGGACATCCCTGACGAAGTTGCCGAATGTAATTCCGCGACAGAGAGTGACGCATGGCAACTATTCTTTGATGGTGCCTCCAGAACCGGTCCTAGGGGAAGTGTGGTCTTAGGAGTAGGAATCGTCCTAGTTACTCCCGACAAGCTCATCATCTACCGGGCATACTCTCTCAACGAGCCCTGCTCCAACAACGTGGCAGAGTATAATGCTCTTTTAATCGGGCTCCAAGTCGCTAAAGTGCTGGGGGTCGAATCCCTGGAAGCTTTCGGTGGTTCCCTGCTTATCGTCAATCAAGTCAGAGGAATATATGAAGTCCGGAATCCAGACCTCATCCCATATCACCAAGCAACGGTCGAGATAGCCGTGACATTCAAAGGGTTCTTCCTGGAGCATGTACCTCGATCCCTGAATCTTGAAGCTGATGCCCTAGCCAGTCTAGCCGTAGATCTGGCTACTCCTATAAGAAGGCAGGACTCGATAATCCTTCTTAACAGAGATTTATTCTGTGTGAAAAACAACTCTCACATAGAACGCAGCTACGCTGCATACGCCAATCCTCCCGGACGAGATTGGAAGAGTCCTTTCATAGATTTCGTGGCATACGGGATCTTGCCGGAAGACCCTAAAGAAGCAGTATCCGTCAAGAGGCGGTCCTTACGCTTCTACTTCGATGCATCTTCACAATGCCTATATCGTCGGACCTATGACGGACTGCTATTAAGATGCCTCTCTGACGACGAGGCACAAATGATCATTTGTGAAGCTCACGACGGCATATGCAGAGCGCATCAACCCGGTCCTAAGCTACAGGATCGTATCAGGAGAATAGACTACTACTGGCCCACTATGATCACAGACGCGATCAACTATGCAAAATAATGCAAGGCCTGTCAGGTCCATGCGGACTTCATACATCAACCGTCTGAATATCTACATCCTACGGTTGCATCCTGGCCTTTCGAAGCATGGGGTATGGATGTCATTGGTCCTATCCACCCGTCTTCTTCCAGGGGTCACCAGTTCATACTGGCCATCACGGATTACTTCTCCAAGTGGGCAGAGGCAATCCCTCTCGTAGAGGTAAAAGCGTCTAATGTGATCAGCTTCATCAAGCATCACGTCATCTATCGCTTCGGGGTACCTCGGAGGATAATTTACGACAATGGGCCTCAGTTCATCAGTCAAGCGTTTCATCGATTTTACGATAAAAATCAGATACATAATGTTGCCTCTACGGCATATTATCCAGCTGCTAATGGTTTGGCGGAAGCTTTCAACAAAACCATTATCAAACTCTTGAAGAAGTTCGTCTCTTCAAACAAGAGAGATTGGAATAAGAGACTGGGCGAATGCCTCTGGGCATATCGCACAACGGTACAAACACCGACAGGTTGTACTCTATTCTCACTGGTCTACGGGAGCGAAGTAGTTCTCCCCATTGAAGTCCAGATCCCGTCACTCAGAATAGCCGTGGCTAACGAGCTGACTCAAGAGAAGAACGACCTTTTAAGACTTCAGGAGCTAGAAGGATTAGACGAGAAATGCCTCCAAGCTCAACAGCGCATCGCGCTCTACCAAGCACGCATTTCCAGAGCTTTCAATCATAAAGTAAAGAAAAGAGTGTTCAGAGTCGGCGAGCTAGTTCTAGCCGTAAGAAGGCCGATGATTCTTACCCACAGGAGTAAAGGCAAATTCCAGCCCAAATGGGAGGGTCCTTATATGGTCGAGACAAAGTTCTCAAATGGCGCTTACAGGTTAGCCCAGCCTAATGGAGACCTGTTAATGGCTCCTATCAACGGCAAATTCCTAAAAAGGTACTATGCTTAATCTCCTCTGCTCGGGTAGAATATAGCGGAAACTTCAATTCTGACAAAACTACTTCCAAAACAAGCCTTAGCCAAAGCATATTCTATCATGTCCGTATGACCTCTGAATAAATGTGTCCCGCTGAAGTTTCTTGAGAGCCTATCATGTCCATATCACCTCTGATAGTATCTTACCTACAAACTTTAGCCAAAGCATATTCTATTATGTCCGTATGACCTCTGAATAAATGTGTCCTGCTGAAGTTTCTTGAGAGCCTATCATGTCCATATCACCTCTGATAGTATCTTACAAACAAGCCTTAGCCAGAGCATATTCTATCATGTTCGTATGACCTCTGAATAAATGTGTCCTGCTGAAGTTTTTTGAGAGCCTATCATGTCCATATCACCTATGATAGTATCTTACCCACAAGCCTTAGTCAAAGCATATTCTATCATGTCCGTATGACCTCTGCATAAATGTGTCCTGCTAAAGTTTCTTGAGAGCCTATCATGTCCATATCACCTCTGATAGTATCTTACCAACAAACCTTAGTCAGAGCATATTCTATCATGTCCGTATGACCTCTGAAGAAGTATGTCCTGCTAGAGTTTCCTGAGAGTTTATCACGTCCATACTACCTCTGATATCACTCTCGCCCAAACCTGTCATTTACATTCCGAAATGATAGGTCCACAAAGTCAGAAAAGAGTTCGCTTTATTCCCAAGAAAGAGCAGAATTATATTGGCAAGCAAGAAAAAAAAAGGGGTACATCATTGCGGGGGAGCAGTCAGATCATGAATCTGCCGCGCCAGTACGGCTATCCTCTCATCCCTGCAGGCCTAGGTATCGGTGCGGGCCTGCTCCAGCCGTGCTTCGTTGTCTCCCCTGAGGGACAATTCGGCCCTCGCCCGACGAACACCCGCGCGGGCAGCTTCTGCACGATCCAGGTCCCGTCGCGCTACACTCAATCGAGCGGTCGCTATGTCTAGACCTGCCAACGACTGGGAAGCCCACTCCTCCGCCTGAACGAGCTTCTCTTTCAACTTGCGAGCCCTCGCTAAGTTCCTTTCATGCTCGGATTGGCACTTCAGTTGAAGGGCAAGGGCCTCCTCCTCAACGGTCTTTCTTTTGTCCATCTCCAACTGACATGTTTGAGCGAGTTTATCTAAGCTCTCCATCTATTTGGCAAACCGCGCAGTCATGAAGTCATATATGGACTGGACCTCAGCTTCAATATCGCCCCGAGTTAGCCGTAGATATTCGTTGATGGGTTGCTCCAAACCATTAACCATCGCCTCCAAGGCATCAGCCAGCCCAGTGCCGTCAAAATCTCGGATCGCCTCTATCGGGATCCGAGAGGACTTCTTCAGGCGCTCGAGATCCAGATTCCCCTTCAGCACCATCGGTATCAGCGCTTTCAAAGTAGCATAGAAGACACGGGTATATTGCTCGGTCAGCGCAGCTAAATCCGATTGGGCACCAGGAGTAGCCGCGGCATTGGCAAGTCCCCCTCCAGGAATGATTGCAGGCAAAGTGGTCACAACCGTCGCCTCGACAGGTGGTGCGACCAAAAGAGGCACGTCGACCGAAGTAGTCGCAATGACAGGCTCTTCTTCTTCTTGGAATATCAAAGCCTCTTCAATAGGCGAACCGGCCCCCGAAGATATTTCTTCCTCAAGATCAAACGCCTCCGTATCATCGCCAGGAGCCGGAGCAGAGCCAGAAGGCGCTTCAAAGCTATATTCCCCGTGGACGCCATCCCCTGGGAAGAGGACAAGGGAGTTCATATCAATATAATGGTACTCTTTCTAGAAAGAAGACCTAAAGATGACATTTACCCGTGGCCAGCGGTATATACGACGCATCTGCAGTCGAGGTAGCTAAATCACGCCTTAATGACGTAATGCAAACTGTCATACCTGGAGAAGGGGATGGGCCAACAGACATCGCCAGGAGCTCTACTAAGCCTCCACCAAGGCGCGGTCGAGGTTCGTCAGTTGGGACCTCGCCAGGCATACTCACGGACACGGCAGGGGTTTCATCCGTTGCTGGTCTAAGGGAAGATTCTCCCATCTGCCCCGGCCACACCGGCAATCTCGTACCACTACCGGAGGCAGTAGCAGCGACGACATCCTCAAGACGGAATGCCCCGGCACCGCCAGCCGAAATTGAGGGTCCCTCCCTAGAAGGCGAGGAACCCCCGATCAGGGAAACATCCTCGACAGGCGAAACAGCAGGTTCCTCTCTGGGAGCCTCGATACCAGGGATTCGAAGAGAACGACTGACCGTCCTCTTCCTCTTGCAAGGAGAAATCTCCTTGGGAGCAACGGCCCTTCGCTTCCCAGAGACTACCAAAGCCCCCGCAGCCAGAGGCACTTCACACCTCGGCACCGTCACCAACGGCTCATCAGGAGTAGCGAACTCCTCACCCTCGTCAGGAAAAACCGAAGGGACTTCGACTCTTCCCCCAGGCGTGGAAGGCGGCACCCTAAAACTCCCACGCATGTCAAAATCACAGTGGAAGGTGTTAACCGCCACGTAGAACTGGGCATAAGAATGTAGGATACGCAGCTCCGTGGAGGGTGTGATGACCGGCACGGTAAAGATTGCTCCAGTGCATCCCATGATGAAATATCGCCATCCTCTGGCTCCATCGATGAGGCCGCCCCTGGACCTGAAGCTGGTAACGGCATTGCCCACGTGCAACTGGTCGTACCCAAATTGCCTTGCGAACCGACTAGGCAAGTAAGGCTCGAGGAAGCAATGATCTTCACTTCTATACAACAAGTGGGAAGGCCTGATACAGATCAACCACTTGAAGGCCTCCGGAGAAAGATTAGTCTTCTCTCCACCTAAATCCTCCAGCCTGATCCCCGATTGATTACGATGTACTGGGGAAGCAATACAAAGGAGCTTCCAGCCATGACTGAGGCCCAGTGTCAGCCTACAGTCTAAAACTGTGTTCACATTCCAGGGAGAGTCCTTATAATTCAGCAGGAAGCTACCCCCCGGGCTACTACCGGAGCCAGGGGACATCACCCGAGGGTTGTGGAGAATTAACCATCCCATTAAATACAGGTATGGTAATTCCACCCTGGGAAAGCTTTCACGTCGAGTCTCATCGGCGAGCAGCCCGTCAGTCATGGCCCTCAGGCCAGCCTGTATACGGCACACCATAGCAGGGAGCAGGCCCAGTCTTGCCCCAAACACCAGATGCACTGCGGGCCACAGGATGTTCCGGTGAATACGGTCCGCAGATGCAGTACCGGGCACCACTACTCGACGCAGCCATATGGAGAGGAAACCGGCCAGCTGGGCTTCCTTAGACAGAGGCCTGCGGTAACGCCTCAAGTAGCTATAGGCCTTAGTGCCTTCGGGATACTTTCCTACCCCGTCGTCAAGAATCTGGTCCGAAGCCTTGGCGTCATCCATAAGAGCCTCGACGACCTGGGCACTAAGCACGCCCAAACAATTTACGGGCTCATCCTTGCCCTCCAAAACTTTCTCCGGCTTGGCGGCCCTGGCCCGGTGGAAGAAGAGGTAGGACGTCCACTTGGTAGTATGGGCCAAATCAGAAGGCTCGTCATAAAAGGCCGTGCGCGCGAAGTAGTGGCACATCAGCTCCTGATACACCTCTACTACCCGAGGGTCCGAATCCCCCAACTCCCGATTGGTGGGGACATACTCTTCATATGGGGCATCCCCCATCGGCAGCCTCGAGATCACTGCCATCTCATGCAGGGCCAATCCCAACTCCCCCAGCGGAGTGGCGAAAGTCCCAGTGAGCAAAATGTATCGCTCCATCAGTGCTAAGTACAAGTTAGGGTTAGGAGGTAACCCAACACTGGTCGCACTCACAGCGGCATACAGCCCAATGCACTCCAGCTCTCTCTGACAGTGCTTCAAGGCCCAGTCAATAAGGCAGGCCCATCGACGGTTTGTTGGAGTGATCCACCCGTTGCATCGAGGATTCTCCTTGGGATATACTCCCCCTCGCCCCATGAAGTCGTTACAGAAAGTCGGCAACTGGACCGGCTGGATCACTAGACTGTCCTCGCTCGGAGCACTGCCCGGGCTCAGTCCCCTGAACGACGTCACGAGGCCAGAAGGACGGCTGACTAACGACCCCTGGTCAGCTCCTTTCAGATGAAAGATCTTTCCCGGTTTGTCGTAAAGATCGGGCTTCAGGTTCCACGACATCCTCCTAGGGTGTGTCGCATGGAAGAAGGCCGAGATGGGATAATCCCTCGGCATCGTCGGCAGATACAAAACCAGATTTTCGGCAAGAAATACCCAAGGTTCTCTCTTAGGCTTCGTCTGGGACCGTCTGTCAATCATGTCCCCAAAGAGAAAAGCTGGCTTTATGTACTGCTCCCCGTCTATATACGTCAGGGGCTCCCCGTTAATCATATTCAGCAGCGTCCGCTCACCCTGGGCCGATATCAAAATCTCCCTTCCCTCAGGATACTGGGGTCCGGAGATAGGAAATGCCACGTGGGACAGATCCTCCAGGTAGTTCGAGTGCAACATCCCGGCAGCAGAACCCATCACCTCAGCCAGTGGAGACTCACCCAAATTAACTGCAAAAGTGCGAGAAAAACATTCATTAGAAATCTTGCAGCATGAGGACTGAGAAACGACAGTCTGCGCTTTACGCCAAGACTGTACAAATTTGGCCATTTTACGCAGGAAGTCTCATCCAGAGACATAACTGGCAGCGTACGATCCGTGCTTTATGCCGGGCTACCAAAAATTCTAGTTATTACGCCGAAGGTTCCGTCCCCAGGCATAAAACTAAAATTTTATAGTATACACCAAGTTTTCGGCAGTCGGAGCTGTTACGCCCAGAACTGGGAAAACTATGGAGCCCTTACGCTGGCATATTAGAAATGTGGGCGTAAGAGATGAAAACGTCTCCGTGCATCATCTTCCTCAAAGAGGCCATCAGCACAGAAGACGACCTAGTGCGGTCACGTTCAACGTGTGCGAAGGATTTTTCGTCATTCTATGTCATCCAAAAGGGCTCTACCTCTAAGGCCAGGAGCGCTGCTCGTCGGCGGGATACTTTGCTCAGGATGAAGTTCGCCTTGCCCAACCGAAGACTCCCTCGCTGGGGCGGAAGAATGGGAAGAAGAACCTACACTCTTTCCCTTAGCGGAGGAGGTTTGCTTCGGCGCCATTTTTGAAAACTCTGAGTGCTCGGAGAAGCAACGGAGAAAAACTCGAACAGACGAAGACTCTCTTTCGTAGCAGACGAATGAAAAGTTTTCTCTCCAAAGCTCGAGATATATATAGGGGTCGGATCGACTCCTCGAAACCTCAGACGGATTTCTCGAAACCCTAACCAAATCTCACGATTAATAGTTGGTTATGATTGGATGCTACGTTAGCTCACTACTCTTGGAAGACGGACAGTCAGCAAATTCGAAGAGTTTTTCGTGCAAAGCAGGTTCGTGGTTCTACGCTAAAGAGCTTTCTACGCTCGACAGCAACGGATCTACGATTTTACGCTCGCAAGCTACAAGTCTATGGTTTTACGCCCGGATGCCTTTTTTGTGCTCAGTAGCTTTCATGCTCGAGAGGCTACAAACCTACGACTTCACGCTCAGCAGTTACCAAACCTACGATCTCACGCTCGGTGGCGTTTAGTTTACGCTCGGAAGCAACAGGTCCACAGACCCTACGCTCGGAAGATTTCTTTCTCTAAACAGGCTACGAATCTACAGTTCTACGCTAAGGGACTTTCTACGCTCGACAACAACGAATCTACGGTTTTATGCTCGCCAGCTACAAGTCTATGGTTTTATGCCCGGATGCCTTTTGTGCTCAGTAGCTTTCATGCTCGAGAGGCTACAAACCTACGACTTCATGCTTAGCAGATACAAACCCACCATCTCACGCTCGGTGGCTTTCTACGCTCAATAAGCTATGAACTCAAGTTTCCCAGCTCATCTACACTACGGATCTCTGACTTTCCGTGTATCCGGACGAGTTCTCCAAGCGGTCAATTACAAAGAGTTCACACAGAAGATACTCGTTCTTGACCCAAAGTATCCCAAGTACCCAAAGCATGCAGAGTTCAAACATTGAGAAATTACTCTTCTCGGGTCAAAATTGGAGGTTCATCCAGACTTCAGTCTGAACAACTCGTCTGTCAAGATGGCAATTCAGTTTTTGACGGCCAAAGCCTCGACCCTGTTCCAAGGGATTTTCGAGAGATCATTCTTGAAGACGAAGTCTGAACAAAAAGTTCTGTTCATCAGAAAAACTCTACGCGGTCCCTCAGTCCTAGCAACAGGACAGTTCTAAATGTTCAAAATGCTCAACAGCGTTCTATGGACAGGGCCTAGTACTCTTTCTATCAGAGTCAGCGTAAAGAATCAGACGTGTCGAAGCTACACATATTCAGACTTCACAGCAACATATGGCAAAGACGATCATATGCGGAGAAGAAAGACGACTTTATTAAAAGTTAAAATCACAATTACATATGAGAGAAATCCTGTCTACAGGGGTTTTTTTTATTTTCGTGATTATATATAAGGGAAATCCCCTCTACAAAGGTCTTCCCCTTCTTCCAAGAAGATGATCGGTGGCAGGAGGATACACAACTGGGCAGATGACCCATCCTCCGAAGCAGGGTAACTCTGCTTCCCTACAGACCACCGCCACTCTGGCCGGTCTGTCTGCCTCTCGTCACCAGAGGTAACGAGAGGAGGCGCCACATGCAAGCGGCCTGTTCAAATGTGACCCCTCCCCACTCTCCGAGTGACATGCCGCATAAAGTTGCTGATTATCCCGAGCAAGGGAGGCTAAGATATCCTTCCATGATCCATCGTTGTAATGGACACTTGCTCGAAGATGCCGTCTTTCTCGGCTCCTTACATGCTGGAAGAACATGGTCTTCTTCTTCCTCAGGTCGAACCGACGAACTCCGGCGATCATCTCAGCATGGTGAAAGGAAATGTGGGAAGAAACAGGTTAACTCCTCAGCCCTTTTATAGGCAAGCGAGGTCACACCTACCCCCAATAAATCTGCCATCAAGACCGGCCTGAAAGAACGCGTCAAACTTGACCGTTTCAACGCTCCACTCAGAAACGTTTCGGTTACGAGGGGCCGTTCATGCTTCATTCAAAGCGTTTCAAATTCTGATGAATTTAAAATCTTTGAAGGGGGTCTTGTAGAAGCATGAAAAATACGCTGGAAGGATCTACGCGGCATCTTAATACAGAGCAGCGTAAGCAGAGGCCTCCAGAGCCGTCGAACATGCAACAGAGCTCTTCCGCCAAATACAGCGTGAAATATGAGCTCAAAGGACCATCCGCGTAAGTACAGTACGTCCAGGCCGCCCCGGCATAAAAAAGAGTTCTTTATCGTCTCCATGGCGTAAAACTCAGCCGCTCTCAAAGCAGCTTAAAGCGTACGAGGAACGCTTCATCTTCGCCGAAACGAACCTGTCAAGTCACGCAGTGAATCTGACCCCTGACTCCTGACAAAAAGTGCTGCACGGCTACCCAGACGACGGCTGGAAACAGTGGCAGACCCCTCGGGACGCGCTCCACAGTATGATGGCAGATCTCTGCATTTAATGCAGAGGATTTGGTTAAAATATCACCAAACCGTCGCTCACTGAGGTCCCCTCAGCATAAACCGCTCTTTCGCGTGCAAGGGGATACACCGCCTTGTTTTACACAGGCAAACGTGAGCTGTTTATGCTCCACAGCAGACAAACCGCCTGCCACGTTAAAAGCTGCACGTTGCGCAGGGCTCGAGGCACGTCTCTACGATTGGCGAACAAGGCGGTAACAGTCTTCTCGAGGGACGTCTCTGCGACGAACACACAGGAGAGCTGCAGACCTTCAAAAAATACGCCTCCGCATTTAATGCACAGAATGATGGCGGATCTCTGCATTTAATGCAAGGGATTTCTCGAGGCACGTCTCTGCGGCGAACACACAGGAGAGCTGCAGACCTTCAAAAATATGCCTCCACATTTAATGCACAGAATGATGGCGAATCTCTGCATTTAATGCAAGGGATTTGATTATATCTTCAAAAGCCGTGATTCCGGCTAAAGACGTCCACATCAGCATTTTGGCATGGTATGCAGCGGCTTCTACGCCCAGGATCTGTGCCTATTCGGCTTCAACGCCCGTTCGGCTTCAACGCCCACTCAGTCTCTATGACCATTCGGCTTCTATGCCTGTTCGGCTTCTATGCCTGTTCGGCTTCTATGCCTGTTCGGCTTCCATGCCTGTTCGGCTTCAATGCCTGTTCGACTTCTATGCCTATCGGGCTTCTACGCCCACCCGGATTCTATGCCTACTTGGCTTCTATGCCACGATGACAGACATCGGCTTTTACGCCCACCTCTTCTACACGGGGGATACCTACCTACGTGGCTTTTACGCCGTGATCTTTGTAGCAATTGTACGCGTTGTGTCCCTTAGTTGGACCCGCGTCACACGCTCATTCAAAAGATCATCCATACGCAGGCATTGGTTACTTTAACCGTCGTATAAAAGGGTGATGTGTTGTTCGCTCCTCGGTTTTTACACCAACTGAGTGGTCACTGTCACCAAAACTCTATAAATAGAGACCTCTATCAATGAGGAAAAGAGGTCAACAAATTAAAAGATCGAACAATTGAAGACTCAAAGAAGAGGTTGAATAATTGAAGATCGAGCAAGGAGAGAGGAGATCGAGAGAGAGAGAGAGAGAGAGGAACCCGGAGCTCGGGCAAAGGATAGGGATCGGCGACCTAGGCATCATGCATCCACCCTTTTCTGCAACCCCCGAGGCTGCTTCCTGTCTTCTACGGCGCTTCTTCACCATCGTGTGGTCCAAGGGCTAAAGTGATCGACTGCAGATCAGACACCTATAGCAATTTATACCCAGATTAAATAAATTGTACTCCCACATCCTCGTATAGGATTATATTGTACAAGTTTGTTTGTAAACAAAAAGAACACGGGTCCTGTATAAACCCCGTCTTGAATACATCTTCCATTCTTTTCGTTTTCTACCGCAAACAACGTGGACCCTATTTTGACCCAAAATTACCGTTTTGCCCCTGTGTCCAAATTGGACGAAAGCGAAGTGATTTCTAGCTATTTCGCTTATTCAGGGAACGTTAGTGATGTTTATTTCAGCATCCGAAGACGTTTGTTCTGAGGTCATAGCTTCTGATCCTGTGTGTTGGATATCTGGACGTTACATTTTGCAGCTTCTTGCCAGGAAAGTATACCTTGCCATTGTACTGTTATTCATATTCTATATGTTGCATGCATCTTTATTTTCTGCCTTTAGTTCACATATTTTAACTGATATATAGAATGCGTGCTGCGGTGTCGTCATGATTTATTTTTATTTATGTATATGCATTAACCTTGTTTATGAGACTACCCCATTATCATGTAGCATAATTAGGTTCATTGGCCGTGACACAGTTGTTACACGAGTGTGAGTCTCGTATAGATCACGGACTGCATGACAGGTCTAGCCTGCTGTACGAATGCGCTGTGCGTTAGGGATGACTGCTTATAGAAACTTTGTATGCTAGAAGACTTAGCAGTTATTAGAGGTCCATGGATATAGCTTATTATAGTATGGTGGTCCAGTCCTTGTCCTTGTTTGGTTACAGTATTGGGCTAGTGTACTAAAGATAGGCTATAAACCAAATCGTGTCATGGATGTGACATGCTTAGAGCATAGGGTAGGGAGAACAACAAGTACCGCATTTGGGCTCCATTGTACTTTTTTTCTTGTGCGGCCGGATTCTCCGTCGGAGAAACGGGTGGTGATGACCACTATATATTATATATTATCAGGCGGCCTCTGCCGTTCAAAAGACGACATGCTTTGTTGGCCCCTGGATCTCCAAGAGAACAATGTCAATCCTAGTTTTCAGCCAGATAGCCCACTTGTGGGGAAAGTTATTCTTAAACTGCATTCACTAAGACGGTTAGGCGATCCATTGGATATTTATTTCAGTACTTTATTGGCATGCTTTTATGTATCTCGTTATGTCCCTTTGAGGACGTGGCCCCTTCTAGGTGTAGCTATTCTTGAGTATTCGCAGGAGCGCAAATTCGGATGGTTACATATGTTTCGAGGATGTCTTCTCTTCGAGCCCCGTGGTCGTTAGTTGATATTCTTATATTGTGTTTGTTGTGTTGTACTTATATTGTATTTACTTTTATATTCTAGTTGGTAGTGGATTTGTTTCCACCCAACTATCATCTTTAGATACTTCTTATTGAGATATAGTTTCATAGATATTGGTTATTTATTCATATTTGATTTTCGTGGATGAGATTTAGATTATACCCTGTGACTTGTGATAGATTTATACCACTTGTGGATTTGATATTCATATTACAGCGTACGTATGGGCTTGGGTTCCATATATTGGAGTTGCCATATCCATGCGGCTGGCATGCTTACGTGTCCTAGTCCTACATATTTTTGGGACTGGGCGTGATAACATCTGCAGGAAGAGATTGGGTACATGCTTGTCCTGTGGATCATCAGCACATCAGCTTAGGGACTGCCTATCTATTCAGACTCGTCAGGGTGGAGCAGCCGCTCAGAGAGGACCAGCCAGAGTACCTACTGTACCAGGAGGCCAGCAGAGGGGACCTCCACATCCACTACAGCAACAGAGGTTTTCTCAACACCAGCAGCAACAGAGAGAAGCACCACAGGAACGCGCATACGCCATGACGATTGAGGAGGCCGAGCCAGCTGGAGACGTGATTTCAGGTTCAGTTTCTCTTGATTCTATTCCAGCACTTACATTATTTGATTCTGGCACTTTCCATAGTTTTGTATCTGTATCTTATGCTCTTAAGCATCGTTTAGAGATGGAACCGTTAGATAGGACTTGCAAGATCACGACTGGAGGAGGCATTATCCTAGTCCGTAATTATTGCAAGGATCAGAGAGTATCATTGGGAGGCCGAGAGTTGAGAATGAGTTTACTCGTCATGCCACTTCTGAGATACGACATTATACTCAGAATGGACTGGTTGAGTAGGCATTATGCTACTATAGATTGTCACAGAGGCAGAGTAATATTTCGACCGCCAGGAGAACCAGAGTTTGAGGTCGCCAGAGGAGAAATAAAGCAGAGCAAAGGCACTTTTTGCGGAGCCAGGAAGGAAGAAGAGGAGTTGCCACATCCTCTGATAGCGGAGTTCTTGGATGTATTTCGAGAGGAGTTGTTAGACTTGCCGCCAGACAGAGATATTAAATTCTCTATAGACTTGGTACCAGGAGCAGAGCCTACTTCACAATATATCTATAGAGTCAACAACAGCGAGCTGGTAGAACTAAAGAAGAAAGTTGAGGAATTATAGGACAAAGGTTTTATTAGATCCAGTTTATCGCCATGGGGAGCTCCGGTATTGTTCGTACCGAAGAAGGATGGTACGGTACGCATGTGTATCGATTATAGACCTCTGAACAACCTCACCATCAAGAACAAATATCTGCTGCCAAGGATAGATGATCTTTTCGATCAATTGAGTGGAGCAAAGGTATTTTTAAAGATAGACTTGAGGTCAGGCTATCACCAGGTGAAGGTGAAGAGAGAAGACATACCGAAGACAACTTTTCAGACCAGATATGGCCAATTTGAATTTACGGTAATGACGTTTAGTTTAACCAATGCACCAGCAGTTTTCATGAACTTGATGAACAAGTTATTCCACCAGTACCTTGACAAGTTCATAGTGGTATTCATCGATGACATTCTTGTGTATTCTAAGAACCCAGAAGAATACGAAGAGCACCTGAGGATGGTCTTGGAGACTCTCAGGAAGGAAGATCTGTATGGGAAGCTTTCAAAGTGTGAGTTTTTCCTTGATAAGGTTGAATTTCTTGGACATATGGTAACAGGTAACAGTATTTCAGTTAACCCAAAGAAGATCGAGGCAGTGGAGTCATGGGCTACCCCCAGTTCGGTAGCTGAGATCATGAGTTTTCTCGGGTTAGTAGGATACTACAGAAGATTTGTACAAGACTTCTCCAAGATTGCGGAGCTAATGACTAGGCTGACCAAGAAAGATATGGATTTTGTCTGGACAGAGGAATATCAGGCCGTGTTTGATGAGATGAAGAAGAGATTGACGACAGCTCCAGTTTTGACATTGCCATCTGTTTATGGTGATAAACGAAAGATAAATGTATATAAGACGAGGTTTATACGAAACCTGTTTCTTTGGTTTACAAACAAGCTTGTACAATTAATCCTATACGAGGACGTTGAGTATAATTTTTAAATCTGGGTAAATATTGCTATAGGTGTCTGATCTGCAGTCGATCACTTTAGCCCTTGGACCATACGATGGTGAAGAGATGCCGTAGAAGACGGAAAGCATCTTCGAAGGTTGCAAAAGAGGGTGGATGCACGATGCCAAAGTCGTTGATCACTACTCTTTGCCTGAGCTCCGTATTCTTCTCTCTCGAGGACTCTTCGACTTCTCTCCTCGATCTTTTGACCTATTTTTCCTGACCTTTGGTTCGATCTTCTCTGAAGTTCAACCTTGATTTTCTTCGACCTTTGACCTCGGTCAATAGAGGTCTCTATTTATAGAGTTTTAGTGACAGTGACCACTCAGTCGGTGTAGAAATCGAGTATTAGAAAGTACAGCACCCTTTTACACGATGGTTAAAATAACCGTTGCCCGCGTATAGATGATCTTTTGTATGAGCGTGTGATGCATGTCCAACTAAGGGACAAACGCGTATAACTGCTGCGAAGATCACGGCGTAGAAGCCACGTAGGTAGGTATCCCTCGTGTAGAAGAGGTTGGCGTAGAAGCCAATGTCTGTCACCATGGCGTAGAAGCCAAATAGGCATAGAAGCCAAATGGGCGTAGAGGCCGCGTGGGCGTAGAAGCCGAGTAGGCATAGAAGCCGAGTGGGCGTAGAAGCCTGAGTGATCCTTAGCCGGAATTACGGCTCTTAGGGATATAATCAAATCCCCTGCATTAAATACAGAGATCCGCCATCATCCTTTGCATTAATTACAGAGGCATGTTTTGAAGGTCTTCTATCACTCTGCCATATTAAAATGCAGAGACGTGCCTCGAGCCCTGTAAAAAGAGCAGTTTTTCGACGTGGCAGTCTGTTTGTCTTCCGCGGAGCGTAAACAGTTCACGTCTGCCTGTGTAAAACAAGGCAGCGTATCCCCTTGTATGCGTAAAAGCAGTTTACGCCGAGGAGACATCAGTAAACGACAGTTCGGCGATATTAATCAAATCCCCAGCATTAAATGCAGAGATCCGCCATCATCCTGTGCATTGAATGCAGAGGCGTGTTCCGAAGGGTCTGTCATTATTCCAGCCGTCGTCTGGGTAGCCGTGCAGTACTTTTTGTCAGAAGTCAGACGTCAGGTTCACTGCATGATTTGACAGGTTCATTTCGGGAAATACGAAGCGTTCCTCGTACGCTTAAATGCTGCATTGAAGGCGGATGAGTTTTACGCCATAGAGGCGATGTAGCACCCTCCTTACGCTGAGGCGGTCTGGACGTACTGCACCTACGCGGATGGTCCTTGAGTTCATATTTTACGCTGTGCTCAGCAAAAAAAAAGCTCCGTTGCACGCTTGATGGCTTTGAGGTCCTCTGTTCATGCTGCCATGCATCACCATGCTGCATAGAGCTATCCGGCGTATTTTTTATGCTTCTAAAAGACCCCCTTCAAAGCTTTTAAATTCCTCGTAATTTGAAATGCTTTGAATGAAGCATGAACCATTCCTCGTAACTCGAAACATTTCTGAATGGAGCCTGAAACGGTCAAGTCTGACACGTTCTTTCAAGGCTGACTTTATGGCGGAGTTATTGGGGATCGGTGTGATCTTTTTCGCCTATAAAAAGGCCGATGAGTCAACCTGTTCTTCCCACGTTTCCTTCACCACGCAGAGATGATCGCCGAAGTTCGTCGGGCTGACCTGAGGAAGAAGGAGATCATGTTCTTCCAGTATGTAAGGAGCCGAAAGAGACGGCGTCTTCGAGCAAATGTCCTCTGCAACGATGGATCATAGAAGGATATCATAGCCTCCTTTGCTCGGGATAATCAGCAACTTTGTATGGCGGTTCTTTCGGAGAGAGGAAGGGTCATATTTTACCACGCTGCTTGCACGTGGTGCCTTCTCCTGTTACCTCCGTAGATGAGAGCAGATAGACTAGCTCTGTCCAGGATCGAGTTAGGTTTAATACCTCAACTCAATCTGTCATGGCGCTGGGCGTAGGAAAGCAGATTTACTCTGCTTTTCTTCTGTTGGAGGATGGGTCTATGCCCAGTTCTGTATCCTTCCGCCATTGATCTTCTTGTTCATGACTGTGGAAGTTGATGAACTGCCATGGAAGAAGAGGAAGATCTCCACCGATGCGAGAACCTGGCAGAACAGATTCTGGGGGTGGCCTTCCAATGAAGATGAGGAGATCCTTTGTAGACGGGATTTCCCTCATATGTAACCATGAAAAATAAACAAAAACCCCTTGTAGATAGGATTTCCCTCACATGTAATCATGATTTTAATTTTAATAAAATTTTCTTCTTCTGTGCATATGATCGTTTTGCCATATGTTGCTGTGAAGTCTGAATATGTGTAGCTTCGACACGTCTGATTCTTTATGCCGACTCTGTTTTTAGAAAGAGTGCTAGGTCCTGTCCTGTCTTTTACGCATAGCTAGGGATGCGCAGAAAGTCGCTCAGCATTTCGAGTGTTCGAACTGTCCTGCTGTTAGGAATGAGGGACCGCGTAGAATTCTGAACTGTTGCTTCTGATAAACAGAATTCCTGTTCAGACATCATCTTCAAGAATGATTTCTCGAAAGTCCCTTGGAATCAGGGCGAGAAATGTCTGTCAAACAGAGTTGCCATCTTGATTTGTAGACGAAATATTCAGACTGGAGTCTGGAAGGACTTCGAATCGACCCAAGGAAGAGAGTAATTTTTAATGTTGAACTCTGTATGCTTCGGGTACTTGGGATATCTTCTGGTCAAGAAGGAGTATCTTCTGTGTGAACTCTTGCAATTGACCGCCTTGAGAATCGTTCAGATGTACGCGTACTCTGGCCTGCGTATCTTTCAGATGTGCGGAAAGTCATAGCATAAGATCATAAGTTCGTAGCCTCGTGAGCATAAACTAAACACCACCGAGTGTAAAATCGTAGACTTATAGTTCCTGAGCGTGAAGTCGTAGGTTTGTAGCCTCTCGAGCATAAAAGCTTATCGAGCACAAAGGCATCCGGGCGTAAAACCATAGACTTGTAGCCTGCGAACGTAAAATCATAGATCTGTAGCTGTCGAGCGTAGAAATCTTCTTGGCGTAGAATTGTAGATTTATAGCCTGTGAAAAGGAAATCTTTCGAGCGTGAAATTGTGGATCTGTTGCTTCTGAGCGTAAACTAAACGCCACCGAGCGTGAGATCATAGATTTGTAGCTGTCGAGCGTGAAGTCATAGGTTTGTAGCCTCTCGAGCGTAAAAGCTTATCGAGCACAAAGGCATCCGGGCGTAAAACCATAGACTTGTAGCCTGCGAGCGTAAAATCGTAGATCTGTAGCTGTCGAGCGTAGAAAGCTCCTTAGCGTAGAAACCACAAATCTGCTTTGCGTAAAAATTTTTTGAATTCGCTGACTGTCCGCCTTTTCTGAGTAATAGGCTGACGTAGTACCAAATCATAACCGAATATTAATTAGGAGATTTGGTTCGGGTTTCGAGGAGTCCATCCGAACTCTATATATACCCCAAGTTTCTGAGAGAAAAACTTTTCATCCGTCTTCTGCAAAAGAAAGGCTTCGACTGTTCGAGTTTCTTCTTCGTTTCTTCCCCGAGTCTTCAAAGTTTTCAGTGATGGCCTCGAAACAAACCTCCTCCTCTAAGAGAAAGAAGGTCGATTCTTCTTCTCGTTCTTCCGCTCAAGTTGAAGTGTCTCCGGTCGGGCAAGGCAAACTCCATTCTGAGCGAAGTATCCCGCCGACGAGCAGTGTACCCGGCCTGAAAGGTAGAGTTTTTGGGACGAAAAGAACGACTGAAAAATCTTTAGCACACGTTGTATGTGACCGCGCTAGGTCGTCTTCTGTGCTGATAGCCTCTTTGAGGAAGATGATGCGCAGGGACGTTTCATCTTTTACGCCCATATTTCTAATGTGCCAGCGTAGAAACTCCATATTTTCGTAGTCGGGCGTAAAAGCTTTGGCTGTCGAGAACTTTGTGTATACTACAAATTTTGCCAGTCTGGCGTAAAGCGCAGACTGTATACTGCCAACCTGAATCTTACGCTTTTGAAAATGGATTCCAGCATAAATGATCAAGTTTTTACAGTCTTGGCGTAAAGCACAGACTTTTGGCTCTTGGAATATGTTGCAAGATTGTAATGTCTAGTATAGAAACTGACGTGTTTTTCTAGCACCCTTGCAGTTAACTTGCATGAATCTCCGCTAGCCGATGTGATGGGTTCTGCGGCCGGGATGCTGCACTCCAACTATCTGGAGGATCTGTCGTACGTTACGTTTCCTATCTTCGGGCCCCAGTATCCTGAAGGAAGGGAAATTTTGATATCGGCTCAGGGCGAGCGAACGCTGCTGAACATGATTAATGGAGAGCCCCTGACGTACGTAGACGGGGACCAGTATATAAAGCCGACTTTTCTCTTCGGGGACATGATTGATAAACAGTCCCAGACGAAGCCCAAGAAAGAACTCTGGGTTTTCCCTGCCGGGGGCTTGGTCTTGTATCTGCCCAAGATGCCGAGAGATTATCCCATCTCGGCTTTCTTCTATGCTACCCATCCCAGGAGGATGTCGTGGACGCTGACTCCCGATCTTCACGGCAGGCCGGGGAATATCTTCTACCAGAAAGGATCTGGCCTATTTGTCAGCCGCTCTTCCGGCCCTGTAACGCCGTTCAGAGGATTGTACCCGGGCAGTGTCCTGAGTGAAGACAGCTTGGTGCTCCAACCGGTGCAATTGCTGAACTTCTGTAATGATTTCATGGGGCACGGAGGAATATACCCCAAGGTGAATCCTCGGTGCAATGGGTGGATGACCCCGACAAATCTTCGATGGGCTCGCTTAGTTGATTGGGCCCTGAAGCATTTTCAGATCGAGTTGGAGAGCATCGGTCTGTTTGTAGCTGTGAGTGCCACCAGTGTTGGGTTACCTCCTAACCCCAACCAGTTTTTGGCACTGATGGAGCGATATATTTCGCTTACCAGGACTTTCGCCACTCCACTGGGGGAGTTGGGATTGGCCCTGCATGAGATGGCAGAGATCTCGAGACTGCCGATGGGGGATACTCCATATGAAGAGTATGTTCCCACGAACCGGGAGCTGGGGGATTCAGACCCTCGGGTAGTGGAAGTGTACCAGGAGCTGATGTGCCACTACCTTGCTTGCACCGCCTTCTATGGTGAGCCTTCGGATTTGGCTCATACCAGTAAATGGACGTCCTACCTCTTTTTTTATCGGGCCAGGACTGCTCAGCCCGGAGAAGGTATTGGAGGGCAAGGATCAGCCTTTGAATCCACTGAGCGTGCTTACTGCTCAGGTAGTCGATGATCTTATGGAGGACGCTGGGGCTCCAGATCAGATCCTCGACGAAGGGATAGGAAGATATCCTGCAGGTACTAAGGCCTACAGTTATCTGAGGCATTTTTGCAGGCCTCTGTCCAAGGAAGCTCAACTGGATGGCTTCCTCTCTATATGGCAGCGCCAACTGGTGGTACCCGGCATCGCATCTGCGAATCGTATTCACCGCAACACCTTGTGGCCTGCAGTATGTCTGGTGTTCGGGGCGAGACTGGGCTTGCTCCCTGCTATGGTGTACCACATACAAGCTGGCCTGAGGGCGATGACTGAGGCGCTGCTTGCCGATGAAGCTCGGCGTAAAAGCTTTCCCCGGGTGGAATTACCATACCTGTATTTGATGGGATGGTTAATTTTCCATAATCCCCGGGTGATGTCTCCAGGTTTTGGCAGTAGCTTGGGGGGTAGTTTCTTGCTGAATTACAAGAAATCCTCCTGGAACGTGCTCACAGTTTTAGACTGTCGGCGGGTGCTGAATTGCGGCCATAGTTGGAAGCTCTTTTTCACTGTCCCCTCTGTACATCGCAATCAATCGGGGATTAGGATTGAGGATTCAGGTAGAGAGAAGACCATTCTTTCTCCTGAAGCCTTTAATTGGTTGGTCTGCATTAGACCTTCCCGCTTATTGTACAGAAGTAAAGACCAATGCTTCTTTGAACCCTACCTGCCTAGTCGGTTCGCCAGGCAGTTTGGGTATAATCAGTTGCACGTGGGCAACGCCGTCACCAGCTTCAGGTCCAGAGGTGGACTCATTGATGGAGCGAGAGGATGGCGATATTTTATCATGGGCTGCACCGGGGCAAGTTTTACTGTGCCCGTCACCGCACTCTCTACGGAGTTGCGCATCCTCCATATGTATGTCCAGTTCTATGTGGCAACCAACACCTTCCATCGCAATTTTGATATGCATGGAAGTTTTAGGGTGCCCTCTCCCAAGCCTGGGGGAAAAGTCGAAGTCCCCTCGGTTTCTTCTGACGAGGGTGAAGAGTCTGTTACTCCGGATGAGCCTCTTGTATCGGTACCGAGGGGTGAAGTACCTCCGCCTGCAGGGGCTTTGGTAATCTCTGGGAAGCGAAGGGCTCCTACTCCGAAGGAGACTTCCCCTCGTAAGAGGAAGAAGAAGACGGTTGCTCGTCCTCTCCGAATTCCTGGTATTGAGGCTCCTGGAAGTGAGCCTGCTTCTCCCCATGTTGGGGATGATTCTTTGATTGGAGGTTCCTCGCCTTTTAGAGTGGGACCTTCTACAGTTTCGGCCGGCGGTGCCGGAGAATCTCAGCTGGAGGCTGCTGTCGCTGCTACTGCTTCAGGTAGTGGAACGAAGTCGCCTCCGGGGCTGAGTATAATAAGATTCCGTATACCTTTATCCGGATCAGCATCGGGAGAGACCCCTGCCGCGCATGTCAGCGCCTCTAGCGAGATTCCAGCCGATGAGCCTCGGTTGGAATTTGACGAGGACTTGGAAGAGTATTTTCCAGCGTCAGTTAGCAGGCCCCCTTCTCCAGGTATGACAGCTTGCTTAGCATCACTAAGAAATGATTTAGCTGTACTGGCTGCAGATGCGACATATATGCCGTCGGCTATGGGTAAATGTCGTCTTTACGCCTCTTCTTAAGGAAATTTAATATTTATGTTGACATTAACTTCCTTTTGTCTTCTTTTCAGGGGGAGACCTCTTCGGAGAGGGCAATCTATATGTGCCCTTCGGCTCTATGTCAGGTCCTGGTAGTGACACGGAGGTGGCTGATTTTGAAGAGGAAACATCTTTGGGTGCCGGCTCTCCTGCCGACGAGATTCCGATACCTCGAGAGGAGGATGAGCCTGTCATTGCGACATTGCCTCCTTCGTGTATGCCGATGACTTCGACTGTTGTTGGCGCATCTTCTTTTGTCGTGCCACCTGTTGAGATGACGACTGTGGCCACATCGATTGCGGTCGTCCCTGGAGCGAGGTTCGACAACATCGCAGCCACTCCCAGCGTGCATTCGGACCTAGCCCTGCTGACTGAGCAATATACCAGTATCTTCTACACCACCTTGAAAACGCTGATATCAATGGTGTTGGAGAAGAATCTAAACTTTGAGCGTCTGAAGAAGTCCTCCCAGTTTTCGATAGAGGCGGTCATGGACTTTGGCGATACTAGGTTAGCTGACACCCTGGAGGCGATGGTTAATGGTTTGGAGCAACCCATTAACAAATATCTGCGGCTGTCTCGCGACAGCGTTGAAGCTATAGTCCAGGCTAGATACGAATCCTTGACTGCGCATCTTGTTGAGAAGATGGAAGGCCTGAATAAATTCATCCAAACAAATCAGCAGGAGATGGATTAAGGAAAAGTTATCTTGGAGGAGACTACTGTTCTTCAAACGAAGTGCCAGGCCGAGCATGACAGGAATATAGCGAGGGTCCGTAAACTGGAGACGAATCTCGCTCGGGCAAAGGAGTGGGCATCCCAGTCGTCAGAAGGTCTAGATGTGGTGAATGGTCGTTTGGTCACAGCACAACAGAACTTGGCGAGTGCAGGAGTCGCCTGCGCTGGTCTCCTTCGGGCTAGAGCCGAACTGTCCCTCCTGATTAATGACGAGGCACAGCTGGAGCGGGCCCGCGCTGATGTCTTGGATTCCAGGGCTGAGAAGATGGCCGCACTGGCGCAGCAGATTTGCGACCTGACCGCTCCCCCCAAATGATGTACCTTTTTGCTTTATAAATATAATTTTGTTCTTTTCTGGGAATGAACAAAGAGTCTCTTTTCTGACTTTTTGGACCCATCATCTTGGAATATAAATGACAGGTTTGGGCGAGAGTGATATCAGAGGTAATATGGACGTGATATACTCTTGGTAAACTTTAGCAGGGCATATCTATTCAGGGGTCATACGGACATGATAGAATATGCTTTAGTAGGACATATCTATTCAGAGGTTATATGGACATGATAGAATATGCTTTGACTAAAGTTTGTACACAAAACACTATCAGAGGTAATATGGACGTGATAGGTATTGCAGTGCCAAATTAGTCGAACATATCTATTCAGAGGTTATATAGACATGATAGAATATGACCCAAATAGTTTTATTTTGGAAGTAGTTTTGTCAGAATGAGGTCTTCGCCATATTCCACTTGAGCAGAGGAGATTAAGCATAGTACCTTTTCAGGAATTTGCCATTGATAGGAGCCATTAGCAGGTCTCCATTAGGCTAGGCTAAGCTGTAAGCGCCGTTTGAGAATGTCGTCTCGATCACATAAGGGCCTTCCCATTTGGGCTGGAACTTGCCCTTACTCTTGTGAGTAATGATCATTGGTCTTCTCACCGCTAAAACTAGCTCGCCAACTTTGAACACTCTTTTCTTCACTTTATGATTGAAAGCTCTGGAAATGCGTGCCTGGTAGAACGCGATACGTTGCTGAGCTTGAAGGTGTTTCTCGTCTAATTCTTCTAGCTCTTGAAGCCTTAGTAGGTCGTTCTTCTCTTGAGTCAACTCATTAGCCACGGCTATCCTGAGTGACAAAATTTGAATTTCCATGGGAAGAAATGCTTCACTCCCGTAGACCAATGAGAATGGGGTATAACCTGTCGGTGCTCGTACCATTGTGCGGTATGCCCAGAGATATTCTCCTAGCTTCTCGTTCCAATCTCTCTTGTTTGAAGAGACGAACTTCTTCAAGAGCTTGATAATGGTTTTGTTGAAGGCTTTCGCCAAACCATTAGCAGCTGGATAATATGCCGTAGAGGCCATATTTTGTATCCGATTCTTATCCTAAAATCGGTGAAACGCATGGCTGATGAACTGAGGCCCATTGTCATAGATTATTCTTCGGGGAATCCCAAAGCGGTAAATGACGTGATACTTGATGAAGCTGATCACATTAGATGTCTTCACTTCAGCAAGAGGGATCGTCTCTGCCCACTTGGAGAAGTAATCCGTGATGGCCAGTATGAACCGGTGACCTCTGGAAGAAGACGGGTGAATAGGACCAATGATCTCCATACCCCATGCTTTGAAAGGCCATGATGCAACCGTAGGATGTAGATGTTCAGACGGTTGATGTATGAAGTCTGCATGAACCTGATAGGCTCTGCATTGTCTGGCATACTTGATTACGTCTGCGATCATAGTGGGCCAGTAATAGCCCATTCTCCTGATACGATCCTGTAGCTTAGGACAGGGTTGATGTGCTCCGCATACGCCGTCGTGAGCTTCATAGATAATCTGCTGTGCCTCGCTGTCAGCGAGGCATCTCAGTAGCAGTCCATCGTAGGTCCGACAATATAGACACTATGAGGATGCATCAAAGTAGAAGCATAAGGATCGTCTCTTGATGGATACTGCTTCTTTGGGGTTCTCCGGTAAGATTTTGTATGCCACAAAATCTATAAAGAGTAGGGATACTGCTTCTTTGACGGATACTGCTTCTTTGGGGTTCTCCGGTAAGAAGCGTAGGGATACTGCTTCTTTGGGGTTCTCCGATAAGATTTTGCCTGCATCAATGCTTCACTCAGGGATTGACGAGTGTCTTGAGAGAGCCTGAGTAGCTCGAAGATGGATAACCTGGCTGGTGTATTAGCTAGTTGGGCCAGGATGTCGAAGTTGTAAGGCTTCTCTAAACCTTTGTTTTGAATGTTTTTTCACAGGTTTATCGAAGCGCACTTCTTTTTGCTTCCCCTTGTCCGCCGAAGTTGGTCTTGAAGGACCGGCCTCTGGTACGGCGGGCTCCGGTTCTGAAGGCTTGGCAGCTGCAGCATCTGCCGGTGCATCTTTCTGACTCGCTCCGTAGTCCTTGAGGTAAGCTTTCCCTGAACGGGTTGCAGCCAATACCTCATCTTCGTCTGATGTCGAAGGAGTCGCAACCATATGGCATGGTTTGTATTTAGAGCTTTTCCTAGACTTAGCCTTAGTAGCATTAGTCTCTTCCTCGAGCTTCGATACCAGGTCTGGATGAACCCATATAATCTCGCCTCATCGGGTAGTTAGGGGCACCAGGTCAAGATTTTGACCCCTAGCTGGAGGGAGATTGACGATGTTCATCGTTGTCCGGGAAATAGGTGTAACACAGTCCGAGACTTCCTGGGGAGGCAGATTGCCAAATTGCAGGAAGATCATGTTGGCCGTGACCGTCTTCTCGCTGTTGCGCAGAGTGATGGCCTTAGCATCGATCATTTTCTGGATCTTCCTCTTCGGTACATAACACGCCTTTGTAGGGTGGTGTACGTATCTGTGGAAGATGCAGTACTTGGGGTTATTAGTACTACCGACTTCTTGGGGCCGCTTCTCCTCAGGAAGGGTAATTTTGCCGCTCTTGACGAGACACTCGAATATGCTCGGAATATCGTCGTCGTCGAAAGAGTAGACTTCAATGGGCCTGGAAGTCCCAGGTCTCGTCTGCGTGGTAGCCGCAGTCTTTTGCCTGGACGTGTTGATTGTCAGGGCTTACTTCCCTTTGGACCCACGAGGATGGTCGTTGTTGGGAGATGACCTCTTGCCTCTGTCGGAGGCATAGATCATGATGCCATTGTCACGTGCCTTCCGACTGTTGTCTTCGGCGGCTACCGTTGAGATAATGAATGAGGGCCAATCATGGAACTGATATGGTCCTGTGAACACCGAGATTACGGGAAGAAGGTTCTTCCTGCAAATGTCCACCAACGCCGAGTCTGGAACTCCGGAAGGCATTTGTAAAGTGGCTTGGCAAAAACGTTCGATGAAAGTGCGAACGTCCTCTATTTCCTTCTACTTTACTTTAATGAGAGAGGACATAGACATGTCCATCCCTCCCTCGTAGAATCGTGTGAAGAATAAAGCCTTGAAGTCTTCGAAGGACGAGATGCAGTTGTCCGCCAGGCTACGGTACCACTGATAAGCTACTCCCGAGAGACAGCCCTTGAACACCCAGGTGAGGAGGGCATCATTCCCTTGTAATAGCACCGTCATCATACTGAAGTAGTTTATGTACTGACTTGGTAACATTTTTCCTTCGAACAAAGCCATGGTCTGTGGTTTGTATCTCGGAGGGAAAGGACCTCTTCCCAGATAGCCGGGTAAGGCTGGTTGATTCCCAGTTTCTTGAGCTGATCTTTGTGCTTTAAGGCATCAAACTGGGCTTTCAGCTCCCGTACTGCTTGCATCGAATTTTTGGCTGGCAACGAGACCACGGAGTGGTACGGAATCGGTTGTATCGTGACTCCAACAGGAGGTAATGCATTCTCTGAGTGAGGAAGAGAAGGACCTGCTGACTCCTGATCTAGAGCAGGCTCTTGGATCGTGTTGGATGGTGGTAAGTCCACCCCCTCACGTGTCTGAGTTGGAGGGACCGATGTTTGAGCCATATCAGCTGTATGTTGGGTCAACATCATGTGGTGCATGTTCTCCATCATGGATTGCATCTGCTTCAGAGATGTCTCTAGTATAGAGATGCGTTGTTCCGCGTTCCCTGATGGCGAAGCTTCCTTGCGTTCGTCTTCAATGGCATAAACTTCCATCTCCCTGGGTGTCATTGAAGGATTAGTATAGGTCGCTGTAGAAGTTGACTCTATACTTTCATCATCTGATTCGGGGGACTGGCGACCCCCAGCATCAGAATCAGAAGAGTACGAATCCGGTTATCGTGACTTTGAACGGGTATTTTGGAACACCCCAGCTTCAGTGTTCCTAATGAGCTGGTTGAACCTCCTTCGGCTTGGAGTTCTAGAGAGATGACGTCTTGAGCTCGATCGTCCTCTAGGTATGTGTGAAGCCATGTTCACCGATGCATGCGTGGGCTCTTCTTCTAGGGAAGACGGAGAGTAGCTTAAACGGTCGAAAACTGACCGTCTTGCTTCAGAACAGCAACAATTGACCATAATCCTATGACTATTATAATGGAGATCCCTAGGAGGCGTAATAGACATATTGGAAGATCCCATATCCTTGCGTTTCTGGATTAGATATGTACGCAGGTCAAGAGGATTTACAGAAGAAGAAGAAGATTGTTTGTTCCTTCTGCTTACCGCAGTGGGCATACGGATGTTGGGAACCCCAGTTTTCCCTGTGCCACCCGTATACAACAGGTTGGCCATCTGGTCAGCGGATAATCCCCGAGGAGGGTTTCTTTCCGCATATTGAGCCTTCTTTACGTTGAGAGGCTTCTTCTAGCATAATTTGGTGCTCTGCTCCGGTTGGCGTAGAGCCGAGGAGGCCCTCAGTCGGCCATCAGTTCCTCGCGTAATCCGGAGGGTGGGCAGATTCTTCCCTTGCTGGCGTAAAGGCCGGGATTTTGAGCAGTCTGCTACTTGCTTTCCCTTGCGTAGATCACAGGGATCATCTGTTTCTTCGCGGAGGGCAGATGCAGTCTTACGCGCAGAGCGTGAAGTGGACTTCTGGGCTAGCACTGAGGCATTGCCAGAAGTTTTGTCGATTCCGCCAGTGGCGGGAGACTGAATTTTACGTGCAGGGCACGATGTATACTTCTGGGTTGGCGCTAAGGCATTGCCAGAAGTTTTGTCGATTCCGCCAGTGGCGGGAGACTGAATTTTATACGCAGGGCGCGATGTATACTTCTGGGTTGGCACTAAGGCATTGCCAAAAGTTTTGTCGGTCCTGTCAGCGACAGGCGACTGAATTTTATGCGCAAGGCGCGGTGTATACTTCTGGGTTGGCACTAAGGCATTGCCAGAAGTTCTTTCGGTCCTGTCAGCGACAGGCGACTGAATTTTACGCGCAAGGCACGGAGGGAGCGAAGCTACAACCTCGTTGGTCGGAGAGATCGACAAGTCGGCAGGAACGGCAGGGGATGTCTTGGGCATCCAGACCTTACGCAACTTCCTGTTGCCTTATATAGAGAGAGAGTGAGAGCTACCCCCAGCTCGAAGCATATCTTCGTAGGCAGACTGGTCGAACTGGACGACAAGTATCTTCTTTACGGATCCCACGGATACCGCATCGTGTTGAGCAATCGCTTCCTCATCAGAAGAGAAAGATGTCCCCAGCAGAGTCGCCATCTTGTTTATGGTGATAAACGAAAGATAAATGTATATAAGACGAGGTTTATACGAAACCCGTTTCTTTGGTTTACAAACAAGCTTGTACAATTAATCCTATACGAGGACGTTGAGCACAATTTTTAAATCTGGGTAAATATTGCTATAGGTATCTGATCTGCAGTCGATCACTTTAGCCCTTGGACCACACGATGGTGAAGAGGTGCCATAGAAGATGGAAAGCAGCTTCGAAGGTTGCAAAAGAGGGTGGATGCACGATGCCAAAGTCGTCGATCACTACTCTTTGCCTGAGCTCCGGATTCTTCTCTCTCGAGGACTCTTCAACTTCTCTCCTCGATCTTTTGACCTATTTTTCCCAACCTTTGGTTCGATCTTCTCTGAAGTTCGACCTTGATTTTCTTCGACCTTTGACCTCTGTCAATAGAGGTCTCTATTTATAGATTTTTAGTGACAGTGACCACTCAGTCGGTGTAGAAACCGAGTAGTGGAAAGTACAGCACCCTTTTACACGATGGTTATAATAACCGTTGCCCGCGTATAGATGATCTTTTGTATGAGCGTGTGACGCGTGTCCAACTAAGGGACAAACGCGTATAACTGCTGCGAAGATTATGGTGTAGAAGCCACGTAGGTAGGTATCCCTCATGTAGAAGAGGTTGGCGTAGAAGCCAATGTCTGTCACCATGGCGTAGAAGCGAAATAGAAATAGAAGCCAAATGGGCGTAGAGGCCGCATGGGCGTAGAAGCCGAGTAGGCATAGAAGCCGAGTGGGCGTAGAGGCCGCGTAGGCGTAGAAGCCGAGTAGGCATAGAAGTCGAGTAGGCGTAGAAGCCTGAGTGATCCTTAGCCGGAATTATGGCTCTTGGGGATATAATTAAATCTCCTGCATTAAATGCAGAGATCCGCCATCATCCTGTGCATTAATTGCAGAGGCGTGTTTTGAAGGTCTGCCATCACTCTGCCCTATTAAAATGCAGAGACGTGCCTCGAGCCCTTTACGAAGAGCAGCTTTTCGACGTGGCAGTCTGTTTGTCTTCCGCGGAGCGTAAACAGTTCACGTCTACCTGTGTAAAACAAGGCAGCGTATCCCCTTGTATGCGTAAAAGCAGTTTATGCCGATGAGACGTAAGTAAACGACGGTTCGGCGATATTAATCAAATCTCCTGCATTAAATGCAGAGATCCGCCATCATCCTGTGCATTGAATACAGAGGCGTGTCCCGAAGGGTCTGTCATTATTCCATCCGTCGTCTGGGTAGCCGTGCAGTACTTTTTGTCAGGAGTCAGACGTCAGGTTCACTGCATGATTTGACAGGTTCATTTCAGGGAATACGAAGCATTCCTCGTACGCTTAAATGCTTCATTAAAGGCGGATGAGTTTTACGCCATAGAGGTGATGTAGCACCCTCCTTACGCTGAGGCGGTCTGGACGTACTGCACCTACGCGGATGGTCCTTGAGTTCATATTTTACGCTGTGCTCAGCGAAAAAAAAAGCTCCGTTGTACGCTTGATGGCTCTGAGGTCCTCTGTTCACGCTGCCATGCATCACCATGCTGCGTAGAGCTATCCGGCGTATTTTTCATGCTTCTACACCATCTGGGACAGAAGGTTTCACTATCTACAGTGATGCTTCAGGAAAGGGTTTAGGATGTGTTCTTCAACAGCACGAGAAAATAATTGCCTACGCTTCAAGACAATTACGACCTCATGAAAAGAACAACCCTATCCACGATTTGGAGTTAGCAACAGTTATCTTTGCTCTAAAGATGTGAAAACACTATCTGTACGGAGAGCGTGTGGAAATCTTCACGGACCACAAGAGCTTGAAGTACGTATTTACACAGAAGGAGCTGAATATGAGGCAGAGGAGGTGGTTAGAGTTGATGAAAGACTTCGATATCTCATTACAGTACCACCCAGGAAAGGCCAACATAGTCGACGATGCCTTGAGCAGGTATCCGATGGCTATGTACTTGACTATAGATAGACATTTATTGGCCGATCTTAAGAGCTTGGGAATTGAAGTGCTAGTTCCAGGTGTTGAGATTCATATATGGGGATTGCAGATACAATCAGAACTGATGGATAGAATTAGAGCTACGCAGTATGATGATGAGACTCTGAGGAGTATCAGGCCACAAGTTCAGACATGATTGACAGATGACTTCACTATTGCGGATGATGGATCTTTACGATATGGCATGAGGATGTGTGTGCCAAGTGGAGAGCTGCGCGAAGAGGTTTTGCAGGAGACACATCGCTCTCAGTACTCGATGCATCCTGGTGCCAACAAGATGTATCGAGATCTGAGGGAGCACGTATGGTGGTATGGTATAAAGCGCGAGGTAGAACGCTTTGTATTCCAATATTTTGTGTGCCAGCAGGTAAAGGCAGATCGACAGAGGCCAGGCGGATTGCTTCAACCTTTACCCATCCCATAATGGAAGTGGGAGCACGTGACCATGGACTTTGTTTCAGGGCTTCCACGTTCTCCAGAAGGAAAGGACGCGATTTGGGTCATCGTAGATAGGTTGACCAAATCAGCCCACTTCTTACCATTCAAGGTAGGTACATTGATAGAGAGGCTAGCAGAGATGTACTTGCGGCAAATTATCAGATTACATGGAGTTCCTGTAAGTATCGTCTCAGATCGGGATAGTCATTTTACTTCCACTTCTGATGGAGTTTGCAGGCTAGCTTGGGCACTCAGCTCAAGTTCAGTACCGCGTATCACCCTCAGACAGACAGGCAGTCTGAAAGGACTATTCAGACTCTTGAAGATATGCTACGCACTTGCATTTTGGATCTCGAAGGTTCTTGGGAGGATCATCTACACCTAGTAGAGTTTGCTTACAATAACATCTACCAGGCCAGCATTGAGATGTCACCATTCGAGGCTTTATATGGACGAAGGTGTCGTACATCGTTATCTTAGGATGATGTTGGAGAGAGAGCCTTGTTAGGACCATAAATGGTCGTGGATGCAGCAGAAAAGGTGAAACTCATCAGAGACAGACTGCGAGTGGCGCAGGACAGACATCGGCATTGGGCCGATAGCCACCGTAGACCCGTAGAGTTTCAGGTATAAGTTTTGTTATTTTGGTTTGTGATTATTTATTTTAGATTGTGTGTTAAGACTGTTTGTTCTAGGTTGGCAAATTGGTGTTCCTAAGAATTTCTCTGACATGGGGCACAATTTATTTGGGTAGAGGCGGAAAGCTTAGTCGATGTTATATTGGACCTTTTGGTATCCTTGCAAGGGTCGGTGCAGTGGCCTATAGACTGGACTTGCCGCCTGCTCTAGATGGAGTGCATGTCGTGTTCCATGTGTTGCAGCTGAGATGGTATATGGCAGATCCTAGTCATGTACTAAATCACTCGGAGATCAAGGTTGGACCGACTCTCAGCTATCCTGAACAACCTATAGAGATCTTGGATCGTAGAGAGAAGGTATTGCGGAACCAGACTATTCCCTTAGTTCATGTTGCATGGAGACATCACTCTCCTGGCGAGTCAACCTGGGAGAGAGAGGACGAAATACCCGAGCAGTATCCATATCTCTTTGAGACTTTAGGTATAATTCTTTGTTGATTGTTTGTTCTTGTGCTAGTTTATTTTAATTTCGAGGACAAAATTATTTTAAGGAGGGTAGACTTGTCACTACCATATTCCAGAATAGTCTGGTTCCACAATACCTTCTCTCTATGATCGGTCGGGGGTGAGAGTCAGCCGAAGCGGTACTTTAGAAGGAGCACAGGCCGCGGGGGTCGACTCAGTCTCTGCACAGCAACGTCGACCGGAGCTGTACAGCGGCGGCGGGGACAGCTGCTCAGCGTGCGGCGGGGAATGCGCTGGTCGGTCGGGTCGGCGGGGAATGCACTGCAGTCGTCGGGAAGAATACAGCGGCCGGGAAAGGCCGGAGCGGGACGGCTGCACCGACAGGTGGTCGGGATGAACAGAGAGGTCGGCTGTAGCCGGAGCGGCTGCTGCTCAGCCCGTGCGGGAAGGTCGGCGGCTGGAACTGCACAGCGGGCGGCGGGGTCGATGCACGGGCGGTCGGAGTACAGCTGTGGGGGGTCGGCTGGCCGGACGGGTGTGGATGCACCGGAGTAGGGTCGAAGTTGGGTCACCCACGGTGAGAAGGAGCAAAAATAAAGGAAGAAGAAGAAGGAGAATAATGGAGGAAGAGTTTGTATGGAGAATAAAAAATGGAGGAGTGAGGAGAGAGAGAGGGGGTTTTCCACACCTAGGGATTAGGGCCGGCCTTGGGGTTTGTGAGGGTGAGGGTGAGGTGATGGGATATTTTATAGGGGAGTGGTGAATGGATGGAGGGTATAGATTAGCCCATCAAAAAAATGGAGGGATAGGATTTGTCATGAAGAAAAATAATTTCTTCATGAGGAGTGGTGAATGGATGAGTGTAAATTGGACCCAATTTTGTGACCTCTCCATTTGGTTTTGGCCAATGGGGTGAGGGCACCTAAAATCACTAAATTGCAACTTAGCCCCTTAAATTCGAGAAATTGCACGAACACATAAAATGACGCTAAATTTGTGGAGAAAATTGCGGGCGATGGTTTGCATGGTGAGGGGGTGTTGGGGATTTGGCACGGGTTTAATTTTATGGCCAACAGGATTAATTAAGGATTAAAATAGGATTAGGTAAAGTTGGTATCCCAGATTTAAATAGAATTAAAGTGTCCCGTGCTTTTAATTTAAATGGGGGCACTTGGGGTCAAAATCCGGAAATGACGCAAAGGTCAAAAATGGTGGAAGCTTGGAGTCAGTCTTGGACCCTTTAGTTGGTTCGGCGCAACGGGTTAAGTTGGTATCTCAAAATTTAGGGTAACGACACAGGTGTCCGATACGGAATTAAATATGGATTATGTTTTCGGAAAATTATGCAATTCATTTAGAGCACAACGAAATCTGATTTTTGAGTGACGGAAAAGTCCAGTGCCTAATTTGGCGAGTCAAGTCAGAAGTACAATAGTCCGATAGAATTTACGGGCTGATATTGGGCTCCGAATAATTTAGCAATGATAGGGCGCGCCAAGGGTCTAATTAAATGAATTAAATACCTGACAAACCTATCTCCACTCTAAACCTCGATATCTGCTACCAAAACCAAAATTTTCTAAATCCATCCCTAACTATCTACAGAATAAATCGAGGGAGTTTACATTCTTCCCAACTTAGAAAAATTTTGTCCCCAAAATTAAAAGTAAAGCACGATAATATCTAAAAGAATTTAAAAACAACTAGTATCAAATGCCGTACGTAAAATCGTACCTTGCTCCTCAAATAAGTATGAAAACCGCTGCCGAATAGAATCCTCGCGCTCCCAAGTAGACTCGCCTGGTGAATGGTGCTTCCATGCCACTCTGACCAGTCGAGTCATTTGCCCTCTCAAAGTCTTCTTGCTGCGATCGAGGATCTCTACTGGCTGCTCTACGTAAGACAGACTGGGCCCGACTATAATCTCCGAATAATCAAGTACGTGGCTAGGGTCTGCGACATATCTCCTCAGCTGCGATACGTGAAATACGTCATGCACTCCTTCTAATGATGGAGGTAATGCAAGACGGTAAGCCACTTCGCCAACTCGTTCCAAGATGTCAAAAGGTCCGATGTACCGCGGACTCAGCTTGCCTCTGTCTCCGAATCTGATGGTACCGCGGGTAGGCGATATCCTCAAAAATATATGGTCACCCTCCTTGAATTCCAATGGTCTGCCGTGCGCATCTGCCCAGTGTTTCTTTCTGTCCTGTGCTGCACGCAGGTGGCTCTGAATCTGCTTGACCTTCTCCACTGTCTGTGTCACTCCACAAACTGGCAACCTATATTTCCTGCCGTACAGTGCCTCATAAGGTGCCATCAGTATGCTGGCCTGGTAACTGTTATTATAGGAGAATTCCACCAAGTGTAGGTGGTCCTCCCAAGATCCTCCAAAATCAATCATGCATGCTCTCAACATATCCTCTAATATCTGTATCGTGCGCTCTGACTGACCATCAGTCTGTGGATGATATGCAGTGCTGAACTTGAGACGAGTTTCTAGGATCTCCTGCATACTCTGCCAAAAATATGACGTGAATCTGGAATCACGATCCGATACGATGCTGACAGGCACTCCATGTAATCGTACTATCTGCCTCATATACATCTCAGGTAGTATCTCTGTGGATTGCCCAACTCTGAAGGGCAAGAAATGTACAGACTTGGTGAGTCTGTCTACGACAACCCAATCTGCATCCTTCCCGCTAGGGCTTCGTGGGAATCATGTGACGAAGTCCATGGTAATGTGTTCCCACTTCCATTCGGGAATGGGAAGTGGCTGCAATAATCCTGCAGTACTTTGATGTTCAGCCTTGACTTGCTGACAAACTAAATATTTTACCACGAATCTTGCAATTTCTCTCTTCATTCCCATGCCACCAGAAATGCTGCCTTAAGTCTCGGTACATCTTCGTACCTCCCAGGATGAATAGAATAATCGAGCTATGAGCCTCGGTCATCAACTCTTGGCGTAGCTCGCCACTTGGAACGTATAGGCGATCTCCATGCCTCAATGTTCCATCTTCCTGAATCCTGAGTCCTGTTTGCATGTCGGCCTCTGTCCTGTCTCGCTGTCGTCTAAATCCCGTATCTGTAGGCAAGGCTGCCTTGATCCTCTGAATAAATGTGGACTGAATCCTCGAGACTGGCCATCTGTCCATCCATGCCTGGCAATACAATCTCAATCCTGAGTTCCTGAAAATCCTCTAACAACTGGCGATGAGTCATAAAAATATGTCATAGGCTTCCTGCTCAAGGCATCTGCTACTACATTCGCATTGCCAGGGTGGTACTGCAACTCGATATTATAATCTGTCATAATTTCTAGCCAGCACCTCTGTCTCATGTTGAGCTCCTTTTTCATGTAGGCATACTTCAGACTTTTATGATCTGTATAAATCTCAACCCGCTCTCCATAAAGGTAGTGTCGCCATAGATTTAGTACAATTATCACTGCATCTAGCTCTAGATCGTGCGTCTGATAGTCCTTCTCATGAACCCCTAGTTGTCTTGATACGTAGACTATCTATTCTATCTAAACATAACTCATATTTGTTGAGCTTGGCATACAGCCTTTCTGTCTCAGCATCTCCAACACGATCCTGAGATGTCTCTCGTGCTCCTCTTGGCTCTTGGAATATATCAAGATGTCGTCTAAAAATATCACCACAAACTTATCCAAGTACTGGTGGAAGACAATGTTCATCAAACACATAAATACTGCTGGCACGTTGGTTAAACTAAACGGCATGACTAAAAACTCATAGTGGCCATACTTCGTCCGGAAAGTCGTCTTAGAAATGTCCTCCCTCCGTACTTAGATCTGATGATAGCTGGATCTGAGATCGATCTTCAAAATACATATGCGCCACTTAGCTGATTCAAATAAATCTTCGATGTGCGACAAGGGTACTTGCTCTTTATCGCTACGGCATTTAATACCCTGTAACCGTTATGCAACGAATCGTCCCGTCCTTCTTTGGTGCAATAAGATGGTTGCTCCCCATGGAAAAATACTAGCCCGACTGAAACCTTTGTCTAAGAGATCCTCCTCGACGGACCTACAACTCAACCAACTCTATCGGTGCTAGTCTGAAGACGGAAAAAAAATTAACTGGCTCGGCCTTTGGAATCAACTCTATAGTGAACTCAATCTCTCTATCAGGTGGCAGTCCTGGGAGATCCTCTGGAAATGCATCTTCAAACTCTGCTATAATACGAGGGTACACTGGTTCACCTTCTGCTATGTGTGCCTCTAAGGTAGATGGGCACCATGTTCCCGGGCTTCCTGAAATAACTCAAATTCAGGGTAATCTGGTGGTCATAAATAATGTAATCACGTCGACAATCTCGTATTGCGTTGTATGGGCTCAACCAATCCATGTCTAGGATAAGGTCATAGTCTAGACTAAACCTCAAAATAACTTCTCCCGTTCTGTTTCCAGCATCAATTCTCAAAAGAAAAATTTTCCTTGCCTAATGCATAATTTTCTTCTCCTCAAAGTTTCCCTAAAATTCTATTCCTTAAATTCCTTCTTTTCGTTATTTATCTCTCCAAGTCACATAGTGCAATTATAATAATGATGTCACCCAAGCACATGCTAAAATTTTTGGTATTAGATCATCATCTTCCAAGTGAGAGCTTGAAATTTTATCTCCTCTAGTCCATAATGTCATTCATGGTATTGCTATCATATATAACCACTAGTTTCCATCATTAGGCAAAGCATTCACATAAATCATTTTAGGTCATGATCAACAATCCTTCTAGTTCTCAGTACTCCCAAGATCACTGATATCTCAAGTACGACTAGGGTACTACTGGCTCCAATTCTCTTGCTACCCTTTCATACTAGTTCTAGAATCCAAAGAACCCTTCAATCTATCCTGATAGGGTAACATTCTTCTCATAGAAAGGTATACGAATTCTGTCTTCTGCCGTCTGATCTTCGATCTTCTTCTGGAGAGAAATCATCAGTCACAAGCATTCGTCTTCCCGAACAATAGGGGACGAGAAACAAGGATAGCGATATCGATGAAGATTGAACGAATGCAAATTGGAAGTCCAAGGGCGATAATCACACACAAAGAGTCTTTAAAATTAATTATGGATTGAGATCCTATTCAACAATCATAATACCTATTCCTAATTTGCAGGCTCGCTTGGCACAGTCAGGTGAGCAAGACAATTTAAATCGGACCTGCATGGGCCACCACAAAAACATGTCACGCCCCAGTCCCAAAATACGTAGGACCAGGAATACGTGACACGCCAGCTACGCATTCGACCAGACTCTGGTCTGACTCGAATACGTATAAGCTGTAATATAAAGGGCAATATCTAGATATTCCATAAATGTAAACCTCTATGTCTCAATCCACAATGTACAACAGTATACAAGAAAGAGCTAATGTGCTAGAGTCGGCCGCCCAATAACACACTAACTCGAATAGACTCGAGAATAAGTATGAGTCTATAAAAACTAGACTACAACAGCAAATGAATAATCAATGTAAAATAACCATAATGTCGGTAGATATGATGTGAGTACCTGGTACCATGCCCGCAAGACATGCAACTCCAACAGCAACTCCAAATGCTCCGTAATCATCTATGCTGCAAAACTGGCAGGGAACCAGGTCCTCAGAGGGACGTAACAAGGTACAAAATACAACAATGCCAAGTAAACAGAAAGTACAAGTACAACGACAAGGTACTCTATCATAACCAAATAAGTGTGACACAGTTTAAAGATAATGTTCGACGCGTGGGCTGTCCAAAATAAAATCGTAGCTCCGAACACAGAGACACACGGGGCGTACCGTAGCTCCGAGCACAGAGACACACGGGTGATACAACTAATCCAGAATACAGGATCTCTATATATACATATATAAGCGCGTGCAGAGGAGCCCAAGCGTCTAGTAACTGTCTTCCCCTTCCCAAGCGGTCAACGATGGTGCGCTGAACCTGAATCTCTATCTAACAGTCTCGACACACAGAAGTAATCTTAACAGACGCGATCCTAAGGTTGTCCCAGTCTCTGGTCATGATGTCAGTATCAGGATACAGGAATCTGGCACGATCACAGTATATGAGTGTGTCCTAGGGTGTCGATAAACTCAGGTACGCATATCGAGATGCTATGAATCATCCAACAATCTTCCTAAGACGTTATGACGTACGTCTTCACCCGGTTGTGAACCGGACGCGAAGTACCGAACGTCAGCAATAATACGTGCACAATGTACATAACGAAACCATAAATATCTGTAACTGAAATACAAGGTGGCAAGGTACACTTGCCTGCGTGCGGCTGCTGATGACGGGGATCTGGTACCGCATCCAAGTCCTCAGGTCCCGCAGTACCTAGAGATGAGATACAAACCAGAATCAATAATCTATTCTACGACAGACAGGGATGCGACACGCATCTACAACTAAACTCAAGCTCAGCTACGACTCACAGGGACAAGACACTAGGGGGTTGACTACAGTTGACTATTGGTACGATAGTCCATCAACTAGTCCTCTGTACACTCTCCTCGACAAATCCTCATTCTGACCATATTCATCACGTGGTTCAGTATCAGTTGTGATCACTCCCTGACTGTATTTACTTATTAAATATTAGGTCTTCTTCAACCCTCTGGATCATTTCACCCACAAACACCACTCATCCCTACAGATTATCATGCACATCCATAAATGTGTTTAACCCTTACGCTCAATGTCTCTCATTCCAATCCATATTAATATACTGATGACGATTAAACCTCCAAGTTCACCTTTAGATCTTGACCTCAGGTTATTTTAATTATCATTCATCTTAAACCATATTGTTCAAGTACTATACTTCGCTAACCATATCTACGCCAACAATATATAAATTAAACCCTAACAACTATATCTACGTATAATCCTCGAAATACCACAATCTATATAAATATCGATCACATATTTCAACACTACACTAGCCATACATATCCACATTATGTAACCAAAATCCCTAGCTAATGCACACAACCATAAGTATTCAAAAATCCTCATTCTTACTTATATAATGTGTTGAAACGAACACTAACTAACCACATGTAATAACCTTAATCTCATAATTAACAACACTAATAAAAGATAAGGCGAGGGAAGAGCTGTACCTCAACTGCGAGGTGTCGATGGTGGTGGTGATGGTGTAATCGGACAGGGAGGAGGCCGGAGTGGCACCGTCGAAGGAAGTCGGACAGTCAGCGTCGGCCACCGTACTGTCAGTCGGGGGTTAGAGTCAGGCCGGAGCGGTACTGTCGAAGGAGCATAGGCCGCGGGGGTCGACTCAATCTCTGCACAGCAGCGTCGACCGGAGCTGTACAGCGGCGGCGGGGACAGCTGCTCAGCATGCTGCGGGGAATGCGCTGGTCGGTCGGGTCGGCGGGGAATGCACTGCAGTCGTCGGGAAGAATACAGCTGCCGAGAAAGGCCGGAGCGGGGCGGCTGCACCGACAGGCGGTCGGGATGAACACAGAGGTCGGTTGTAGCCGGAGCGGCTGCTGCTCAGCCCGTGCGGGAAGGTCGGTTGCTGGAACTGCACAGCGGGCGGCAGGGTCGATGCACGGGTGGTCGGAGTATAGCTGCGGGGGGTCGGCTGGCCGGACGGGTGTGGATGCACCGGAGTGGGGCCGGAGTCGGGTCACCCACAGTGAGAAGGAGGAAAAATAAAGGAAGAAGAAGAAGGAGAATAATGGAGGAAGAGTTTGTATGGAGAATAAAAAATGGAGGAGTGAGGAGAGAGAGAGGGGGTTTTTCACACCTAGGGATTAGGGCCGGCCTTGGGGTTTGTGAGGGTGAGGTGATGGGATATTTTATAGGGGAGTGGTGAATGGATGGAGGGTGTAGATTAGCCCATCAAAAAAATGGACGGATAGGATTTGTCAAGAAAAATAATTTCTTCATGAGGAGTGGTGAATGGATGAGTGTAAATTGGACCCAATTTTGTGACCTCTCCATTTGGTTTTGGCCAATGGGGTGAGGGCACCTAAAATCACTAAATTGTAACTTAGCCCCTTAAATTCGGAAAATTGCACGAACACATAAAATAATGCTAAATTTGTGGAGAAAATTGCGGACGATGGTTTGCATGGCGAGGGTGTGTTGGGGATTTGGCACGGGTTTAATTTTATGGCCAACGGGATTAATTAAGGATTAAAATAGGATTAAGTAAAGTTGGTATCCCCGATTTAAATAGAATTAAAGTGTCCCGCGCTTTTAATTTAAATGGGGGCACTTGGGGTCAAAATCCGAAAATGACGCAAAGGTCAAAAATGGTGGGAGCTTGGAGTCAGTCTTGGACCCTTTAGTTGGTCCGGCTCAACGGGTTAAGTTGGTATCTCAAAATTTAGGGTAACGACACAGGTGTCCGATACGAAATTAAATATGGATTATGTTTTCGGAAAATTGTGCAATTAATTTAGAGCACAACGAAATCTGATTTTTGAGTGACGGAAAAGTCCAGTGCCTAATTTGGCGAGTCAAGTCAGAAGTACAATAGTCCGATAGAATTTACGGGCTGATATTGGGCTCCGAATAATTTAGCAATGATAGGACGCGCCAAGGGTCTAATTAAATGAATTAAATACCAGACAACCCTATCTCCACTCTAAACCTCGACATCTGCTACCAAAACCAAAATTTTCCAAATCCATCCCTAACCATCTACAGAATAAATCGAGGGGGTTTACACAGATCACTCCTATACTGAGATGTCATCAATGGCATCACGTGCGTTACATAATAGAATCCTTAGTGCATCCATTCCAGGGGCCCTCGTCACCAAATATGAGCTCTCTGTTGGTTCCCAATCTTCATCGAAAGCATTCACAGGAAACACTACCCCAATGCCCTCTCACTCCCTAACACACTATCATACACAACCACAACACACTCACACACACACAAACACTCTACATCTATGTATAAATATATATATATATATATATATATATATATATATATATACACCTCTTTCTCTCTCTCTCTCTCTCTATATATATATATATTTATATATACTCAAACATATACATATACATAGATACCAATATATATATATATATATATATATATATATATATATATATATATATATATATATATATATATATATATATATATATAAACTCTCTCAACTATACATTACATATACACAGTCGAATATATTCACACACATATACACTTATACATCTACACTAATATATACATATATATATATATATTACATAAATATTATATAGATATATAAATATACATGCCCGAATAGGAATGAGAGCAAAACACCAAACACGTAGAGTGCACCGCACCCGTATCACACTCCTTCTATGATACACTTGCGATACGGCTCCAATCCACAACCAAACGCATCCTGGAGGACACGAGCAAGTCTAATATACTAAATATGAATAATACATATAATAATAATAACAACTACATGCACGTATCAAGAATTGATATGCACAAGGCCCTGTGTTGGAGAATACCCCCCAAAATCAACATGTTTTATTAAATTGACGAGATACGGCCTACACGTATCCAATTGTGGATATGACACTAGCCTCAAAGATTCAATCATATGTTATTTTGATCTATTTGACCAAATGATAAACACCACATATGTCAATCTCAAAATTCCTCTAAAATTGGCACTAAAACACACATAACATCCACCATAGGTGTCTTATGAACCTAAAACCAATTCCTATAGGTAGCTATGCATGTGGATTAGTTTCTCATGGTTAAATCTTATATTTAGAACCTAATAAAAGTAAGAAAATTAAAATGTACCTATTGGAAGATGGATTCCCAATAAAAAAATCCTCAAATGTGGAAAGTAGCTCCTCCTTCTAGGTCTTGGTCTCCTTCTTCTAGATCCTTGCTTTCTTCTTGTAGATCCTTGTTGTAGAAGCCTCTAATGAAGAATAGGGAAGGAATTTGGAGAGAAATTTTTGACGGAATGGTGAGGAAATGAAGGAATTGGAAAGGGGAAAAAATATAAATCTAATTGGAATAAAAAATAAAATGAGAGACACTCTATCTCCTCCTCTAATGGCTGGTCATAACCCCTCTCCCAAGCAATATAAAATATCCAAAATACCCCTTGGGGCCTCTCATGAAGAAATAATTAAGGAGAAAATGTTCTAGTCTAATGGTTTCACTAATTAATCCATCCTTCTAACAATGGGCCTAAATAAATGGGCTCAATCTAATCTAAACTAAAATGTTGGATTCATGCAACTAATAAATTGGTTAGGTCTACTATAGAAGTCCAATAATAAATACTACAACTAACAATCAATAAATAATATAAAAATTGATTAATACACATGTACAATATTTAAATATAATACTTCCTAGAAGCATAGGCAATCACTTTTTCATTCTGCTGAAGAACACAACCCAGCCCTTTCCCCGATGCATCACTATAAATAGTAAAACCTCCAGACCCTGATGGCAATGTCAAAATAGGCACAGACATCTACCTCATCTTCAATTCCTTAAAAGCAACCTAGCACTCCTCTGTTCAAACAAACTCTTCATCTTTCCTGGTGAGTCTAGTCATCGGCATGGCAATCCTTGAAAAATTTTGCACATATTTTTTGTAGTAGCCTGCCAAACCCAAGAAACTTCTGATTTTTGCCACTAAACTTGGGATCTTCCAAGATTCTACTTCTGCGATCTTCTTCGGATCCACTAAAATTCTATCACCAATCACAACATGTCCTAATAACTCCACATTGTCCAGGAAGAACTCACACTTGGAATGCTTTCCATACAGCTTCTCCTTCCTCAGCAGATCTAAAATAATCCGCAAATGCTCATCGTGCTCCTTCGGTGTCTTCAAGTATATGAGTATGTCATCGATGAAAACTACCACAAACTTGTCAAGGTACTGGTGGAACACCTTGTTCATCAAATTCATGAATACCACTGGGGCATTAGTCAACACAAACAATATCACCATGAACTCATACTGGACATACTGAATCCTAAAAGCAGCCTTCGGATTATCCTTTGGCTTCAATTTTACCTAGTGGTAGCCTGATCTCAAGTCTATCTTAGAAAATACCTTGGCGCCACTCAACTGATCGAACAGGTTAGCAATTTGTGGAACGGATATTTATTCTTGATAGTAAGATTATTTAATGTCCTGTAATTGATGCACATGCCCACCGGTACAAACAATATCGGGTCTCCCCATGGTGAAGAACTGGATCTGATAAACCCCTTATCCTGTAATTTATCCACTTGCTTCTTCAGCTCGACCAGCTCACTGTTGTTTTATAAAATTGGTTCTGCATCTGGCACCAAGTATATAGAGAATTCAACATCTTGATCTGACGGCAATCTTGGCAATTTCTCAGGAAACACATACAAGAACTCTGCTATCAAAGGATGCGACAACTCCTTGTCTTCCACTATAGCTCCACAGATAATGCCTTCTCTCTGCTCTGCAGCTCCTCTAGCAAACTCAAACTCTGGCTCTCCTGGCAGGCTAAAAAAAACTCTACCTTCTCTGCAATCTATACTAGCATGGTGCATACTCAACCAATCTATGATGAGTACAATATTGTAGCTCGGAAGTGGCATTACAAGTAGACACATACTCATCTCTCGGCCTCCCAGAGTAACTCTCCGATCCTTGCAAATAACACTAACCAGGATAATGCCTCCCCGGTCATGATCTTGCAAGTCCTAAGCAAAGACTCAGCTACCAAAAGATGCTTCAGAGGAAAAGAAACAGATACAAAACTTTGGGAAGCACCAGTATCAAATAAAGCTAAATCTGGAATAGAATCAAGAAGAACAAAACCTGTGATGACATCTCCAGCGGGCTCGGCCTCCTCGATCGTCATAACAACCGCTCGTCCCTAAGGTGCACCCCCGGATGCTGGTATTGGACATAACATTGTTGCTGGATTGGAAGTGGTAATCCCCTCAACTGTATTGTAGGTGGCCTCGCCTGTGTCCTCGGAGCTGGAGCTGCTCCCTGAACTGCACGATGAGGGTTGGAAGGATAATCCCTCAGCTGATGCCCCTCGGCACCATAATACAGACAAACTCCTAACCTCTTACTACAAACTTTCCAGATATGGCCGGGCATCTTCCAATAGTGGCATAAAGCTTATTGTGACTATCTCTGCTGCTGTGCCTGGTAAAACGGTGCTCTAGCTAGATTCTGGTGTTGCTGCGGCTGCTGAAAAGGCCTAGACTGAAAATGAGGATTCTTAGCAGTCATTGTGCTACTATTAGCCCCCCAAAAAAATCATGATCTCTCTTGGGTTTCAAGCCCAACTCCCGCTCAACCTTGCATGCCTCAGTAAGTATCTCCGAATACGTCTCATAGAAAGATGGAATGAGGATCTTTACTTCCCAGTTCAGACCCTCACGAAAGTAGATAGCTCAAACCTTTAGCTGCCTCACCAAATACTCCACAAATTGGCTTAGCCTACCAAACTCTGCGGTGTACTACTCCACGGATATGCTCCCCTGAGTAAGGCCCTCAAACTGCCTTCCCAAGTCTAATATGTCCGCCCGAGCAAAAAACTTTCTCTTTAAGAGGTCCTTGAATACCTCCAAAGACTGCCCCGCATCAGCAAGAAGTGGCTCATTCCTGAACCCAGTGTGGGCAATATCGAACAGCTGAAGTCTTATTGCCTCAACATTTATATCCTCAGCAAGATGAGACACCCTCATGAGGTGCTCATATCCTCGGGAAATCATCAGCGTAGAAGATGCCCTCGGTCCCCTTGAAGACCCGAGGTTCCAGCTTCTTGAAGTCATGAATATTATCCGGCCGAAGCTGGACAACCTGTGAAGCAACCTGCTGCTAGACCAGAGCTTCTCTCTTTACTACAGCAAGGGTAAACTGATGAGCACTCTCAATACCCTGTCGTAACACGTCAGTCTGCCTCTGGTGGGCCATCTGAGCCGCCAATATCTCATAAAATAATACGAACACATAAGTCGCATCTGTCGGTACGGAAGGTGGAGGTGGAATTTCTCAGACATAGCCGAAACAGTCCTCTGAGATGGAGGTAGACCCCGAACACAGCAGATTCGCCAATCACCGGAGAAGTGACTAGTGTAGGCCCTCGGGAAGTCATAGATCTCTCAGAAACTGCTGCTCTCTGCTGTGATCGAGTCTTAGACGGCATCCTGAGGCAAAGCAAAAGGAAAGAATCAATATGGCACATGATGTAATGCATTCAAAGAATGATAGTTAAAGATCAATTATCAATATCAAGGAAGAACAGTTAAAATAAATCAATAGAGTTTTTTCTAGATGTGATTGAGTATTCTTAGCCTATAGCCTATATCCTATATCCTAAAATAGGCTCATAATAGCACTAAAATCAGAGGACCACTATGAATCGTATTAATTGTGACCTCGAAGACCTACATAGGCCACCATTAAAAATGTATCACAACTCCCACCCGGTGTAGGAGCACATGTACGTGGGTACGTCTAGCCTACGCCGCAGTATCAGCGGTAGAATGCTGTTTGGGTAAACTATCTATCTAGCAATCAAGATATAATAATAAAATATAAATACTTAGTCACAGATCTATAAGATAGAATAATCGCACGAATAAGATAAAAGAACATAAGAAACAAATATAATTCACAAGACAAGATAATATCCACTCAGTTATAGAAAGAAATACTAATTACAATGCTGGAGACAAATCCAATACAAAAAGATCTATCTACTGAGCTATGAGTCCTGGGTCGTCTATCACAATCGGGATGAGACCCTCCTGAGCCAAAGTCTCTGGCTCTAAGCCAACTATGTCCTGAGTTCCGTAGTGAATGGGATAACACTTCTTAGTGTCATCTGAAAATAATATATCTAGTCAGGAAAGGAGCAAAGTACATATCTAATAGCAGTTCCAATAAATGATATAAACTATGTAACAGTAAATAGAATGAATATACAAGATGCAATATACAGGTACAAGAGATATGCAATACAGGAATACTGGAAATAAATACAAGAATGAGCATCATAGGAATGAACAATAAATACTACTACTAAGTGAGTGAGTACTGTCATGACCCGGACCAGGATATTCGGGTACGAGTACGTAGGTACGCCTAGCCTACGTTGCAGCAGCATCGATAGAACACTGTCTGGGTCAACTCTACTATCTAAATATCTCACACAATATATATAACTTGTCAATCATCTCAACTCTAAACGGAGGAATAATATGGTATCTCATAATTGTAACTATACTCAATCATAATGCAACTAAGGAAGATAGAACACGAATGGAATAACAAAGGAAAAGAATCATAATATAACCACACGACTGGAATAATATGCATGCCAAAGTCTTAATAATAGTCTAATACAATCAACCAAAATAAACTAAATCTCCTTAGGCTCTGGTACTAAGTCCTCCTGGTCTACAAGAGTATCCTCTAATGGTATGCCCTCCTGCGGTCCATAGAATATAGGACACTGATCTATGAGCCAATCATCTAAAAAAATATATCCAGTCAGAATTGGAGTGAAGTACATACCTATGAAAGCAGATTCAAATATATAATCTATCATATAAAATAGATAATAGAAAAGAATACAACAAAACTAAACAACATAATAAAATAAACTAGAGTGAACAGGTAATATACTGTAATGAAGAACAAGCAATATGAATATCTGCAATATAAAGGAATAACTAAAATCTAACTAATGTGCCTTGGAATACAAGTTCATTATATGATCGGTTTAGGTTGAACACAAATACAATAAGGTAACTCGATTACAAGTGTGGTATGTAATTGACATGTACACGAATACACTGGGATAGATCACATAATCAACTCATACTCCCCCATCCCCAACTAATATGAATAGATCCAATCACGACACGTTACGAACACAAATATGGGCACACTGAACATGAGCAGTATGTATACACGAATATAAGCATACTGAACACGAGCAGTGTATGAACACGAAATACAATAAATTAGTACCCGATACACACGATAAAATACATATAAAAGAGTACCTGCTGAACATGGTAGGAGCTAACATCTTCTAACAGAATCCATGTAGTATCAGTCCATAAAATCACTGTGTCGGAATAAAGTATACAGTTCTAGAATATGCGATATATACACTATCATGAAATAAAAATTAACAAAGGAATGTACGCGCCTGAGGTCCCGAGCAAGGTGTGTCTCTCGATACCCAAGCTGGTGTCACAAAGACCTATATATGGTATATTGCATCAATAAAAGGTTTTAGAATAAAAATAAGTTAAACTAGATTAATTCTAGGTCATAAAGCCATTTCTAAGTCAAAATAGTCAACTTTAGGTCAAACTAGTCAAACTAATGCTAAGTGGATACCTCGGCTTTGAGCCAACGCGGTATCATACAACCTACATAACCATCTTGATATACAAACTCAATACTTGAGTATAAACCAATACCTTGACATTACCTTGGTATCACAAGGTAATCCAAATTCTAAAATGTAACTAACTACCTATACACCTAACTATATACTATCATGCATTTAAACTTATATAATACTATACTAACTACATACTAAGATACCTCTATATTTAATAACCATATCTAAGATACCTCAACTCTCATTACCTTGGTTTCATACAAGGTAACTAGAAATATACTAACCAATGCTAACTAGTGCTTATCTACATATATATCTCATATCTATATATTTATAACTTACTAACAACCAATATATATATATATATATATATATATATATATATATATATATATATATATATATATAAAACTAGTTTATTAATATGCAAATGTATATAACTAACTAGTTTATCAATAAACAAACTAACTTATCAATATAACTCACTGTTAAGCACGGCCTGCTGTTGTGCTCTTGTTGTTCTTGTTGCTCTAGCTGTTATACATGCTATTGCTGCTGCAGCTGCTGCTCTTGCTGTTGCAGTTACTCATTTTGCTGTTGTAGCTGCTGCTCTTGTTGTTGCTGCTGAAGTTGGTCCTCTTGCTGCTACAGCTGCTGCTCTTGTTGTAGCTGTTGCAGTTGCTCCTCTTGCTTCTGCAGCTGCTATTCTTTCTCCTCTTGCTACTGTATAATTTTTGATACCAGTAACTTCACCCCTCTTACTGATACACTGACACTTGACACTCACATACTCACACACACGATACATGTCATGACTCACACCCGGTATAGGGGCACGAGCACGCGGGTACGTCCAGCCTATGTCGCAGCATCAGCGGTAGAATGCTGTCTATGTCACAATACTAGCTAATCAATCTCACATGAATATCTAACTCCATAAGGAGACACAGATATCACAATATAATATGAAAATACTCAATCAAAGAAACTAAAGCACGATAAGATATCGAAGAAAATAAACGAAATACAACACAAGTCTAAAGAACAAAAATAGTCTAACTTGCAAACAATAACATCCAAATCTCCAAGTGTGCCGGAAATAAGTCCTCTAAGTCGCGGTCTAAAAAAATATTTCTAGTCAAGATGGAGCGAAGTACAAGCACTAACAGCAGTTCCATGTATATTGACAAAAACTATAATAAAGTGTAAAAAAATACAAGATGGATGTAAACAATGGCAATAAGAAATACTGGTGAAATGAAGTACTGTAAATAAGAAATACTGGAGCATATGTCATCATCAATGGTACAACTAGCAATGAATAGGAATACAAGTGCATGCTAGGACAATTAACTGGAATATAAGTGAATGCTAAAAAAATAACTAGAACATAGGGAAATGCTAGATCAATAAACTAGAAATACATGTATAGACTAACTAGCTAAGTGTGTGAAATATCAGCATATCATGTGATCAGCTTGGGACTGATCAGGCTTGCTATGTATAATTAGATATGATTCATATAAGGTCAAGCTAACCATCCAGTTAGCTATGATGCGAGCAATAGTCAGGCTAATCATACATAATAGGCTATGAGGCATATAATGGTCAGGCTGCACCGACGTGAGGTATGGGTGAGCTATGATTCATGTAGAGTTGGGTATGATCACATAATCTACTAATATTTTCCCGTCCCCAGCTAGCACGATGGATCCCAATCATTACTCCTCATGACAGGTGTCGATGATGCCAACTCGTGTATCCACAGTGTCAGAATCATATACGCTATACAACTAGAATCATAGAGATGATCAACATAATAAAAACTATCACAGAATATACTCGCCTGGGGTCCTCTGCTGGCAATACCAATGTCCTGTTTTTGAGGTCTTGTCTGAATAATCCAACAGTCCTATAGACATCATTTAATAATAACATTGCATCAGTCGATACACTAACATACACACAATCATAAATACATTGAACTCAGAGACTACGCTCTGGGTGCTACTGGTCATCTAGTAGGGTCAAGAGTATGTCTAATTGCATGGGTGTCATATATCAATTGATGTATAATTAGACAACCACTCACTATCATATGTATCGCCAGTTTGTCAGTGTACATAAGGCGGTCAACTCACAATATTCAGGGTCACATGGTCAATAAAATTATACGAAAAAATCCACAGTTAAACTAGGGTCATACAATACATATATACGTATATAGTCATAACTAGTATTTTGTATTTAATTTCTACACAATATATATATATACACTAAATTAATTATTATATGCATACGCGTACGTATACGCATACGAGTTTGGTTTATTTGCATAACGTCTAGCAATCAATATCTAACGAACTTAGCATGAAGCAACACGCTAAAATCCTAACATCATTCACATACGAACAAAATCACAAGAAAAATACTTCGCACCTTGGCCTCGGCGTGCACGTGCACGAGGGAGTATTCGACGTCGAGTTGTGAGGGGAGACGGGGTCGTTTAGTCGTCGAGTGGGTGGTTCAGCGGGCTGGTCGTGCTGCTGCTGTCGTTCAGTCGAGGGGTCGACGGGAGGGGGTGCTGCTGTCAAGTCAAAGGAGGTCAGGTTCGTTCAGTGGGTAGGCGGGAGGAGGTCTGTCCAACAGGCTGGAGGAGATGTAGATGATGATGATAATCGGTGGAAGGAGGCGGTTGCGGGTTGAGGGGGGTTGAATCCTGTCGAGTTTAGCGTGGTTACGAGGTGGAGTAGTCGTTGAAGGGATAAAGTCGACAGAGTCGGCGGTGTCTCCGGAGATGCAAGGATGAGGGTGGAGGCGGTGGTTCAGCGGTCAGCGCTGCTGGGTCTCGTTGGTAATGGCGTACAGGCGGTCGGGGAGATGATGATAACCGAGGTTGGGAAGTTTAGGCGGGGAGGTCTGGCTCAGGTGAGGCGCTGCTCGGGTCCGGCGATTGAAGGAGAGGGAGATGGTGAAGGAAGTCGGGCTATGGTTCAGGCGGTGATGGGTTGAGGGAGGTCGGGATGGCCGTCGGGGTTGGCTTGATAGTATAGTTGGCGGAGGAGGGAAGGTCGTCGAGTGGTATGCAGTCTTCGGTCGGCTCAGTCGACTCCGGCGGGAAGGTGGCCGGAGTAAGACTGATGTAGGTTGGTTTAGGGTTTAGGGTGATGTCTAGGGTTTTGTGATTTTTATAGGAGGAAGGTGATAAAAAAAATATAATGGGGAGGTATTTTGCATGAGGGAGAAGATGATGATGCTAGCCTAGGGATTAGGGCCGGTTGTGCCTTGGGATGGGGTTGGCATTGGGAAAGAGGTTAGGCTATATTTATATATATATATATATATATATATATATATATATATATATATATATATATATATATATTTATATATATATATATATATATATATATATAGGAGGGTGTTGTATGGTGAGAATGTTGCTCCATTTAAAATGGATGGCCACGATTAATCATGAAGGAAAATATACAAATAAAAAGATGAGAGAGGGAGAAGTAGACCGGTCAATGAGGGAGGGGGTTGTTTTCTTTATGTGCCTTGACCAATAGGATGGTGACACCTCATTGCATTTTTGCATAAAAGTCCTCAAAAATTGGAAAATTGCACAGAAAGTGGGTTTTTGGATTAAATGATGGAAAATACCATGTTTGGTATGATGTAGTGGATGAAAATGGTGTGTGGTATTTAGTATAAGTCTTGAGAGTATGAATGGGGGTTTGGTTTGGTGTTGGATCTAGTTTTGGGTCAAGTTGGATCATTACATCAATTTAATTAAAATTAATGTAAATGGTGTTCTTAAATTAATTGGAAGTACATAAGATTAAAATTAGGTGGGACACAAGTATCATGGACATAGAAGACTCAGAATAGAATATTGTCATAATTTGGGTTGCACTAAATGGGTCAAGATTGTGTCTCCAATTTCGATTGGAATGCACAAGATACAAAATAAATTTATTTGAAATTAAAATAAACGTCCGCAACGAATATTGTGCGACTAAAATGAAGCACAAGAGAGCATATTTATGAGTTACACAAAGATCAAAATAGAAGACGGGCACGTCTAGGACAAGGGTATGAAATTTTTTGGAAGGAAAAAGCTAGTGTAGCGCTCCAAATATCGAAGCAACGGTAAGGTGCAACAATTAAATAAAATCACAATAATAAATCATAACCCTAAATAATTAATCCTGAAATAATACAAATTAAATCCATAACCCTATATTTTGGTCAGAGGTTCAACTAGTGGGCTTCTAGGTCTAGTCCACTAACTCATGCATTAAAGAACACTATACATATAATATATATATATATATATATATATATATATATATATATATATATATATATATATATATATATATATATATATATATATATATATATATCATGCAATTATTTAAAATAAATACACATAATACTTATAATAAATAAAAATATCAAAATTACTCCTATTTAGAATGTGGTAGTGACAAGTCTACTTCCTTAGAAAAATTTTGTCCTCAAAATTTAAGATCCTCAATAGTTGTATTTATTTATTCCTTTATATTTTTTTTTTCTTTACCATCAAAATTTAAATTCATCAAACCATATAATCATGAAGTAAATCCATATTGTTATTTCACAAAAATTTTAAAATTCTATAAATATCATATTCATGAAAATCTTCAAATTTAAAATTAAATTCCATTCTTATCATAATATCCGCCAAAATTTTAAGTTAATAACTAAATACAAGAATTTAATACCCAATCCTCTAATTTAAATCCAATCAATGCATATTTATAAAATTTAAATCCTCATCCCAAAAATTTGAATTCAAACACAAATCCATTTGTGATCTTATTCCTCGATTTCTTTTTCCACACAATACTCAAACAATGTAATACTGATGAAATATTTAAATACAATATTCAAAATATGATTTTTAAATTTATATCTTGCTGTCAAATAAATATAATGATAATCTTCCTTAATTCCTCAAATTTTAATGACAAATTTAATCATATCATAATCTTCATAAAAATCAATAATTTAACAAAATCGTCAATTCCGCCATATTAAATTCTCAACTCTTTATTTAAATTAATATTTATCCTCGATTTTTAAGGCACCTTGTCTCTCTCTGTCCAGTCATAACCTCTCCATTAATTTTCACTATGGTCAAACCCCCAATAATCAAGGTCTAAGAAATTCCTACCTACAGTCATACAACATGCAATCTAGAGAAAACATGTATGGTTATGGTCACTTTTGTCATGGTATTACAGTCTCTGTCGGGGCGTACTACTAACTACATTCTAGCATGAGAATTATTGATACAAACTACGGTACTAAGAAATCAATCAATTAATCAAACAGACGAAAAAAGAACAGAAGGAAAGAACAGAACATAGCCTTCTAACCCATTACTTGGACATCTTCAACCTCTATCATACATTTAATTTTGGCACATTCATTCACAAATTCCTATCCCTATACATTGATACCCATATCAACTAATCACTAGTCCACAGGATATCCATGGATACATCCACATGGCACACACATGTCTATTATTACCAAAATCTGATACCAAGAACCTCTAACACAACCATAGGTCAATTGCATCCAAGTTTAATACCTCTATCCCTTGGAACCACTGTTTCTTCTACAAGCACACCCACTGCTAACTCTCTTACCTACTGTAATTTTTTATACTAGTTGTTCTTATCACTCAAGTGCACGCCAAGTGCAACACAACACACTAAGTACTGCTCCCTCTAATACAACTCTAGATGGACACCAAAGTTAGTTTATAGTGCCATCTCAGGCATGCTCAAGCCAACAGATCCTTACACATGCACTTCATCCACTCATATATTGTTATACATTTCTTACCCACCATAAAATTTTTATCCTCAAAATAAAACCCTCAAAATTTAACTTCTTGAACAATTTAAAATAAAATGCATATACTTTCCTCAAAATTCAAATATTTAAATAAAATTTTTAATCACTTCCAAAAATCTTTATAGCTTTGACTATGTTTATTGAATTGAATTTGAATCCTCAAAACTTTTAATAATATAAAATCTCAACTCCTCAAAAATTCTTAAAATTGAAATTTATTTTCAATCTTCAAATTATAAATTTAAATCCACATCTATCTAAGTATACATATAAATACTCACAGTCTCTAACACTCAAGGTACACATAATTACACTAATTGTCTACAACCCTCAATTGTGTACTGAAATTTGCACTGCCCGGATTACTTGCACTATTACTCCCAATAATTTTCTATCCATATTAACTGATACACCAATATATTATTATCACACAAGGTACTTACTGTTACTAGCACAATTCTCAACTAATCTTTGATATAGAAACACTAGCACTCTTAGTATAGTAACACTAGCTTCCTCACTACACAACATATGCCTTTAATGTTCTAGGATACTAGATTCATCATTACATCGCCTCATCACACTCTCTAGAACTCATGATCACTTGCACTTTTTATAATACACATCTTTCACTTCACTCTCAAAGGCAGGCATATGGTTCCATATCTCAATTGATGTATACGTATTTCCCCTTAACCTTTTATAGACTGGTACACTAATCAGTGATACACTTCACACCTTCCTTGACCAATCTTGATATTTTTTTACCCATGGCATCTCATTAATACCCTTTATGCATATACATTTCTTTATCTTGACACACCCAAGTAATCAACTATCAAATTGAATATCATGCTCCATTAATTTTTAATACAATTTCCTCGATACTTAATTGTTTACACGGATCACCCAACTACATAAATTCATGACTATCCAGGACTGGCATGCTAACTTTCATACTAACTCCTGGAACCATCACTGATACTCTTTACTCCCCCTTCTACCTATAGTACTAATACTAACTATAATGACACCTATCATATGACTATTGCTATAAGGTACTACGCTATGGGTTAACTATAGATTGATGCCTACTGCTCACATGTCCAACCAAAAAATACTTACAAACTCACAAGCCATAGTCTCAACAGTCAACACTGATATAAGACACAGACCTAATTATAATTTACCAATTATCACACTAACAAGGATCCTTAAAGAAATAAAGCTCAAAAAGGAACGGGACTAAGGACTGAAGGTATCTCTACTGCTAGCAAAGAAAATGATGGAACAAGATCCTATAAAAATAGAAGCGGATAAGTATTGAGATGCTACTTTAAGAACCAATTTAAGATAGGATCTAATAATCATACACATCACTCAGAATTCTTGCCACGCCAGTGAGCATAGCTGCGATAAACGATAGGTTCCATAACTAAAGTATGCAACTCTATAATCATGTCATCTAGAATCCTTGCTACGCCAACTAGTATGGCTGCGAGAAACTCTAAATTTTATAACTAAGATATGTACATCCAAGGTCAGGTCCCTACATTTCTGCCATGACAGCTAATGTGGCTGCAATAAACTCTAGGCTCCATAACCAAAGTAGACGTTTTACCTTTCTCACTGTCCTCATCAACATATTTTATCAGATGATACCGTAAATTTAATCCGTAAAATTTTATCTCGATATGAAATCAAACTCAACAACGACACCAAGAATTAAATTTAACAACTGATCAACAAGAATCAAATTCAATAATAACAAGTGAGAACGGACGGAAACAAGGGGAAAAAAATTGAATTGGAAATTATAATAAGATTCTTAAGGGTCATCCCAGGAATCTCTCAAGAAATAATTTGTGATTGAGTATCCTCTCTCATCCTAGTATCCTATGTCCTATATCCTAACGCAGGCATGCAGTAGTACAACTAAGATGTTGCACTACCGTGATATCGCTCTAATTGCGAAGCCTGACCTGCATAGGCCACCACTAAAAACGTATTACGACTAGCACCCAGTATAGGGGCACGAGCACGTGGGTACGTCCAGCCTACGCCGCAGCATCGACGGTAGAACGCTGTCTAGGTCACAATACTAGCTAATCAATCTCACATGAATATCCAACTCCATAAGAAGACACAGATATCACAATATAATTCGAAAATACTCAATCAAAGAAACTAAAGCACGATGAGATATCGAAGAAAATAAACAAAATACAACACAAGTCTAAACAACAAAAATAGTCTAACCTACAAACAATAACATCCAAATCTCCAAGTGTGCCGGAAATAAGTCCTGTAAGTCACGGTCTGGAAAGATATTTCCAGTCAGGATGGTACGAAGTACAAGCACTAACAGCAATTCCATGTATATTGACAAAAACTATAATACAATGTAAAAAAATACAAGATGGATGTAAATACTGGCAATAAGAAAAATTGGTGAAATAAAGTACTGAAAATAAGAAATACTGGAGCATATGTCATCATCAATGGTACAACTAGCAATGAATAGGAATATAAGTGCATGCTAGAACAATTAATTAAAATATAAGTGAATGCTAGAATAATAACTAGAACATAGGGAAATGTTAGATCAATAAACTAGAAATACATGTATAGACTAACTAGCTAAGTGTGTGAAACATCAGCATATCATGTGATCAGCTTGGGACTGATCAGGCTTGCTATGTATGATTAGCTATAATTCATGTAAGGTCAGGCTAACCATCCAGTTACCTATAATGCGAGCAATAGTCAGGCTAATCATATATAACAGGCTATGAGGCATGTAATGGTCAGGCTGCACCGACGTGAGGTATGGGTGAGCTATGATTCATGTAGAGTTGGGTATGATCACATAATCTACAAATATTTCTCCGTCCCCAGCTAGAAAGATGGATCCCAATCACGACTCCTCATGACAGGTCTCGATGATGCCAACTCGTGTATCTACAGTGTCAGAATCATGTACGCTATACAACTAGAATCGTAGAGATGATCAACATAATAAAAACTGTCAGAGAATATACTCACTTGGGGTCCTCTGCTGGCAATACCAATGTCCTATTTTCGAGGTCTTGTCTGAATAATCCAACAGTCCTATAGATATCATTTAATAATAATATTGCATCAGTCGATACACTAACATACACACAATCATAAATATACTGAACTCAGAGACTATGCTAGGGGTGCTACTGGTCATTTAGTAGGGTCAAGCGTATGTCTAATTGTACGAGTGTCATGTCTCAATTGATGTGCAATCAGACAGCCACTCACTATCATATGTCTCGCCAGTACGTCAGTGTACATAAGGCAGTCAACTCACAATATTCAGGGTCACATAGTCAATAAAATTATATGGGAAAATCTACAATTAAACTAAGGTCGTACAATATATATATACATATATAGTCATAACTAGTATTTTGCATTTAATTCCTACACAATATATATATATATATACTAAATTGATTATTATATGCATACGCGTACGTATACGCATACGAGTTTGGTCTATTTGCATAACGTCTAGTATCACGCCCCAGTCCCAAAATACGTAGGATTAGAAATACGTACACGCCCAGCCGTATGTATAAAAAATCCCAATAAAGGAAATCATATACATACGTACGCTGTATATGAATATGCAATTCACCAGTGGTAATATACTGTTACAATAAGTCACACAGAATCTATATCTCATCCACAAAATATCAAGGAATACTGTCAGTGCTGATATATAAGCGCTGAGTCTGAAATGTCATAATACAAACTAGATATGACTGGTGGGAACAAACCCACTACAAAAGCTAAGATAAAAGAGCTGAAATATAGCCTGACTAGAGCATCATCTATCTAGGTAAAAAGGCTCCAACTCTAGATGGTAAGTCTGCCCATGATCAGGGGAACTCAAATGGCAGCTCCTCTAGCTCCTCCTAGGACGCGTACCTCGTCTCCTGCCCAAGTCCATATACCATGGGATAGTATGCCTCATCTAAATCTGGAAGGGAACCAGGTCCTCAGTAGAACATAACAAGATACATAAAAGCATGCCATATAAATACTTAATAAAATAAATAAGGGTGTGCTAACCATCTAAGTGTATGCAAAAGTGAAAAGCTCATAGTACGTATGGAAAAGTGTAGACTAGACATATGCTGACTTAATTCACCAATCATCGTGACTGGCTAGTATATGCCACATATGCCCCCAGAACATGGGCACTCTGCAATCGTCCATCTCCGAGGAGCATGGTATCGAAGGTATAACATTAATGAGGTGGGTGTCCCATATGCCTACTAGTTGTCTTCCCCGCCCAATACGGGTATACAAGTCGAATACACAACGTGCATACCATGTAGCTATATGCCAAGTCACTATTTACCAGATATTCTGATTTCGTGCTAAATCATGATGTGTGTTTCACGCACCGGTAGCTAATTGAGTACGCGAACCCACATCCCAACATGAATTTCAATTGTGATATATAAACGAGTGTCAGGTCTAGGAGGATATCAGGATACCCTCGTATCTGTAGGTGAGTCTGCTAATGTCTAAGTCTGTTACACTATGTATCGACAGATTTGTCGACCACACCCGAGTCCATCTCGAGCGTGCACAGTTATATGTATATTGCAACAAGATCACAAACAACAGTTTATAACTTAAACAGTAAAATTTGGTAAGGTATACTTGCCGAGTAATGGTGCAAGCGTCTCCAGCAGTATTCTAAGTTTTAGTGAAAGAAGAAATAGAGTTAGGGTTTTGGGGCGAGCTGCATGGATATATATAGGGATTTGGAGTCAGTTTACGTAGGGTTAGTTTAGTATATTAGGGCTTCAAAACCACTTGCTGCTGTTGGTTTTCATTCTTCCTTGGTCTTGGTTTGCGGCTGAGGAAGTTTTATAATAATGAGATTTTAAGAGGCGGTGGAATGAACGGTTCATATGCGCAGTGAAGTAAGACAAAGCAAAATTGGGTTCTGCTTCTTGCTATGATATTTTCTACGCGGGTTTGGAGTTTTACGTGCGGTGATAGGGAAGTATACGTGGGGTAAACTGCTGCTGGGGAGTTTTATGCCCGGTGATAGGGAAGTATACGTGGGGTTAACTACTGCTGCTGAGGAGTTTTACGGGCAGTAAAAAGTATACGCGGGGATGATAAGAGAGTTTACGCGGGGTAAATGGTTAATGGGTTGCGGGTTGGATCCAATAGGAAATTATACATATACATATATATATATTCACAGAAAATTCTAAAGAAATATATTCGTGCATATGGTTAAGCTAGCAACTGTTCAAAGGCTATCCTATATGGAATAAATTAGGAAACATTTATAATGGTTCCAACAATCCTCTAAATGCTTAAATACCTCAAAATAAAATCTAATAAAAATCTATTCTCCCTTATTGGATCATAATTAATATAAATAATAAATAATACAATTATCTGGATCAGAAGTTTTACATTCTACCCAACTTATAAAAATTTCGTCCTCGAAATTAAAATTAAGCCATGGTAGAAAGTTAAGGATGGTATAAGGTATAAATCAACAAAGTAATTTCATACCTTGGTTTGTGAATAGGTTCAAAAAACGTTTGCGTATGTCATCCTCGCATTCCCAAGTGGATTATCCTGGTACGCCATGTTTCCATGCTACGTGGACCAAGGGAATAGACTGGTTTCTCAATACTTTCTCTCGGCGATCAAGGATTCCCATGGGTTGCTCTTGATATGACAAGCTCGGTCCAATGGTGATCTCTGAATAGTCGAGGACATGACTACTGTCTGCCACATACCGTCTGAGTTATGACACATGAAATATGTCATGTACTCCCTCGAGTGAAGGTGGTAGCGCAAGTCGATATGCCACTTCTCCCACTCTCTCTAATACGTTAAATGGTCCAATATATCTTGGACTTAACTTGCCGTGTCCTCCGAATCGAATGGTGCCTCTGGTGGGTGATATCTTTAAGAAAACATGATCGCCTTCTTTAAACTCCAAGGGACAACGATGAAGGTTTGCCCATTATTTTTTTCTGTCTTGTGCTGCTCGCAAGTGTCCTTGTATTTTCTTGACTATCTCGACTGTTTGAATAACCAGCTCTGGTCCTAGAATTTGCCTTTCTCCCACATCACTCCAACATACTGGAGAACGACACTTTCTACCATACAATGCTTCATAGGGAGCCATTTGAATGCTTGCTTGATAGCTATTGTTGTAGGAAAACTCAACCAAATATAAATGGTCTTCCCATGATCCACTGAAATCAAGCATGCATGTTCTCAACATATCTTCGAGTGTCTGAATAGTGCGTTCGGACTGGCCATCTGTTTACGGGTGATACGATATACTGAACTTTAGGCGGGTACCAAGACTCTCTTGCATACTTTGCCAAAAGTAAGACATGAACCTTGTATCCCTATCAGACACGATACTAACTGGTACTCCTTTTAGTCGCACGATCTCTCTTATATACATATTTGCTAAGGCTTCTGTAGATTGCCCAACTCTGAAAGATAAAAAGTGGGCAGCCTTGGTGAGTCGATCTACGATCACCCATACCGCATTACGACCATTTGGACTTCTTGGAAAGCCTATAACGAAGTCCATAGTTATGTGCTCTCATTTCTACTCAGGTATTGGGAGTGGTTGAAGTAAGCCTGCAGATCTCTGATGCTCAGCCTTGACTTGCTGACAAACCAGTCACTTTGCAATAAAGCGGGCTATCACCCTCTTCATTCCATGCCACCAATAGTACTGTCTCAGGTCTCTGTACATCTTTGTACCTCCTGGATGAATAGAGTATATTGAGCTGTGTGCCTCTGTCATCAGCTCTTGAGGAAGCTCTCCATTTAGGACATAGAGACAATTTCCACATCTTAAAGTCCCGTCTTCGTGTATGTGCAATCCTGTCTGTATTCTGGCCTCAGTCCTTTATCGAAGCTTCTGGAATCTGGCATCTGTTGGTAGGGCAGCCTTGATTCTTTCTACTAATGTTGATTGTAACTGAAAACTTGACAACTGTCCATCTATTCCGGGCATAATGACTTCTATACCCATCTGTTCTAGATCTTTCAACAGATGTTGTTAGGTAGTTAAGAAGAATGCCATGGGTCTTCTGCTTAACGTGTCAGCTACTACGTTGGCCTTTCCCGGATGGTACTGTAGTTCAATCTCAAAGTCTGTCATCACCTCGAGCCAACGTCTTTGTCTCAGGTTCAGGTCCTTCTGAGTGTAGATGTACTTCAGGCTTTTGTGATCAGTAAATATTTTCACTCGTTCTCCGTATAGATAGTATCTCCAAAGTTTTAAGGCAAAGATGATTGCTACAAGCTCTAGATCATGAGTGGGATAGTTCTTCTCATGGGTCCTCAGTTGTCTAGCGGCGTAGGCTACAACCTTCCCATGTTGCATCAAGATGCATCCTAAACCTTTTTCGGATGCATCGTTATAGATCACGAATCCTTCGGGTCCTGAAGGTATGGTTAAGATAGGTGTCGTAGTCAGATGCTTCTTTAGCTCATCGAATGCTATTTGACACTCCTCTGACCAGATGAACTCTTGCTCCTTGTAGGTTAGGCGAGTCATTGGCTCCACGATTCTTGCAAAATTCTCTACGAACCTCCGGTAATACCCTGCAAGTCCTAGAAAACTCCTTACTTCTGAGACGTTGGTAGGGGTCGGCCACGTCTCTACTGATGAAATATTTGTTGGATCTACCAAAATACCATCTCCTAAGATAATATGTCCAAGGAAAGTGACACGATCTAGGAAAACTCGTACTTGTTCAGTTTTACATAAAGCCTCTCATGTCTCAGTGTCGCTAATACTAGCCTCAAGTGCTTGTCGTGCTCCTCGTGGCTCTTTAAATACACCAAGATGTCGTCGATCAAGACTACCATGAACTGGTCCAGATACTGGTGGAATACTCTGTTTATCAGGTTCATAAACACAGCAGGTGCATTTGTCAATCCAAAAGGCATTACTAAGAACTCATAGTGACCATAACGAGTCCTGAATGCTATTTTTGGAATATCTTCTCTCCGTACCTTTACCTGATGATAGCTTGATCTCAAATCTATCTTCAAGAATATTATTGCTCATGTTAGTTGGTCGAATAGATCATTAATTCATGGCAGAGGGAACTTATTTTTGATTGTCAAAGCATTAAGGGCTCTGTAATCAATGCACATTCGAAATATCCCATCCTTCTTTGGTACAAACAACACTAGGGCTCCCCAGGGTGATGCACTAGGACGAACAAAACCCCTGGATCTGTAATTTTTCTAGTTGTAGCTTTAGTTCATCCAATTCTTTCTTGGCCAACCGGTACACATTTGAAGATACTGGTGCTGCTCCTGGTACTAACTCAATAGTGAATTCTACTTCTCTATCAGGCGGTAGGCCTGACAACTCCTCTGGAAATACATCTTTGAATTCTGCGTTAATTTCTGGGGGAATTATCTCAATAGCCTTGTAAGCTCCAGGTGTTAGGCCTACTCCTTGCTCTATGGTGCCCCGCATGAACTCGAACTCCGGGTGATCTGGTGGTCTAAAAATGATGCTACCCTTCCGACAGTCTAGTATAGCATTGTACTGGTTTAACCAGTCCATGCCTAAGACAATGTCGAAGTTTGGCATTGGGAGTACTAAAATTCGGGCTTTCATCTCCCTACTACACACGACTACAGGGCATGTTTTAATAGTGCTGGTAACCGGTACTATACCTCCTCCGGTAAGAATCTTCCAACTCTTAGGTAAGGGGGAAGTAGCTACTTTATGCATGGCTACAAAACTACTAGATATAAAAGATAGCATAGCTCCATAATCAAATAATGTAGTTGCGGGTATTGACGCAACTAAAATGGTACCTGTGATAGTTTCCCCTTCTGGTTCCTCCGTAACTGCAGCTAAGGTAAAGGCCTGTTCGTTCCTTTTCTTGGCTCGGTCAAACTGAACCTCCTGTGGGGCCAAGGGTGGTCCCTTCTGAAATCCTCCGGGGGCTGGTGGATGCTGACCTCCAGTCGGGGGTAGCTGCTTCTGGGTTGGTGCTGTTAGCCCTTGTCTAGTCTGGGGTGCTGCCTCTTTGTATTATAGGCAGTCTCTAGCCAGGTGTTGACTTGGTCCACATATCATGCACAGTCCATGCTTTTTCCGGCAGTCTTTGATGAAATGTCCCTTCTTGCCACAATGGTGACAAATAGGAAGCTTCTTGTGCTGATATAGCACTGTCCTTTATTGTGCCTGCATTCTTGGACGATGGATTGGCCCTCCTGCTCTGGGCTGAGCTTTGGCTAGTATGATCGTGCTGGAATGCCTCGCTTCTCTTTCAATGGCCTCCTGGATTCTTGCTTCCGAAAGAACTTCCTCATAGGAGATCCTTGACTATGTGGTGGTATACCTCTATAGCTCAGAGGTAAGGCCGTGATGGAATCTACTGGCCTTCTCCAGCTCGTTAGGTATCAGGATGGCACCAAATCGACAAAGTCGACTAAACTCTGCGTCGTAGGCATCTACAGTCATAGTTCCTTGTTCCAGGTGTAGGAACTGGGAGTATAGAGTATTCCTGACCGTAGTCGAGAAATACTTTGCATTGAAGTACACTAAGAATTGCTCCCACGTCTGGTTCTTGCCGACGCCTTGCTCTATGGAATTCCACCAGTGATGGGCATTGCCTTTGAGTTGGGCCCTCACTGCGGTCATCTAAAGGTCTGGATGCAGTTGTGAACCTTCCAGTAGCATCTCCATATTGGAGACCCAATCGAATATTTCCTCCAGAGTCTCGCTGTCCGAAAATATTCCTGGGCCCATCTGGCAAAAACCTCGGACAGTACCAGCTGGTTGGACAGGTGCAGGTGCTGGATTAGAGGTTCTCTCCAGAGCTGTCATCAAGCTCTGCCTTAAGGTCTCAGTCTGATGCCATTGTGCCTACATCATGGCTTAGAAGAATTGGAACATCTGTGGCTGTCCCTCTAGTTGTGGCATCAGGGCTAGAAAGGGTGGCGGTGGGGGCAAGGGTGTATCTGCATGTTACGTCGGTGCCTGGGAGGTTTGTCCTTCCTGCTGGACTAGTGTAGCCTCCTGAGTAGGACCATTGTGGAGGTATGGGGCTGATGGGTAAACCAGTGTCCGTCTCGGGGACTGGTCTCTTGGGGTAGTCGGGGTTCTATTGACATCAAGTGGGGTGTCTGTTGTCTGATCAACCCTACCATATGTGTGTCCACTGGTTACGTCCATATTTCTGGGGGAGGATAGAACAAGATAAAAACATTCAGGATGCAATTTATGAAATAGAATATGGAGCATAAAATGGGCTAGGGAACTGTCCACGTATTCTATAGTCAAACTCCTAATATACATGAAGTCTTTTCCTGCGTAAAACAGGGCATTCAAGGTCGTTGGCGTAAAACATGTTACTAAGCTATCTGTGTAAAAATAGGGGTTTAAGGAAGCTTGGCGTAAAGTGGAGACTTCAAAAACTGTCTGCGTAACATAGAGTTTCAAGCTGTCTGGCGTAAAGTTTGTGTATATAGTCCATGCGTAAAAAGTTCCGCGCGTAAAATCTGCACGTAGAATAAGTTTGTATAAATTTTGCGTAAAAATATCTACGCGTAAAAAGTCTCTGCGCGTCAAATCTATTTGTGTGTAAAACTTTTTCGTGCGTAAATATGCATATGTTGCAGCGTAAAGCTGTGCGAGGAAATCATGAGTTTGTCAGTCAAATCAGTGATCCTGACATCTGACAAAAGTACTACACGATAACTGAGAGGACGGTTGTGATGATGATTTTGTACAGAGACCCAGGTTGTCGTTTAGTAACATATTCCTCATTAATAGATTTTTGAGCTTTTACGCTCAAGGCCGAGATGAGTTTTTTTTTTACGCTCGAGTAAGACAAAATCAGATGCCACGTAAAAAGCTACTTTTGCACAGGGCTCGAAGCATATCTCTGCATTAAATGTACGAGATTCCGTTCACTGACTGGAAAAACTAGAGTTGTGACAAATACGCTCACATCACTTATCCTTATGTTTTGCGTCTACCTATTTTACGCTGGTCATCTATTATTCAGGAATCATCAAGTTTACGCTAAGGCAGTTTCCTGTGTAGCTTGCATGACATGTGTCATACGCAGGATTAGGAAGTTTATATGAATGTGGGTAACAGTTTGTCATAATCGCATCGTAAAGTAGGCAGTCTTCTACAGAGTTTTGGCTTTTACGCCAATAGAACAGCTTTCTTAGCTTTTACGCCAACAATAGTCAAATGGTTGATCTATATAAATAGAGGTCCCTGGTCATGGCGTAAAGGGTCTTTGGCGTAAAACTCTGTTTTAATCCGAAACATTGGATGGTTTGAAGGGAAGAATAAAGTTTTAGTCGAGTGTGGATGAGATCCTTATACTCTTTTCCTATATGCAGGCATGTTTGGTACAGTTACGTAACCAAGACAATATATTCTTGACCTGTATGGGCCACCACTAAAAAACATATCACGCCCCAGTCCCAAAATACGTAGGACTAGGAATACGTATACGCCCAGCCGTATGTATAAAAACTCCCAATAAAGGAAATCATATACACACGTACGCTGTATATGAATATGCAATTCACCAGTGGTAATATACTGTTACAACAAGTCACACAGAATCTATATCTCATCCACAAAATATCAAAGAATACTGTCAGTGTTGATATATAAGCGCTGGGTCTGAAATGTCATAATACAAACTAGATATGACTGGTGGGAACAAACCCACTACAAAAGCTAAGATAAAAGAGCTGAAATATAGCCTAACTAGGGCATCGTCTATCTAGGTAAAAAGGCTCCAGCTATAGATGGTAAGTCTGCCCATGATCAGGGGAACTCTGATGGCAGCTCCTCTAGCTCCTCCTCGGATGCGTACCTCATCTCCTGCCAAGGTCCATATACCGTGGGATAGTATACCTCATCTAAATCTGGAAGGGAAACAGATCCTCAGTGGGACATAACATGATACATAAAAGCATGCCATATAAATACTGAATAAAATAAATAAGGGTGTGCTAACCATCTAAGTGTATGCAAAAGTGAAGAGCTCATAGTACGTATGGAAAAGTGTAGGCTAGACATATGCTGACTTAATTCACCAATCGTCGTGACTGGCTAGTATATGCCACATATGCCCCCAGAACATGGGCACTATGCAATCGTTCATCTCCGAGGAGCATGGTATCGAAGGTATAACATCAATGAGGTGGGTGTCCCATATGCCTACTAGCTGTCTTCCCCGCCCAATGCGGGTATACAAGTCGAATACACAACGTGCATACCACGTAGCTATATACAAGTCACTATTTACCAGATATTCTGATTTCGTGCTAAACCGTGATATGTGTTTCACGTACCGGTAGCTAATCGAGTACGCGAACCCGCATCCCAACATGAATTTCAATTGTGATGTATAAACGAGTGTCAAGTCTAGGAGGATATCAGAATACCCTCGCATCTGTAGGTGAGTCTGCTAATGTCTAAGTCTGTTACACTATGTATCGACAGATTTGTCGACCACACCCGAGTCCATCTCGAGCGTGCACAGTTATATGTATATTGTAACAAGATCACAAACAACAGTTTATAATTTAAACAGTAAAATTTGGCAAGGTATACTTGTCGAGTAATGGTGCAAGCGTCTCCAGCAGTGTTCTAAGTTTTAGTGAAAGAAGAAATGGGGTTAGGATTTTGGGGCGAGCTGCATGGATATATATATAGGGATTTGGAGTCGGTTTACGTAGGGTTGGTTTAGTATATTAGGGCTTCAAAACCACTTGCTGATGTTGGTTTTCATTCTTCCTTGGTCTTGGTTTACGGTTGGGGGGGTTTTGTAATAATGAGGTTTTAAGAGGCGGTGGAATGAACGGTTCATATGCGCAGTGAAGCAAGACAAAGCAAAATTGGGTTTTGCTTCTTGCTGTGATATTTTTTACGCGGGTTTGGAGTTTTACGAGCGATGATTGGGAAGTATACGCGGGGTGAACTGCTGCTGGGGAGTTTTACACGCGGTGATAGGGAAGTATACGCGGGGTTAACTGCTGCTGCTGAGGAGTTTTACGTGTAGTGAAAAGTATACGCGGGGATGATAAGAGAGTTTACGCGGGGTGAATGGTTAACGGGTTGCGGGTTTGATCCAATAGGAAATTATACATATACATATACATATATATATATATATTCATAGAAAATTCTAAAGAAACATATTCGTGCATATGGTTAAGCTAGCAACTGTTCAAAGGGTATCCTACATGGAATAAATAAGAAAACATTTATAATGGTTCCAACAATCCTCTAAATGCTTAAATACCTTAAAATAAAATCTAATAAAAATCTATTCTCCCTTATTGGCTCATAATTAATATAAATAATAAATAATACGTTTATCTGGATCAGGGGTTTTATATCTAGCAATCATTATCTAACGAACTTGGCATGAAGCAACACGCTAAAATCCTAACATTATTCACACACGAATAAAATCACAAGAGAACACTTTGCAACTTGGCCTCGGCGTGAACGTGCACGAGGGAGTATTCGACGTTGAGTCGTGAGGGAAGATGGGGTCGTTCAGTCGTCGAGAGGATGGTTCAGCGGGCTGGCCGTGCTACAGTTGTCGTTCAGTCGAGGGGTCGATGGGAGGGGGTGCTACTGTTGAGTCGAAGGAGGTCAGGTTCGTTCAGTCGGTAGGCGGGAGAAGGTCTGTCCGGCGGGCTGGAAGAGATGTAGATGATGATGATGATCGGTGGAAGGAGGCTGTTGCGGGTTGAGGGAGGTCGGGATCTTGTCGAGTTCTGCGTGGTTGCGGGGTGGAGGAGTCCTCGAAGTGATAAAGTCGACAGAGTCAGCGGTGTCTCCGACGATACAAGAATGAGGGTTGAGGCGGTGGTTCAGCGGTCAGCGCTGTCGAATCTCGATGGTAATGGCGTACAGGCGGTCGGGGAGATGAAGATGACCGCGGTTGGAGAGTTCAGGCGGGGAGGTCTTGCTCAGGCGAGGTGGTGCTCGGGTCCGACGGTTGAAGGAGAGGGAGATGGTGAAGGAAGTCGGGCTACGGTTCAGGCGGTGATGGGTTTAGGGAGGCCGGGTTGGCCGGCATGGTTGATCTGATAGTGTAGTCGGCGGAGGAGGTAAGACCGTGGAGTGGTGTGCAGTCGTCGGTCGACTTAGTCGACTCCGACGAGAAGGTGGCCGGAGGAAGGCTGTTGTAGGGTTGGTTTAGGGTTTAGGGTGATGTCTAGGGTTTTGTAGTTTTTGTAGGAGGAAGGTGATAAAAAAATATAATGGAAAGGTATTTTGCATGAGGGAGAAGATGATGATGCTAGCCTAGGGATTAGGGCCGGCTGTGCCTTGGGATAGGGTTGGCATTTGGAAAGGGATTAGGCTATATATATATATATATATATATATATATATAAGAGGGTGTTGTGTGGTGAGGATGTTTTCTTCATGTGCCTTGACCAATAGGATGGTGACATCTCATTGCATTTTTGCATAAAAGTCCTCAACAATTGGAAAATTGCACAGAAAGTGAGTTTTTAGATTAAATGAGGAAAAACACCATGTTTGGTGTGATGTAGTAGATAAAAATGGTGTGCGGTGTTTAGTATGAGTCTTGAGGGTGTAAATGGGGGTTTGGTTTAGTGTTGGGTCTAGTTTTGGGTCAAGTTGGGTCCTTATACCAATTTAATTAAAATTAATGTAAATAGTGTTCTTAAATTAATTAGAAGTACATGGGATTAAAATTAGGTGGGACACAAGTGTCATGGACATAGAAGACTCAGAATAGAATATTGTTATAATTTGGGTTGCACAAAATGGGTCAAGATTGTGTCTCCAATTTCGATTGGAACGCACAAGATGCAAAGTTGGATTTATTTGAAATTAAAATAAACGTCCACGACAAATATTGTGCGACTAAAATGAAGCACAAGAGAGCATATTTATGAGTTACACAAAGGTTAGAATGGAAGACGGGCACGTCTAGGATAAGGGTGTAAAATTTTTTGGAAGGCAAAAGCTAGTGTAGCGCTCCAAATATCGAAGCAACGGTAAGGTGCAACAATTAAATAAAATCACAATAATAAATCATAACCCTAAATAATTAATCCTGAAATAATACAAATTAAATCCATAACCCTATATTTTGGTCAGAGATCCAACTAGTGGGCTTCTAGGTCTAGTCCACTAACTCATTCATTAAAGAACACTATACATATAATATATATATATATATATATATATATATATATATATATATATATATATATATATATATATATATATATATATACACATATCATGCAATTATTTAAAATAAATAGACACAATACTTATAATAAATAAAAATGTCAAAATTATACCTATTTTAGAATGTGGTAGTGACAATACATATATATATCACTAACCAAATACAAACACACATACACACAAATATAACTATACTTGCATACATATATAAATAGATTACCAAACATACGTATATATATACTCATCCACATACATACTTATATACCCATATATATACCTCTACATATATATATATACCACATACGTATATATATATATATATATATATATATATATATATATATATATATATATATATATATATATATATATATATATATATCACTAAGTATATACATACAATAACCATGCTAGTGATGTATATGATCTCCCCATTCTCTCATGTCCAACCATACATCAAAATAAAATGTAGAACATATATATAATTACAAATATACATATATATCATATAAAAATTATAATTATACCACTCTAATATTTCTAACCAAGTTATATTAAATTAAGATTCAAAAACATAACACGTGGAGTGCACCGCACCCGTATCACACTCATTCTATGATACGCTTACGATATGGCTCCACCACACAACCAAACATATCCCGAAGGACATGATCAAGTCTAAAATCATAATTTTAAACAACACGAAGAGTTAACTACTCAACTACATGTTCGTGTCAAAATATGACACGCTCAAACCCCTGTGTCAGAAGAAAATTACTAAATCAACCTGTATCGCCAAATTGTCGGGATACAGCCTACACGTATCTAATTGTGGATACGACACTTGTCAAACACAATCAAACATATATCAATTTGGTCTAATTAACTCAAACACAAGATGTGCCAATCTCAAAATTCTCCCAAAATTGACACAAAATACCATATAACTTTCTCCATAGGCCTCCTATGAACCTAATTCCAATTCCTATGGGTAGCCTTAGTACATGGGAGGGTTCTTAATTATTAAATTATAGATTTAGAGTCTAATTAGAGAGAGAAAATTTGATTATATCTATTGGGAGATAGATTGCCAATGAATTTCCTAAATTGAGTATCAAGAGCCTCCAACTTGTAGATCCTTGCTCCTCCTTGTAGATCCTTGCTTCCTTCTCATTGAACCTTGTTCTAATAGCCTCCAATAAAGAATAGGAAAGGAATTGAGAAAAACTTAAGTAGGAAATGGTGTAGGAATGAAGAAATTTGGAAAAGAAAACATTCTAGATCTAGATTTAAAATAACAAATGTGGAGAGTGTCACGACCCGCACCCTGATAATCGGACACGATTACGTGGTTATGCCCAACTTATGCCGCAGAATCGGTGGTAGAACTTTGTCTGGGTCATTTCTAACTATCTAACATCTCAACAATATAATAAGGTACCTATCAATCATCTCAACTCCAAACGGAGGAGCAATATGGTATCTCACAAGTATATCTAATCTCAATCACAAAATAAACTAAGGAAAAATAATGCACGAATAGAATAGCGAAGGAAAGAATAAGATACAATCCACTATCTGAAATAATATACAAGTTGTGAATCCACCAAAAGAATAGTCTAATACAATCCAACACAAATAGACTAGACCTCCTCGGGCTCTGCAACTAAGTCCTCCTGGCCTACATGAGTATCCTCTATAGGTACGTCGTCCTGCGGCCCGTAGAATGTGGGACACTACTCTATAAGCCAGTCATCTAGAAAAATATATTCAGTCAGGATTGGAGCGAAGTACATACCTCTTAAAGTAGTTTCAATAGCATAATCGAGCATATAAATATAGATAGAAATAAAATACATGATCACTAAACATATGAATGAATGAATAATTAATATACAGGTAATGTAAGAGAATATAGAATAATAATATGAATATCAGCAATATGATGAAGTAACTGCAATCTAAACAAGCTAATGTGCCTCAGAATACATGTTCATTATGTGATTGGGTTGGGTGAACATGATCAGGTAAGACGATTACAAGTGAGGTATGTAACCAAAATGTACACGATGTAACAATAGAGCTTTGATCACATAATCAACTCTTACTCTCCCACCCCCAACTAATACCGATGGATCCAATCATGAGACGCTACGAATACGAAATATAACTACTGAACATGAGCAGTGGGTGTACACGAATATCATATCCAACGAACACGAGCGGTGGATGTACACGAATAAGCACAGTGAACACGAGCAGTGTGTGAACACGAAATATAATCAATACCCAATATACGCGATAAGATATAATGTACACAAGTATCCGCTGAACACGGTAGGGGATAACATCTCCAGACGGGATCCATATAGTACCAGTCCATGAAATCACTGTGTCGGGATCAAGTATACAATTCTAGAATATGCATATATACAATATTATAAATTAAAAACTATCAGAGAAATATACTTGCCTGAAGTCCTGAGCAAGGTGTGTCTCTCGATTCCCAAGTTGGTGTCACACAATCTATATATGGTATATTGCATCATAACAAGGTTCAAGAATAAAAATTAATTAAGTTGATACAATTCTAAGTCATAAAGCTATTTCTAGGTCAAATCAATAAAATCTAGGTTGGAAGAGTCTAACATTAAGTCACTAAGTCACTAAGTCGATACACTATGAAGCTATGCTATACTAGCTAAGCTATGATACAACAGGACACTCAAAAAGCCGTATTCTAAGATACGCAAGTTCATTTATATGAAAATAGTGTTTTAGATATATATACAAGTCATAATACTTAATACTATATCTAAACAATAAAATACGATACCTTGGCCTTGCACCAATAAGTATCACACCCATCTCGATACCCAAAATCAAAACCTTGGGTATCGGCCCAATACCTTGGTATCCCGAGGTAACTCAAAACTCTAACATATAACTAATACATATATATAAACCAAACTAATACTAAATATATAAACTAACACTATATATATATATATATATATATATATATATATATGTAGCTAACTAGCTACTTGCATACTAACATATATATGTGCCTACACTAATATATATATATATATATATATATACTAATTACTAACAATACCTTAACTAACTAATTATTAACAGAACTAACTGAAACCACTTACCTAAAAACTTACTGAACTAATCCTACTGATACCTAGATACTGGGACCAACTAACTATAACTCAAATATCACAACTACACTGCACAGTTACTGAACCAAAACCCTGACATTGCACATAACTGTACATTAAAAAATTATACAGTTAAAGAAAAACCTAAAACTGTTACTGTGCTCTACACAGCACAGTAGACTGATATCACTGTGAATAATTCACTAAACCACAAATGTTGAATTATATTGAAGACTGAACTGCAACTGTGCTCGGGTACAACACAGTAAAATCTGCACTGATATTGTGCAGTAGGATACTGCACAGTGGCTGTGACCAATACCTGAAACTGCTCGGCTGCTCATCTCCAAGTCTCTGCTATTGCTGCCTGAGTTGCTGCCTCAACAGCCAGTTGCAGTGGATTAACTTGCTTGTACAGCTGCAGGCACCTGACCCTGCATACTCTATGCTACTTTTACATCATGTACTGCTTCTTGCTGTGCAGTCTTCTTTATGGGTTACCACTGCTACCTCTCTTCATTTTCCTGAGCTGTTCTTCATCTCTTTGCACAGAACACACTCATACACACACAAGCACAAACACTCACAGACACCTACACATAACACAACACTACACACATATGTATAACAATACATATATATTTCTATATACCTCTTTATATACATAAACACAAACACAAAAACAAATATGTATATATGTACTCCTCTCACTACTATATATATATATATATATATATATATATATATATATAAACATATATATATAAACCAACTCATATATATATATATATATATATATATATATATATATATATACTTATAAAAATACACTACTCTATACACTATTACATTTACTCTATATAGAACCTATATATACAATATCATATATCATACTTACATATATAAATATACACCATATAATATACCATACATATATAAATACATAAGTACATATAGGAAAAAGGATCAAATATCAAACACGTGGAGTGCACCGCACTCGTATCACACTAACTATATGATACGCTTGCGATACAGCTCCAACACACAATAAAATATATTCCGGAGGACACAAACATGTCTAATACACTAATTATGACCAATACATATAGTAATTAGATTAACTACGTGTCCGTGTCACAATGTGATATGCACAAGGCCCCGTGTCAGAAAAATTCTCAAAATTAATCCGTTTCATCAAATTGACGAGATACGGCCTACATATACCCAATTATGGATACGATACTAGTCACAAAAAGCATTCATTTATTATTAGATCTATTAGACCCAATGACAACCACTACATGTGTCAATCTCGGAATTCTCCCAAAATTGGCATCAAAATGCACATAACTTCCACCATAGGTCTTCGATGAACATAAAACCAATTTATATGGGTAGCCTATGCATGTGGGTTGGTTTCTTATGGTTAGATCTCAGATCTAGAGTCTATTTGAAGGAAAAAAACTAAAATATACCTATTGGAAGATGGATTCCCAATAAAAAGTTCCCAAATACAAAGTAGCTCATCTTCTTGTAGATCTTGGCCTCATCCTCCTTGCTCTTTGCTTTCTTCTTGTAGATCCTTAATGTAGAAACCTCAATAAAAAATTTGAGAAGAAATTTATGAAGAATTGGTGGAGAATTGAAGAGGGAATGGAGGGAAATTGGCAGAGGGAAATTGTAGATCTAAAGAATTTGGGAATTGAAATAAAATGAGCACTCTCTCTCCCCACTCTATGGCCGGCCATATAACCCCCCTCCAAGCAATGTAAAATATCTCAAATACCCCTTGAGGCCTCACATGAAGAATTTAATTAGGGAGGAAAGCCTCTAGTCTAATGGTTTCACTAATTAATCCAACCTCCTAATCCATGGGCCTAACTCATGGGCTCAAACTAAACTCATCCAAAATATTAGTTCATGTATTCTAATAAATGGGTTAGGTCCACTACACAAGTCTAAAATAAATCTACAACTAATAATAAATAAATAATACAATAATTCAATAAATTATCATGTACAATATTTAAATACAAATAATCCAAAAATTAAATTACCCATGTCAATTATCAAACTACCCTTGAGTGAAAATGTGAGGATGACAATCCTACACTCCTTAGAAAAATTTTGTCCTCGAAATTAAGGAAGAAACTATCTACCAAAAGCAAACAATACAATGCAAGAAAGAATTATACCTTACGGCTCAAACAGATATGGATATCGCTCGTGCATCTCGGTCTCTCGCTCCTAGGTACTCTCTCCTAGCGAGAGATGCCTCCACGCGACGCACGCCAAATGAATCATCTGGTTCCTCAGCACCTTCTCTCTGCGATCCAGAAACTCCACTGGCTGCTCTGGATAGCTAAGAGTCAGGCCTACCTCTATTTTTTAGTGATCCAATACATAACTGGGATCTGCCATGTACCGTCTCAGCTGCGACATGTGAAACATGTTGTGAACTCCCTCTAGTACAGGTGGTAAGTCTAGACTATAAGCGACTGCACCGACCCTCTCAAGAATATCGAAGGGTCCGATGAATCATGGACTAAGCTTGCCGCCTCCACCGAAATAAATTGTGCCACGTGTCGGAGAAATCCTCAAACTCTAATGGTCTCCGGTGGCTATCGACCCAATTTCGCTGTATGTCCTGCGCCACTCGAAGTCTGTCCCTGATAAGCTTCACCTTCTCTGCTGCATCCACTACCATCTCTGGTCCCAAAAAATCTCTGTTACCAACATCATCCCAGGACAAAGGAGTGCGGCACCTCCGTCCATACAACGCCTCAAATGGTGACATATCGATCCTGGCTTGGTAGTTGTTATTGTATGAAAACTCTACCAAGTAAAGATAATCCTCCCAAGAACCTCCAAGATCCAAAACATAGGTGCGTAGCATGTCCTCGAGAGTCTGAATTGTCATCTCTGACTGTCCGTACATCTGAGGGTTATAAGCGGTACTGAACTTGAGCTGAGTGCCCAAGCTAGCCTGCAAACTCCTCCAAAAATAGGACATAAAGTGACTATCCTGATCCGAGACTATGCTCACTAGAATACCGTATAATCTGATAATCTGGTGCACATACATCTTCACAAGCTTCTCCATAGATGTACCCACTTTAAATGGCAGAAAGTAGGCTAATTTGGTCAACCTGTCTATGATGACCCAAATTGCATCTTTCCCTCCTGGAGAACGCGGAAGTCCCGATACAAAATCCATGGTCATATTTTCCTACTCCAGAATGGGTAAAAGCTGAAGCAATCCACCTGGCCTCTATCTCTCCGCCTTGACCTGCTGGCAAACTAAGCATCTGGACACGAAGCTAGCTATCTCTCGCTTTATGCCATACCACCATGCATACTCCCTCATGTCCCTATACATATTATTGGCACCAGGATTCATAGAGTACTGAGAATGATGCGCCTCCTACATAATCTTCTCGCGTAATACTCCTTTCTGTACACATAACCTGGTACTAGGTCGCAATGATCCATCATCTGTGACGATAAAGTCCTCTTCCAACCCCAACTGAACATGTGCTCTGATGCTCCTCAGAGACTCATCCTCATACTGTCTGGCTTTGACCTGGTCCATCAGCTCTGATTGTACCTGAAGTCTCCATATCTGTTCTGCGACTCCAGGAATCAATACCTTAATGCCCAAACTATCAAGATCTGCCAATAAATGTCTGTCTCTAGTCAGGCATATATCCATGGGATACCTGCTCAAAGCATCCGCGACTATGTTAGCCTTCCCTGGATGGTACTACAAAGATATGTTGAAGTCTTTTATCATCTCCAACCATCGCCTCTGTCTTATGTTGAGCTCTTTTTGTGTAAACACATACTTTAAGCTCTTATGGTCTATGAAGATCTCTTCTCTTTCTCCGTATAAATAGTGTTTCCACAATTTGAGAGAAAAGATAACCGCTGCCAACCCCAAATCATGGGTAGGGTAGTACTTCTCATGCGGGCGCAATTGCTTGGACGCATAGGCAATCACCTTTCTGTGCTACTGTAACACACATCCTAAATCCTTCCCTGATGCATCACTGTAAATAGAAAATCCTCCTCCTTCTGATGGTAGTGTCAAGATAGGAGATGTAGTCAATCGCCTCTTCAGCTCTTTAAATGCTGACTGACAATCCTTAGTCCAGACAAATTCTACTTTCTTTCTAGTCTGTCTAGTCATCCCCTCTACAAGTCTGGAAAAGTCCTGAACAAACCTCTGGTAGTAGCCAGCTAATCCAAGGAAGCTCCTGATCTCTACTACTAAACTCGGGGTAGACCAAGATTCAACTGCTGAAATCTTCTTCGGGTCCACCGAGATTCTATCTCCTATAATAACATGCCCAAGGAATTCAACCTTATCAAGAAAGAATTCATACTTCGATAACTTGCCATACAGCTTCTCCTTCCTGAGGGTTTCTAGAATAATCCCCAAGTGCTGCTTATGCTACTCTGGGGTCTTCGAATATATCAGAATATAATCAATGAAGACTACAACAAATTGGTCCAGGTACTGATAAAATACTGTGTTTATCAGGTTTATGAACACTGTCAGGGCATTGGTCAACCCAAACGGCATTACCAAGAATTCGAACTACCCATAGCGAGTCCTAAAAGCTATTTTTGGGATGTGTTCCCTCTTTATTTTCACCTGGTGGTACCCTGACCTCAAGTATATCTTTGTTAATACCTTTGCTCTGCTCAACTGGTCAAACAAGTCATCAATCTGCAACAAAGGTATTTATTCTTGATAGTGAGGTTATTAAATACTCTGTAATCGATACACATACATACCGACCCATCCTTCTTTGCTACAAAAGTACTGGATCATCCCATGGTGATGAACTAAAATGGATAAAGCCCTTGTCTTCCAACTTATCCACCTACTTCTTCAACTCCGCCAGTTCGCTGTTGTTTACTCTATAGACGTATTGAGATATCGGCTCTGCGCCTGGCACTAAATCTATAGAGAATTCTACATCTCGGTCCGGCGGTAACCTCGACAACTCTTCTGGAAAGACATATATGAAATCTGTAATCAACGGATGTGGCAGCTCCTGCTCTTCTACTAAAGCTCCAAAGAAATTACCTTCGCTCTGCTCTGCTCCTCGAACGAACTCGAACTCCGACTCTCCTAGCGTCTGAAATAAAACTCTACCTCCCCGATAATCGATACTAGCATGATATCTACTCAACCAATCCATCCCGAGTACTATATCGTAACTCGGAAGTGGCATTACAAATAAACATACGCTCAACTCACGGCCTCCCAAATAAACTCTCTGGTTCTTGCAAACATTACTGACCAGGATAATGCCACCCCCGATCGTGATCTTGCAAGTCCTCACTAACGGTTCAGACTTAAGACGTGCCTCAAAACAAAAGATACAGATACAAAGCTATGAGAAGCACCAGAATCGAACAAAACATGAGCTGGAAAGGAATCGAGATAAACTGAACCTGAGATAACATCGCCAACCGGCTCCTCCTCCTCGACAGTCAAGGCAAAAGCTCGCCCCTATTATTGCACTCCTCTATACTGCTGATGTTGGGAAAACTGATGCTGTTGCGGTAGAAGAGGTCTTTTCTGCTGGCCCGCTGGTGGTCTAGCGGGTGCCCTCTATGCCTCTCCTCCACCCTGAGCTGGATGAGTTGGGACTTTAGGACAAGCCCGCAACTGATGATCTCTCGATCCACAGAATAAGCATTGGCCTAGCCTCATCCTGCATGCGTCCCATTCATGTCCTTGCTTCTTACAGAAAGTGCAAGGAACTGCTGCCCTCTAGATCTGATGCATCTGTTGAGCCGACACTCTAGCCGACCTGTGATACTGCTACCTCTGGGGCTGGTAAGGCTTCTGGTGCTGCTGCTGGAAGTGAGGCCTCTTCGCTGGACCCATGTTGTTGTTGGATCCTCTGGTGTCCCTCGGCCTCTTAGAGCCATGCTCTAAGTCATCCTCCGCTCTCTGCACAGGTCTAAGTATCTCCTCGAAGGTGGCAGTAGGATCTCCGTTGGTGTAGGATTTGACCTCCCGGTTCAGGCCCTTCCTGAACTTTTTGGCTCTTTCTTTAGGGTTCTGACCCTCCATGAAGCAACCTAGACGGCAATACTCTGTCGCATACTCATCCACTGACACACCTCCTCTGATAAGGTACTGGAACTGACTCTTCAAAGATGTAAGAGTCATGTTTGGAAAAAACTTCTCCTTGAAAAGCTCTTTGAAGGCTTCCCAAGAGAGCCCTGTACTGCAATCCTGGGGTCTGTCCGAAACTATATCAATGTAATATCGAACATCATACAACCCACAGCCTCTATCTGTACCATCTTTGGAATATGCGCCAGAAGCAGGTTTTGCTCGATGTCCTTGATCCGCTCATCCGCATAGATAATCCCCTCTGTGCCCCTGAAGTCCTTTGGGCTCATTCTTTTGAAGTCTATGATGGTACCCGGCCTTTGCTGATGCGTAATAAACTGAGCTGGTGCCGTCTGTGACTGGACATTAGTAGCTCTCTCCACTGTTGTAAGTACAATCTGGTGAGCATTCTCCATGCTCTATCGTAGGATCTTTGACTATCGCTGATATGCCTCCATCATCAGCTAGAAGAGAGCAAACATCTGCATCTAATCAACTACTGGTGGTGGAGATGGAAGATCCTCGAAAATTGTCTGCCCTCTCCTCGGTACTGGAGGTGGAGCACCTCCGAAAGCTGCTGCCGATACGCCCACCTGGACCGGTGAAGATAACCTCCTGAATGTAGGTGCTGGACCATCGTCTGAGGGTGCTTCCCTCAATGGTGATGAAGTGACTGTTTGTGCTGTCGTGGCACCTGATCACTGGGATCGCATCTTTGGCGGCATCCTAAAGATAGATTGAAATACAGAATCAATATTGAATATGATACAATATCATTAAAGAAGGATAGAAATTTATTCAAAGTAAAGCAAATATTCAATAGATAAGGATTTGCGAAAACAGATATTAGAATTTTCCTAGGTGTGATTGAGTAAACTCTCAGCCTAAATCCTGTTTCCTAAAGTAGGCTCGTAGTAGTACTCTAGACGAACACAACTACGATAAGAATCTAGACCTTCATGGGCCACCACTAAAAATATGTCATGACCCGCACCCGGATAATCGGGCACGAGTACGTGGTTACGCCCAGCCTATGCGGCAAAATCGGTGATAGAATAATGTCTGGGTCATTTCTAACTATCTAACATCTTAACAATATAATATGGTACCTGTCAATCATCTCAACTCCAAACGGAGGAGCAATATGGTATCTCACAAGTATATCTAATCTCAATCACAAAACAAACTAAGGAAGAATAATGAATGAATTGAATTGCGAAGGAAAGAATAAGATACAATCCATAATCTAAAATAAAATACAAGTTGTGAATCCACCAAAAGAATAATTTAATATAATCCAACACAAATTAACTAGACCTCCTCGGGCTCTGCAACTAAGTCCTCCTGGTCTACAGGAGTATCCTCTATAGGTATACCGTCCTACGGCCCGTAGAATATGGGACACTGCTTTATAAGCCAGTCATCTGAAAAAAAATATTTAGTCAGGATTGGAGCAAAGTACATACCTCTGAAGCAGTTTCAATAGCATAATCGAGAATATAAACAAATATAGAAATAAAATACATGATCACTAAACATATGAATGAATGAACAATAGATATACTAGTAATGTACGAGAATATAGAACAACAATATGAATATCAGCAATATGATGGAGTAACTGCAATCTAAACTAGCTAATGTGCCTTAGAATACAAGTTTATTATGTGATCGGGTTGGGTGAACATGATCAGGTAAGATTGTAACCTCCGATTTCCAATTTCCGAAATAATTAGATTTTTAATTTATTTTAAATACCAAATTTATAAAATATTTCTCCTTGAATTATTGTATTTGATTTTTGAGCAATGTTTGATTTTAGAAGGTAATTTAAAATCTTTTATAAAAATCATTTTTCCTAAATGTCGATGTATTATAAAATAAATAATAATAATAATAATAATAATATATATATTTCTCTAGCTTCAAATATTTATTGACTTGAAATCATAAAATTATTTATTTGATAAAATTATTTAAAGGACTAGTTGTTTTCTTCATAATAAATTTTTATATCCATTTTGGAATAGTAAATAAATAAATTACATATCCTCTAAGATTTTGAAATATGAGGTTAATTAGTAGCCAATCGGAAGCCTCTTAAAATATTTTTCTTAAATTATATTTTTCTATTAATTTACCAGTTTACCGTCTCCCATTCACACCCTCATTTTCCCACATGAAAACTCATTCATTATGTGAGCCATTCATTATTTTGGGCCAATCCTCACCCTTCATCCCACACCCTCTCTCCCTATTTAAGTCCCTCATCACCATTCCCAAGAAACCCTAACTAGCCCTCTCAAATCCCCACAAGTCAACAACCATCACCATTTTTGTGTGCTCGTGTCCGTGTGTCCAGCATTACCGTGTCAGCCGTGTTGGCCTCGGGTCCGACCCCGGGTGTCCCACCGTATCCATTCATTTCCTGTGTCCGGTTACAACATTACAACCAGATTTTCTTGTCCGACACCATCCGGACACATCCACATCCACCACACTACATCGAATCCTTGTGTCCAGCCTCGGACACAGCCACCACACAACAACCATCCCCGTGTCCAGCTCCGGACACGATCCCACCCCCTGACACATACAGAGAAACCCTAACCCTAGATTTAGCCTCGCCGAGCCGGTGGCCGCGGAGCACCTCCTCGTCGTCAAGCTCCGGTGACTACAGGACCTCCCCCTCGGCGTCGAGCGCCTGTGGTCGACCACCGCCGCAGTAGATCCAGTCGCCGCCGCCTCAGATCCATCGAACAGATCCACCGCCGCCGAGTCGAGTTTCCGCCGCGTCGAGCCGATCGATCCAGCCGCCGCCGAGTTCGACAGCCGCCGCGTCGAACCGAGCACCCGCCGTCGCTTCAGGACCACCACCGAGTTCGACAGCCGCCGCGTCGTCGAACTCCGCCGACCGCCTCCTCGGGACGGGAACACCCGCCGCCTCCTCGATACGAGCACCGCCGACGAGACAAGCAGTCGTCGACCGCCGACGGCCTGCCCGGCCTGACCCCAGCGGACCCCCACCGCGTCGACACCGGAAAGCCCCGATCGTGAGCCCCTTCTCTCCTTCCCTCTTCCCTTTTTTCTTCTGTTCAGTAAAGTCATGGTTAAGTAATGTAATTAGTTATATTAATTAGTTAGTTAATAGATAATTAGTTTAGTTATAATTAGATTAATTAGTTAATTAATAATCAGTTAGTAATTTCTTAAATAAATTAGTTAATTTGTAATTAGTTTAGTAATTAATGTAATTTGTTTAATAATTAAATATATTTAGTTTAGTAAATTCATGTAATTAGTTTAGTAATTAAAATATAATTAGTTTATTATTTATAATGTATGAAATTAGTTATTTTTGTGTAAAATTTAGTTATGTATTATAATTAAAAGGGTTTCGATTATGCAAAAATATAATAATTTTTGGGTTTTATATTATTAATTAAAAGTATAGTTCAATAATAAAAATAAGATCAAAATTGGTTATTTGGACTGGTAACTGAAATTACTAGAGATATATAAATATGATGGCTTTTACATAAATTCTAGATTTTTATAAATAAACTTTTATTTGTAATTATTGTTCAAAATAAATTTAAAATGATTTTCATAAACTAAGGTGTTACCTTAATTACAGACAAACGACCCTTTTCCCCTATTAGCCTGGTATCCTTATCTCGATTTTCGTGCCGAACTCCGATCTTGGACTTCTTTATATAGTTTCTAGCTATTTGGACTGCTCCGGACCCATTGGAACTAACTGCTAATTCATTTGGGATCACCTTGAGAAGTGTGGCATTATGTACATTCTTTGATTGTTAATATACATATATAAAAATAATTGATTGATATATATATATATACAAATATGTATTTTGGCATAAAAATATATATTTATATACATCTATTAGTGTATATACACAAATACGTATTTTGTACAATTACTAAGAGACACTTATATATATATTATATACGTTTTATTGGTATATACTCTGAGTGTAAATGTGTATTATATACGTATCCCTACTAGATGACCCTAGTTGACTAGTGCCATACCTGGCAGAGCCCTGAGTTCATGTAATTGTGATGTGTTAGTGTAGCACCTGATGCAAATGTTGTATTTGATATATTTTTAGGACTGTTGGTTTCTCCAGACGACACTTTGGGACAGGACATTGGTTTTACCAGCTAAGGACCCAAGGCGAGTACATTCTCTGATTAGTTTCTAATTTATGATATCTCCTATGTTCACTGTATCTATTATAAATATTCATGTTCTTGACACGTTGGTTACACGGATTGGTATACACGGATCTCGTCATGAGATGTTATTCCTTATTCATGGTGTAGCTTGTACAAGACTTGTTTCCTTGATATCTTGTGCATGTACAGACACTGAGACCCGGGGAGATTTGCTACCTCCCTAGGGAATCCCGTGCCATAGCGTACCATGATTGGATCTACTATACCAGTCGGGGGTTTGGGGAGTATTTTAGTGTAGATATGTGATCATACCCAACTTTTTATGCATCATAGCTCACCCCACATCTCACGTCGGGTGCGGCCTGACCATCTCCGTGCCTCATAGCTGTTACGTGTGATTAGCCTGACCTCTACATGCATCATAGCTAACCAACGGTTAGCCTGACCTTCCATGAATCATAGCTAATCACATGTAACCAGCCTGATCAAGTTCCCAAGCCGATCACATGTTAAAGCTAGTACTCACACACTTAGTCATAGGTTTCTTGCTCATTGACATATTGTTTCTTTTCCTGCATTTACTTACAGTATTTCCAGTATTTCTTTCCTTGTACATTTCTCGTACCTATACATGCATCCGGTATATTTCCATCTAGAACTGCTACATAGTTTATGTCATTTATATAGAACTGCTAGTTAGAGATGTACTTTGCTCCTTCCTGACTGGAAAATATTTTTCCAGACTGTGACCTTAGTGTACTTGTTTCTGACATTTGGGGACTGGTTGTTACTGATTGCAGGTATGATTATTTTGTCATTAGACTTGTGTTGTATTCTTTTATTTCTTCAAATTCCTATCGTGCTGTAGTTGTGATTGAGTATGTTATTAATATTTTTATAGTGTTATCCGAGTCTCCTTATGGAGTTGGATACTAGCGCGAGATTGTTTAGATAGTACTCGACCTAGACAGCGTTCTACCACCGACGCTACGGCATAGGCTGGACGTACCCACGCACTCGTGCCCCTAAACCGGGTGCGGGTCGTGACACGTTTTTAGTGGTGGCCCATGCAGGTCTGACTTCGCTAGTTGTGCGATATCGTAGTAGCCCGACGTCATAGTTGTACTACTACGTGCCTGCTATTGAATATAGGACATAGGTTACTAGGATGAGAGAGGATACTCAATCACAAATTATTTGAGAGATTCCTGGGATGACCCTTGAGAATCTCATTATCCTTCCCCTTGTTCCCGTCTGCTCTCGCTTGTTGTTATTGAACTTGATCCTTATTGATCAGTTATTAAATTAAAATCTTGGTATCATTGTTGAGTTTGATTCTTGTTGACCAGTTGTTAAATTTAATTCTTGGTATCGTTGTTGAATTGATTTCATATCGAGATGAATTTTTCGGGCTAAAATTTACGGTATTATCTGATGACATATGTTGATGAGGACAGTGAGAAAGGTAAAACGTCTACTTTGGTTATGGACCCTAGAGTTTATCGCAGCCATATTAGCTGTGGTGACGAGAACATAGGAACCTGACTTGGATGTACATACTATAGTTATGAAACTTAGAGTTTCTCGCAGCCATACCGGTTGGCGTGGTGAGGATTCTAGATGACATGATTATAGAATTGCATACCTTAGTTACGGAACCTGTCGTTTATCGCATCTATGCTTACTGGCGTGGCGAGGATTCTGTGTGTCATGATTTCTGATAGACGTGTATGATTATCAGGTTGTATCTTAAATTGGTTCTTAAAGTATCATCTCAAGACTTATCTATTTATGTTATTCCAGGACTTTGTTCCATCGCTTCTTTTCTTTACTAGCAGTAAAGATACCTTCCGTCCTTGATCCAGTTCCTTTTTGCGTTATTTTCTTTGAGGATTCCTTGTTAGTATGATAATGAATGACTTATAATTATGGCTGTGTCTTGAGTGTTAGTATTGGTTGAGTGTTGTTAGTAAGTTATAAGTGTTTCCTAGTTGGACATGTGAGCAGTAGGCTTTAATCTAGAGTTAACCCTTAGTATAATACCTTGTAACAATGGGGCTGGGATAAGTGTCGTTAGAGACTGAGAGTAGAAGGAGAGCATAGAGTATCAGAGTTAGTATCAGAGCCAATTACCCGTCCTGGATAATCATGATTATGTATTGAGTGATCCATGTAAACAATTAAGTATCCAGGAATTGTCTTAAGGATTAATAGAGAATAACGTTCAAATTGATGATTGATATCGGGTGTGTTAAAGGTAAAGAAATTTATATGCATGAGGAGTTATAATGAGGTGTCATGAGTAGAGAAATATCGGAATTGGTAATGAAGATGGTGAAGCGTATCACAGATTAGTGTAACAGGCTATGAAAGGTTAAAAGGAAATACCTAAACAACTATCGAGAAGAGGGACCATATACATGCCCATGAGAGTAAAGAAACATGAGTATTATAGTAGATACATGTAATCATGAGTTATAATGAGCTTGATGAATGATCCATTAATGCAGCTAGTGATATAATACCAAGAGCGCTAATAATTCTATATCGATGATTAGTCGAGAATAACGTTAATAACAGTAAGCACTCTGTGTGATGATAATTAAATGATATACCAGTTGACATAAATTAAAATCATGAAAGAAAATACAGGTGATGATAACTTTAATCGATGGAGATAATGGTGCAAGTGATTCAGGCAGTACAATTTTAGTACACAGTTATAGACACTAGATGCATTGAGTGCACCTTGAGTATCAGAGACCGCGAGCACTGATATGTACATTTGTGGAGTTATAAATTAAAAGGTGGAAATAAAATTTTATTTTTGAATAATTGAGGAGTTGAGATTACGTCATTAAATTTTGAGGATTCAAATATGAACTCAATAAACATGGTTAAGGCTACAAAGATTTTAGAAGTGATTAAATTTATTTCGATGTTGAGTATCTGATTTTGAGGAGGGATATACAATTCATTTTTAAGTTGATCGAGAAGTTAAACCTTGACGATTATTTTGAGGATTAATTTTATGATAGATGAAAGAGATGAATATTAATATATGAGTAGATGATATACATGTGTAAGGATCTAATGACTTGAGCATGATTGAGGTGGCACCGCAGACTGACTTGGGTGTCCATCTAGAGTTGTATTAGAAAGGGTTTAGCACTTAGTATGGTGTTACACTTGGTGTGCACTGGAGTGATGAGAACAAATAGTATGGACAATTGTAGTAGGAACGGAAACTGACAGAGGGTATGGTACTAAGGAGATAGAGGTATCAACTTGGATGCATTATTGAATCATGGTTATATTAGAGATTCTTGGCATCAGATTTAGGTGTTAATGGACAGGTGTGTGCAACATGGATATATTCATGGATCTTGTGGATAAATGACTAGTTGATATGGTTACCAGTGTACAGGAATAGGAAATTAGTTAGTGAATGTGCTAGAGTTAAGTGTTTGATAGAAGATACCGCAAGTAATATGTTAGCAGGTTCTTTCTTTCTCTCCTAATGATTCCTTCTTCCATCTTTCGATTGATTGATTTTCCTAATACTGTAGTTCGTATTCATGATTTTCTTGTTAGGATATAACTAGTAGTACACCTTAACAGAGACTGAAATACCATGACCAAGATACATGACCTATATTTTTCTTAAATTGCATGGCTGTAGGTAGAGTTTTCTTAAACCATGATCATTTGGATTTTGACCATAGCAAAGATCTATGATAAGGTTATGACCGACAAAAGGGACAAGATGATTAAATTGTGGATGAGCATTAATTTAAATAAAGAATTTAGGGGTTGTTATAACATAGTTGATGGATCATTGATTTTGGCGAAAATCGAGGTATGATTGAAATTGGAGGATAAATATTAACTTAAATTGAGAGTTAAGAAATTCACAGGGCAAAAATCGAGGATTTATTAAGGTCTTGATATGATTGATTATTAAAATTTGAAAAAAAAAAATTTGGAAGATTATCATTTTATCTATTGATTGTAAGATAGAAATTGAAATTTTATATTATGAATGTTGCATTGAAGATTCTGAAAGTATCGCATCGTTGAGTATTTGAGGAAAAAGAAAATCGGGAAATGAAATCGTTAATGGAATAGTGTCGAATTCAATTCTCGGGAGGAGAATTTAGATTTGAATAAGCATCAATTGAATTTGAGTTAGAGGAGTAAGATGATTGATGGATTAGTGGTTAAAATTTAAATTTTGGAACACGATTTTTATAAATGTGCGTTGATTGTATTTCAATTGGAGGATTGGATATTAAAAAAAAAATCCTTGAGTATTTAGATACAAACTTAAAATTTTTGGAGGAGATTATGACAAAGGGGATTTGATTTTTAAACTTGAAGACTTTTCAGGAATATGATGTTGTATAATTTCTGAAAGGTTGTGAAATAACATTATGAAATTACTTCATGATTATTGGTTTAAAATTTAAATTTTGATAGAAATAATATGATGAGTAAAGGCAATTATTGAGGATCCTAAATTTCGAGGACGAAATTTTTCTAAGGTGGGTAGACTTGTAACCTCCGATTTCCAATTTCCGAAATAATTAGATTTTTAATTTATTTTAAATACCAAATTTATAAAATATTTCTCCTTGAATTATTGTATTTGATTTTTGAGCAATGTTTGATTTTAGAAGGTAATTTAAAATCTTTTATAAAAATCATTTTTCCTAAATGTCGATGTATTATAAAATAAATAATAATAATAATAATATATATATTTCTCTAGCTTCAAATATTTATTGACTTGAAATCATAAAATTATTTATTTGATAAAATTATTTAAAGGACTAGTTGTTTTCTTCATAATAAATTTTTATATCCATTTTGGAATAGTAAATAAATAAATTACATATCCTCTAAGATTTTGAAATATGAGGTTAATTAGTAGCCAATTGGAAGCCTCTTAAAACATTTTTCTTAAATTATATTTTTCTATTAATTTACCAGTTTACCGTCTCCCATTCACACCCTCATTTTTCCCACATGAAAACTCATTCATTATGTAGGCCATTCATTATTTTGGGCCAATCCTCACCCTTCATCCCACACCCTCTCTCCCTATTTAAGTCCCTCATCACCATTCCCAAGAAACCCTAACTAGCCCTCTCAAATCCCCACAAGTCAACAACCATCACCATTTTTGTGTGCTCGTGTCCGTGTGTCCAGCATTACCGTGTCAGCCGTGTTGGCCTCGGGTCCGACCCCGGGTGTCCCACCGTATCCATTCATTTCCTGTGTCCGGTTACAACATTACAACCAGATTTTCTTGTCCGACACCATCCGGACACATCCACATCCACCACAGTACATCGAATCCTTGTGTCCAGCCTCGGACACAGCCACCACACAACAACCATCCCCGTGTCCAGCTCCGGACACGATCCTACCCCCTGACACATACAGAGAAACCCTAACCCTAGATTTAGCCTCGCCGAGCCGGTGGCCGCGGAGCACCTCCTCGTCGTCAAGCTCCGGTGACTACAGGACCTCCCCCTCGGCGTCGAGCGCCTGTGGTCGACCACCGCCGCAGTAGATCCAGTCGCCGCCGCCTCAGATCCATCGAGCAGATCCACCGCCGCCGAGTCGAGTTTCCGCCGTGTCGAGCCGATCGATCCAGCCGCCGCCGAGTTCGACAGCCGCCGCGTCGAACCGAGCACCCGCCGTCGCTTCAGGACCACCGCCGAGTTCGACAGCCGCCGCGTCGTCGAACTCCGCCGACCGCCTCCTCGGGACGGGAACACCCGCCGCCTCCTCGATACGAGCACCGCCGACGAGACAAGAAGTCGTCGACCGCCGACGCCCTGCCCGGCCTGACCCTAGCGGACCCCCACCGCGTCGACACCGGAAAGCCCCGATCGTGAGCCCCTTCTCTCCTTCCCTCTTCCCCTTTTTCTTCTGTTCTGTAAAGTCATGGTTAAGTAATATAATTAGTTATATTAATTAGTTAGTTAATAGATAATTAGTTTAGTTATAATTAGATTAATTATTTAATTAATAATCAGTTAGTAATTTCTTAAATAAATTAGTTAATTTGTAATTAGTTTAGTAATTAATGTAATTTGTTTAATAATTAAATATATTTAGTTTAGTAAATTCATGTAATTAGTTTAGTAATTAAAATATAATTAGTTTATTGTTTATAATGTATGAAATTAGTTATTTTTGTGTAAAATTTAGTTATGTATTATAATTAAAAGGGTTTCGATTATGCAAAAATATAATAATTTTTGGGTTTTATATTATTAATTAAAAATATAGTTCAATAATAAAAATAAGATCAAAATTGGTTATTTGGACTGGTAACTGAAATTACTAGAGATATATAAATATGATGGTTTTTACATAAATTTTAGATTTTTATAAATAAACTTTTATTTGTAATTATTGTTCAAAATAAATTCAAAATGATTTTCATAAACTAAGGTGTTACCTTAATTACAGACAAACGACCCTTTTCCCCTATTAGCCTGGTATCCTTATCTCGATTTTCGTGCCGAACTCCGATCTTGGACTTCTTTATATAGTTTCTAGCTATTTGGACTGCTCCGGACCCATTGGAACTAACTGCTAATTCATTTGGGATCACCTTGAGAAGTGTGGCATTATGTACATTCTTTGATTGTTAATATACATATATAAAAATAATTGATTGATATATATATATACAAATATGTATTTTGGTATAAAAAATATATATTTATATACATCTATTAGTGTATATACACAAATACGTATTTTGTACAATTACTAAGAGACACTTATATATATATTATATACGTTTTATTGGTATATACTCTGAGTGTAAATGTGTATTATATACGTATCCCTACTAGATGACCCTAGTTGACTAGTGCCATACCTGGCAGAGCCCTGAGTTCATGTAATTGTGATGTGTTAGTGTAGCACCTGATGCAAATGTTGTATTTGATATATTTTTAGGACTGTTGGTTCCTCCAGACGACACTCTGGGACAGGACATTGGTTTTACCAGCTAAGGACCCAAGGCGAGTACATTCTCTGATTAGTTTCTAATTTATGATATCTCCTATGTTCACTGTATCTAGTGTAAATATCCATGTTCTTGACACGTTGGTTACACGGATTGGTATACACAGATCTCGTCATGAGATGTTATTCCTTATTTATGGTGTAGCTTGTACAAGACTTGTTTCCTTGATATCTTGTGCATGTACAGACACTGAGACCCGGGGAGATTTGCTACCTCCCTAGGGAATCCCGTGCCATAGCGTACCATGATTGGATCTACTATACCAGTCGGGGGTTTGGGGAGTATTTTAGTGTAGATATGTGATCATACCCAACTTTTCATGCATCATAGCTCACCCCACATCTCACGTCGGGTGCGGCCTGACCATCTCCGTGCCTCATAGCTGTTACGTGTGATTAGCCTGACCTCTACATGCATCATAGCTAACCAACGGTTAGCCTGACCTTCCATGAATCATAGCTAATCACATGTAACCAGCCTGATCAAGTTCCCAAGCCGATCACATGTTAAAGCTAGTACTCACACACTTAGTCATAGGTTTCTTGCTCATTGACATATTGTTTCTTTTCCTGCATTTACTTACAGTATTTCCAGTATTTCTTTCCTTGTTCATTTCTCGTACCTATACATGCATCCGGTATATTTCCATCTAGAACTGCTACATAGTTTATGTCATTTATATAGAACTGCTAGTTAGAGATGTACTTTGCTCCTTCCTGACTGGAAAATATTTTTCCAGACTGTGACCTTAGTGGACTTGTTTCTGACATTTGGGGACTGGTTGTTACTGATTGCAGGTATGATTATTTTGTCATTAGACTTGTGTTGTATTCTTTTATTTCTTCAAATTCCTATCGTGCTGTAGTTGTGATTGAGTATGTTATTAATATTTTTATAGTGTTATCCGAGTCTCCTTATGGAGTTGGATTCTAGCGCGAGATTGTTTAGATAGTACTCGACCTAGACAGCGTTCTACCGCCGATGCTACGGCGTAGGCTGGACGTACCCACGCACTCGTGCCCCTAAACCGGGTGCGGATCGTGACAAAGATAATTACAAGTGAGGTATGTAACCAGAATATATACGATATAACAATGGGGCTTTGATCACATAATCAACTCCTACTCTTCCACCCCCAACTAATACCGATGGATCCAATCATGACACGCTACGAACACGAAATATAATCACTGCACACGAGCAGTGGGTGTACACAAATATCATAACCACCGAACACGAGCGGTGTGTATACACAAATAAGCACACTGAACACAAACAGTGTGTGAATAAGAAATATAATCAATACCCAATATAAATGATGAGATACAATGTACACGAGTACCCGCTGAACATGGTAGGGGATAATATCTCCTGACGGGATCCATATAGTACCAGTCCGTGAAATTGCTGTATTGGGATCAAGTATACAATTCTAGAATATGCATATATACAATATTATCAATTGAAAACTATCAGAGAAATGTACTCTCCTGAAGCCCTGAGAAGGGTGTGTCAATCGACACCCAAACTGGTGTCACACAACCAATATATGGTATATTACATCAATACAAGGTTCAAGAATGAAAATTAATTAAGTTGATGCAATTCTAAGTCATAAAGCCATTTTTAGGTCAAACTAATAAAATCTAGGTTGTAAGTGTCTAACACTAAGTCACTAAGTCGATACACTATGAAGCTATGCTATACTAGCTAAGCTATGATACAACAAGGCACTCAAAAAGCCGTATCCTAAGATACGTAAGTTCATTTATATGAAAATAGTATTTTAGATATGTATACAATTCATAAGTCATAATACTTAATACTATATCTAAACAATGAAAATATGATACCTTGGCCTTGCACCAATGCGTATCACACCCATCTCGATACCCAAACTCAAAATCTTGGGTATCGGCCCAATACCTTGGTAATACCTTGGTATCCCGAGGTAACTCAAAACTCTAACATATATATATATATATATATATATATATATATATATATATATATATAAACCAAACTAATACTAACTATATAAACTAATACTATAATATATATATATATGTAGCTAACTAGCTACTAGCATACTAACATATATATGTGTCTACACTAATATATATATATATATATATATATATATATATATATATATATATATATATATATATATATATATATATATATATATACTAACTACTAATAATACCTTAACTAACTAATTGTTAACTGAACTAACTGAAACCACTTACCTGAAAAACTGACTGAACTAATCCTACTGATACCTGGATACTGGGACCAACTAACTATAACTCAAATATCACAACTGCATTGCACAATGACTGAACCAAAACCCTGATATTGTACAGAACTGTGCATAGAAAAATTGTACAGTTAAAGCAAAACATGAAACTGTTACTATTCTCTACACAGCACAGTGGACTGATATCACTATGAGCAACTCACTAAATCATAAATATTGAATTGCACAGTTGAAGACTGAACTGCTACTGTGCTCGGGAACAGCACAGTAAAATCTGTACTGATATTGTGCAGTATGATACTGCACAGTGGCTGTGACCAATACCTGAAACTGCTCGGCTGCTCTTCTCTAAGTCTCTGTTGTTGCTGCCTGAGTTGCTTCCTCAACAGCTAGTAGCAGTAGATTAACTTACTTGCACAGCTGCAGGCAACCGACCCTGCATACTCCATACTGTTGTTGCAGCATGTACTGCTTCTTGTTGTGCAGTCCTCTTCCTGGGTTACCACTGCTACCTCTCTTCATTTACCCGAGCTGTTCTTCCCCTCTTTGCACAGAACACACTCACACATACACAAGCACAAACACTCACACACACCTACACATAACACAACACAACACACATATGTATAACAATACATATATATCTATATACCTCTCTATATACATAAACACAAACATAAATATGTATATATATACTCCTCTCACTACTATATATATATATATATATATATATATATATAAACACATATATATAAACCAACTCATATATATATATATATATATATACTTATAAACATACACTACTCTATACACTATTACATATACTCTATATAGCACCTATATATACAATATCATATATCATACTTATATATATAAATATACACCATATAATATGGCATACATATATAAATACACAAGGACGTGTAGGAAAAGGGACCAAACATCAAACACGTGGAGTGCACCGCACCCATATCACACTAACTCTATGATACGTTTGCGATACGGCTCCAACACACAACTAAACGCATCCCGGAGGACACGAACAACTTTAATACACTAATTATAATCAATACATATATTAAATAGATTAACTACGTGTATGTGTCATAATATGATATGCACATGGCCCCGTGTCGGAGGAAAACTGCCAAAATTAACCCGTTTCATCAAATTGACGAGATATGGCCTACACGTATCAAATTTTGGACATGACACTAGTCACAAAAAAGCAATCATATGTTATTTAGATCTATTAGACCCAATGACAACCACTACTTGTGCCAATCTAAGAATTTTCCTAAAATTGGCACCAAAAGGCACATAACTTCCACCATAGGTCTCCGATGAACCTAAAACCAATTTCTATGGGTAGCCTATGCATGTGGGTTGGTTTCTCATGGTTAAATCTCAGATCTATAGTCTATTAAAAGGGGGAAAACTAAAATATACCTATTGGGAGATGGATTCCCAATAAAAAGTTCCCAAATACAAAGTAGCTCCTCTCCTTGTAGATCTTGGCCTTCTCCTCCTTGCTCCTTGCTTCCTTCTTATAGATCCTTGATGTAGAAGCCTCAATGAAGAATTTGAGAAGAAATTTATAAAGAATTGATATAGAATTGATAATGGAATGGAGGAAAATTGGAAGAGGGAAAATGTATATCTAAAGAATATGGAAATTAAAATAAAATGAGCACTCTCTCTCCTCACTCTATGGCCGGCCATGTAACCCCCCCTCCAAGCAATGTAAAATATCTCAAATACCCCTTGGGACCTCTCATGAAGAATTTAATAAGGGAGGAAAGGTTCTAGTCTAATGGTTTCACTAATTAATCTAACCTCCTAATCCATGGGACTAACTCATGGGCTCAAACTAAACTCATCCAAAATGTTGGTTCATGCATTCTAATAAATGGGTTAGGTCCACTACGCAGGTCTAAAATAAATCTATAACTAACAATAAATAAATAATATAATAATTAAATAAATTATACATGTACAATATTTAAATACAAATAATCCTAAAATTAAATTACCCATGTCAATTACCAAACTACCCTTGAGTGAAAATGTGAGGGTGACAGAGGGAGAGTCTCTCCCCACTCCAATAGGTGGACGACCCTTACCCCTCCTCCAAGCTACTATGAATTGTCCAAAATACCCCTTGGGGCTTGTCATGAAGAAATAGTTAAGGAGGAAAGGTTCTAGTCTAATTGGTTTAACTAATTAATTCAATCTCCTAATGAATGAGATTACTTTTGGGTTCAATTCTAACTAGAGTTAAATGTTGGTCCATTGATCTAAAATAAACTAGTTAGATCCACTAACACAAGTCTAAAATAAAACTAACTTCTAACAATAAATAAATAATACAATAAATAATATTTACAACATACACAATATTTAATATTATAATTCTAAAATAAAAAGTATCCATGCCAAATTACCATACTACCCCTAGTTGGAAAAGTGAGGGTGACAATCCTACCTACCTTAGAAAAATTTTGTCCTCGAAATTAAGAAAGAAACTAACTACCAAAAGCAATAAATACAAGTAAGAAAGAATTACACCTCACGGCTCAAACAGATATGGATATCGCTCACGCATCTAGAACTCTCGCTCCCAAATACTCTCTCCTGGCGAGTAATGCCTCCATGAGACAAGCACCAAAGGAATGGTCTAGTTCCTCAGCACCTTCTCTATCTGATCCAGAATTTCAACTGGCTGCTCTGGATAGCTAAGAGTAGGGCCCACCTCTATCTCCGAGTGATCCAATACATGACTAGGATCTGCCACGTACTGTCTCAACCGTGACACGGAAAACACGTTGTGCACTCCCTCCAATGCAGGTGGCAAGTTTAGTCTGTAAACAACAACATCGACCCTCTCGAAAATACTGAAAGGTCCTATAAATTATGGACTAAGCTTTTTGCCTCAACAGAAATGAATCATGCCACGTATCAGAGAAATCCTCAAAAAATTAGACCACCAACCTAGAACAAAACATAACCTTAAGAACTCTAACAAAACAAACAATCACAAGCAGTGTAAAATAAAATCTATACCTCAAACTCCAATGGTCTCCGGTGGCTATCGGCCCAATATCGTTGTCTGTCCTACGCCACCAGAAGTATATCCCTAATGAGCTTCACCTTCTCAGCTGTATTAAAACCATCTCTGGTCCCAATAAGGCTCTTTCACCAACATTATCCCATGATAACGGGGTACGGCATCTCCATCCATACAATGCCTCAAATGGTGATATCTCGATACTGGCCTGGTAGTTGTTGTTGTAAGAAAACTCTACCAAGTGAAGATGATCCTCCCAAGAGCCTCCAAAAACTAAAACATAGGTGCGTAGCATATCCTCGAGGGTCTGGATAGTTTTCTCCAAATGTCCGTCTGTCTGGGCATGATATGCGGTACTGAACTTGAGTTGAATGCCCAAGTTATATTGCAAACTCCACCAGAACTGGAACGTAAAGCGACTATCCCGATCCGAGGCTATGCTCACCGGAACTCCATGCAATCTGACTATCTGATGTACATACATCTCCGTGGGCTTCTTCGTAGACGTACCCACTTTGAATGGCATAAAGTGGGCTGATTTGGTCAACTTGTCTACGATGACCCAAATTGCATCATTACTTCTAGGAGAATGCAGAAGCCCTAAAACAAAGTCCATCGTCATATTCTCTCACTTTCACTCTGGAATGGGTAAAGGCTGAAGTAATCCACCTGGCCTCTGTCTCTCTGCCTTTACCTGCTGGCATACCAAGCATCTAGATATGAAGCTAGCGACCTCATGCTTCATACCATACTACTAAACATGCTCTCTTATATCCCTATATATCTTATTGGCACCTAGATGCATAGTACTGAGATCGATGCATCTTCTAAAGAATCTTCTCGTGCAACGCTCGACTTGGCACACACAATCTGGCATCGTGCCGCAATAATTCATCATCTGCAACGCTGAAGTCCTCTGCCAATCCTATTCGGACCTATGCTCTAATGCTCCTCAGAGACTCATCCTTGAACCGTACGACTCTAATCCGGTCTATCAACTCTGACTATACCTGAAGTTCCCACATCTGTGCTATAATTATAGGAACTAATACCTCAATGCCCAAGCTATCAAGATCGGCCAATAAATGTCTGTCCTTCGTCAATTACATAGCCACTGGATACCTGCTCAAGGCATCTGCAACTACGTTGGCCTTTCCGGGATGATACTGCAAAGCAATGTCAAAGTCCTTCATCGACTCCAACCACCATCGTTGCCTCATGTTGAGCTCTTTTCGTATAAATACATACTTCAATCTCTTGTAATCTGTAAAGATCTCTACCTGCTCTCCATATAAATAGTGCTTCTACAGTTTAAGAGAAAAAATAACTGCTGCCAACTCAAAGTCATGGATAGGATAATTCTTCTCATACGGGCATAATTGCCTGGAAGCATAGGCAATGACCTTCTCGTTCTGCTATAACATACAACCCAAACCCTTACCCGATGCATCACTGTATATAGAAAATCCTCATGTCCATGATGGCAATGTCAATATTGGAGATGTAGTCAACCTTTTCTTTAGCTCCTCAAAACAAAATTGATAATCTGCAGTCCAGACGAACTCCATGTCCTTCCTGGTTAGTCTAGTCATTGGCTCCACAGTCCTGGAAAAATCCTGAACAAACCTTCGATAATAGCCTGCCAGTACAAGAAAATTCCTGATCTCCGCTACTGAACTCGGGCTAGACCATGACTCAACTGCTAAAATCTTCTTCGGGTCTACTGAGATCCTGTCTCCTGTAATCACATGTCCAAGGAATTTAACCTTATCAAGGAAGAACTTACACTTCAAAAGCTTGCCATATAGCTTCTCCTTCCTGACAGTCTCCAGAACTATCCTCAGGTGCTTCTCATGCTCATCCAGGGTCTTCGAATATATCAATATGCCATCAATGAATAGTACCAAAAAAACTGATCCAAGTACTGATGAAACACATTATTCATCAGGTTCATGAATATCGATGGGGCATTAGTAAACCCAAATGACATCACCAAGAACTCAAACTGCCCATACTGAGTCATGAAAGCTATCTTCGGAATGTCTTCCTTCTTTACTTTCACCTGGTGGTACCCCGACCTCAAGTCTATCTTTGAGAATACCTTCGCTCCATTCAACTGATCAAATAAATCATCAATGCATGACAATGGGTATTTGTTCTTGATTGTGAGGTTTTTGAGTACCATGTAGTCGATACAAATGCGTACCGACCCATCCTTCTTTAGTACAAATAATACCGGAGCACCCTACGGTAATGAACTGGAGTAGATGAAGCTCTTATCCTGCAACTCATCTACCCACTTCTTCAACTTTGCTAGTTTGTTGTTGTTCACTCTATAGACATTCTATGATATTGACTATTAGCCTGGTACCAAGTCTATAGAGAACTCCACATCTCTGTCTAGTGGAAACCCCGATAACTCCTCCAAAAAGATGTACATATAATCTGCAATCAATGGATGTGGCCGCTCTTGCACTTCTACCAAAGCTCCACAGAAGTCTCCTTCGCTCTGCTCTGCTGCTCCTTTAACAAACTCAAACTATGGCTCTCCTGGTATCTAGAATAAAACTTTACCTCCTCAATAATCGATACTAGCATTATGTCTACTCAACCAATCTATCCCGAGCACTATATCATAGCTCAAAAGTGGTATTACGAGTAGACACAGGCTCAACTCTCGGCCTCTCAAGAAAACTCTTCGGTCCTTACAAACATCAGTGACTAGGATAATTCTACCCCCGGTCGTGATCTTGCAAGTCTTCGCCAATGGTTCAGACTCAAGATGATGTTTTAGAGCAAAAGATACAAATACAAAACTATGTGAAGCACCAAAATCAAATAAAGCATGAGCTAAAAAAGAATCAAGATAGATTAAACCTGAGATAACATCACCGACTGGCTCCTCCTCCTCGACGGTCAAGGTGAATGCTCGCCCCTATCGCTGAGCACCTTTCTGCTGTTACTGGTGCTGAGCGAACTGCTGCTATTATGGTGGTAGAGGAGGTCCTCTCTGCTATCCCACTGGTGGTCTCGCGGGTGCTCTCTGTGCTTGAGCTCCGTCCTGAGATGGATGAGTTGGAACTTTAGGAAAAGCCCTCAACTGATGGTCTCCTAATTCGCAGAATAAGCACTGGCCTAATCTTATCCTGCATGTATCTCATCCATGTCTTACCCTTTGGATCTAGTGCATCTGTTATACCGACGCCCTAGCTGGTCCATAATACTACTTTCTTGGCTGGTAAAAGTGCCTCTGGTACAACTGCTAAAAATAAGGTCGCTTTATTGGACCGTGTTGGTACTGGATCCTCCTGTGTCTCTCGGCCTCTTAGAGCCAAGCTCTAGATCATCCTATGCCGGCTGTGCCTGTCTCAGAATCTTCTCAAAAGTAGCGGTAGGATCTTTTTTGTTTGAGATTTAACCTCCCTATTCAGGCCCTTCCTGAACTTCCTGGATCTTTCTCTGGGGTTCTGCCCCTCCACAAAGCTGCCTAGTCTGCAATACTCTACCGTATACTCATCCATCATCATATCTCCTTGAACAATGTACTGGAACTATCTCTCTAAAGATGTCAGAGCCATATTTGGAAAGAACTTTTTCTTGAAGAGCTCTTTGAAAGCTTCCCAAGTAAGTCCTGGTGCTAAAATTATGGGATCCGTCCTGAACCAAGTCAACGCAATATCGAACATTATGCTCCCTGTGGCCTATATCCACAACCTCTCTAAAATCTGCGTCAGGTTTCGCTCAATATCTTCTATCCAATCATCATTATAAATGATCCCTTAAGTGCCTTTAAAGTCCTTCAGCTCCATCCTCTTAAAATCTGTGATAGTCCCCGGCCTCGGCTGGTGCGATATGAACTGAGGTGGGGCCGTCTGTGGTTGAATAAGGCAGCTATCTCAACTACTGTGAGCGCAATCTGGTAAGCATTCTCAATGCTCTATCGCATAACCTTTGACTGATGCTGCTAAGCCTCCATCATCTGCTGAAAAAGCACAAACATCTGTGTCTGATCGACTGCGGATAGTGGGGGTGGAAGATCCCCTGAAACTGTCAGCACTGCCCTCTAGACCGGAGGTGGAGCATCTCTGAAAGCTTCTACTGAAATGCCTACTCGGATCGGTGAAGCAGACCTATGGAATATAGCTGCTACAACAACGTCTGATGGTGTTGTCCTCATAGGTGATGAAGTGACCGACCTCGCTGATATTGCGCTTGAGCACTGGGAATGCGTCTTCGGCATTATCCTGAAGATAGATTGAACAAAGGAATCAATATTGAGTATGATACAATATCGTCAAAGAAGGACAGATTTATTCAAAGAAACATTCATTTGATAAGGATAGCAAAACTGATATTGGAAGTGTTTTCTAGTTATGATTGAGTAAACTCTCAACCTGAATCCTATATCTTAAAGTAGGCTCATAGCAGTACTCTAGGTGCGCACTACTACGATATCGCTCTAATTGTGACTCTATACCTTCATGGGCCACCACTAAAAATGTGTCACGACCTGCACCCGGATATTCGGATACGAGTACGTGGGTACACATAACCTACGTTACAGCATCGGCGGTAGAACACTGTCTGGGTCAACTCTACTATCTAAATATCTCACACAATATATATAAGGTACTTGTCAATCATCTCAAGTCCAAACGGAGGAACAATATGGTATCTCATAAATATAACTATAGTCAATCATAATACAACCAAGGAAGATAGAACACGAATGGAATAACGAAAGAAAAGAATCACAATACAACCACAAGACTGAAATAATATACATGCCAAAGTCTCAATAATAGTCTAATACAAATAAACTAAACCTCCTTAGGCTCTGGTACTAAGTCCTCCTGGTTTACAAAAGTATCTTTTAATGGTATGCCCTCCTGCGGTCCGTAGAATATAGGACACTGATCTACGAGCCAATCATCTAGAAAAATATATCCAGTCAGGATTAGAGTGAAGTACATACCTCTTAAAGCAGTTTCAAATACATAATCGAGCATATAAAACAGATAATAGAAATGAATCCAAGATAACTAAACAACGGAATAAAATAAACTAGAGTGAACATGTAATGTACTGGAATAAAGAATAAGCAATATGAATATCTGTAATATAAAGGAATAACTAAAATCTAACTAATGTATCTTGGAATAAAAGTTTATTATATGATCGATTTAGGTTGAACATGAATACAATAAGGTAACTCGATTACAAGTATGGTATATAATCGACATGTACACGAATACACTAGGGATAGATCAAATAATTAACTCCTACTCCCCCATCCCCAACTAATACCAATGGATCCAATCACAACATGTTAGGAACATGAATATGGGCACACTGAATACGAGTAGTGTGTATACACGAATATAAGCACATTGAACACGAGCAGTGTATGAACACGAAATATAATAAATTAATACCCGATACACAAGATAAAATATATATGTAGGAGTACCCGCTGAACACGATAGGGGATAATATCTCATGACATGATCCATGTAGTATCAGTCCATGAAACCACTATATCAGAATCAAGTATACAGTTCTAGAACATGAGATATATACACTATCATGAAATAAAAACTAATATATGAATGTACTCGCCTGAGGTCCTGAGCAAGGTGTCTCTTGATGCCCAAGCTAGTGTCACACAGACCTATATATGGTATATTACATCAATACAAGGTATTGGAATGAAAATAAGTTAAATTAGTTCTATTCTAGCTCATAAAGCTATTTCTAAGTCAAAACTAGGTCAACTCTAGGTCAAACTAGTCAAACTAATGCTAAGTGGATACCTTGGCTTTGAACCGACGCGGTATCACACCACCTATATACCCATCTTGATATACAAACTCAATTCCTTAAGTATAAACCAATACCTTGACATTACCTTGGTATCACAAGGTAATCCAAATTCTAACATGTAACTAACTACTCATACACCTAACTATATACGATCATGTATATAAACTTATATAATACTATACTAACTACATACTAACATACCTCTATATTTAATACCCATATCCAAGATATCTTAACTCTCATTACCTTGGTTTCATAGAAGGTAATCTAGAAATATACTAATCAATGCTAACTAGTGCTTATCTACATATATTTCTCTCATCTATATATTTATAACTTACTAACAACCAATATATATATATATATATACATATAACTAACTAGTTTATCAATAAACTAACTAACTTATCTATACAACTCACTGTTAAGCATTTCCTGCTGTGGTGCTCTTGTTGTTCTTGCTGCTGCTAGCTGCTGCACATGCTCTTGTTGCTGCAGCTGTTGCTCTTGCTGTTGCAGTTGCTCCTCTTGCTGCTGCAGCTGCTGCTCTTGTTGTTGCTGTTGCAGTTGCTCCTCTTGCTACTGCAGCTGCTGCTCTTGCTGTTGCTGCTGTAGTTGCTCCTCTTACTGCTGTTGCTCTTGCTCCTCTTACTACTGTGTAATTTCTGGCAATTTATGATACCAGTAACCCGACCCCTCTACCTGATACACTGACACTCGACACTCACACACACAACATATATATATATATATATATATATATATAACACACTCACAAATATACCTATACTTGCATACATATATAAATAGATTACCAAACATACATATATATACACTCATCCACATACATACATGTATACCATATATATACCTCTACATATATATATATATATACCACATAACATACATATATATATACCTATATATATACCACTACATATTACTATATCTACAAATATATATATATATATATATATATATATATATATCACTAACTATATGCATACAATAACCATGCTAGTGATGTATATGAACTCCCCATTCTCTCATGTCCAATCATACATCAAAATAAAATATAGAACATATACATAATTACACACATACATATATATCATATAACAATTATAATTATATCACTCTAATAGCTCTAACTAAGTTATATTGAATTGAGATACAAGAAAATAAATACGTGAAGTGCACCACACCCGTATCACATTCATTCTAATGTACGCGTGTGATACGGCTCTACCACACAACCAAACATATCCCGAAGGACACGAGCAAGTCTAAAATCATAATTATGAACAACATGAAGAGTTAACTACTCAACTACGTGCCCGTGTCAAAATATGACATGCTAAATCCCCTATGTCGGAAGAAAACTACCAAATCAACCTGTATAGCCAAATTATCAGGATACGGCCTACATATATCCAATCATGGATATGACACTAGTCACACACAATCAAATACATATCAATTTGGTCTAATTTACCTATTAACAAACACAAGATGTTCCAATCTCGGAATTTTCCCAAAATTGACACAAAATATTACATAACTTTCTCTATAGGCCTCCTATGAACCTAATTCCAATTCCTATGGGTAGCCTTAGTACATAGGAGATTTCCTAATGATTAAATTACAAAATTAGAGTCTAATTAGAGAGAAAAAATTGAATTATATCTATTGGAAGATAAATTCCCAATAAAATTTCCAAATTGAGTGTCAAGAGCCTCCAACTTGTAGATCCTTGCTCCTCCTTGTAGATCCTTGCTTCCTCCTTGTAGAACCTTATTCTAATAGCCTTTAATAAAGAAAAGGAAAGAAATTTGAGTAGAAAATGGTGTGGGAATAAAGAAATTTGGAAGAGAAAAAATTTTAGATCTAGATTTCGAATGACAAATGAGGAGAGACTCTCCCCACTCCAATAGGTGGCTGACCCTTACCCCTCCTCTAAGCTACTATGAATTGTCCAAAATACCCTTTGGGGCTTGTCATGGAGAAATAATTAAGGAGGGAAGGTTCTAGTCTAATTGGTTTAACTAATTAATTCATCCTCCAAATGAATGAGCTTACTATTAGGCTCAATTCTAACTAGAATTAAATATTGGTCCATGGATCTAAACTAAACTAGTTAGTTCCACTAACACAAGTCCCAAATAAAATCTAACCTCTAACAATAAATAAATAATATAATAAATAATATTTATAATATACACAATATTTAATATTATAATTCTAAAATAAAAAATACCCATGCCAAATTACTACACTATCCCTAGTTAGAAAAGTGTGGGTGACAAGTACCTATTTCAATATATGATCGGCTTGGGAACTTATACAAGGATAATAGCCTGGTTAATCATACGTGCGGTGTATGATTAACACTATTCAAGGAACAAGACATGCACAAGGAGGGTATGATCACATATCTACACTAAATACTCTCCGCCCCCGACTAGTATAGTGGATCCAACCATGGTACATTATGACACGGGATTCTCTGGGTAGGTAGCAAGTCTCCCCAAGAATCAATGTCTGTACATGTACAAGAAGAATAAAGAACAAGGAACAAAGAATCAGGCTTGCACAAGATACACCATAAATACAAAGGAATAACATTTCATGACGAGATTCGGATATACCAATCTATGTAACCATCGTGTCAAGAAATTAAGGATATCTACACTAAATACAAGAGACGTAGAGGATATCATGAATGCGAAACTACCAGAGAATGTACTTTCCGGGAATACGGTAAACCATATCAAAGATGTCCGATACGGTACCTCGGAGACCTAAATATAGAATATTATATTACAAGATTTTGGAATAAAAATAAGTTAAACTAGTAAAATTCTAGGTCATAAAGCCATTTATACGTCAAAACAGTCAAACTAGGTCAACTCTAGGTCAAACTAGTCAAACTTGGTCAAACTAGCTATTTCTAGGATGTATGAGTCCATCTCTAGGATATTGGGTCCATACACTATGTAACTAGACTATACTAACTTTACTAGGATACTAGGATACCAACAAAATACCGTATCATAAGATACGCAAGTTATTCGATATAAAAATACTATAATACATGTATACAAGACAAAATATATAGTACTTCTAGACAAACTAATGCTAAGTGGATACCTTGTCTTTGAACCAAATGCGGTATCATACCACCTACACACCCATCTTGATATACAAACTCAATACCTTGAGTATAAACCAATACCTTGACATTACTTTGGTATCACTAGGTAATTCAATATCTAACCTATAACTAACTACCCATACACCTCACTATACACTAATATGCATTTAAACTTATAACAATATTATACTAAACTATCATACTAACATACCCCTTGATATTTAATACTCGTACCCAAGATACCTCAACTCTCATTACCTTGGTGTCACTCAAGGTAATCTAGAAATAATACTAACCAATACTAACTAGTGCTTATCTATATATATATATATATATATATATATATATATATATATATATATATATACTCTTAACTTACTAACAATATATAAATAACTAACTATCAATAAAAACTAACTAGCTTATTAACTAGCTTATCCTAACTTATCCACAACTTAATCTATAAGCACTCAAACTACTGCTGCTTATTGTTACCGCTTCTGCTTATCGCTGCTGCAGCATCTTATCGTTGCTTCTGCTGCTGCTTATGGCTTTTGCTGCTTCTTATCGCTGCTGCTTACTGCTTCTGCTTGCTGCAGCTTACTGTTTCTGCTGCTGTTTATCACTACTGCTGCTGATGCTTCTGCTACTGCTTATGGCTGCTGCTGCTTCTGCAGCTTCTCACTGTTGCTGCTGCTTATGGCTGTTGCTGCTTCTGCAGCTTATGGCTGTTACTTCCTGCTGGTTTTTGGCCTGCTTCTTGTTGCTTCTCGGCCTGCTTCTCGCTTATAGTTCCCCGCTCATGCTCACATGTACACATCCAATACACACATACACTCACTCACATATCTATATATAAATATATATGTATGTATATATATATATATATATATATATATATATATCCCTATATATATATGTTACCACATACCCACACTAATGATGCACATGCGCTCTCTTATTCTCCTATGACCACCATCACATCAAAATAAAATATAGAATAAACATATAACTATATATATATATATATATCATATACCAATTATAATTATAATATTATAATAACTATAACCAAGACAAATTGAATTAAAAAGCAAGCATAAAATACGTGGAGTGCACCGTACCCGTATTACACTGATTATATGATACGCTTGTGATACGAGTCCACAATACCACCAAACGTACCTCAAAGGATATAAGCAAGTCTAAAATCATAATTAGAAGCAACACGAAGTGTTAACTACTCATCTACGTGTCTGTATCAAAATGTTACATGCTCAAACCCCCGTGTCGGAAGAAAACCCCCAAATTAACCTATATTGCCAAATTATCGGGATACGGCCTACACGTATCCAATTATGGATATGATACTAGTCACACACAATTAAACACATATCAATTTGGTCTAATTAAACTATTGACAAACACAAGATGTGTCATGTAGAAGCATGAAAAATACGCTAAGCAGTTATACGCGTAAATCCCTCAACATGCTGGAAGCCGCGTACAGCAGAGCTCCAGCACTGGACGGCGTAAGACATGAATTCAGAGCCATTGGCGTACAGCCGAGCTTCAACGCTATTCATTCTTAAATATAGCTCAAGAATAACCCGCATAATACAGCATTTCCAGACTGCTTTGGCGTACAACAGTTACTACATCGCTACTACGGCATAAAATTTGTCCGCTTTTAATGCAGCGGGAAGTTGTACGATGAACGCCTCGTATTCCTCGAATGAACCTGTCAGTTAGTACAATGAACCAGACTCCTGACAAAGAGTACTGCACGACTATCAAGAGGACGGCTGTAATGATGACTCTGCACAGAACCCCAGATTGTCGTTTAGTGACAAAATCTTGATATAAGACGTCGTTTACGCATTCAAGGAATACGCTGCCTATTTTCACACAGGCAGACATGAGCTTTTACGCTCAGGATGAGACAAAGCTGACCGCCACGTCAAAAGCTGTGCTTCGTACAAAACTCGAGGTACGTCTCTGCAATTAATGTGCGAGATGGAGGCAGATCTCTGCATTTAATGCACGAGATTGTGTTCTATTTCCAATGACTGGGTGAGCTATAATTAGGGCTAATACGTCCACATCGCCATCCCTGCATATTACGCCATCAGGCTATTTTCAGCTATAGGAGTACGCCGTATGCTATCTCCTCGAAATACGCCGACCTGGCTATTTTCAACTATAGGAGTACGCCGTATGCTATCTCCTCGAAATACGCTGACCTGGCTATTTTTAACTATAGGAGTATGCCGTATGCTATCTCCTCGAAATACGCCAACTCAGGCTATATTTGCAAAGGTGAGTGACAAGACCATTCGGCCCAGAATACGCTCAAGACCTCAGTCAAAGAAGGATTATTGGCTATCTCTACGCCGGCTACCTATCCGTGAAGCATCAAGCTTCTACAGCTACTTGGCTTCTACGCCAATATGACAGCCATTGGGCTTCTACGCCTATATGTCAACTATGGGGCTTCTACGCCTACATGTCAGCTATTGGGCTTCTATGCCTACAAGTCAGCTATTAGGCTTCTACGCCTACATGACAGCTATTGGGCTTCTACGCCTACATGAAAGCTACTGGGCTTCTATGCCTACATGACAGCTACTGGGCTTCTACGCCTACATGTCAGCTATTGGGCTTTTATGCCTATATGACAGCTATTCGGCTTCTACGCCTACAAGATAACTATTTGGCTTCTACGCCAAGGTGACAGTTATTTTGCTTCTACGCCAACCTTCTTTACGCGAGGGGCAGTTACCTATGTGGCTTTCATGCCGTGAACTTCGACGAGCAGTTATACGCATTACCTCATAATGGGACACGCGTCATACGTCGATTCAGGAGATCATTTATACGTGGGTTACAGTTATCATAACCACCGCGTAAAGAGCGCCACACTCTCCACTGTTCAGCTTTTACGCCGACAGTGATCAAACCCTATAAATAGAGACCTCCGGTCACGGAAGTCAAAGGTCGAGGATTAAGGGTCGAACATAGAGAGGTCGAAGACTTTGAGAAGGTCGATTTTCTTTGAGAGAAAGAGATTTGACTTTTATTGAGAGAGAAGATCCTAGAACACAGACAGAGGGGAGTGATTGACGACTTTGGCATCGAGCATCCAATCCCTCTTGTAATTTTTGAAGCTTCTCCTTCTTCTACAATACTTCTTCGTCATCGTGTGGTCCAAGGGACAAAGTGATCGACTGCAGATCAGACTCCTATAGCAATATTTCCCCAGAATCAAACTTTTGTACTTAATATCCTCGTATAGGATTAATTGTACTTCTTTTTCTTGTTTGTAAACCAAAGAAAGGGTTTCGTATGAACCTATTTTTATTTCTTTCTTTTATTATCAAACACAAGATGGTGACTCTGCTGGGGACCGCTTTCACTTCCGATGAGAAAGCCATTGTTCAACACGATGCTGTATCCGTCAGATCAACAAAGAAGACTCTGGTCGTCCAATTCGACCAGTCTGCTTATGAAGACATGCTTTGCGCAGGGGGTAGCTCTCATTCCCCATCTGTTCAGGACAGCAAGAAGTTGCGTAAAGTATGGATGCCCCAGACATCCTCTACTCTTTCTACAGACTCTCTCTCTCCGATCAACAAGGTTGTGCCATCCCAACCTACACGCTCTGTGCGTAAAAACCCGTCTCCCGTCTATGACGTGACAGACAAAGCTTCTGGCAATGCCTTGGCGCCAATCCAGAAGTCCACTTCATGCCCCGTGCGTAAAACTCAGTCTCCCGTCTGTGACATGGCAGACAAAGCTTCTGACAATACCTTAGTGCCAGTTCAGAAGTCTACAATGCGTCTCATGCGTAAAAGCACATCTTCCTCCTATAAGGGGGCAGATGGTCCCTGCAATCTCCGCAAGGGAAAACAAGTGGCGGATTTTCCGACCTCTCGGCTTTTACGCCATCAAGAGAAGAATCTACCCGCTCTTCAGATTACGCGGAACGCTGATGGCCGTTTGAAGACCTCCTCAATTTTATGCCAATCTGAGCAGAGTTCCAGATTACGCCAGGACAAGCCACTCGGCGTAAAGAAGGCCCAATTTGTGGATAGATACGCTCCTCATGGATCATGTGCTACTCACATGGCTGAACTGCTATATTCATATGGCAAAGAGAGGGTTGGGGTTCCTAATATCTGCGTTCCGACTAATGTAAAAAGGCAGAATAAGCCTTCTTCTTCTTCTTTTTCTTCTGTTAACCCCCCTAATTTGCGCAATTTCTTGATCCATAAACGCAAAGGCAAGGGATCTTCTGATATGTCTATTACACCCCCTACGGAGCACTGTTGTAATAGTCACAAAGTTGTAGTTAATTACTGTTGTTCTAAGGCAAAATAGTCAGTTTTCGACCGGTTGAACTACTCTTTGTCCTTATAGGAAGAAGAACCGACACTCGCATCGGTAAACATGGCATCGCACATTCCTAGAGGAAGGTCAAGTTCAAGACGTTATCCTTCTAGAACTTCGAGCCAGAGGAGATTCGACAGACTCCTTGAGAACATTGAAGCAGGTATTTTTCGAAACACTCGCTCGAGGTCACGACAATCGGCTTCATATTCTTCTGATTCCGACATTGGAGGTCGACAATTTCCTGAATGTGATACTAACAGTGTAGACTCGATCTGCACAAAGGTCTATACTGATCCCTCAGTAGCACCCAGAGAAATGGGAGTCTATGCCATCAGAGACGAACATGAAGAAGCTTCCCCGTCAGGGAGTACTGAGCAGCGCATCGCTGTACTGGAGACATCACTGAAAGAGATATACTCCATGATGGAGAATATGCACCAGATGATGCTGACTCAACATGCAGCTGCCATAGCTCAAGAATTAGTTCCTCCAACTCAACTGCGTGTGGGGGTGGATATCCCACCATCCAACACAAGCCAAGAGCCGACTCCAAATCAAAAGTCAACGGCTCCTCCACCTTTGAACCAGGAGATTGTATTTCCTCCTGTTGGAGTTACAATACAACTGACCTCTCACCCCTCTGCGGTCCCTTTCCCAGCTGAAGATCCGATGCAGGCAGTGCGAGAATTGAAAGCCCAATTTGACACATTGAAACACAAGGATCAACTCAAGAAGTTGGGCATCAACCAACCTTACAGCTATCTGGGACGAGATACCTTTCCCTCCAAAATACAAACCATGGGCTATGGTTTTGTTTGAGGGAAAGACGTCACCAAGTCAATACATGAACTACTTTAGTATGATGACGGTGTTGCTGCAAGAAAATGATGCCCTTCTCACTCGAGTATTTAAGGGATGTCTGTCTGGCGTAGCCTATCAATGGTATCGTAGTCTGGCGGACAATTGCATTACTTTATTCAAAGATTTCAAGCATCTGTTCTTCGCTCGATTCTACGACGGAGGGATGGACATGTCTATGTCCTCACTCATCGAAGTAAAGCAGAAGGAGAAATAGAGCGTTCGTACTTTCATTGAACGTTTTCGTCAAGCCACTTTGCAGATGCCTCTCGGAGTTCCGGATTCAGCCTTGATGGACATTTGCAGGAAGAACCTGCTTCCACTGATCTCGATGTTCACATGACCATATCAGTTTCATGATTGGCCCTCGTTTATCATTTCAGCGGTTGCCGCTGAAGACAACAGTCGGAAGGCGCGTGATAACGGAATCATGATCTCCACCTCTGACAGAGGAAAAAGGTCATCTTCCAATAGCGACCATCCTCGTGGTTCCAAAGGAAAAGAATCTCTGGCGATCAACACGTCCAGACAACATGCTCCTGGGACTACGTAGACAAAACCTGGGACTTCTAGACCCATAGAAGAATATTCTTTTGATGATGATGACATTCCGAGCATATTCGACTTTCTAGTCAAAAGTGGCAAGCTCACCCTCCCCGAGATAAAAAGGCCTAATAAAGTCGGCAGTGCCAACAACCCTAAGTACTGCATTTTCCATAGGTATGTACATCACCCTACCAAGGCGTGTTATATACTAAAAAGGAAAATCTAGGAGTTGATTGATGCCAAGGCCATCACTCTGCGCAACAGTGAGAAGACGGTCACTGCCAACATAATCTCTCTCCAATTCGGCGATCTGCCCCCTCAAGAAGTCCCGGATGGTGTTGTACCTATTCCCCGAACGATGATGAACATTGTTAATCTCCCTCCGGCCAGGGGTCAAAACCATGACTTGGCACCCCTAACTACCCAGCGTGGTGAGATTATGTGGGTTCATCCCGACTTGGTGTCTGAGATTGAGGAAGAGACTCAAGCTGCTAAGGCTAAGTCCCGGAAGAACTCAAGGCGCAAACCATGCTATATGGTTGCAATATCCTCGACATCAGATGAAGAGGCTTTGGCTACCAGAACCCGTTCAGGGAAAGCCTACCTCAAGGACTATGGAGGAAATTAGGAAGAATCAACGGCAGACGCTTCAGTTGCCAAACTTCCAGAGCCCGAACATGTCATACCAGAGGCAGGTCCTTCTAGACCGACTTCGGCAGACAAGGGCAAACAAAAAGAAGTTCGTTTTGACAAACCTTTGAAGAACATTCAAAATAAAGGTTTGGACAAACTATATAACTTTGACATCCTGGCCCAATTGGCTAACACTCCAGCCAGACTGTCCATTTTTGAGCTACTCAGACTTTCCAAAGACACTCGTCAAGTCCTGAGTGAAGCTTTAATGCAGCGGATGTATGCTTAACTCAGCTTAAGTCCCCCAACAAAGAGCCTGTGGCATGTCCTCAATGCCACGGTGTGATGGAAGTGGTCCCTAATATCACTTTCACTCAAGAAGACATGCTGTTGAAACATAACAAGCATGACAGGCCCCTCTATTATACCGGATACGTCGGTTCCATAGAGGTAGACTGGATTCACATAGATCCGGGATTATCGATCAGCATCATCCCTCATAGTCTGCTCAGACCACTGAGAATTCCTACAAGCGAGCTGGCTTATACCACCACTATAATTGTGGGCTTCAACGCCAGAAAAAGCAAACCGCTGGGGAAGATTCATCTATGGATCCAAATTGGTGACCTTAGATCAGTGGCTACCTGCTACATCATTGATTCAGAAGTGTCCTACAATATTTTGCTAGGCAGACCATGGATCCACGATCATAATATTGTTCCTTCCACTCTACATCAATGCTTCAAATATATAGACTCCTAAGGGACAGTGAAGACAGAATTTGCTGATCTCAACCCGTTTAAGGGAGTTGAGTCCTACTACTCCGATGCCATGTTGTAAACCCATGACTACATGAAAGAAGTGTCGGGCAAGACAGAGGAGGAATCCCACCGGGAGCCAGAAAAGCTATCTGCTGAGCAGCCTCTGTCAATTCCGGTGAAAGGGCGGACTACCCGTCCGAAAGTCATGGAACCCATGGCTATCCTCTTGAACAAAACCAAATCAGGAGAAGGAAGTGATCCCCTAGTAATCACTCTGAACCAGAAACCTCCACCATTGGTCATCAACCTTCGGCGCAGCATGCAGCCGACTGATGTAAATACAACCAGGAACGTGGTTTCCGACGATAATAAAGATTCCCTTTTCCAGTATTCTGACGCTCAATTTCCAAATCAGGAATACTCCCCTTATAACGGTATAGAGCCTATAGCACAAAAATTCCTGGAAGCTATAGACTCCTATCATCCGTACATGTGGGAGGTAGCGTCAACATCTAATGTCATCACGACATATGGGTCACACGAAGATTCTATCTTTATTGTCCCGCCTACTCATAAAGATCAGCATCCAATAGTCTTTGGCCGCATGCGGAGCAGACCGATTGAACAAGAAGATTCTTATGAGTCTGATATTGGGAAAATGCAGGTTCATAGATATAGCCCACAAGCCTTGAAAATTATGCAAAGCATGGGTTATGACCTGAAGACAGAGCCAGGCCTCAACTATGGAAAAGGCAGGCGAATGCCACTGTACGATGATCCCTACCATCAACGAACGCACTTTGGGTTAGGGTATACCACATCTCTGGCAACTTTTGAGTCAAGCGAGGATACCATTTCCTCTTCTCAGGATGATTCGTCATCCTCAGACTCATATGCTGGTCTCGAACGAGTATTGTCAGCAAATACGGTATTGACAGATTCTCTCAAAGCAGACGAACAGGAATCTGAATCGTTTAAAAATAACTCCTGGGCACAGCAAATAGATACGCAATGAGAACTCCGGTTCGAGCAAAGAGAACCGTCCACTGAAGATAAAGTTATCCAAGTCAATATTGGGGATGAATCTTCACCGAAGCCGATATTTATCAGTAACAATCTTTTCCCAACAGAAAGGAAAGAGATGATCCAACTGATAAAAGAATATATTGACGTCTTTGCGTGGAATTATAAGGATATGTCAGGTCTTGATCCAAAAGTGGTTACTCATAAGCTCAACATACTGCCCAATTCAAAACCTGTAAACCAGCACCAACGCCGATTCCGCCCGGATATGATGGATGCCATTGAAGCTGAAATTAAGAAGTTGATAGCCTGCGGGTTCATTCAGGAAGAACAGCATCCTGATTGGGTAGCTAATGTTGTCCCAGTTATAAAGAAAAGTGAGAAAGTGCGCGTTTGTATCGATTACCGAGATCTCAATGCGGCTTGCCCCAAGGATGATTATCCTCTTCCCATCACAGATGTCATGATCAACAATACTTGCGGCTTTGAGCGCATGTCTTTTATGGACGGATTCTCGGGATACAATCAGATCAAGATGCATCCTAAAGACGAGAAGTATACTGCCTTCCGTACACCACTGGGAGTATATTGCTACACAGTCATGCCCTTTGGATTGAAGAATACCGGGGCTACATATCAGCGAGCCATGAGTAACATATTCCATGAGCATCTACACAAAACAGTAGAGTATTACGTAGATGACATCGCTGTCAAAAGCTACCTTAAGGCTAATCACATCCAAGACTTGAAGACGGTGTTCGAGTTGATGCGCTAACACCAACTCAAAATGAACCCTACGAAGTCCTTTCTCGGTGTATCTAGTGGCAAATTCCTGGGATTTGTCATTATCGCCAAAGGCATTCAAGTCGACATTGATAAAGTGAAAGCTATCCTAAAAATGCGACCACCTCGTAATCTGAGGGAACTCAGGGGATTTCAAGGTCATCTAGCTTATATCAGGAGATTTATATCCAACCTTTCTGGGAGATGTCAACCTTTTTCCCGCCTGATGAAGAAAGGTGTGTCCTTTGTATGGGATGAAGCCTGTCAGCAAGTGTTTAACGATATCAAATGCTACCTCACCAATCCTCCAGTTCTGGTGCCTCCCATTATAGGAAGACCATTTTTGCTGTATGTTCGAGCAATAGATCATTGTTTGGGAGCTCTCCTCGCACAAAAGAACAATGAAGGTCATGAACAGGCTATCTACTACTTAAGCAGAATAATGATTGGAGCTGAACACCGGTACAATCCAGTGGAAAAAGAATACTTGGCCTTAATGTTTTCTATTCAGAAGATGCGACATTACGTGACGGGCCAAACTATTCACATCATCTCCAGGATCAATCCTATGCGGGTGCTGATGAACAAGCCGAGCATCCTTAATTCCCGACTTACGACTTGGGCGATGTTACTGACACCGTATGATATGGTGTACGTCCCTCAGAAGTCCATAAAGGGTCAAGCCTTGGCTAATTTCATAGCTGCTCATCCAATTCCAGAAACCTCCAAGCTATACGAGGATATTCCCGACGAAGTTATAGAATATAATTCTGCAATGGAAGGTGATACGTGGAAGCTATTCTTCGATGGTGCCTCTCGAACTGGTCCCAAAGGAAACGTGGTTTCAGGAGTAGGAATTGTTCTGGTAACTCCTGATAAACTCGTTATCTACCGAGCTTATTCTCTTAGCGAGCCCTGCTCTAATAATGTGGCATAGTATAATGCTCTACTAATCGGGCTTCAAATCGCTAAAGAATTAGAGGTCGAATACCTAGAAGCTTTTGGTGATTCCCAGCTGATCGTCAATCAGGTCAGGGGAGTATATGAAGTCCGCAATCCAGACCTCATTCCTTATCACCAAGCAACGGTCGAGATAGCCATGTCTTTTAAAGGATTCTTTCTAGAACATGTGCCTCGATCTCAAAATCTGGAAGCTGACGCTCTGGCCAGTTTAGCTGCAGATCTGGCTATTCCTATAAGAAGGCAGAACTCGATGATCCTTCTCAACAAAGATCTATTCTGTATGAAAAATAACTTTCACCTGAAATGCAGCTATGCCGTTAACACGGTTCCTCCTAAGAGAGACTGGAGAAGTCCCTTTATAGATTTTGTGGCATACGAAATCTTACCAGAGGATCCTAAAGAAGCAGTGTCTATCAAGAGAGGATCATTACGCTTCTACTTTGATGCTTCTTCACAGAGTCTATATCGTCGAACATACGATGGACTACTGCTACGATGTCTCTCCGATGATAATGCAAAGCAGGTTATCCGTGAAGCTCACGATGGTGTATGTGGAGCACATCAACCCGGTCCTAAGCTACAGGATCGTATCAGGAGGATGGGCTACTATTGGCCTACTATGATTGCAGCTGCAATAAAATATGCAAGACAGTACAAAGCCTGTCAGGTTCATGCGAATTTTATACATCAGCCTTCTGAGTATCTACATCCTACCATTGCATCATGGCCCTTCGAAGCATGGGGTATGGACATCATTGGTCCGATTCAACCGTCATCTTCTAGAGGACATCGGTTCATATTGGCTATCATCGATTATTTCTCTAAATGGGCGGAGGCGATCCCCCTTGCTGAGGTAAAGACATCCAACGTGATCAGCTTTATCAAGCAATATGTCATTTATCTCTTTGTGATTCCCCGAAGGATAATCCATGACAACGGGCCTCAATTCATTAGCCAAGCTTTTCACTAATTTTGCGATAAAAATCGGATACAAAATATGGCCTCTACGGCATATAAGCCAGCTGTTAATGGTTTGGCGGAAGCCTTCAACAAAACCATTATCAAACTCCTGAAGAAGTTCGTCTCTTCGAACAAAAGAGATTGGAATAAAAAGCTCGGAGAATGCCTCTGGGCATACCGCACAACGGTACGAGCACCGACAGGTTGTACCCTATTCTCATTAGTCTATGGGTAAAGTTGTTCTCCACATCGAAATCCAAATCCCGTCGCTCAGAATAGTAGTGTCTAATGAGTTGACTCAGGAAAAGAATGATCTATTAAGGCTTCATGAGCTAGAAGGATTAGATAAGAAATGCCTTCAAGCTCAACAGCGCATTACATTCTACCAGGCACGCATTTCCAGAGCTTTTAATCAAAAAGTGAAGGAAAGAGTGTTCAAAGTTGGTGAGCTAGTTCTAGCTGTGAAAAGGCCAATGGTCATTACACACAAGAGTAAGGGTAAATTTTAGCCTAAATGGGAGGGCCCTTATGTGATCGAGACGACGTTCTCAAATGGCGCTTACAGATTAGCCAAGCCTAACAGAGACCTGCTAATGGCTCCTATCAATGGTAAATTCCTGAAGAAATACTATGCTTAATCTTCCTTGTTTAAGCGGAGTATGGTGAAGATCTCATTCTGACGATACTACGTACAAAATCTAGTTGGACCATATTGTATCATGTTCTTATGACCTCTGAATAGATATATATAACTAATTTGGAACTTCAAAACCTATCACGTCCATATTACCTCTGATAGTGTTTTATATAAAATTTAGTTGGATCATATTATATCATGTCCATATAACCTCTAAATAGATATGTCCAACTGAAGCTTACCGAAAGTATATCAAGTCCATATTACCTCTGATATCACTTTCACCCTAGCCTATCATTTATATTCAAAAAATGATGGTTCCACCAAAGTCAGATAAAGTCACTTTATTATCTCCAGAAAGAGCAAGTTACATATAAAAGCAAAAAAATACATTATTTGGGAGGAGCAATCAAATCATGAATCTGTTGTGCCAGAGCGGCCATCCTCTCATTCCTGGAGTTCAAGACATTAGCGCGAGCCCGCTCCAACCTTGCCTCCTCATTGTTCAAGACAGATAGTTCGGACCTAGCCTGAACAAAACCGGCGCAGGTGACTCCTGCATTTGCCAAGTTCTGCTGAGCTGTATCCAGTCGGCCTTTCACCACATCTAGACCTGCCGATGACTAGAGAGCCCACTCCTTTGCCTGAGCGAGTTTAGCTTCCAGTTTGCGGACCCTCGCTTCATTTCCTTCATGTTCGGCCTGGCATTTTGTTTGAAGAGTAATAACCTCCTCCAAAATGGCTTTTCCTGCCTCCATCTCTCGCCATTGAGACTGGATGGAATTGTTCAGAGACTCCATCTGGCTTAGCGGTCAAGGAGTCATACTCAGCCTGAATCATCTCATCGACATTGCCTCGAGATAGTTGCAAATACTCATTAATGGGTTGTTCTAAATCATTAACTATTTGCTCTAGCGCATTAGCTCTTTCAATGTCGTTGAAATATCTAATCTGCGCTATGCTGAGATTGGAGGACAACTTCAGAGCCTCGAAGCCTAGATTCTTCTCCAGCACCATCGATATCAGCGTTTTCAAAGTGATGTAGAAAATGCTACTATACTGCTCAACTAGCATGGCAAAATCCGAATGGACGCTGGGAGTGGCTGCGATATCGGTGAATCTCCCTCCAGGAATGACTACAGAGGATGTTGCCACAGTCGTTGCCTCTACAGGTGGCGCTACAAAAGAATGAGCACCAACAACGGTCGAAGCTGCTGGCATGCTCGAAAAAGGAGGCACAGTCGAGACTACAGGCTCATCCTTCTCCGATATTATTTGTACTGGTGACAAAACAGCACCCGAAAATGTTGTGGGCGAAGGGTCGACAGATTCAAAGTGTGCCCCTTCAAGATCGAACACCGCTATTTCATCGACAGGATCCACAGCAACATTAAAGGTGGCGTCGACTCCGTCCTTCCCTGAGATGTCCTCCCCTGAAAAGAAGACAAGAAAATTAGTATCAACTTGATGTTAATTTTCCTAAAAGAGGCGTAAAGACGACATTTACCCATGACCGATGGTATATATGTCGCATCCGCAGCCAGTACAGCTAAATCATTTCTTAATGATGCTAAGCGAGCTGTCATACCTAGGGAAAGGGGTGCACCAATTGACGTTGAAGGATAGTCCTCCAAGTCTTCACCAAGATCCACTTGGGGCTTATCGGGTGGAATTTCACTGGAAATACTTACAGACGAAGTAGGGGTTACTCCCATTACTGGTCTGGATAAAGATATCCTTATTTTGCTCAGCCTCGTAGGCGATCTCGCAGCACTACCTGAAGCAGTAGTAGCAGCAGCGACCACGGGCAAAGAATCTCTGGCACTGCCGACCGAAACTATGGAGGTTCCCTCTCTAAAAGGCGAAGGAACTCTTATCAAAGAATCATCCCCAACCGGGGAAACGACAGGCTCGTTCCTAGGAGCCTCCCTAGAGGAAATCCTTTTCGGACCTTTGGCTATCCTCTTCTTGTGAGGGGAAGGCTCTTTCAGAGTAGAGGCCTTCCTTTTATGGGGGATAACGAAAGGCTCTGCAGGCGGAGCTATTAAGCCTCTCGGTATTGTCATCAAAATTTCGTCTGCCCCAGTGGTGTCTATATTCTCATCCGAGGAAACAGACGGAACATCCACCCTTCCACTGGACCTATGAGAGGGCATTCTAAAACTTGCACGCATATCAAAATCGTGATGGAAGGTGTTGATGGATGCGTAGAACTGCGCGTATGAATGAAGGATGCACAGCTCCATGGAAAGAGAAATAGCGGGCACAGCAAAAGTTGCACCAGTACAACCCGTGATAAAGTACCGCCACCCTCTGGCCCCATCAATAAGTCCACCTCTGGACTTGATGCTGGTAATGGCATTTCCCGCATGCAATTGGTCATACCCAAACTGCTTGGCGAACCAACTGGGCAGATAGGGCTCCAAGAAGCAATGATCATCACTCCTGTATAGCAAGTGGGAAGGTCTAATACAGACCAACCAGTAGAAGGCTTCAGGAGAAAGAATGGTTCTCCCATGACCTTCATCCTTGAGCTTCCTCCCCTGCTGATTGAGGTGTACAGGGGGGAACGATACAGAAGATCTTCCAGCTGTGGGCTACGTTTAACGTCCGCCGGCAATCTGTGACAGTCGCCACGTTTCAAAAGGAATTCTTGTAATTCAACAAGAAGATATTTCCTGAACTGCTGGCGGAACCAGGAGACATCACCCGAGCGTTGTGAAGAACCAACCATCCCATCAGATACAAGAATGGTAGTTCCACCATAGGAAAGATTTCATCCTGCATCTCATCAGCGAGCAATCCGTCAGTAAGGGCCCTCAGGCCTGCTTGTATCCTACATATCATAGCAGATAGCAAGCCCAGTCTTGCTCCAAACACCAAACGTATTGCGGGCCATAAAGTGTTGCGATGGATGCGATCTGCAGACGTGATGCCCGGCACTATCCAATGATGTAGCCAGATGGAGAGAAAGCCAGCCAATTGAGCTTCCCTTGATAGACGCTTTCGACAATGCCTCATATAACTGAAGGCTTTTGTACCTGCAGGGCAACCCCCTATCTCCTCCTCAAGAACATAATCCGGAGCCCCTGCATCTTCGATGAGGTTGCCGACTGTGTCAGCATTGAGGGCCTATCTCGGCTATCTACCACCTTGTCCGGCTTAGCATTTCTAGCCTGGTAGAAGAAGAGGTATGTTGCCTACTTGTTGGTGTGAGCCAAATCAGATAGCTCCTGGTAAAAAGTGGTGCAAGCAAGGTAGTGGCACATCAGCTCCTGATACACCGCCACTGCCCGAGGGTTTGTATCCCTCAACTCCCTGTTTGTAGGGACATACTCCTCATAAGGAACGTCCCCCATTGGTAGCTTTGAAACCTCTGCCATCCCGTGAAGGGCTAAGCCCAACTCCCCCAGCGGAGTGGCAAAAGTCCCAGTGAGCAAATTGTATCGCTCCATCAAGGCTAAGAACAAGTTAGGGTTGAGAGGCAACCCAACACTTGTGGCACTCATGGTCGCGAACAAGCCAATTCTTTCCAGCTCTATTTGGAAGTGCTTCAGGGCCCAAGTAGTCAAACTGGCCCATCGAAGGTTCCCCGGGCTAAGCCATCCACTGGTCCGAGGATTGACTCTGGGGTACATTCCTCCCTGTCCCTTGAATTCGTTGCAGAAGGTCGATATCTGAACAGGATGGACCAGCGAAGTGTCCTCACTCGGGACACTACCCGGCAGTAATCCCCTAAAGGGCACAACAGGGCCTGTAGGATGGCTCATATAAGATCCCCGGTCGCCTCCCTTGTTATATAAAATCTTCCCCGGTCGGCCGTGAAGATCTGGAGTCAGCACCCACACCATCTTCCTAGGATGTGTAGCATGAAAGAAAGCCGAAATAGGGTAATCCCGGGGCATCTTCGGCAAATACATCACCGTGCCCTCAGCAGTGAACACCCAGTCCTCCTTCTTGGGCTTGGTCTGGGATTGCTTGTCAATAGCATCCCCAAATAAGAAACCTGGTTTCTTATACTCCGTCCCGTCAATGTATGTCAGGGGCTCCCCACTGATCATACTCAGCAGCATGCGCTCTCCTTGGGACGATATCAGGGTTCCCCTCTTTTCAGGATAGTTTACTCCAGAAATGGGGAATGTCGCATGCGAAAAATCCTCCAGATAATTCGAGTTCAGCATCCCGACAGCGGATCCTATTACCTCAGCCAGAAGAGGGATCTGCAAGTCCACTACAAAATGCAAGGGAACAAGTTAGTTTCTACACTAGACGTTACACTCTTGCAGTTTACTCCAAAAGATTAACAGTATGAGTTTTTTACGCCAGACTGCAAAAAATTAAATTTTACGCAGGAATCTATTTTCCGGTACGTAAAATTCAAGGTTGGCAGTATACGCCAGACTGCCAAAATTTTAGCTTTTACGCCGGAATTTTCATCCTGCGCGTAAAACCCAAAATTGGAAGTGTGCACCAAATTTCGACAGTCCGTGCTTTTAGGCCAAATTGCGAAATTATGGAGTTTTTACGCTCACACATTAGGAATGTGGGTGTAATGATAAAACATCTCTATGCATCATCTTCCTCGAGGTGGCTCTCAGCACCGAAGATAACCAAGCACGTTCACGTACAACGTGTGCGAAGGGTTTTTCTCTTCCCAAAAATTTTACCTAGGACGTCCGGAGCACGGCTCGACGGAGGGGCGTCGTGAGGGGCATCGTGTTCCGATCGAGGCGCGTTCAGCCTAATGGGAGTTGCTCGTGCCTGAGCAGAGGAGCGAGAAGAAGAGACAACTTTCTTTCCCTTAGTGGTGGAAGCGTGTTTCGGTGCTATTGCTAAAACTCAGAGTGCTCAAAGAATAAACGAAGAAGAGTTCTCGAAGAGACGAAGTTTTTTTGCAAAAGACAGATAAAAGGTTTCTTCTCTGAAGGCCTTCGGCTATTTATAGAGTTCGGATAACTCTTCGAATTCCTAACTAAATCTGATATTTAATATTCGGTTATGATTTGGTGCCACGTCAGCCTATCATTTGAAAAAAGAAGACGGACAGTCAGTGATCCAGATTCTACGTGCAGAGCAGATCTATGATTTTACGCTCAAGAGCTTTTACGCTCAAGAGGCTACAAATCTACGGTTTTACGCTCAGAAGCTATAAATCTATGGTTTTACGCCCGGATGCTTTTATGCTCAGTAGCTTTTACGCTCGAGAGGCTACAAACCTACGGTTTTACGCTCAGAGGCTAAAAATCTATGATTTTATGCCCGGATGCTTTTATGCTCAGCAGCTTTTATGCTCAGAGGCTACAAATCTACGATTCTACGCTTAACAGCTACAGATGGCCAATTGCAAGGGTTTACGCAGAAATGCTCCTTCTTGGCTATAAAATATTCTAAGTGCCCAAAACACACAGAGTTCAACATTAAAGATGACTCTTCTTCTTGGGTCGATTGGAAGTTCAACAGAAGTCCAGTCTTCTACACAAGTTCAAATATGGCCTGTTTGACGGCTATTTCTTGCCCTATTTCAAGGGACTTTCAGGAAAACATTCTTGAAGATAATAGTCTGAACAAGAATTCTTCGTATCAGAGAAGTGATAGTTCAGAAATTCTATGCGACTCCTCGTTCAAAACAGCATGACAGTTTGGATATTTCCACTTAAGTGCTAAGAAGCTTCTTTCTACGCGTCTTCAATTACGCGTAAAAGACGGGACAAGATTAGATACTTTTTATCAGAGTCGGCATAAAGTTATCCAGACGTGCCGAAGCTGCACATATTCAGACTTCCTCACAGCAAATATGGCAAATTATCATATGCGTAAAAGAAGATAATTTTTATTAATCATGATTACATATGATGGAAATCCAGTTTACAAAGGGTTTTTCATCTTCATGATTACATATGATGGAAATCCTTTTTCTATAAAGGGTTTCTCATTTTCATTTAAGATCGCACCAAGAATCTGCTGAGCCAGGTCATCATATTGGTGGAGATCTTTTTTGTCTTCTACAGCAGTTAATCGGCTTCTGCGGCCGATTAACAAGAAAATGATTAATGGTGGGAGGATACACAACTGGGCGTGTATCAATTACACAAACCTACCCTCCATACGCCATGGCAGATTGTGTTGGGGGTTCAGACCCAACTCAATACTGTAAGACAGGTCCAGTCTGCCTACCATCGTCCAATGCCGTGATGGGAGAAAATACAGCTTGCAAGCTGTGTGGTCGAATGAGACCCTTCCTCTCTCCTGGACGAATCGCCATATAAAATTGTTGATCATCCCGAGCAAAGGAAGCTATGATATCCTTCCATGATCCATCGTTGCAGAGGATATTTGCTCGAAGATGCCTCTTTTTACGGCTCCTTATATACTGGAAGAACATGATCTTCTTCTTCCTCAAGTCAGCAAGACGAACATCGGCAACCATCTCTGTTGTGGTGAAGGAAGTGTGGGAAGAATAGGTTAACTCGTGAATATTTGCCGACAAATTCCTGAATATTTGCCGAGAAGTCAGCCTCGCGGAACGAGTCAGGTTTGACCGTTTTATGCTTCATTCAAAGTGTTTCAAATTACGAGGAATTTGAAAACTTTGAAGGGGGTCTTGTAGAAGCATGAAAATTACGCTAAGCAGTTATACGCGTAAATCCCTCAACATGCAGGAAGCCGCGTACAGCAGAGCTCCAGCATTGGGCGGCGTAAGACATGACTTCAGAGCCATTGGCGTACAACAGAGCTTCAACGCTATTCAGCATAAAATATAGCTCAAGAACAACCCGCATAATGCAGCATTTCCAGACTACTTTGGCGTACAACGGTTGCTACATCGCCACTACGGCGTAAAACTTGTCCGCTTTTAATGCAGCAGGAAGTTGTACGAGGAACGCCTCATATTCCTTGAATGAACCTGTCAGATAGTACAATGAACCTGACTCCTGACAAAGAGTACTGCACGACTATCAAGAGGACGGCTGTAATGATGACTCTGCACAGAACCCCAGATTATCGTTTAGTAACAAAACCTTGATATAAGACGTCGTTTACGCATTCAAGGAATACGCTGCCTATTTTCACACAGGCAGACATGAGCTTTTACGCTCAGGACGAGACAAAGCTGACCGCCACGTCAAAAGCTGCGCTTCGTACAGAACTCGAGGCATCTGCAATTAATGCGCGAGATGGGGGCAGATCTCTGCATTTAATGCCCGAGATTTTGTTCTATTTCCAATGACTGGGTGAGCTATAATTAGGGCTAATACGTCCGCATCTCCATCCCTGCATATTACGCCATTAGGCTATTTTCAGCTATAGGAGTACGCCGTATGTTATCTCCTCGAAATATGCCAACCTGGCTATTTTCAACTATAGGAGTACACCGTATGCTATCTCCTCGAAATACGCCGACCTGGCTATTTTCAACTATAGGAGTACGCCGTATGCTATCTCCTCGAAATATGCCAACTCAGGCTATATTTGCAAAGGTGAGTGACAAGACCATTCGGCCCAGAATACGCTCAAGACCTCAGTCAACGAAGGATTATTGGCTATCTCTACACCGGCTACCTATTCGTACAGCATCAAGCTTCTACAGCTACTTGGCTTCTACGTCAACATGACAGCCATTGGGCTTCTATGCCTACATGTCAATTATTAGGCTTCTACGCCTACATGTTAGCTATTGGGCTTCTACGACTACATGTCAGCTATTGGGCTTCTATGCCTACATGTCAGCAATTGGACTTCTATGCCTACATGACAGCTATTGGGCTTCTACGCCTATATGATAGCTACTGGGCTTCTACGCCTACATGACAACTATTGGGCTTCTACGCCTATATGTGTCATGCCCCAGTCCCAAAATCTATGGGACCAGACACGTGGCAATGGCCAGCTGGTACGACTTCGTAGGGCTTTCCAATTTATTGGACCCGACGAAGTGCACTTACGCTGTCCATGGTCAAGTGATCCAAGTAATAATCTATTTCTAATATACAACAACTAAATCTAAATCTCAATCCAGGATAAGTAATCTCAAGAAAGAACGATACGCATCATCAGTCTGCAGCCCAATAATACATCCGCTCGAATAGACCAGGAGAACAATATAGGTCTATAAATACTAGGCAATAAAAGCAGAATAAAATGGAAAGTAGTACATAACTGAAATAGCTGGAAATATAAATATACCTGCAATGATGTCCACACTCTAATAGATCAAGTATCCTGCAACTGCACAAACAACCTGGAAGGGATCCAAGTCCTCAGAGGGACGTAACAAGATACAAAAATACATGCCATAAAGTAAATACTGAATAAATAAAACGGGGGGTGTGCTAACCATCTAAGTGAATGCAATTTGAGGACAACTTGAGTGTATGGGAATGTGTAGGCTAGACATATGCTGACGTAATTCACCAATCGTGACAACCGGCTAGTGTATGCCATATATGCCCCCTATAACACGGGCACCTGATAACGTCCATCTCCGAGGAGCATGGTATCTGAAATAGTATAACGTCCAACGTCCTTTAGAGTGTGGTATCTGCAACGTCCATCATTCCGAAGAATGAGGTATCTGTATATGTATAACGTCCAACACTCTAAGGGACGTGGTATCTGCAATATATATACGTCCGTATCACTCTTTCGAGTGCGGTATCTGTATAAAGGAGGTGGGTGTCCCATACGTCTACTAGTCGTCCTCCTCGCCCAATGATCTATGCATGTCGTATCCACAACACGCGTCAGCTACTACGCCTCGGCGTCGTAACTCTGGCTCATAGTCTATCGTTAGAGCAAGGATCCATCCCTACAACCAAACAAGAACAGGGATGGGACCATCGCACCACGCTAGTCTATGCTCCACCTACTAAATAACTGCTAGTCTGCTAACATGCATCACTATTAGCAGTTACACCCTATCCGTCGCACGCCTACACGTACAGGTGGCCAACCACATACGCAGGACCGTGCCCTACATGAGACTCACAACACGTGTACGAGATGTGTCAAGGCCTGGGAGTCATACCAATAACTCCACAACTTTAGGTGGGACTACTAGACACTAAGTCAGACACAAGTCCTAACGTCAACGCATTCGTTGACTGCACCCGAGTTTCTCTCAGACGCGCACAGTTATAATATCTAAAATAATGAACAGGCAGCTAAAATACAGAAAATTAAACAGTATAACAAGGCAAGGTATACTTGCCTGCGCGAGGCTGCTGATGAAGGGGATCTGGTACCGCGTCCAAGTCCTCAGGTCCCGTAGTACCTAGAGATGAGATACAACTCAATGATCAATGATCTATTCTACGCCAAACAGGGATGCGACATGCATCTACACCTAAACTCAGTCTCAGCTATGACTCACAGGGACAAGACACTAGGGGGGTTGACCACAGTTGACTATCGATACGATAGTCAAAACATCTAGTCATCAGTACCATATCATCAAGCCATCCTCAAAACACAGTTTATGATTTTAATTTCTTCATTTCCTATCGTTGTTACCAGTCACCAGGTGTCTCCCTAAGTTAATCACCTTAAATTTCCAGTTTCTAAATTACCGATCATACTAGTCCTCAATCAGTCATTCCCCTACTGTCCTTACTAATCATACATTTAAATTTAGCATTTTACACTACACATAAATCCTTCATCAATCCCGTGCTCCTCGGTGTTCATCATTGTTCAGTCAATTCAGAGCCTTGTTTCTCCTCAAATTAATTCTCTGCAAATAAATTAGGATTTTACCATCATGTAATATATTCATAAAAACTCGTCAAAATCAAATCCCAAACCTCCGTGCAAATCGTTAAAGTTCATATTAATTTACGTAGACATAAACCCTAACCTACATTTAACCCTATTCTTAAGTCTTCATAATTAACATTCACCTTAATCGTCATTTGCCTTAGTCCATATTTACCTTAATCACTTTATTAACACATGATTATTTATATTACACCACAACTACACTACCATTTTAAACTCAAATACTAGCTAATACACACATAACTATATATAACCTCAATCCCTACACAACACAATGCATGAATATAAAGAGAGGGGGAGTAGTATACCAAAGTGGCCGGAGCGAGGTGGTGCTGGGGGTGGCCGGAGAGCGGCTGTCGAAAGGGTGTCAATGATAGTGGTAGTGGTGGTGGTGATGTAACCGGACAGAGAGGAGATATGGGGCTGAATGGGGTGGCCGGAGAGGCGCTGTCGAGCTCAGCCGGAGTAGTGACGGAGGAGTCGGCCGGACGAGGGAGTCAGGGGAAGTCTGAAGTCGGAGAGGGAGCTTGTGAGTTGGCAGCAGGCGGTCATCAGACTGCACTACACAGCACAGCGGGTCATCGGACTCGGAGCTGCACTGTACAGCGGGTCATGGAGCTCTTAGCCGATCGGGAAAGGCCGGAGCAGGCTGCAATGCTCGACGGAGCGGGCTGTAATGCTCGGCGGAGCGGCTGCAGAGGTCGCCTGAGCGGGGTGGACGAATCTGGCCGGAGCGGGGGACTGCTCCGGAGCTGCGCAACGGCGGCGGGGACAGCTGCTCAATGGGCTGCACAGCCGGCGGCAAGAGCCGTTCAGTGGCTGGTCGGAGATGAAGCTCGCACCGGTCGGGGACACAGTCGGTCGGGTGGCTGCACCGACCGTCGGTCGGTTGATGCACAGCGGCGGAGGACGCACAGCCGGCGAGCTGCTATGGAGTCGCCGCGGGGGATGACGACGGGTCAAAGATGACTCAGTGGCCGGCCGGAGAGATTTTCCAGGAAGGAGATAGGAAGAAGAATAAGGAAGAAGGATAAGGAAGAAGAAGAAATGAAGAAGGAGAAGAAGTGGGAATGGTGTTCGGCTGTGAGGGAAGAAAGAGGGAGGAGAGAGAGAAAAGGGGGGGTTCAATGTATTGGGGTTAGGGCCTGCTTGGAAAAATGTGTAGAAAGAGGCATTAAATAGGGGAGGTGATGTGGGGATGTGTGGTGATGATTGACCCAATCCAAATGGGTGGTGAGGATTAACCATGAAAAAAATAGTTTCTTCATGCATATGAGAGGGAGGAGGGATGTTGACTTGGTCGAAGGAGAGGGGGCTTCTCCATTTGACCTAGACCAATGAGGTTAGGACACTTATTTTAAAATTTGCAACTAAGCCCCTTAAATTTGGATAATTGCACAATCACATGAAATGACGCTAAAATTTGGAGAAAAATGCGGGTGATGGTTTGTATGACGAGAGGGTGTTGGGGGTTTGGCACGGGTTAAATTTTATTGCCATCGGAATTAATTAAGGATTAAAATAGGATTAGGCAAAGCTGGTATCCCCAATTTAATTAGAATTAAATTGTCCCGCGCTTTTGAATTAAATAGGGGCACTTGGGGTCAAAATTTGGAAATGACACAAAGGTCAAAAATGATGGGGGCTTGGAGTCAGTCTTGGACCCTTTAGTTGGTCCGGCTCAACGGGTTAAGTTGGTATCTCAAAACTGAGGGTAACGACACAGGTGTCCGACACGGAATTTAAATATGGATTTTAGGATACGGGAAGTTGTGAAATTAATTTAGGGCACAACGGATTTGATTTAGTGTGACGGAAAAGTCCAGTGCCTAAATTGGCGAGTCAAGTCAGAAGTACAATAGTCCGATGGAATTTACGAGCTGATAATGGGCTCCGAATAATTGAACAAGGATAGGGTGCGCCAAGGGTTTTAATTAAATATAATAACAGGCAACACTACTCTAAACCTCAATATCTGCTTGCTAATCCAAAATTTTCCAATTCCAAACCTGTCTATCTATAGAAATAAATCGAGGGGTTTTACATTCTTCCCAACTTAGAAAAATTTCGTCCTCGAAATTAAAAGTAAGGCACGATAATAGTTAAGCGAATTTTAAAACAACTAGTAATCAAATGCCGTACGTAAATTCGTACCTTGCTCCCCAAATAAGTACGGGAACCGTTGTCAAATAGAATCCACGCACTCCCAAGTAGACTCGCCTGGTGAATGGTGCTCCCCTGCAACTCTGACCAGTCGAATAGTCTGCCCTCTCAAGTCTTCTCGCTGTGATCGAGGATCTCAACTAGTTGCTCTATGTAAGACAGACTGGCCCCGACTGTAATCTCCGAATGATCAAGCATGTGGCTAGGGTCTGCGACATATCTCTTCAGCTGCGATACGTAAAATACGTCATGCACTCCCTCTAATGATGGAGGCAATGCAAGACGGTAAGCTACTTCGCCAACACGTTCCAAGATGTCAAAAAGTCCGATGTACCTCGGACTCAGCTTGCCTCTGCCTCCGAATCTGATGGTACCATGAGTAGGCGATACCCTCAAAAATACATGGTCACCCTTCTTTAACTCCAATGGCCCACGGTACGCATCTGTCCAATGTTTCTGTCTGTCCTGTGTTGTACGCAGGTGGTTTGGAATCTGCTTGACCTTCTCCACTGTCTGTGTCACTAACTCAGGACCAAGCATCTGGCGCTCTCCTACGTCACTCTAACAAACTAGCGACCTGCATTTCCTGTCGTACAGTGCCTCATAAGGTGCCATCTGTATGTTAGCCTGGTAACTGTTATTGTAGGAGAATTTCACCAAGTGTAGGTGGTCCTCTCAAGATCCTCCAACATCAATCATGCATATCCTTTAATATCTGCATCGTGCGCTCTGACTGGCCATCAGTCTGTGGATGATATGCAGTGCTGAACTTTGAGACAAGTTCCTAGGCTCTCCTGTATAGTCCGCCAAAATGCGACGTGAATCTGGAATCACGATCTGATATGATGCTAACAGGCACTCCATGTAGTTGTACTATCTACCTCATATACATGTCAGCTAAAATCTCCGTGGACTGTCCAATTCCGAAGGGCAAGAAATATGCAAACTTTGTGAGTCTGTCTACGACAACCCAAACTGCATCCTTCCCGCTAGGGCTTCGCGGGAACCCTGCGATGAAGTCCCTGGCAATGCGTTCCCACTTCCACTCGGGAATTGGAAGCGCTGCAGTTCTCTGATATTCAGCCTTGACTCGTTGACATACCAAGCACTACGCCTCAAATCTTGCAATCTCTCTCTTCATCCCACGCTACCAGTAATATTGCTTCAACTCTCGGTACATCTTCGTACCCCCGGGATGAAATAGAATAATCGAGCTATGAGCCTCAGTCATCAACTCTTGGCGTAGCTTGCCACTCGGAACGTATAGGCGATCTCCATACCTCAATGTTCCGTCTTCATGAATCTTGAATTCCGTTTGCATGTTGGCCTCTGTCCTTTCTCGCAGTCGTCTAAATCTCGTGTCCGTAGGCAATGCTGCCTTGACCCTCTCAACCAAGTAGACTGAACCTCAAGACTGGCCATCTGTCCATCCATGCCTGGCAATACAATCTCAATCCTGAGTTCCTGAACATCCTCTAACAATTGGCGATGAGTCATAAACTACATTCGCCTTGCCAGGGTGGTACTGCAACTCGATATTATAATTTGTCATAAATTCTAGCCAATGCCTTGTCTCGTGTTGAGTTCCTTCTGCGTGTAGGCATTCTTTCGACTTTCTGTGTTTTGTATAAATCTCAACATCTGCTCTACATAAAGGTAGTGTCGCCATCGCTTTAGTGCAAATATCCCTGCAGCTAGCCCTAGATCGTGTGTCGGATAGTTCTTCTCATGAACCCTTAGTCGTCCTGATGCGTAGTCTATCTATTCTATCTAATCATAACTCATATTTGCTGAGCTTGGCGTACAGCCTCTCATGTCTCAGCGTCTCCCTCACGATCCTGAGATGCCTCTCATGCTCCTCCTGGCTCCTGGAATATACCAAGATGTCATCGATAAATACCACCATAAACTTATCCAAGTACTGGTGGGAAAATATTATTCCTCAAACTCATAAATACTGCTGGCACGTTGGTTAAAACAATCATGACTAGAAACTCATATTGTCTATACTTCGTCCGATAAGCCGTCTTTGGAATGTCCTCTCTCCGAACCTAGATCTGATGATAGCTGGATCTGAGATCGATCTTCAAGAATACATATGCGCCACTTAGCCGATTCAATAAATCATCGATGTGTGGCAATGGATACATGTTCTTTATTGTTATAGCATTTAGCGCCCTGTAATCGATACACAAGCGCACCGTCCCGTCCTTCTTCGGTACAAACAGAATGGGTGCTCCCCATAGAGATACACTAGCCCGTATGAAACCCTTATCCAAGAGATCCTCCACGACGGACCTACAACTCAACCAATCTCCTTCGGTGCTAGTCTGTAAATGGGAAAATTAACTGGCTCGGCTCTTGGAGTCAACTCTGTAACAAACTCTTTCTGTCAGGTGGCAGGCCTAAAAGATTTTCTAGAACACATCCTCAAACCCTGATATAATATGGTGGTACACTGGTTCACCTCCTGCGTTGTGTACCCCTAAGGTAGATGGGCACCATGCTCCTAGGCTCTCTGAAGAAACTCAAACTCAGGGTAATCCGGTGGTCTAAGGATGACACAATCACGACGGCAATCAAGCATTTCGCGGTATTGGCTCAACCAATCCATTACTAGGATAATGCCATAGTCTAGACTTTAACCTCGAGATAAATTTCCCTGTTCTATTTTCAACATCAATCCCCAAAAGAAAATATTTCTTTGCCTAATGTATAATTTCTATTCTCCTCAAGGTTTTCCCTAAAATTTTTTTTTTTTTTTGAATTTCTTCTCTTCGTTATTCATCTCTCCAAGTCACAAGTACAATAATGGTATCACTCAAGCACATACTAGAGTTCCTGGAATCCGATCATTATCTTCCAAATGAGATCCTAAAATTTTATCTCCTCTAGTCCATAATATCATTCCTGATATTGCTATCATATACAACCACTAGTTTCCAGCATTGGGCTATGCATTTCCTTAGATTATTCTAGGTCTTGATCAACAAACTTTCCAGCTCCTTGTACTTCCAAGATCACTGCTATCTCGAGTACGAATAGGGTACTACTGGCTCCAATTCTCTTGCCACCCTTCCATACCAGTTCTAGAATCCGAAAGAACCTATCAGCCTACCCAACTGAGGGTAACAATCTTTTCAGAGATTATTGCACAATCACGTCTTCTGCCGTCTGAACTGCGATCTTCTTCTGGAGGAATCCATCAGGCGCAAGCGTCCATCTTCCGAATAATTGGGGATGAGAAACAATGATAACGATATTGACGGAAATTGAACGAATACAAATTGGAAGTCCAAGGGCGATAATCACATACAAGAGGAGTTTTAAAATCGGTTACGGATTGAGATCTTATTCACATTAATCCTAAGTTGCAGGCTCGTTCGGTACAGTAACGTAACCAAAACGATTTGCTCTGACCTGCATGGGCCACCACTAAAACCATGTCACGCCCCAGTCCCAAAATCTATGGGACCAGACACGTGGCAATGGCCAGCTGGTACGACTTAGTAGGGCTTTCCAATTTAATGGACCCGACGAAGCGCACTTACGCTGTCCATGGTCAAGTGATCCAAGTAATAATCCATTTCTAATATACAACAACTAAATCTAAATCTCAATCCAGGATAAGTAATCTCAAGAAAGAACAATACGCATCATCAGTCTGCAGCCCAATAATACATCCGCTCGAATAGACCAGGAGAACAATATAGGTCTATAAACACTAGGCTATAAAAGCAGAATAAAATAGAAAGTAGTACATAACTGAAATAGCTGGAAATGTAAATATACCTGCAATGATGTCCACACTCTAATAGATCAAGTATCCTGCAACTACACAAACAATCTGGAAGGGATCCAGGTCCTCAGAGGGACGTAACAAGATACAAAAATACATGCCATAAAGTAAATACTGAATAAATAAAAGGGGGGTATGCTAACCATCTAAGTGAATGTAATTTGAGGACAACTTGAGTGTATGGGAATGTGTAGGCTAGACATATGCTGACGTAATTCACCAATCGTGACAACCGGCTAGTGTATGTCACATATGCCCCCTATAACACGGGCACCTGATAACGTCCATCTCCGAGGAGCATGGTATCTGAAATAGTATAACGTCCAACGTCCTTTAGAGTGTGGTATCTGCAACGTCCATCATTCCGAAGAATGAGGTATCTGTATATGTATAACGTCCAACACTCTAAGGGACGTGGTATCTGCAATATATATACGTCCGTATCACTCTTTCGAGTACGGTATCTGTATAAAGGAGGTGGGTGTCCCATACGTCTACTAGTCATCCTCCCCGCCCAATGATCTATGCATGTCGTATCCACAACACGCGTCAACTACTACGCCTTGGCGTCGTAACTCTGGCTCATAGTCTATCGTTAGAGCAAGGATCCATTCCTACAACCAAACAAGGACAGGGATGGGACCATCGCACCACTCTAGTCTATGCTCCACCTACTAAATAACTGCTAGTCTGCTAACATGCATCACTATTAGCAGCTACACCCTATCCGTCGCACGCCTACACGTACAGGTGGCCAACCACATACGCAGGACCGTGCCCTACATGAGACTCACAACACGTGTACGAGATGTGTCAAGGCCTGGGAGTCATACCAATAACTCCACAACTTTAGGTGGGACTACTAGACACAAAGTCAGACACAAGTCCTAACGTCAACGCATTCGTTGACTGCACCCGAGTTTCTCTCAGACGCGCACAGTTATAATATCTAAAATAATGAACAGGCAGCTAAAATACAGAAAATTAAACAGTATAACAAGGCAAGGTATACTTGTCTGCGCGAGGCTGCTGATGACGGGGATCTGGTACCGCGTCCAAGTCCTCAGGTCCCGCAGTACCTAGAGATGAGATACAACTCAATGATCAATGATCTATTCTACGCCAAACAGGGATGCGACATGCATCTACACCTAAACTCAGTCTCAGCTACGACTCACAGGGACAAGACACTTGGGGGGTTGACCACAGTTGACTATCGATACGATAGTCAAAACATCTAGTCATCAGTACCATATCATCAAGCCATCCTCAAAACACAGTTTATGATTTTAATTTCTTCATTTCCTATCGTTGTTACCAGTCACCAGGTGTCTCCCTAAGTTAATCACCTTAAATTTCCAGTTTCTAAATTACCGATCATACTAGTCCTCAATCAGTCATTCCCCTACTGTCCTTACTAATCATACATTTAAATTTAGCATTTTACACTACACATAAATCCTTCATCAATCCCGTGCTCCTCGGTGTTCATCATTGTTCAGTCAATTCAGAGCCTTGTTTCTCCTCAAATTAATTCTCTGCAAATAAATTAGGATTTTACCATCATGTAATATATTCATAAAAACTCGTCAAAATCAAATCCCAAACCTCCGTGCAAATCGTTAAAGTTCATATTAATTTACGTAGACATAAACCCTAACCTACATTTAACCCTATTCTTAAGTCTTCATAATTAACATTCACCTTAATCGTCATTTGCCTTAGTCCATATTTACCTTAATCACTTTATTAACACATGATTATTTATATTACACCACAACTACACTACCATTTTAAACTCAAATACTAGCTAATACACACATAACTATATATAACCTCAATCCCTACACAACACAATGCATGAATATAAAGAGAGGGGGAGTAGTATACCAAAGTGGCCGGAGCGAGGTGGTGCTGGGGGTGGCCGGAGAGCGGCTGTCGAAAGGGTGTCAATGATAGTGGTAGTGGTGGTGGTGATGTAACCGGACAGGGAGGAGATATGGGGCTGAATGGGGTGGCCGGAGAGGCGCTGTCGAGCTCAGCCGGAGTAGTGACGGAGGAGTCGGCCGGACGAGGGAGTCAGGGGAAGTCTGAAGTCGGAGAGGGAGCTTGTGAGTTGGCAGCAGGCGGTCATCATACTGCACTGCACAGCACAGCGGGTCGTCGGACTCGGAGCTGCACTGCACAGCGGGTCATGGAGCTCTTAGCCGATCGGGAAAGGCCGGAGCAGGCTGCAATGCTCGGCGGAGCGGGCTGCAATGCTCGGCGGAGCGGCTGCAGAGGTCGCCTGAGCGGGGTGGACGAATCTGGCCGGAGCGGGGGACTGCTCCGGAGCTGCGCAACGGCGGCGGGGACAGCTGCTCAATGGGCTGCACAGCCGGCGGCGAGAGCCGTTCAGTGGCTGGTCGGAGATGAAGCTCGCACCGGTCGGGGACACAGTCAGTCGGGTGGCTGCACCGACCGTCGGTCGGTTGATGCACAGCGGCGGAGGACGCACAGCCGGCGAGCTGCTATGGAGTCACCGCGGGGGATGACGACGGGTCAGAGATGACTCAGTGGCCGGCCGGAGAGATTTTCCAGGAAGGAGATAGGAAGAAGAATAAGGAAGAAGGATAAGGAAGAAGAAGAAATGAAGAAGGAGAAGAAGTGGGAATGGTGTTCGGCTGTGAGGGAAGAAAGAGGGAGGAGAGAGAGAAAAGGGGGGGTTCAATGTATTGGGATTAGGGCCTGCTTGGAAAAATGTGTAGAAAGAGGCATTAAATAGGGGAGGTGATGTGGGGATGTGTGGTGATGATTGACCCAATCCAAATGGGTGGTGAGGATTAACCATGAAAAAAATAGTTTCTTCATGCATATGAGAGGGAGGAGGGATGTTGACTTGGTCGAAGGAGGGGGGCTTCTCCATTTGACCTAGACCAATGAGGTTAGGACACTTATTTCAAAATTTGCAACTAAGCCCCTTAAATTTGGGTAATTGCACAATCACATGAAATGACGCTAAAATTTGGAGAAAAATGCGGGTGATGGTTTGTATAGCGAGAGGGTGTTGGGGGTTTGGCACGGGTTAAATTTTATTGCCATCAGAATTAATTAAGGATTAAAATAGGATTAGGCAAAGCTGGTATCCCCGATTTAATTAGAATTAAATTGTCCCGCGCTTTTAAATTAAATGGGGGCACTTGGGGTCAAAATTTGGAAATGACACAAAGGTCAAAAATGATGGGGGCTTGGAGTCAGTCTTGGACCCTTTAGTTGGTCCGGCTCAACGGGTTAAGTTGGTATCTCAAAACTGAGGGTAACGACACAGGTGTCCGACACGGAATTTAAATATGGATTTTAGGATACGGGAAGTTGTGAAATTAATTTAGGGCACAATGGATTTGATTTAGTATGACGGAAAAGTCCAATGCCTAAATTGGCGAGGCAAGTCAGAAGTACAATAGTCCGATGGAATTTACGAGCTGATAATTGGCTCCGAATAATTGAACAAGGATAGGGTGCGCCAAGGGTTTTAATTAAATATAATAACAGGCAACACTACTCTAAACCTCAATATTTGCTTGCTAATCCAAAATTTTCCAATTCCAAACCTGTCTATCTATAGAAATAAATCGAGGGGTTTTACAACATGTCAGCTATTGGGCTTCTACGCCTACATGACAGCTATTGGGCTTCTACGCCTACAAGATAACTATTTGGCTTCTACGCCAAGGTGACAGTTATTTTGCTTCTACATCAACCTTCTTTATGCGAGGGGCAGTTACCTAAGTGGCTTTCATGCCGTGATCTTCGACGAACAGTTATACGCATTACCTCATAATGGGACACGCGTCACACGCCGATTCAGGAGATCATTTATACGTGGGTTACAGTTATCATAACCGTCGCGTAAAGAGCGACACACTCTCCACTGTTCGGCTTTTACGTCGACAGTGATCAAACCCTATAAATAGAGACCTCTGGTCACGAAAGTCAAAGGTCGAGGATTAAGGGTCGAACATAGAGAGGTCGGAGACTTTGAGAAGGTCGATTTTCTTTGAGAGAAAGAGATCTGACTTTTATTGAGAGAGAAGATCCTAGAACACAGACAGAGGGGAGTGATTGACGACTTTGGCATCGAGCATCCAATCCCTCTTGCGATTTTTGAAGCTTCTCCTTCTTCTACAGCACTTCTTCGTCATCGTGTGGTCCAAAGGACAAAGTGATCGACTGCAGATCAGACTCCTATAGCAATATTTCCCCAGAATTAAACTTTTGTACTTAATATCCTCGTATAGGATTAATTGTACTTCTTTTTCTTGTTTGTAAACCAAAGAAAGGGTTTCGTATAAACCTATTTTCATTTCTTTTGTTTATTATCAAACACATGTCAATCTCAGAATTCTCCCAAAATTGATATAAAATACCACATAACTTTCTCCATAGGCCTCCTATGAACCTAATTCCAATTTCTATGGGTAGCCTTAGTACATGGAAGGGATCCTAATAGTTAAATTATAGATTTAGAGTCTAATTAGAGAGAGAAAATTAAATTGTACCTATTGGGAGATAGATTTCCAATAAAATTACCAAATTGAGTGTCAAGAGCCTTCAACTTGTAGATCCTTGCTCTTTCTTGTAGATCTTTTTTTTCCTTGTAGATAATTGCTCCCTCCTTGTTCTAATAGCCTCCAATGATAAATAAGAAAGAAATTGGAAAGAAATTTGGATAGGAATTGGTGTAGGGATGAAAAAATTTGGAAAAGGGAAATTCTATATCTAGATTTGAAATAAAAAATAAAGAGAGAGAGAGAGAGAGAGAGATAGTCTAGCCCCACTCCTACAGCGGTCGGCCACTAACCCCTCCTCCAATCTACTATAAAATATACACAATACCCCTTGGGACTTGTCATGAAGGAATTAATTTAGGAGGGAAGGTTCTAGTCTAATTGGTTTAACTAATTAATCATCCTCCTAATGATTGGGCTTATTATTGGGCTAAATTCTCACTAGAATTAAATGTTGTTCCATGGATCTAATAAAAAACTAGTTAGGTCCACTAACACAAGTCCAAAATTAAATACTAACATCTAACAATAAATAAATAATACAATAAATAAATATACAACATGCACAATATTTAATTAATTATAAAATGACCAAAATACCCTTTTCTAGAAAATATGGTAGTGACAGCTTGGGTATTGAAGTGCTAGTTCCTAGAGTTATGACACAGATATGGGGACTTCAAGTACAGTCAGAGTGGATGGACCGGATCAGGGATTCACAGTTCGAGGATGAGTCTCTTAGGAGCATCAGAACGCAGGTCCGGAAGGGATTGATAGAGAATTTTAGTATTGCATAGGATGGATCATTGCAGCACGGTACCAGATTATGTGTGTCAAGTGGAGCATTGCGCAGGGAGATTCTTCAGGAGGTGCATCGATCTCAGTACTCTATGCATCCAGGTGCCAACAAGATGTATAGGGACATGAGAGAGAATGTTTGGTGGTTGATATGAAGCGGGAGGTGACTAGCTTCGTATCCAGATGTTTGGTATGCCAGTAGGTAAAGGCTGAGAGAGAGAGACCAGGTAAATTGCTTCAGGCTTTACCCATTCCAGAGTGGAAGTGGGAGCATTTGATGATGGACTCTGTTTCAGGACTTTCATACTTTTCAGGAGGAAAAGACTTGATTTGGGTTATCGTAGATAGGTTGACCAAATTGGCCCACTTCTTTCCATTCAGAGTGGGTACATCTACGGAGAAGCTCGCGAAGATGTATGTGTGTCAGATAGTCATATTGTATGGAGTTCCTATGAGAATAGTCTTGGATCGGGATAGTCGCTTCACATCCCACTTTTAGAGGAGTTTGTAGGCTAGCTTGGGCACCCAGCTCAAGTTTAGTACCGCATATCACCTCCAAACCGACGGACAGTCGGGAAGGACTATCCAGACTCTCGAGGATATGCTACGCACCTGTGTTTTAGATTTTGGAGGATCTTTGGAGGATCACCTTCACTTGGTAGAGTTTGCTTACAACAACAACTATTAGACCAGTATCGAGATATCACCATTTGAGGCATTGTATGGACAAAAATATCGTACTCTATTTTCTTGGGATGATGTTGGTGAGAGAGCCTTATTGGGACCAGATATAGTTATGGATGCAGCGGAGAAGGTGAAGCTTATCAGAGATAGACTTCGAGTGGCACAGGACAGATAACGGTATTGGGCCGATAGCCATTGGAGACTATTGGAGTTTAAGGTATAGGTTTTGTTTGTGTTGCTCGGGTTTGCCATATTTTAGATAGAGTGCTAAGGCTGTGTTGTCACTACCATATTTTCTAGGAAAGAATATTTTGATAATTTTATAGTTAATTAAATATTATGCATATTGTATAATTATTGATTGTATTATTTAATTACTGTTAGATATTAGTTTATTATTTTGGTCTTGTTATAGTGGAACTAACTAGTTTAGATTAGATCTATGAACCAACATTTATATTGTTAGAATTGAGCCCAATTAGAAGCTCATTTATTAGGAGGATGATTATTTTAATTAAACCATTAGACTAGAACCATCCTTCCTTAATTATTTCTTCATGAGAGGCCCCAAGGGGTATAATGGACATTACATAGAAGCTTGGGGAAGGGGCAAGGGGGGCGGCCATTATAAAGAGGGGGGAAAAGTTTATCTCTCCTCTTTTTATTTCAAAACTATATCTAGAATTTCCTTCAACCAAATTTTTTCATTCCCACATCAATTCTCTACTAAATTTTATCCCAATTCCTTCCTAATTCACCATTGGAGGCTAGTAGAGCAAAGATCTAGAAGGAGAAAGCAAGAATCTACAAAGAGGAGCAAGGATCTACAAGTTGTAGACAAATTTTATCAAAGTTGGAGGTTGCATTGGGAATCCATCTCCTAATAGGTATAATTCAATTTTTCCTCTTAATTTAGGTTCTAAATTTAAGAATTAATCATAAGAAATCAACCCATATGCATAGGCTACCCATGGGAATTAGAATTATGTGCATGGGAGGCCTATTGAGAAAGTTATGGTACTTTTGTGTCAATTTTGGATGAATTCTGAGATTGACACTTGTTGTGTTTATCAAATGGTTATACAAAATAAATTGGCATGTGTTTGCTTGTTTGTGGCTAGTGTCGTATCCATAATTGGATATGTGTGGGTCGTATCGCAATAATTTGGTGATACGTGTTGATTTGGGGGTTTTTTTCCGACACGGGGCTTTGTACATGTCATATTTTGATACGGACACGTAGATATGTGTTTGAATCTTCGTATTGTTCATAATTGGTATTTTAGACTTGCTCGTGTGCTTCGAGATACATTTGGTTGTGTGGTGGACTCATATCGCAAGCGTATCATGGATCTAGTGTGATACGGGTGTGATGCACTCCACGTGTTTGTTGTGTTGCATTTCTAGATCCAATTTTTATTGTTCATAGCTATTAGTATCATATATATTTATATATATAATATTATTATAAATGTGTACTTAAGAATATGTATATATATATACATATATAGTGTGGTTATATATATACCTAGGTAGTTATGTATCCATAAGTCAGTTATGTTATGTATATATATACATATATATTGAGATGTATATTGAGATATATAGCTATGTGTATATAGTTATGATATATATGTATACTTATATATAGTGTTAGTGTATACGTTGAATATATCTATATAGATGTTTATATACTTGGTTACCTATATATATATAATTGCTAAGTGTATATATATATATATATATATATATATATATATATATATATATATATATATATATATATATATATATATATATATATAGGTGTACCTATATATAGGTATTTATTAAGTGTAGTAGAGATGTTTGTGTGCGTATTGTGTGCTTGTGTATGTGTCGGGCACAAAGGGAGAGAAATATTTCAGCAAGGGGGGTCGGGAACCTCAGTGCACAGCAACTTGGAGAAGCAGCAGCAGCTACTTAGAGAAGTAGCAACAGCAACTACTTAGAGAAGTAGCAGCAGCAACTACTTGGAGAAGCAGCAACAGCAGCAACTTGGAGAAGCAGTAGCAGCAACAGCAACTTGAAGAAGAAGCAGTAGCCGCAACAACTTGGAGAAGCAGCAGCAGCTACTTAGAGAAGCAGCAGCAGCAACTTGGAGAAGCAGCAGTAGCAGCAGCAACTTGGAGAAGCAGCAGTAGCAGCAACTTAGAGAAGCAGGGGCAACAGCAAGTTACAGAGTTAGGTAGTATGGTTAGTTAGTTAAGTGATAGCTAGTTCTAATAATTAGTCATCCATTTAGTTATCTAGCTAGTTATTAGTTAACATTGGTTATTATCTAGTTGATTGATTAGTTAAGTTACCTAGTTTAGTTAATAACTATATGTATATACTTATGATTGATTAGTGAGATAGATCTACACATATATACTTATGTATCTTAAGTTATCTATATATGTAGATATGTATACATGTGTATATGTATTAGGGGTTAGTGATTAGTTTGGTAGTGAGTATTTAATATTCATATTAGTATATACTAGTAGTTGACATTAGTGAATACTAAAAATTATATTGGATTGATATATACATGTATTAGTATATATAGTTAGTGGGATAGTTAGATATATATTAGAATCATATATACCTTGAGATACCAAGGTAAGTGTCAAGGTATTGAGAATATTCAAGGTATTTGGGTTCGAGTATCAAAATTGGTATTTTGTGGTGCGATACCGTATTGGTTTAAAACCAAGGTATCCACTTAGCATTTGTAATTAGGATTAGTATGTATATTATTGAATATACATATATGCTATTTCATATCTCTTGTTTGTGTATCTTGAGATACGGTATCTTAGTATTCTAGATTTAGCTTGTTGGCCTAATTTCTTAGTGTATGGACCCAATATCCTTGAGATAGACTCATGCAACCTAAAAATAGGTTGTTTGACCAAGTTTGACCGGTTTGACATAGTGTTGACCTAGTTTGACTGTTTTGACTTAGAAATGGCTCTTTGACCTAGATGTTGACTAGTTTAACTTATTTTCATTCTGAAACTTTGTATTAATGTTATATTCTATATCTAGGTCTTTGAGGCACCGTATCAGACATCTGTGAGACTATTCACCAGACTTTAGGCAAGTACATTCTCTGATAGTTTCTTATTTATGATATCCTCTATGTTCATTGTATCTAGTGTAGATATTATTGATTTCTTGACACGATGGTTACACGGATTGGTATATCCGGATCTCATCATGAGATGCTATTCCTTGGTATATATGGTGTATCTTGTGCAAGCCTTGTTCTTTGTTCCTTATTTCTTGTACATGTACAGACACTGATTCTTGGGGAGAGTAGTTATCTTCCTAGGGAATCCCGTGCCATAGCTTATCGTGCTTGGATCCACTATACCAGTTGGGGTTGGGGAGTATGTAGTGTAGATATGTGATCATACCCTCCTTGTATCAAGTCTTGTTCATTGAATAGTGTTAATCATACATCACACATATGATTAGCCAGGTCATATATCTTGTATCAAGTTCCCAAGCTGATCATATGTTAAAGCTGGTACTCACTCACTTAGTCATTAGTATTTTTGTTCATTGTCATATTGTTTATTCTTATATTTATTTCTAATATTTTTCTTTATTGTATATCTCTTGTATCTATTGTTGCATCTTGTATATTCACATCTATTTACTATTATATAGTTTTTATCATTGATTAGAACTGCTGTTAGAGATGTACTATGCTCCTTTCCTAACTAGATATATTTTTCCTAAATGACACTGAGGAGTGGTACCCTACTCATTACGGGCCTCAGGATATTATGGGCTTAGAGTCAGAGACCCTGGCTCAGGAGGGAATCATCCCGACTGAGATAGATGACCCGAGACTTGTAGCTTCTTAGTATTCTCTTGTACTGGATTTGTCTCCAACTTACTGTTTAGTATTTCTTTGACTCATTGATGTTATTATTTGACTCATGAGTTGTATTAAGACTATTCTATTCTTTTATCATATTAGTGCTCATTTCCATCTTAGATCTGTGATTGAGTATATTGACATTATTGGTGGCTTATTATATTGTTAGATAGATTACCCAAACAGTGTTCTACCATCGATTCTGCGGCGTAGGCTGGACGTTGTTCCCGACTTACATCCCTACACCGGGTGCAGGTTATGGCATATTTTTGGTGGTGGCCCATGCATGTCTTCGAGGTCGTAATTAGTACGATTCGTAGTGGTGCCCTGAATTGAGTGCTATTATGAGCCTGTTTTAAAATATTGGATATAGGCTATAGGCTGAGAATACTCAATCACATCTAGGAAAAATTTTGTTGATTCATTCAACTATTATTCCTTAAAATTGATATTTGATCTTTAAATTGTCCTTTCTTTGAGTATCTTACCTCATGTACCATATTGATTCTTTCTTTCGCTTGGTCTCAGGATGCCGCCTAAGACTAGATCGCAGTAGAGAAAGCAGCTTCTGAGAGGTCTGCGATATCCCGAGGGCCTACACCAGTCACTTCTTTGATGATTGGAGTGTCAGCTGCTTTCAGAGGTCCACCTCCTACTCAGAGGACTGTGCCAGCTGTATCTGAGGGACTTCCACCTCCACCATCTGTGACAGCAGATACAACATAGATGTTCATACTGTTTCGTAAGATGTTAGAGGCACAGAAGGTTCAGTCTGAGGCACACCCGAGGCAGAACGACGTCTTATGGGAGGGCATTGAGAGTTCTCATCAGCTTGCTCATGCCATAGTAGAGAGAGGAGTTCCAGTCCAGCAGCAGTTTGCTCCTCAGGTTGCTCAGCTTTGGCCAGGCAATATTTAGGACTTTAAGAAGCTGGAGCCTATGGTCTTCAAGGGGATGGAGGGCATCGTCTATGTCGATGCTTGGCTCGAGAATATTGAGCATATTATGAGGGTGTCCTACCTTTCTGAGGATCTGAAAGTTGAGGCCGTAGGACTTCAATTGTTTGACGTCGCCCATACTTGGTTCAGGAATGAGCCAATTCTTGTTGATGCAAGACAGTCTTGGAAGGTATTCAAGGACCTCTTCAATAAGAAGTTCTTTGCTCGGACAGACAGGATAAACTTGGGAAGGCAGTTTGAGAGCCTCATTCAGGGGAGCTTATCTGTGGAGGAATACACTACAGAGTTCGGCAGGTTGAGCCGATATGCAGAGTATTTGGTGAGAGAGCCAGAGTTCGAGCTATTCATTTTTGGGAGGGTCTAAACTGGGAAGTGAAGATCCTTATTCCGTTTTTTTATGAGACCTACTCGGAGATACTTACGGAGGTACGCAAGGTTGAGCGGGAGTTGGGTTTGAAGCCCAAGAGAGATTGTAATTCTTTTTCTGGGGGCCAACAGCAGTATAGTATTTGTCAAACATCCTCATTTCTAGTCCAGGCCTTTTTAGCAGCTGCAGTAGCACCTGACTCCAGCTAGGGCACCGTTTCACCAGGCACTGCAGCAGTAGAGACAGTTACAGTAAGCTCCTTGCCACTACTATAAAAAGTCCGGCCATATCTAGGAAGTTTGTAGGAGGAGGCAGGGAGTTTGTTTATATTGTGGTACCGAAGGGCATCAGCTGAGGGAGTATCCTTCCAATCCTCGTTGTGCAGTTCAAGGAGCAGCTCCAGCTCCAGGACAAAGGCGAGACCACCTGCAGTATAGCCGAGGGGACCACCGCTTCTGACCCAGCAGCAGCATTATGCCCAGCACCAACATTAGGGAGGTGCACATCAGGGACGAGTGTTTGCTATGACCGTCGAGGAAGACGAGCCCACCGGAGATGTCATCGCAGATTCTGTTCTTCTTGATTCTATTCCAGCTTTAGCTTTGTTTGATAGTGGTGCTTTCCATAGTTTTTTATATGTTTCCTTTGCCTGAAACATGGTTTGGTAGCGGAGTCTTTGCTTAGGACTTGCAAGATCATGACCGGGGGAGACATTATCCTAGTTAATGATATTTGCAAAGAATTAATTATATTTTGAAGGTTAAAATTAAATTCAAACTCTGGCTCTCCTGACGGAGCAAACAAAACTCTACCTCCTCTACAATCTATACTGGCATGGTGCCTACTTAACCAATCTATCCCGAGTACAATGTCATAGCTCGAAAGTTGCATTAGAAGTAAACACACACTCATCTCTTGGCCTTCCAGAGTAACTCTTCGATCTTTGCAAAAAGTGGATTCAAATTATATTTTGAAGGTTAAAATTAAATTCATGTTTAAGAATTTGAGGACTTTGGATCATATGGATTTAATTTGGAGGAATTTAAAGAAATTTTAGTGAGTACAATAATAGTAAATTTTAAAGGTGAGAATTGAGTTTAATTTAAATTTGAGGAGTTTAAATCTTGAAGTGGTTAAATTTCAAATATTTAATTTTAAAATTTAATTAGAAGTTTGAGATAAAATTTAAGGAATTCTAGGATAATATTGAGAATTTTGAGTGTTAGGAGTTTAATATAATATTAAGAATTAATTTATGGGTTGGATTATACCAAAGAAATAACAATATACATATTGACTCTATCACTTATAGAATTAACTTTTAAGGACTTAATTTGAATTCAAAATTTGAAGAAAAAAAATTCGACAGATACGATTTATGGAGTATATTTCAAATTCAAATTTTGACGATGAGACTTTGAATTTTTAAATTTAGTCATGAGATATGCATTAGTAGGATTTAAATTAAGGATTATTTTTAACTTTTAAATTTTTTGGATTGACTCATTAATTGATGTTTGAGGATGACTATTAATTTAAACACCAAAAATTTGTATATACTTAATGGCAGTGAGGACAAGACAAATTATGGCTATAAGGACAAATCGAATTATTAACAGATTGTGAGAAATGGCTACAATATTAGATGCAAATTTTCAAGGATAGAATTTAAAAAAAAAAATTAAACTTCAAGATTGGATTTGATTTTTAAGTTTGTATATGGAATTAAATTGAATGATTGAATTACTAAATTTTGGAATACTGTTATAAAAGAGATTTAAATTTTGTGAAAATAATGTTAGAATGTATTTAAGAGTTATGACTTGAGAATCTGATTTAAAAAGAAAATTCTATTGAATTTTAAAAATTTTAAGATAAAAAGTTGTGAGAATGAAGTAAATTTTGAGGACTTTGTTAAATAACAAAAGTGATTTGACTTCATGATTATATTGCTTGAATTTTGATGGAGAAAAAATATTATTGAAGATCTTAAATTTTGAGGACAAAATTCTTTTAAGGTTGGTAGATTGTAAGCCCCCTCATTTTGGAATAGGGGTAATTTGGTAATTTAAAATTTATTATTTTATTTTATAAAATAGATTTAAAGAATTAATTTCTAAATTCTTTTTTTATATATATGGCACTTTGCCATGGCTTGGATATTTTAAGCAATGTACGATATTTTTTCTTCCAACCAAATTTACATTATTGACCTTGACTGTACCTAGTACATTTGGGACATGGGTGTTATATTAATTTGATTTTCCCTTGCTCCAAAAGTACTTACAAATATCTCGAATTATTGACATTACAAAATTACATTCAATTGGCTAGTTGAACCCAACCGAGCCCAATTACCCAACTCGGGCTCTCAAACTAAATCCTATGAAACACGTACACTACCCCTGCACCTTTTTCCTACTCCATAACATATTCCACATATAAAATACATCAACAAAATCTGAATAAATTAATTAAATGGTCCATAAATACAATATTTACAAATTAGGAAAGACCCATATGCAATCTTATTGCATATCAATTTAAATATGAAATAAATCTTTTAAAATCTAATTTAAAGATTCTAGAGCATCCCTCACCCTATTTTAGTCTCTTTAAATCCTATCCATAGATGAAAAAACTAAAATCAAATCCTAACCACCCACCTATTTAAACTACCTATATTTATCAACCCCCAATACCTAAACCTAATAGCCGATCTTTCCCTCTCTCAAACCCACAACCAAGCAACCTATAACCCTCCCTCTCTTATTTTTTTATATCTTCTTCCTTCCCCCTTTCAATCCCCCATAAACCGGCCACCTAAAACCCCAATTGAACCCCCTTTTAGGCTGATTATTGGCTGCTTGTTGCAGCAGCTGTTCAGACCCCTCCATAGAAGAAAAAACCCCTAAAAACCCTAGATTTACATCATAATTAAAGCCCCCAAGAGCCCCCTCAAGTTTTACGAAGTTTGGAGTCCGTTTGGCGCTCCAAAAGGTCCGTGTCACAAGAAGAGTCTCTGTCATTATCGCGATCACGTAAGTTTTGTAATTCGTTTTTAATATTTATTTTTCTAATGTGAAGACCCTTGTATGAACCCATATAAATGTTAGATAACAAATGATGAAACATACATGCATAAAAACCCTAATTTTATATTCAAAATAACTCTTTGATGACACGAAACCAATACATGGCAATATGGTAACCGTAGTAACCTAGTTTTTGTAGATGTTATTATTTCATTATTAAAATATAAATTTCAAAAATTAAATAATAATTTTTATAATATTAATTAATATATTTTATATATTACATAATTTTTTATGCAAGTTGGCAACCTTGCATGCACAAACTAGTCGTCAAGTTGTTAGAATACCTGGTCGACGTGTAACATGACTTTGTGCATACAAAGTTATGATTGGTCTATTTATAATTTATTTAAATTAATTTTAGAATTAATATTTTTTAATAATTAATGATTTTAAAATGGTTTTGACAATGTTTAATGACTAATAATATATTGGGGTGTAGCTACTTGCATGTACAACCAATGAAGAATTAATAATTAGATAATAACCTAATTAAACTAGAAAATTAGAGTCTAATCAGTGTCATATTAATTGGTAGGTGTCCGAGACGTTTCTGTGGAGAGATCCGGACCAGACTTGTTGTGCTCGTAGCTTGGCTTGGAGGCAAGTACACATTGCTTAATTGTATTGCTTAGTTACATTATGCCTAGTTGTTATTTGTTATTTGTTAGTTGTTAGTTGTTAGTTGTTTGTACGCGTCTAATTTGAAAAGTAGACTTACCTGGTATATTATTAAGGTACGTGGTATCTTCAAACCTGACACTTGTTCAACACGTTCACTGAGTGATAGAGAGTATATGGACTAGCATGTTGACTGGCCATTGATACGTGAGTTCGCGTCTTATGTTAGTAGTTGATGTTAGTTTAGTTTCTAGATTTTTATTGACATCGTTGCATTATGCATGTACCGCGTATACGGTTCAGATAGTACATTGGAAGGAAAAATCTACTAGTGAGCGTATGAGATTTTTGTTTCTTACTGTATAAATGGTATAAATGGTGTACCCTCGAGTTCTGTTGAACGCCTGGTGGGATGACTGGTTCTTCTATTTTTTCCCCCCCTTATGCACCACTAGAGATATCTCGAGTGCATTTCACATAAATGGTTTAGTTATCCTATTTATTGTTTACTGCTTTACTTTTATGGATGTCGATTTCTTGTGTACTTGTTATGTCCCTCTGAGGACATGGCATATTTTCCATATCCAGACGAGCACTTGTACCCGACGGACTACGAAGTTGGAGATTTTGCTGACGATGACCTTGAGGTGGTGCCACAGGAGTTTCCTTAAGCGTTATGGATATTAGTTACTTAGTGTCTTGGGTGTCCTTATCTAGTTAGCTGACGTCCAAACTATTTTATTATTTTCTAGTTGTATTTTCTCTCAGTATTTTTTTATATTTTATTATCGTTTATTGTTCTCCACTAGACTTTATTTATAGTGGGTTCTGAGACTTTATCTATTCATTCAGTTTCCTATTCTGTCATATTTGTGGATGAGACTAGATTATTACCTGCCTGTGATGTTGTGACTTAGTTATATTTTACAGCGTACTACGACTGGTTAGGTCCATTAAATTGGGTTCATATACTTGTCCGTACAGTTGGCATGAGTACGTATACCTAGTCCTACGTATTTTGGGACTGTGGCATGACAATAGGTGTGTGTGACACCAGCTCAGACACCGAGTTACATCAGTTGCTCAGGACCACAGGCAAGTACATTCTCTGACATGATGTAACTCTGTTTCCTTATTTGATAGTCTCAATATTTCATGTATTTAGTATTTAGTATTTAGTATTTAGTATTTAGTATTGAGATATTTGATTCCTGACATGATGGTTACATAGATTGGTATATATAGATTTTGGTCATGAGATATTATTGTTATGATTACTCAGTGATCGACGTATCATGCTTCATGATTACTTAATGATTACTGTGATATCTTAGTGATTATATAGACCGTGATCATAGTATACGATATTATAGACCGTGTAGTATGATATACGTGTTATAACGTATCGTGATTTGGATCCGTGTACTAGTCGAGGTTAGGAAAGTATTAGTGGATATGTGATCATACCTTATAGCCCATGATTTAGTGTAACCCGTGATAGATAGCAGATCATGCAACTCACATATGATCACGCTATCTTCTCTTTTATATATAGCATGTGCTAGGCCCAAGCCGATCACATTATTTTACTAATATTTTAAGTCACATTTACTATATTGTTTTCGTTATTCCAGTTCATTACATTGATGTTCCTTACCATATTGTTCTCAGTTATTGCCATTAGTTACCATGATACTCGTTCTTGTGATATTTACTAGTTCAGTTACTTCCATTATTTATTTTCATTGTTATTATTGTTTCATAGTTTATGTCAATTATTGGAACTGCTATTGGGTTGTACTTCACTCCAATCCTGACTGAATATATTTTTTAGATGATTCATTAGAGGACTAGTGTCCTACACACTACGGGCCACAGGAGGGTGAGCCAGTTAAGGTAGCATTCGTAGAGCCTATTGAGATAGTACCAGCAGTCGATGAGACTTAGCGAGTTTATTTATGATATTGTATATGCCAGTTAGACACTTTTGGCATGTATTATATTTGAGATAATTGAGTTATGTTTAGACTGTTGGACTTGGACTTGTGATGTATTATGACTCGATATTTCTTTCTTTCTATTCCATATAGTGCCATATCTTCCTCTAGTGTCATGTCCCAGTCCCAAAATACGTAGGACTAGGAATACGTAACATGCCAGCTATGCATTCGACTAGACTCTGGTCTGACTCGAATATGTATAGCCTATATTATAATGGTCACTATCTAAATAATCAAGTAGATATAAATATCTATGCCTCAATCCACAATGAACAGAATACACAAGAATGAGCTACATGTACTAAAGTCGGCCGTCCAGTAACACACAAACTCGAATAGACTCGAGAAAGAAATATGAGTCTATAAAACTAGGCTACATCAGCAGATAAATAAACAATATGAATAAATAACCCTAACTCCAGTGGAAAGGATATAAGTACCTGGTACCAATGCCTGTAAGACAAGCAACTCCATCATCAACTCTAAAGGCTCTGTAACCGTCTATGCTGTAAAAACTGGCAGGGGACCAGGTCCTCAGAGGGATGTAACAAGGTACAAGAAATAGCATACCAAAAGTAAAATAGTATAATGCCACATACTCAAGGGTAAACTACTGTAACCATCTATATGATATGCAAATAAGAGTGTGGTATTGTACCCCGAGCTGGTACTCACAAAAGATCCCAATGGACACTTCTGTATGCTAATAGTACACTCAAGGCTCCGTATGGAAGAACTAGGAGGAAGATGTGTATATATATATAGGGCTGGTACTCACGAAAGATCCCAATGGACACTTCCGTATGCTAATAGTACACTTAAGGCTCCGTATGGGGGAACCAGGAGGAAGATTTATATAGTACTCATGAAAAATCCCAATGGACACTTTCGTATGCTAATAGTACACTCAAGTAGTAATAGTAAAATATGCCCAGAGCATGATGAAGACTCTTCCCACCCAATGTAACCTCATGTTTCATGTTCATAACAGGCAAGATCATGACCTCTAGCTAGTGCAATGAGTCATAATAATATCCATATAATATGCAACCTCATGTCAAGAATCCTGTAAACATATATAGAATTACCATGAATAACTCAAGAAAGATTCTGTCACATGAAGTAGTGTCAAGTGTCCTAGGGTATGGCGTACTTGGTAAAGCAAGCACGTAAAAATAGGATCGTGGAATCAACTCTCTAAGTGACGTCGCACGACTCCGCGTACGGCGTCGACACCCGAATCTTGTTCGGACCCTAAGCAATGTCTCACGGTCCTAGGGTAAACACACAACAACCATATAAAATAACTATAATAACTAAATAATATAATAAAGGCAAGGAACTGTGATACATCATGGCAAGGTACACTTGCCTGGGTTCTAAACTCCGTCAACTACTCCTGGAAAAGTGGAATATGTACGTACACCTCCGGATGCTGAAACAAACATCACCAATATTCTCAGAATACTTGAAATAGCTAGTATTGACTACCCATTTGTCCAATTTGGACACAGGGGCAAATTTTGAAAATTATGGGTCAAAACGGGGTCCACATGTGGCCCACTTCGCACCAAAAAATGTGCCAGAGAAAAAGTTCTCCAAATTCGTCAAACTTAGTGTTTATGAGTCTAGAACGATGATATGAACCCAACAGAATATCCTGAACTGGATTTTGATGAGCCGATCACAAAATTGCCCGTCATGTGGAACCATAGGGCCCACAAAATAACGTTTCGTCAACGTTCTCAGAATCAAACCAAACTTGGGTCACAGGACCAGCGTAATGCTGCGAATCTGATGGCACAAGTTTTGTTGTAAAATGACAAGCACACATGAAGTTACAATAAGTGTCAGAAAAAGGCCGATACGGGACTTTTCGGCGGATATGCGTTGATTCCGGTGTGCACGCACATCCAAATCAAGTTCCGGGAAAGCCCATATGTCCGTATTTATGTTACGCATCTTTCGGTGCAACTTGTACATGACGAAGTCGTCTCGTTTAGCAGGACGCACCCCATATTGCAAGAATTTGGGTATTTTAAAAATAAGTTTTTGGTAGTTTTGGAACACGAATAATTTTACCATTAAAGCAAACTAATAAAAACTAAAAAAATAGTAAAAATTTTGATTATATTGTGAAGAAGTCCCTTTAATTATATTTTGAAAATAATTAACGAGATGGTAGAAAATTGGGCATGAATATGGGGGTTTGGACTAAAATTCTGAACTATTTTTGAACAGTTTTTCGACCAACTTCCGGTCAATTTTTCGATCAAACCAGGGTTCCTAAATTCCTTCCACTTGAAGGGAATCCTAGAGAGTTAGGTTGTGAACATACCAGCGAAGACGGGACGCAAAATGAATCAACGAGGAGGTCGAAAGTTGTGGGCAAAGGAGGGGTCGCACAGTTGCTGTTGTGCACGCGGGGGGCGGACGGCGGCGGTCTGTACGGTGCGGCGGAGGGAGGCTGCGGGCGGCGGCGCGGTTCCGGCGGCGGGTGGTGATGGTAGAGGGTGGGATTAGAGTTAGGGTTTGGGTTTTGAGTTATGTTTATATATATATATATATATATATATATATATATATATATATATATAGGAGAGGGGAAGGGTCTCTTGTGCGCATGGGGGGGGGTTGTTAGTGGGTTTTAGTTAAGGGTTATTGGGTTTGGATTATTAGATTTTGGTATGGTTTCAATTCTTTTTCTTTTCTTATGTTTTATTTATATATATATAGGTATATGGATATTTAAAAATATTTTTGAAACTCAATAAATTCCAGAAAAAATACACAATATATTATTAATAGTTGTACACCCAAAAATATATTTTTTGTACAATATTAATAATTAAATAAATACACATAAATATAAATTCAATGAATATTAGATATTATAATTAGATAAAAATATAAAAAAAATTCTTTAATCACAATATTTCAGAATACCAAAATATTAAATTCTAAAAAAATTAGGGTCCTTACAATCTATCCAACTTATAAATATTTCGTCCTCAAAATTAAAAATAAACATAGTAGAAAATATTTTAATTAAGAAGGTTGCACTAAAGATGGGGACACAGTTACCAAATGGAGTCCTAGTTTGACGTTGCATTCTAAGAATAAGGGTACACTTACTCAAGGTTCTACCCAACTTATAAGAATAAAGTCGGCCAGGAACTATAGTCACGATCATATTTATAAGGATTTTTAGAAAGTCTAACTTCAAGGAGGGGTTCGAGATGGTAAGGATTTTGTGCCTGTTGTCACAACCTATTAAAGGAAATCTATGTACTAGCATGACGTTAATGAGTTAATAACTCTATAAAGAAAGTTTTACCAGTTCTCCTTGCTTCTAATTAGGTCATGAGTCTACAAGACAATAGGAGATATCATAGTTAAATACAACTAGGGTGAGATGGTACCGAGAAGTTGTTTATTGCATATCATGGATGCCGATGAATGGTTCAGCAATAAGCATCAAAAGGTGATATAACTCATCAAGGTATTTTGTATTGTGTAAAGAGTAGAAGGGGTTCAATTAAATGCAACACAAGTGTCATAGACGTAGGTTGGCATGAATGGGATACGAGTATATCAGTGGTTGGGATATTTGGGTTGCCTATGTATAATTAATTTGATTGCAATGGAGTTGGATATAGGATTTAGAAGGAGATAGGCCACGAATGTTGGTGGGTCTATATAGAGCATGGACGTGTAAATTTGGAAGTAACAGTTGTGTCATCAATGAGTAGGTTCCAGTTAGGCTCATGAATGTCAAGATTGCCAGAAGAATTGAGTCGATGTTGAGTATTAAAATAGATTACAACAGAAAAAGGATATATATGTATCATGTGTGTACAATGGTATCACGAATATTGTGCGACTAAAATAAAATATGAAAATGCCAGTTTGTGAGTGATAGACATGTCATAGGTGTAGAGTAACTAGTCTAAGTCATAAGGATGGAAGTTGTTAAAAAGGAAAGGATAGTGTTGTGCTCCAAATATCTGAGCCACAACAAAAGGTATCATGGATACAAAAATTAGATAGGTAATTTAATCCATTTGAGATTAACCTAATTAACACAAAAATAAATTTAAATTTATCCTGAATTTCTAGAAATAATCCTACACTAAAACCAGGGGCTGACCATCTACCCAACTTATAAAATTTTAGTTGGTATTAAAACTAAGGTCATGGTCTTGCTAACAAAATTTTTGGAAGGGCCTATTTTCTAAATAAGGTTACAAAATTTTTAGAATTTACTAGCCGTAATCAAGGATTTTCTAAAGAAACCTAGAAACTATTAGGGTACTATTGATTAACAACTTTATAAGAGAAAATACTAACCATTCACTACTTCTCTTGTATAGGTCAAGCTTCTACAAGGCAGAAAAAATAATTGAGTCAGGTCTAACTAAGGCAAGGTAGTAGAGAGGCTTCGATCATTGATTGACATTGATGATGAAGAGACCAAAATTTAGTCCATGATAAGAAAAAATTTCTGATAAGTCTACATGGTTGAATAAGGCACGATTACACAGGTATTTGGAGAATCGAGTCATGGTGACTAGATCAAGGGGATTAGAGTACAAAAGTACTGGTACATATGGTGATATGGATATTAACACAAGGAGTGGTACCAACTAAGGGATTTGCTTTATAATTAAGGCACAACTAGGGAAAGAGGAAGCATTTACTCATTGTTATAATTAGAAAGATCGTTGTTGCAAAAGCATGAGGCCATATAGCAACACAAGATAAGAATTTGATCGGAATGATAGGGATGCAGTCGATAGGGTAATACAACTAATCCTTAAACTCAATACTATATTCAATTCTCATGCTAACAATCTACATTAGCTCTAACATATAGGAATAACCTATCTATCTACCCTACTAAGGGTAGCCATCTTCTCAAAACTTTATATCCAGCATGTCTTCTTCCGCCTTGACAAGGATCTGCTTCTCGAGGAAATACAGCGCACAAACGTCCATCTCTCTGAAATAGGGAGAGATGATAAACAATAATAAAGATGTTGAGGGAACGAACGAGTACAAGTATGATGTCCAAGGGCAATAATGAAATGCTAAGGAATTATCAAATCAGTTATGGATTGAGATACTAATACTGTTAATCCTGATTACAGGCTCGCTCGGTACCGGAAAGTAACCGAAACGATTTAATCAGGACCTGCATGGGCCACCACAAAAATATGTCATGCCCCAGTCCCAAAATATGTAGGACTAGGATTACGTAACATGCCAGCTACGCATTCGACCAGACTCTTGTCCGACTCAAATACGTATAAGTTGTATTATAATGGTCACTATCTAAATAATCAAGTAGATATAAATATTTATGCCTCAATCCATAAAGAACAAAATATAAAAGAATGAGCTACATGCGCTAAAGTCGGTCGTCCATTAACACACAAACTTGAATAGACTCGAGAAAGAAATACGAGTCTATAAAACTAAGCTACATCAGTAGATAAATAAACAATATGAATAAATAACCATAACTCTGGTAAAAAGGATATAAGTACTTGGTACCAATGCCTGCAAGACAAGCAATCAGCAACTCCAAAGGCTCCGTAACTATCTATGCTGCAAAAACTGGCAGGGGACCAGGTCCTCAGAGGGACGTTACAAGGTACAAGAAATAGCATGCCATAAGTAAAATAGTATAATGCCACATACTCAAGGGTAAACTACTGTAACCATCTATGTGATATGCAAATGAGAGTATGGTATCGTACCCTGGGCTGGTACTCGCGAAAGATCCCAATGGACACTTGCATATGCTAATAGTACACACAAGGTTCCATGTGGGGGAACCAGGAGGAAGATGTATATATATAGGGCTGGTACTCACGAAAGATCCCAATGGACACTTTCGTATGCTAATAGTACACTCAAGGCTCCATGTGGGGGAACCAGGAGGAAGATGTATATAGTACTCACGAAAGATCCCAATGGACACTTCCGTATGCTAACAGTACACTCAAGTAGTAATAGTAAAATATCTCTAGAGCACGATGAAGACTCTCCCCACCCAATATAACCTCACGTCTCATGTCCATAACATGCAAGATCATGACCTCTAGCTAGTGCAATGAGTCATAATAATATCCATATAATATGCAATCTCATGTCACGAATCCTGTAAGCCTATACAGAATCACCATGAATAACTCAAAAAAGATTATGTCACATAAAGTAGTGTCAAGTATCCTGGGGTATGACGTACTTGGTAAAGCAAGTACGTAAAAATAGGATCGTGGAATCAACTCTCTAAGTGATGTTGCATGACTTCGCGTACAGCGTCGACACCCAAATCTCGTTCGAATGCTAAGCAACGTCTTACGGTCCTAGGTTAAACACACAACAACCATATAAAATAACTATAATAACTAAATAATATAATAAAGGCAAGGAACTATGATACATCATGTCAAGGTACACTTGCCTCGGTTCTAAAATCCGTCAACTACTCATGAAAAAGTGGAATCTGCACATACACCTACGGATGTTAAAAAAATATCACTAATATTCTTAAAATACTTAAAATAGCTAGGATTGACTATCCATAAGTCCAATTTGGACACAGGGGTAAAATTTGACAGTTTTGGGTCAAAGTGGGGTCCACATATGGCCCACATCGCACCAAAAAATGTGCCAGAGACAAAGTTCTCCAAATTTATAAAACTTAGTCTCTACGAGTCCAGAACGACATTACAAACTTAACGAAATATCCAGAACTGAATTTTGATGAGCCGATCACAAAATCGCCCGTCATGTGGAACCGTGGGGCCCACAAAATGATATTTTGTCAAAGTTCTCAGAATCAAATCAAACTTGGGTCACAGGACCAGCGTAACGCTACGAATCCGATGGCATAAGTTTTGTTGTGAAACGACAAGTACATACAAAGTTACATCAAGTGTCAAAAAAGGTCGATACGGGACTTTTCGACGGATACGTGTTGATTTCGGTGTGCACGCACATCCAAATTAAGTTCCACGAAAGCCCACACGTCCGTGTTTATGTTACGTGCCTTTCGATGTCACTTGCACACGAAGAAGTCATTTCGTTTGGCAGAACGTACCCCATATGACAAGAATTTGGGTATTTTAAAAATAAGTTTTTGGTCGTTTTGGAACACGAATAATTTTATATTAAAGCAAACTAATAGAAACTAAAAGAACAATAAAAATCTTGATTATATTGTGAAGAAGTCCCTTTAATTATATTTTGAAAATAATTAACAAGATGGTAGAAAATTGGGCATGAACATGGAGATTTGGACTGAAATTCTCAACTGTTTCTGAATATTTTTTCGGCCAACTTCCGATCGATTTTTCGATCAAACCGGGGTTCCTAAATTCGTTCCACTTGAAGAAAATCCTAGAGGGTTAGGTTGTGAACATACCAGCGAAGACGGGATATAAAATGAATCAGCGAGAAGATCAAAAGTTGTGCGCGAATGAGGGGCCGCACAGTTGTTGTTGTGCATGCAGGGGTGGCGGACGGCGGCGGGAGGCGCTACGCAGCGACGGCCGGCGGGAGGCTGCGGGCTGCGGTGCGGCTCCGGCGGCGGGTGGTGATGGTAACGGGTGGGATTAGAGTTTGGGTTTGGGTTTTGAGTTATGTTTATATATATGTATATGTATATGTATATGTATATACATGTATATGTATATGTATAGGAGGGGGAAAGGGTCTCCTGTGTGCATGGGGGGGGGGGGGTATGTTAGTGGGTTTTAGTTAAGGGTTATTGGGTTTGGGTAGGGTTTTAATTCTTTTTCTTTTCTTATGTTTTATTTATATATATAGGTATATGGATATTTAAAAACAGTTTTGAACCTCAATAAATTCCAAAAAAATTATATAATATACTATTAATAGTTTTACACCCAAAAAATATTTTTTGTACAATATTAATAATCAAATAAATACATATAATTATAAATTTAATGAATATTAGATATTATAATTAGTTAAAAATAAATAAATAAATTCCTTTAATCACAATATTTCAGAATACCAAAATATTAAATTCTAAAAAAAATCAGGGTTCTTATATCTAGTTTATTATTATGGTTGAGTATTGACTACCATTATCATATTATCATGTTGTCCTCCATTTGAAAGTTGGGATATCTTGACAGGTACATTATATATATTGTGTGAGATATTTAGATAGTATTGTTGACCTAGACAGCGTTCTACCTCCGATGCTGCGATGTAGGCTAGATGTACCCACGTACTCGTGCCCCTACACCGGGTGCGAGTTGTGACATGAGTAAGGACCTTATGGTTTTGAATTTAAATGAGTTGATATGATATTGGTAAGTTAGAAGATAGCACGGATGGATACAAGTTAAGGAATTGTGTGGGTCAATGATTTGAGGTAGGCGATAACAAGATTTGAACTTGAGTTGGATGAGTGATCTTGAATATAGTTTAAAAGATATCATGGTGTGCAACGAATAAGATATTGTACGAGTAGTTTTGATACTTACGCAAACATACTTGAGGACTTTGAAATGCATCGAGGATAGGTAGACTTTGGCTCAAGAATTTCTAGTTGGATGAATGATAGGTAGATTATCAAAGTAAAACTTTAAACTTGGTTATTTTAAGGAATGCTAGATACGGACTATGGATCGATCGAAAGATAACATTGACGTTGGACGATTTGGCTAGGTGAGTGTTGATGCTGGCATGAAGGTTATTAGAGGAATTCAACTTGAGAAAATGAATAAATGCTTGGAGATGGATTTTGGATTCGGTGCAATGATGAGATGACTCGGTGAATTTGAGAATCGTTTTGACTTGTGGTTTGATGCGAAAGTGAGTTTGAGGATAAAATTGCTATTTGGTATGTGTTTCTAGGATAAGTTAGTCTAGAACGTAAACTAAGACGCGCCCGGTCGAATACATAATAATAATGGATGACAAATTTGATTCAGGATTTGGTGACTTAGGATATGGAAGTATGGCTCGGTGATCGAAGTATATAAAACTGGATTTGATGGTGCATACTTGAGGATAAGGACTAGTGGACCTTATTGCATAGACTTGAGGACTAAGAATGTGTGCGTCGCTCAGATGAGTGTGTCAATAATTTTGTGTCAAGATTCGACGAGATGACTGAACCTAAGGATGGCCTTGTTGAATGGACTCGGACCCCTTGAACTAAATGTTGTAAACGATAGTAGAATGATATGTTCTCCATGTTTAGAAATCTGAGTGAAGTAAGCTTGGTTAGAATACCTCATACAAACAGACTATAGTTTGACCTTAGGAATTGTGGCGAGCATCATACAACAAATTTGTACGATAAAATCGTGAAATTGAACTGTACCTATGACCTTGTGAGCCGATCTAGTGGTTAGGCAGATGACCCGATGCTATGATATAAACCAGTATAACCAACTTTAGATTATCGCTCGGATATATGATGGAACTGGGGTAACAAGACTTAGAGTTAGGACTTGGAACTGCGAGTGTGCGCTAGTGAAGTTATGTTTGGCACAAATGGAATGAACGATAGGACTTGGAATGATTATGATAGGAATTGGTGATGCTCAAGTAAATTTGGGATAACGAATTAAATCGTTTCTTGGAATACATACTTGATAGTAGTGCAATGCTTGGTTTTGAGTTAGATTGGAATTAACTTAGATTTTTGTCGACTCCGCTCAAAATATTATTGTGATTTCATAAATAAGAAAACTTGAGAAATGAATTGTGTCATCTCGAGGATTGATATAGACGATAATGAAACAAATTGGAGTTCAGTAGTCGAGTTAGTGAAATGATCGGCAATTCAAAAGTAATATTTTTACTAGTTGCTTGTCCGACTTCGCTATCGCTAAGCTTGGTCTAAATGCATGTATTTCGGGGATGCCTTAAATATGTACACGATCCAGACTCAGTGATATGCTAAACTCGAATGCAATAGCTTGTCTGACTTTGCTATCACTAAGCTTGGTTAAAATATATATACTTGGGGAAAGCCTTGAATATGTGTACGATCCAGACTCAATGATATGCTGAACTCGAATGCAGCTGCTGGTGAATGTGTGTAGATTCGTGTAGATGAGTTAGCGACTTTAGTAGGTTAGTCTCAACCTAAGATTTTTGTATGGATTATAGCCTACCCCGTATCCAGCAATATAGTTCGATGCTAAGGCGCAATAAAGACTGAGTCAGAGAACATGATGATCAAGTAGAAATAGTCAACTGAACTGAGTGATAGATTCATTCAATAAAATTGGCTAAGCACGCATGTGAAACAAAATATGGAAAATAAATAGAAAGTTATGTTCAAAAGGGCCCAATAATGCGAAGAATATACATGAGTTAGATTCGATAGCAGCACGGTTCTGCGCTAGGCGTAGTAGAGTTTGAGTCAGAGAATGCAACGATTAAGTTTAGTATAATTCGGTAGCATCGAATGATAGAGTCGTTCGATGAAAATTGATTGTGGAATATGTACGGTAGGGGTGAAAGGAATGGTAGGACGAGTTCCGCTAAGGAAGTCTCGAGGACGAGACTTGTTCTGATGGTGTATTATGTAATGACCCGCTCCGCTCAACTCGGAGAGACGATTCAGATGGTGCAACTGCAATGACCCATCCTGCCTTGCTCGACGAGATGACTCACTTGATGCAAGGACATCAGACTTGGACCTTCAGAAGAAGTTCAGACTTAAACTTTTTAAGGTGCGCTCAGAGTCTCACTCGGTCGATGCGATACATCGCTAAGGTGGGTGGCTCCGATAAACCTGTATTTTCTTAGCCGACACAGCTAAAAATACTGATGATACTTGCTAGATCGCTAGGGAATAACATGTTGCATGCTAAGAAAAGAATTGAATGCACTTAGCTAAGAGAATAATCCCATCTTATGTTACTTGGCATAGAACATGGAAATGAAACTTGATATTATTTGGTTTAAGGATTGTGGATCTAATCTCGAGAGGTTCTCGCACTACTCTTATTTTATCTATTAATATAATAAAGTGACAAACTAATATGACCATTATTTGACTGCCCCATCCTGATACATTGCTACTTGATAACTTGTCCACAACCTTGATACTAGAACTCAATCCTACCCTGACTATTGTATCTGTGCTGGTACACTTGATCACACCAAGAGTGCTACTTGATATATAGTGAGCCTTCATGCCACATACACTTGCTACATGATATATGTAATTACTTCCTTGCACAGATATGGTAGTTGGACAGTGACTTTAGCCGTGGCTAGATAGTATTGATTATTGCATCACACTTGGGTGAATCCAGATTTTACTTTTGAGTGACAACGTAAATTCGTATCAAGAGTGCCCGTACTTAAAGTACGACATTTAGGAAGGAATGTTTATGTGACTACGGCATGAGATTCTAAATCACCTAGGCTTAACTAGGCAACTTAATTTGTAGAGCATTAGGAGGGAACGGTATCTCGAGATCGTGTATGTTGAACCACCCTAAGTTAGCTGGGAGTAAAGGTTGGCCAACACGGATACCGTATATTATCCTTACTAGTGGAGTACAGTATCTGACTTAATTATAAGCTGAGCCAGTATCTTTCTTATTGAAAGCCTGGAACTGCTACTGATCATTAATTAGTTCAGGGCCCTTGCAAGGTACTAGTGCATCATATTTTATTGCTCGTATATTATTGGTTTAGCCATCCCCGCTCGATTATGGCACGATCTAAGAATAGCCATATATTGCATTACTGGGATAACTCAGAGATTACATATCAAGCCGTAACACATGTTTGGCTGCTAAATCTTTTTTGGTTAAAGAAGTGGACTGTTGCAGCATGAAAGTTCAACTCATGTCCTTATTTGGTTATTGAGTTGCGTTATTGTGTTACAACGGGACATGAATCGAAGCTACTTGTTATCCTATGTTATTTTAGTTAATATTGTATCACTGTTTGTGTATTGTGCCTTTTGTTGAGTGAAATTAGGGACATAGAATATTGTGGCATGATAGTTTAACTCATGTCCTTGTTTGGTTGTTGGGTTGCATTATTGTGTTACGATAGCCTGTGGACTAAAACTATGACGCAGAGTTATTTTAGCTTGACCATAATCAAAGAACGTATTCTATCTTGGTGTAATATGAAACTTTATGTCCTTGTTTGCTGAAGGGGTGTCATGTTATATCATGGATGGGATATATGCCATTGATTGTTGGCTCATGCATCTCATGCTATAGAACCGATTTTGTTTCTTTATTTTGTGCTTCCTTTGTGGTACTTGCTATTTGGGGGTCTGACCCCACTAGTTTTGTATGGCCAGGTTTAGAGCCAGCACTTGAGGATCAAGCATATCTTACCCTCACTGATAGCACGCACTAGAAGGATCGCTGCTGAGGGTCACGAGTAGGTTCATTCATTCACTGCTCATCTTTGGTAAACTATATTCTTTTTGGCATTTAGCTAACTGGCACATGTTAGCCGGATAATCTGGAAGCTAGTTCCTTATATGACTGTAATATATTCAGACTCAAGCTGACTCTCTATCATGTATGCTTTTGGTTGTGTATCTGGCATATTACTCTGTATCGCTATATCTCGATAACTTTCTGATGCGGCATATGGGATACCTTACTGCTTATTCTGAAATATTCTATATTATTGGTACTTGTTTGAATGATTGACATATAGAAGTTCTTGAACCTCAAAGACTTGATTGTAGTATATACCCTCTTATCTCTAGACAACCTTAACACATTGCGGGTTTCTTCGGTATTCGCAAGGTGTGGTTGGCTGAGTCATTCCCCCGCTCTCTAGTATTCTGGATCTGGGGCATGATAATTTACCTCAGTCGAACGAGACTCCGAGCGTGTCTTTAAAAAGTCTAAGTCTAAACTCCTGAAGGGCCAAGTCTGAATGCCTTTGCATAAGTAAGTCATCTCGCCGAGCAAGGCAGTTTGGGTCGTCACACTTGTGCCATTTGAATCGGCTCTCTGGGTAGAGCGGAGTGGGTTGTTACATTATACACCACTCAGAATAAGTCTTGTCCTCGAGACTTCCTGAACAGAAATCATCCTACAGTTTCTCAATTCATACCATATGTATGCCTTAGTCAATTCTCATCGAACGAATCTATCATTCGATACTATCGAGCTATACTCAACTTAAGCGTTTCTAACTCAAGTATATTTCTTCATGTCATTAGACCCATTCAAACACAACTTACTATTTATTTTCTATATTATGTATTATACGCATACTTATTATATTCTATTGAATGACTCTATCACTCAATTCAAGCTAAGTATAATCCACTCGATTATCGCGTTCTCTGACTCGGTCTTTATTGTTCCTTAGTTAATAACTATATCGCTAAATACATGGTATATTATAATCAACCGTGTATGGATATCTTAGGTTGAGGCTAACTTACTGAAGTCGCTAACCTATCCATACGAATCTACACACATTTACTTGCAGCTGCATTCGAGTTCAGCATATCGCTGAGTTTGGATCGTGCTGATATTCAAGGTATTCCTCAAACATATGTATTTCAACCAGCTTAGTGGTAGTAAAGTTGGACAAGCTACTACATTTGAGTTCAGTATATCACTGAGTCTGGATCATGCACACATTCAAGGCATCCCCCAAACATATGCATTTAACCAAATTTAGCGATAGCGAAGTCTCGAATCAACCAAGCTATACCGTTCTAGAGAATTCTCTGATTTATTACTATGGATATTCTAACTTTTACTTGAGTATCTCCAATTATTATCGTAAGTATTCCGTCTGACAAATCTTCGATAGTGTCTCGTTCCTTTATATCGCACGACCTATCTAAACCAACAACTAATATCAAATTCCTAACCCTAAGTCTTGTTGTCCCAGTTCTATCGTCTTACCCGAGCGATACTTTAAAGTCGGTCACACCGGTTCACTCTCACAGCATAAGGTCGTCTTCCTAACCGATAGGTCAGCTCACAAGGTCATAGGTACAGTTAGATTTTACAATTCTTATTCCGCAAATTCATTGCACGATGCTAGTCCCAATTCCTAAGGTCAAACCAGTATTCGTTCATACAGGGTCCCAAGCTCGTATCACTCAAAATTTTAAATATCGAGCTTAGATCATCCTACTATCTTTCATAATATTCGTTCAAGGGCTTCGAGTTCATTTCAAGAAAGTCGTCCTACGGCAAGTTCGTATAGTCAAATCCTTGATATATCAATATCCTACATCATACCTAGCAATTTTTATAGTATATCTCCTCAAATATGTCTGATAGAATCCTCATATCCATTTTCTAAGTCTAGAACACCAAGTCATGATTCAATTTTGAAATCTTTGATCCAAATCATAAACTCTATGCCGTCCAACATCAACTATATATTCGCTCGTAAAATCTATCAAATATAACTTGATTCAAATTTTGACTAAATGTTACGCATCGATCTTCCGCAATTTTGATCATCCCAATTGGACGTAAAATTACCACGCCAACGCTCCTATGGGATAGCCGTCCTCATCCAACGTGACACCGTCATTAAAATTTTCCTAGCCAAATCATCCAAAACAAGTTACAAGATAAATTTTATAATCTACTCATTATTCGTCCAAATAGAAAATCCTCTAACCAAAACCTATTCACCTTCATTATGTTCCATTTTATTGAGTTCGTTTGCATAATCATCGAACAAGTCAGGCCCTGATATTCTGCGAATTCAGTCATCCCCGCTGGACGTGAAATCATCACGCCAACGCTCTCGCGGGATAATCGTTCTTATCCGATGTCTGATATCGAGTACTATCTTTCAAACTAGATTCAATATTGACTCATCTAATTCAAGATAAAATCCAATCTCGTCTATATTCGCTCCTCGAGTAACATGATTCATTCACTTGTATCATTTTTAAAATATAAACCAAGCATCGAATCCATATTCGTTAATCAAATTCTAAGATCGGTTAACTATACCTCAACTCAATTCTATCGAGCGATATCCTTTCTTAATCCTTTGAGTCATTTCCATGTCTTCCAATGTCTAACTTCCATATGCGTTATCTTCAATCGCGCTATCGTTTCAATCATGCTAACTTTGATCACATCCTCGATTATTCAATCTCAACTTATGTTTTGATCCATTCGATCCACTCCAAAATTGTACGTATGATCCTCTAAGTCTCCTCGACCAATATATCTATTCGTTTTACCATTTTGAATTCTTATTTGATACCATATTCGATTCACACAACTCATCCACAAATCGTCTAAACAAACTTCACACGAGCTATTCTAATTCATGACTATCTAAACAATACTCATTCTAAGGCTTTGCATCAAACACTTCACTTGTTGATCGACTCGTTGCTACCCTGTAATTCTTGATTCGCTCGAACATTTCAAAAATGATCCATATACCACTCAGGATTCGAGCCACTCGATAAATTATTTAACTCACTCTATCCTCAAATCGATTATTCATCCCCGATGCTATCATATACACCCCTCAGGGATGAAGTCATCCAATTAAATCATTAATTGTGTTCACATCGTTCACTCGCGTATCCATCTAATTTGTTCCTTAAAACTTAAGCATGATCCCTTTGTGTTGCCTTGATAAACTTAGTCTCATATATACCTCTATCGATAATCATCCACACAAATATATTTTAATTTATACTTATCGACACAAATAACCATCCGAACCATTCCTCAAAATCTATGCACGATCCTCTATATCCGCCTTAGCGATACAATGATAATGCCTCTATCTATAGACATTCTAAGCCCGACTTACACTTATCCGAACGATACCCAAATTTTTCTTGCAAACCAGCTCGCACCAAAGGGTTTAGGTGGGTGATACCCAATACGACTTAGCCAAAAGGCTATGTGCATAGCTATCCCGCTCGAACGATATTTAGTTTCACATACTAACTCGCTAGTATTAGGGTAAGGTCCTCTGGTTTACATATAACTTGTTAACTCTAGCATGATTTTTTACTCATACGAAGTCCGACACAGCTCGGCATAAAGGCCTTCGCATAACTATCTCGTCCAACCGATCATTCGCATGCACTTTCGAAAATATTTAGACTTATTGTATGGAACATCCCACGGGACAACAAGAGAGAGCATATACATCTTTACCTGTAACCTCTGTATCCAGAAATTCTAGCTTAAATGTTGTTATTAGGTTAATTTGGGGCTATTGGGATTTTTTCATAATTTTTGGTTAATTAAAAACTAGTAACACTAATTTTCTAGGACTTGCAAGAATTTATTTTAGTGTCAAACATAATTAAAAATATTTCAAACTTTTATTTTAGGCTCTAAATAATTAAATATATTTTCTATAATTTTTTGATTATTTTTAGCATTTATTTTGAGTTAATTATGAAAAACTGAATTAAAAACTAATTTTCAGAAAAAGAAAAACTAATAAAACCAACCAGCCCAGTCAGCATCCAGCCTGGCCCGCGTGTCAGCCAGCGCAGCCCAGTCAACGGGGCCCAGTGGTCAGTGAGAGAGGGTGAAGGCGGGTGTGGGTGAAGTCGGTCCAAGCCAAGCCGAGCTGAGCCGAGCCGAGTCCTAATCAGACTCGGACCCAGCCGAGCCAAGCCAGCTTGAACGTTGGCTGTTCGATCTGAGCGGGTAGCAGCGGATGGACACCATGTGGCACGTCCTTTAGCTATGCCTGCTCTCTCTCTCTCTCCTCTATATATATATATAGTATTTTGTTTATAAAATCTAGGATTTTCTTTTAGCCAATTTTGGAGAATTATCATTTAGGGTTTCCTTCATCTTCCAGAAGCCATTACTCATAGCTTCGGACTCTCCAAACGCATCCCAGTTTCTTATATTAGAACTGTATTGAGGTTAGTTTTCTGAATATATAAATTGTTTCACGAAATTGTGAATATTAAATTTTGGAATCAGAATCATGAACCGTTTTGGTGTTTTTATGATTTCGGGAGAACCAGGAATCAGAATCATGAACCGTTTAAAGTTTCAGAAATCTAATGTCGAGATCATTAACATATATTTTTCTCAAGATTTAATAAAAAATATTTTTATGCTGTTAATTCTGTAGAACTTTTAGGTTAACACTCAACCACCGTTGCACAATACGATTTTGGTATGTGCAATAATACCCAAATGAATTTGAATTCAGATGAACCATAAATTTCAACATATTTTTGACGCTAAAATCTATAGGAAATCATACATAAAAGTCGAGTTTGTGTCAGTTGACTTTTTGGTCAACAGATCGTCTCGATTTGCGTGCCATGAGTTTCGAGTTGATAAAATTTAGTTTCTTTGTACAAAATTTAGGAATTAACCTAAAAATTATAATAATAAGATTAAAATAGGATTTTAGAATAATTATTCCAGAATTAAATAAATTAAAATAAAATATCTTTTGATATGGTAAATTTGTAATACATAGGCTATTTGGACTGTGACTTAGATTCTGATTCATACCAGCTAAGGACCACCGACGAGTATATTTTTGTGATTACTTTCATTGCTTGATAGTCTTTATAATTCATGCTTAGTATTGATTATTTGATTCTTAACACTTGTTACACGGATTAGTATGATGGATTCTTATTATGAGATACGTGACTGTTCTGGATTATTGTTATTTCTTCGTGACTGATTCGGAATCCATGTATACTTGTGGGGAGGGAAAATACTTTGTGGATGTGTGAACTACCATTTCTATCCCATGGTCTTTCTGGAATAATAGCAGCCATGCACGACATGTGTGGTTTACCAGATATTACCCCATAGCCGTTCACATGTCAACAAGGTATTTCAAATCACATAGAGTAGTTTTTCCTATCTGTTCATCCATACATTATAGTTATTTCTTGTATGGCTTGGAGATATTATACTATATGTTTACCATGACAGGACTTCAGCATTGGTTATTCTAGTTGCCTTATTGTGAGTTCAGTTTGTTGCTATCATATATTTCTTACTATTTATTGTCTTATAGCTTCTTCCGTGTGTTGGAACTATTTTTACTATGATGTACTCGTTCCTTTCCTGACTGGATAAACATTTTAGGTGACTATAATGAGGATGCAATTCCTATATATTATGGACCGTATGCTAACGACATAATAGAGCCTAATCTTGCCCATCCGGAGGATCATGGAGAGTTAGCAGCTCAGATACCGTCTACAATGGAGTAGTTTAGTGGTAGTTGATTTTGTTAGTTATTTTGGACCGGATTGTTATCCGGCAGTTTAATATTGTACTTTGGATATTTAGTTTTTAGGAAATTCCTTGAACCCGCATCAAGACTATTATTTTATTATCATCATAGTGTATTCATTTAAACTAGTGCTCGTGATTGTGTATAGTGTGGAGATGTATATATATTGTGAGTTGTAGATTATACTTGTGGCTTATTGTACAACGTTCTACCGCTGACACTATGGCGTAGGCTGGGCGTACTCATGACTCATGCCCAAATCCATGGTGCGAGTTGTGACACATTTTTAGTGGTAGCCCATGCAGGTCAGGCTTCGCACAAGATTGTGAACTCGTAGTGGTAATCAAGTTAGATGTACGACTGCGAGCCTGCTATAGGATATACATACTAGGAATAGAAAAATACTCAATCACAACTAGGGATCCCATATACTCAACTTGCTAACCCTTACTATTTTCTTTCGTGCAATCGAACCTCTTCCAAAGTTGATTGTCCTTCTTGAATACTTCCTTATCTTGTGCCATATCAACTTTATTCTTGTTGCTTTCAACCTTTTAGAATGCCACCCAAGACTAGAATGCGCGGTACCAGAGCCAATGGTGCTTTTGTCGCGCCCCGATCCCGTAGGGGCCGATCCCGTAGGGCCGATCGTCCTCGCTTGGTCCCTACGGAACCATTCGTCCTCGCTTGGTCCCTACGGAACCGTTCGTCCTCGCTTGGGCGCGCTGCCGTGCAAGCCTAAGTTGCGCTTGCACCAGGCAACGTACCTGCACAAGATACAAGTTAGACGAAAATATACATATATAGGCACAGAGTAAAAATGCAGAGAACCAAAGTTGAACACATTTGATAGCACACAAAATACTTCCATTTTATTGAATACTGAAGATTTGGATTACAAAATGCTTGCTTGGCTGAGTTACGAAATATGCCTTAGAAGGCTTACAACTCTTTTTACATTCCCAAAACTAGCCACAACGCCCATTACATTATGCCATTGTAGTAAGACCAAAATAACCAAAATATCTAGCAGAAGGAGAGTAGCCCACTGGAGAGGTAAGCAGCGAAGGAAGCAGCACGAACACAGTCCTAAGGAAGGGTGCGCACACGCTGATTCAGATTCAGGATGGTTGCCAGACTCTCGCTCCCAGCACTTGGATATTTGCCCACAAACGTGGGTCAGTACTACCACATGTACTGGTGAGCGACCGTGGCCAAACTCACCTTAGAAATCCACACTAAGTAAAGCATATGAAGCTAGCATTATTAGGTGGTCTTTATGGTTATCTAGTTTCTTTTTAACAATTCATGCAAGGAAACATAGACAATATAAAGCATGTGCATATGATATTTCTTACCCACGGCCGAGCGGCTATCCCTACAGCAGACACACAAGTTAGGCACAAATTACATATGAATAACCTATGAATCAATCTTTTGGTATCAAAATGATAGGTATGCAAGAAGGTAAACCTAGCATGCGTCCTATCTATATGACGGTCCATGAGTTTCCCCATTTTTGGACAACAACACCCCCCTAGATCCCGTAGGAACGGAACATCAGGGTGCTCTCACAATCCCTTCCGGACCGACCGATTCCCAGTGCCCCAGAAACCGATCGAGAGACTATTACCTTGTGCACAAGTTGTCCGAGACCCATGCATGGCAAGCAAACATTTATAAATCAAACTCTTTGGATGCACATGTTAACAAGCATATAACAATCTAATAGCCACGCCCCCCTAGATCCCGTAGGACCGGAACATCAGGGCGGACCACCAGACTATTCTCTTTCACTCTTTTACACATGACACATACACTAACCATGAAGGTTTTATGCACGATATAGTGATGCAACAAGTGAGTAAGGGCAACATTCCATTTGAAGTAAAGCAGAAACTTTATATATATTAGCATGCAGTTCATTCCTTAGCTTATCTTTTTAGTGAGGCAATATTTAGTGAACTAGAGATTCTTTTCATTAGGCATGCAGACTTAAAGGATTCATTGAAGGGCCTAAGCCACTCACCGAATGAATCGAACGAGAGGATGGGGAAGCCTAAGCGACGTTCACTCTTTAGTTATGCGTCCTAAAAATGCAACAATACTTGGTTAGCATACTTCGATCTCTTTCCCTTACGATTCGAAAAGAACGCGCAAGCGAGAAGGCGAAATCATGAAAACCAAGTCATCGAAAGCAACTCAAAACACAAAGCAACACAAAACCAAAAAGAAAAGCAACCAACGAAAACTCTTGGACTCATTTCAATAGAAGCCGCTCGATTAATTCGAAGGGTTCATTGCACTTCGTCCGTGTTGATTTGGCGGTAAGGTTTCCCCGAGACTCGATTCTCAACCGAGTCGAAGCAGCGTAGTGTTCCATAAGTAACCGTTTGGAGCGGGGCGTTACATACTACCCCACTGAGAAAAAGTTTCGTCCTCGAAACTTAAGAGATCAAGGAGGCGATATACTATGCATCAAGAGATCAAAGGAAACAGACTCACCAACGTCGTGTCCACTCTCATCACGCTCAATATTCAACTGGTAAACTCTCGGCCTTCTTGTCTGATCAGTTGGTTCAGTAGATGGGCCTGGAGGGGTCTGATCCTGTTCTTCAGACTTCCTCAGAGGGCAATCACGTAACACATGATCAGGTTTTCCACACTTAAAGCACAGCCTGAGAAGTAAACGACAAGACTCCTTAAAGTGACCCGGACGGCCACAGAAGCTGCACACTTTTCCGTGGTTCCCATTTGCGTTGACCTGTTTCTCTGTGTCGACCTTTTTCTCCCCGTTGTGGTATCTTTTAGCAGGAGGGTTTCGAGGAGCGGGTGCCTTTTCTGCAGCACCTTGCGGCGTAAACTGCTCGTTCTGCACCGCTGCCTCGAATGCTTGAATGTATGTTTTGCACTCCCGGTTCATAACATCTTTTCTTAGATTATCGTTTAAGCCTTTTATGAACCGATGCGTGCGGGCTCCCTCATCAGGAATCATCGAGCTAGAGAACTTAGCAAGTTTGGAGAATTCCGACTCATAATCTTCGACGGACATGCTCCCTTGCTTAAGTTCGGTAAACTCGTCTTCAATTCTCTGCCTGACAGCCGGTGGAAGATAGTGAGCAAGAAATGCTTCCTTGAACATTCCCCAAGTGATCCTGCCATCCTGATGCTTGGTGGCAAGGTCTGCTTTCTTGACTTCCCACCAGTCGTGTGAACGTAGCCGCAACTGCATATATGCACATGCCACCCTCTTGTTTGCAGGTATTTAGGCAAAGCTAAACAAGCTCTCCATCTTTGCGATCTAGTCCATCACCTTATCCGACGTGGTCCTGCCTTCAAACTCCGGAGGGTTCAACTTCAGGAACTCAGCGCCTTTAAAGGTTGACTTTCCGGCCGTGCGAGGAGGCTCATTTGTTTCTGCTACTCCTGCGCCTTGAGGCATGGTCGGGGCAGTCACAGGTGTTGCGGCGGTGCCCGATGCACCACTGTGCGCTGCTAGTGTTGTCACAATTTGAGTCAGGGAGTCAAGCTGCTTTTGTTGCGCCAAGGCTCTAGCATCAGCTCGTTGCTGCTGAGCCTCGAATCGTTCTTGTTGCGCAGCATGACGATCATTTTGATTCTGTAACATTGCAATTAGTCTATCCATTTGATCATCGCTCACGCTAGCTGCGCGCGATGACTCAGGGTTACAAGCACTTGTTTTTGTCATCTTTGCTGCAAAAGAGAGTAGCTTGCATTAGTCTCATAACGTATTATGGACTTATTGCACGGGGCGTTGGGTTTTCACACTCTTAGGGGCCTTTCATACTCTCGATTTACTTCTTATAGATTTGAAATCTATTTTCGAAATTCGGGACTTTTGAAATCGCTTAAAAACTTATATCATTTTCGAAAACGATGTTTGAAGAGGCCAAGGACGTAAAGCCATGCTCTGATACCACCTGTCGCGCCCCGATCCCGTAGGGGCCGATCCCGTAGGGCCGATCGTCCTCGCTTGGTCCCTACGGAACCATTCGTCCTCGCTTGGTCCCTACGGAACCGTTCGTCCTCGCTTGGACGCGATGCCGTGCAAGCCTAAGTTGCGCTTGCACCAGGCAACGTACCTGCACAAGACACAAGTTAGACGAAAATATACATATATAGGCACAGAGTAAAAATACAGAGAACCAAAGTTGAACACATTTGATAGCACACAAAATACTTCCATTTTATTGAATACTGAAGATTTGGATTACAAAATGCTTGCTTGGCTGAGTTACGAAATATGCCTTAGAAGGCTTACAACTCTTTTTACATTCCCAAAACTAGCCACAACGCCCATTACATTATGCCCTTGTAGTAGGACCAAAATAACCAAAACATCTAGCAGAAGGAGAGTAGCCCACTGGAGAGGTAAGCAGCGAAGGAAGCAGCACGAACACAGTCCTAAGGAAGGGTGCGCACACGCTGATTCAGATTCAGGATGGTTGCCAGACTCTCGCTCCCACCACCTGGATATTTGCCCACAAATGTGGGTCAGTACTACCACATGTACTGGTGAGCGACCGTGGCCAAACTCACCTTAGAAATCCACACTAAGTAAAGCATATGAAGCTAGCATTATTAGGTGGTCTTTCTGGTTATCTAGTTTCTTTTTAACAATTCATGTAAGGAAACATAGACAATATAAAGCATGTGCATATGATATTTCTTACCCACGATCGAGCGGCTATCCCTGCAGCAGACACACAAGTTAGGCACAAATTGCATATGAATAACTTATGAATCAATCTTTTGGTATCAAAATGATAGGTATGCAAGAAGGTAAACCTAGCATGCGCCCTATCTATATGGCGGTCCATGAGTTTCCCCATTTTTGGACAACAACACCCCCCTAGATCCCGTAGGAACGGAACATCAGGGTGCTCTCACAATCCCTTCCGGACCGACCGATTCCCAGTGCCCCAGAAACCGATCGAGAGACTATTACCTTGTGCACAAGTTGTCTGAGACCCATGCATGGCAAGCAAACATTTATAAATCAAACTCTTTGGATGCACATGTTAACAAGCATATAACAATCTAATAGCCACGCCCCCCTAGATCCCGTAGGACCGGAACATCAGGGCGGACCACCAGACTATTCTCTTTCACTCTTTTACACATGACACATACACTAACCATGAAGGTTTTATGCACGATATAGTGATGCAACAAGTGAGTAAGGGCAACATTCCATTTGAAGTAAAGCATAAACTTTATATATATTAGCATGCAGTTCATTCCTTAGCTTATCTTTTTAGTGAGGCAACATTTAGTGAACTAGAGATTCTTTTCATTAGGCATGTAGACTTAAAGGATTCATTGAAGGGCCTAAGCCACTCACCGAATGAATCGAACGAGAGGATGGGGAAGCCTAAGCGACGTTCACTCTTTGGTTATGCGTCCTAAAAATGCAATAATACTTGGTTAGCATACTTCGATCTCTTTTCCTTACGATTCAAAAAGAACGCGCAAGCGAGAAGGCGAAATCATGAAAACCAAGTCATCGAAAGCAACTCAAAACACAAAGCAACACAAAACCAAAAAGCAAAACAACCAATGAAAACTCTTGGACTCATTTCAATAGAAGCCGCTCGATTAATTCGAAGGGTTCATTGCACTTCGTCCGTGTTGATTTGGCGGTAAGATTTCCCCAAGACTCGATTCTCAACCGAGTCGAAGCAGCGTAGTGTTCCATAAGTAACCGTTTGGAGCGGGGCGTTACAGCTTTTCCCACACCATTCGCATCGTAGGAGGCCTCATCAGCTGGATCGGGGAGTCTTCCTCCTTCTTCTCCTCAGCCATTACATGAACTCTTCAGAAGCATGATGGAGGCTCAAAAGACTCAGGTAGAGGTAACAGACAGAAATACTGAGGGCAGGAATAGAAAATGCCCAACAGGTTGCCCTGGCAGCTGTGGAGAGGGTTGCCCAACAACTACAACAATAGGCCGCTCAACTGAAGGTGGGTAACATCCAGGACTTCAAAAAGATGGAGCCTCAGACGTTCAAGGGGATAGAGGGTATCCTCTACGCTGATGAGGGGCTCGAGGATATCGAGCGGATCATGAGAGTTTCTCGGCTTTCCGAGGACCTGAAGATTGAGGCCGTTGGCTTGCAGCTTCATGATATTGCTCGTACTTGGTTCAGAAATAAGCCTAGGATTGCAGATCCAAACCTGACTTGGGAGTAGTTCAATGACCTCTTTAAAAGGAAATTCATTTCTGTAGTAGCCAAAGGGGTTCTGGAGAAGCAATTCCAGAACTTGGAGCAGAACGGGATGACCGTGGATGAGTATGCTGCAAAATTCGGCATGCTGAGCCGATTCACAGAGTACATGGTGAGGGACCCGGAGGATAGAGCTACCAATTTAGAGAGGGCTTGAACCAAGAGGTCAAGGTCTATATTTCTTCGGCTCATATAACTTTTGCTGACATATTGGCGGAGGCTCAAAGGGTCGAGGTGGATATGGGTCTTCAAAACAAGAGAAACTGGGATACAATTGGCAGTGGTAGTAATCAGGGGCAGGCAAAGCATCCACAGTTTTAGCCAAGGACCTTTCAGCAACAGCAATAGTACCGTGTCCCAATTAGAGCCCTAGCTCACCAAGTACAACAACAGCGACAGAGACAAGTGCAACAAGCTCCCCCATGCAACTATTATAAGAAACCAGGGCATTCATGGAAGATCTGTCGAAAGAGATTAGGCGTGTGCTTATATTATGGATCACCTACGCCCCAGATGAGGGAGTGTCCTACCGCACCCCCAATAGGAGGATCCTCGGCCCAGTAAGGACCAGTTGGACCACCAGTGGCCCCATGGACAAGAGGACCCCCACTTCCTACGCAACAGTAGCAGTTTTCTCAGCACTAGTAAAGGAGAGTACCTCTATAAGGCAGAGCTTTTGTTATAACCATAGATGAGGCTGAGCCGACTAGTGACGTGATAGCAGGTTCTATTCTTCTCGATTCTATTTCCGTTATTGCCTTATTTGATTCTGGTGCATCATTATAAAACCCCTAATTTTAAAAACCGTATTAAGTATTTAATTAATTATTTAATTTAATTATAGTATTTATTAGCTAAAGAGAAGAAATAGAATTTATGGAATTTTTATTTTTAGGTAATTGTGCATTTAGAGATTTTAGGGAGCAACCATAATTTTCCTTAATTATTTCCATGTAGGAGACCCTTTGGACAGCTGAGTAGATTTATTATATGCACTAATATAAATTTTTAGAATTATATATATATATATATATATATATATAAAGTTTATTAAATGAAAAAGAAATAAAAAAGAATAATAGAAAAGAAAAGAATAAGAAATGAAAATTAGAAAATAGAATAGAAAATAGATTAGAGAAAGAGAAAGAAAGAAAAAGAAAAGAAATGAAAATGAATCAAAACCCTACCCGATATACTAATACCCTACTCGTTACCAAACCGATACCCGTTATCATTAAACAGCAGCAACAGCAGCTGTAAACCCATGCCCGCGCAGCGAGAACCCCCCTGGCACTATATATATAGAGAGAGAGAGTAAACTCATAAACCCTAACCCTAAATCTATAATCTCTCGACCCCAGACCCTGCCGCCGACCTCCCCAATCCGCGGTGCCGCCACGACACCACCGGAGACACAGCCGCCACCGCCAGAAACCAGCGTCCGCCGTCCGCTCGCCGCGACTGCGAACACCCCGCACTGCAGATATTGACAGCAGCGAAGCTATGTTCACGCCTCATTTCTCGCGCCCTCGCTCGACCAAACTTGACCCCGTCTTCACCGGTACGTTCATGACCTATCCCTCTTCCAATACTCTGTGTTAGTTTCCTGCGAACAGCGCGTAACTCTAGGCAAAAACAGAGACCAAGTTAGAAAAAAATGACAACTTTTAGATCGCAGACAACTGCGGTGACTACCCATGTTTACGGACTCGTATCTCCCACCATAGAGATCAGAATTTAGTTTTTCTTTTTGGTATGTGAAGACCACCTAACCGAGATTAATTTCTATTAAATACAATATTTTATTTATTGCTTTATGTAGAATTTAATCGGATTAAAAATCCTAAAAAACATGTTTTTCCAACCTTCAAAATTTGTGATACGGAGCGCGTCCCACCAAACGGGACTACCGCGTCGAGTACCGAGTGCACCAAAAGACGCGTACGGTATACCCAGACGTGTGGGCTTTCAAAAAACTGATTCAGACGCGTGTGTGCGTCAAAATCAGCCCGTATCCGTAAAAATTCTCCGTACCTCGATTTTTGCAAAATCCTGAGCCATTTATTGTACACACATCAGAATGTGACAAAACTTATGCCATTGGACTCGTGGTACCGTACTGGTCTTGTGACCATTTTTTTACGCAATTTTGAAATAGTTGACCAAGCCGCCTATTTGCGGGTCCCACGGTTGACTTTTTGGGTAAAATTATGTTCGGCTCACCGAAATCCAAAATTAGACATACCGATGAGTTCGTACTGACCTTTAGAGTTTGTTTGACCTATAATTTGTCCCATTTAGAGACCTTTACCTTTGGCACACTTTTTAGTGCAAAGTAGCCCACATATGTACCCCACTAAGACCCAAAATTACTGTTTTGCCCTTGTATCCAAATTGGACGAAAGGGTAGTGATTTCTAGCTATTTCGCTGATTTCAGAAACGTTGGTGATGTTTATTTTAACATCCGGAGATGTTCATTCTGAGGCCGTAGTTTCTGACTCTTGGCCTTTGATATCTGGACGTTATATTTTGCAGCTCTCTTGCCAGGCAAGTATACCTTGCCATTGTACTGTTATTCATATTCCATATGTTGCATGCATCTTTATTTCTGTCATTTAGTTCATGTATTTAACTGCTATATAAACTGCGCATCCAAGAAAACTTGGTTGCAATGACGGTGTCGTCGGGATATATTTTTATTATGTATATGTATTTGACCTTGTTTATGAGACCGCCCCTTTATCATGAAGCATCATTAGGTTTCATTGACCATGACACATTTCTTACACGAGTGTGAGTCTCATATAGATCATGGACTGCGTGACAGGTCTGGCCTCCTGTACGTATGGCCGTGCGTTAGGGATAACTGCTGTTAGAAACTTTACATGCTAGAAGACTTAGCAGTTATTAGTAGTTCAGGGACATAGCCTATTGTAGTACGGTAGTCCAATCCTTGTCCTTGTTTGGTTGCAGGGTTGGGATATTGTACTAAAGATAGGCTATGAACCAAATCGTGTCATGGATGTGACATGCTTAGAGCATAGGGTGGGGAGAACAACAAGTAAGGCATTTGGACTCCTTTGCACTTTTCTTTTGTAACCCGGAAGCTCCGCTGGAGCGACGGGTGGTGATGACCCCATATATTACAGGCGGCCTCTGCCGTTCAAAAGACGACATGCTTTGTAGGCCCCTGATTCTCCGAGAGAATCATGCCAATCCAATTTATGGCCAGATAGCCCACGTGTTGGAAAGTTGTTCTCAAACTGCATTCACATAGATGGTTAGGCGACCCATTGGATATTTATTTCAGTACTTTATTGGCATGCTTCTATGTATCTTGTTATGTCCCTCTGAGGACCTGGTCCCTTTTCAGGTGTAGATATTCATGAGTATTCGCAGGAGCGTAGATCCGGACTAGTTACTTATATTCGAGGAGGTCTTCCCTTCGAGCCCCGTGATTGTTAGTTTATATTCTTATATTGTGTTTATTGTGTTGCACTTATATATGCGAGTTGGTAGTGGATTTGTTTCCATCCAACTATCATCATTAGATACTTTATATTGAGATTTAGTTTCATAGATAATGGTTATTTAATTTCTATTTAATTTTTTGTGGATGAGATTTAGTTATACCCTGTGACTTGTGATAGATTTATACCACTTGTGGATTGATATTCATAATACATTGTACGTATGCATTATGGTTTCCATATATTGGAGTGCCATAACCATGGGCTGGCATGCTTACGTGCCCTAGTCCTACGTATTTTGGGACTGGGGCATGACATATTTTTATTGGTGGCCCATGCAGGTCAAGAATATATTGTCTCGGTTACGTAACTATACCGAACAAGCCTGCGTATAGGAATAGAGTATAAGGATCTCATCCATGCTTCACTAAAACTCATCCTTCCTTTCAACTATCCTATTTAATGCTTGCATCCTATTTGATTTCCTGTACTTCTTCTAATCGTTTTGTACACCACTGTAGAGAGATGGATATGCATAATGGATGTATTGCCGCCAATGGCGACACACCTTCAGGAGTCAACGACCAAACTCAAGGAGAGACCTCGACGACTCCTATACTTCCGGGGCCAGATGGACAGACTCACAATCCAGTTCCATCTGATCTTCCCGCTTCACCTAATGGGAACCTTCCAGCTTCATCAGCATCGCAGGATGGCCGGACACAGTTGTTCTAATTCTTCCAAATGATAATGCAAGAACAGTGATAGCAGGCAGCCACACTAGCTGCAGAGCAGAGGCAGCAAGCAGCAGATCAGAGGCAAGAATTTTTGACCGCACTTAAGAGGATGGCTGCACAGGCTACTGTACCAGCTCAAGCACTAGTTCCAGTACCTCGAGCTAGAGTTGGTTCAGTAAAGGACTTTATTCAGATGGGTCCAAAGCCGTACAAAGGCACTGAGAGCCCAGAGGAGACCACCAACTGGATTACCCACACTCAAAAGTTATTAGAACCATCACAACTACCTACCGATCTATGGATGACAAGCGTAAGGACGCTACTAGATGGTAATGCCCATCACTGGTGGGAATCAATGGAGCGTCAGTTGGGTATGTACCATACTTGGGAATAATTCTTGGAGTTCTTTGAGAGGAAGTACTTCCCGGACACTGTAAGGGACGCATTGTACGATCAGTTTCTTCATCTAGAGCAGGAAAACAGAACAGTTGACGAGTATGATACAGATTTTAGTCGCCTCAGTAAATATGGTGCTGCCCTGATAACAAATAACTTAGCCAAGGCTAAGAGATTTTATCGCGGACTGACTCAGGAGCTCCAATACTACACTAGCTCACAGTCCCGGATCTCTTACGCCGAGTTATTAACAGAAGCTAGATTACAAGAGACCATCAGCAGGGGAAAAGGAGTTCAACTGAATACACAACAAGGACCAGCAAGGACACAGCCAGGATCAGCAAGGACACAATAAGGAGGGCCTATCAGACGTCATTTGGCACAGCAACAACAGTATCAGCACAGAGGGGGACCATACCAGATTCCAGATAAGCCCCAATATAATTATTATGGGAGACGCGGACATATTATAAGAGACTGTCGGGTTCGCTTAGGACAATGTATGAGGTGTGGTTCCGGACAGCATTTGGCAAGAGACTGTCCAATGCAGCAGACATTGACGCTACCACCACCAATACAGAGGCCAGCACTCCCAGCACCGAAGCCAGCTCAGCAGATGATTAGACCAGGAGTACCTCGACCTCCAGCAGTAGGAGGATTTCAGCGAGGACCACCGCTACCTACACAGGAGGATCAGTTCGCGAGGGCCAGACAGGGACTTCCATAGAGGAATAGGCAAGCTTTTGCACTATAAGTGGATGACATGGACCAGGAGATAGATGTCATAGCAGGTATTACTCTTGCTTTTACTTTTCCTATTTTGACATTATTTGATACGGGAGCCACCCACTCGTTCATATCATCTAGTTTTATTGCCAAACACAATATTGCCACTACATCTTTACCTAGTTGTGTTAGAATTCTCACCGGAGGAGGAGTTATACCTGTTAGTTAGATTTGTAGATCGTGTCCTGTAGTAATTTGTGGCAGAGAGATGAGTGCCCGACTCTTAGTCCTTCCTATACCAACTTTTAATATTATACTTGGGATGGACTGGCTAAGCAAGTACCACGCTTTCTTCGATTGCTTTGGAGGAAGCATTCTTTTTAAGATACTAGGCCAGCCTAAACTTGAGTTTGCACGAGGATCCACAGAAGCCATTGATGGCGTACAGCTTGCAATGTACGACGTTATTTATCACCCCATCATTTCAGAATTTCAAGACATTTTTCCAGAGGAATTGCCAGGCCTACCCCTAGACAGAGACATAGAATTCTTAATTGAACTAGCACCAGGAGCAGCACCCATAGCATCGCATATTTATAGATTGGTGAAGAAGGAGATGGATGAGCTGAAGGCAAAGTTGAAGGAACTAGAAGAGAAATGTTTCATCCGACCAAGTGCATCACCCTGGGGAGCACCAGTATTGTTTGTACCAAAGAAAGATGGGTCAGTGCGTATGTGCATTGACTACAGAGCCTTAAATACAGTGATCGTGAAGAATAAATACCCATTGTACGCATTGATAACTTATTTGATCAGCTTAGTAGAGCCAAGGTGTTCTCGAAGATAGACTTGAGATCAGGATATCATCAGGTGAAGGTACGGAAGTAGGACATCCCGAAGACCGCATTCAGAACAAGATATGGACACTATGAGTTTTTGGTCATGCCATTTGGATTGACCAGTGCTCTAGTTATCTTTATGAACTTAATGAATCGAGTCTTCCATCAATATTTGGACCAGTTCGTGGTCGTCTTCATAGATGACATACTTGTATATTCAAAGAGCCACGAGGAGCATGAGAAGCACCTGCGGATTGTTCAAGAGACATTGAGGGGAGAGAAGTTATATGCGAAGCTCAGTAAATATGAGTTCTTCTTGGACAGAGTCTCATTTCTTGGGTATGTCATTACGGGAGATGGTATTTCTATAAAAATCTTGGCAGTCGAGACATGGCCCGTTCCTAAATCAACATCAGAGGTGAGAAGTTTTCTTGGACTTGCGAGATATTACCGACGGTTTGTGGAGAACTTCTTAAGGATAGCAGTACCTATGACTCGGTTGACTTGCAAGGATCAAGATTTTGTATGGACCGACAAGTGTCAAACCGCTTTCGAGGAGGTGAAGAAGCGACTGACCACAGCACCAGTATTGACTATTCCATCAGGATCAGGAGGCTATATGATTTACAGTGACGCATCAGGAAAAGGCTTGGGATGCGTGTTAATGCAGCATGGAAAGGTGATTGCATATGCATCTAGACAATTATGAGTGCATGAGAGGAATTATCCAACTCATGACTTAGAACTTGCAGCCATTGTATTTGCTCTGAAGCTATGGAGACATTACTTATATGGGGAATGAGTGGAGATCTATACATTCCACAAAAGCCTCAAGTACGTCTTCACGCAGAAGGAGTTAAATTTGAGGCAACGTCGATGGCTTGAGTTGATGAAGGATTTTGAGATAGAGCTACATTATCACCCAGGCAAGGCTAACGTAGTAGCAGACGCGTTAAGCCGGAAGCCAGCAGTTTATTTCTTGACGACGCAGAGGAAATTATTGGAGGACTTGCAAGTGCTTGGCATTGAAGTGATATTACCCGAAACAGATGGGATATTAGCCAACTTGCAAGTACAGTCATCACTAGTAGAGAGGATCAAGGCAGCTTTGCCTACAGATGCCAGATTCAGGAGATTAAAAGAAAGGACAAAGGCCGGAGAGCAGAAGGGATTGCGTATTCATGTTGAGGAGATATTACGATGTGGTGATCGTCTATATGTTCCCAATGGAGAGATTCGACAGGAGCTGATGGCAGAAGCTCATAGTTCGATATATTTTATTCATCCTGGAGGCACCAAGATGTATCGTGACTTACGATAGTACTTTTGGTGGCATGGGATGAAAAGAGAGATAGCTCACTATGTAGCTAAATGTCTAGTATGTCAGCAAGTAAAGGCGGAGCACCAGAGAACAGCAGGATTATTGCAACCACTTCCGATTCCAGAGTAAAAGTGGGAGCACATCACTATGATAGGTTTTCCCAAGAGTCCAAGTGGGAGGGATACAGTATGGGTAATAGTAGATCGACTCACCAAGTCAGCCCATTTCTTGCCTTTTAGAGTTGGTCAGTCTACAGAAGCTTTGGCTGACTTATACATGAGGCAGATCGTGAGATTGCATGGAATACCAGTCAGCATTGTATCAGACAGGGATTCGCATTTTATATCGCACTTTTGGAAAAGCATGCAAGAAAGTCTTGGGACTCGTCTGAAGTTCAGTACATCTTATCACCCGCAGACAGATGGATAGTCAGAGCGTACTATTCAGACATTGGAAGATATGTTGAGGGCTTGTATGTTAGACTTTGGAGGATCATGGGAGGACCACCTACATGTTGTGGATTTTGTTTACAATAATAGCTATCAAGCGAGTATTCAGGTGGCTCCGTTTGAAGCATTGTATGTAAGAAATTGTAGGTCTCCCGTGTGTTGGAGTAACGTGGGAGAACGTCATATTTTGGGACCAGAGTTGGTGGTCAACACCGTTGAGACAGTGAAGAAGATACAAAGGCACTTGTGAGCAGTGCAAGACAGGCAGAAACAGTAGGCAGACCTTCATCGTCGTCCCTTGGAGTTCAAGGAGGGCGATCATGTCTTCTTGAGGATATCACCTACCAGAGGCACCATTCGATTCGGAGGGTGCGGCAAGTTGAGTCCAATGTATATTGGACCATTTGACGTGCTAGAGAGAGTGGGAGAAGTGGCATATCAACTTGCGCTGCCACCTTCACTTGAGGGAGTACATGATGTATTCCATGTGTCACAGCTTAGGCGATATGTGGCAGACAACAGTCATGTTCTCGACCATTCCGAGATCACCATTGGGCCGAGCTTGTCATACCAAGAGCAACCCGTGGAAATCCTTGATCGTCGAAAGAAAGTGTTGAGGAACCAGTCTATTCCCTTGGTTCGCGTGGCATAGAAGAATGGCACGCCAGGAGAATCTACTTGGGAGCGCGAGGACGACATGCGCAAGCGTTTTTCGAACCTATTCGTAGACCAAGGTATAAATTTAGATTGTTAAATTATATCTTATACCATCCTTATTTTTTATCGTGGCTTAGTTTTAATTTCGAGGACAAAATTTTTATAAGTTGGGTAGAATGTAAAACCCCTAATTTTAAAAACCGTATTAAGTATTTAATTAATTATTTAATTTAATTATAGTATTTATTAGCTAAATAGAAGAAATAGAATTTATAAAATTTTTATTTTTAGGTAATTGTGCATTTAGAGGTTTTAGGGAGCAACTATAATTTTTCTTAATTATTTTCATGTAGGAGACCCTTTGGACAGCTGAGTAGATTTGTTGTATGTACTAATATAAATTTCTAGAATTATATATATATATATATATGTATATATATATATATATATATATATATATATATATATATATATATATATAAAGTTTATTAAATGAAAAAGAAATAGAAAAGAATAATAGAAAAGAAAAGAAATAGAAATAGAAATTAAAAAATAGAATAGAAAATAGATTAGAGAAAAAGAAAGAAAGAAAAAGAAAAGAAATGAAAATGAATCAAAACCCTACTCGATATACTAATACCCTACCCGTTATCATAAACAGCAGTAGCAGCAGCTGTAAACCCACGCCCGCGCAGCGAGAACCCCCCCTGGCACTCTATATATATATATAGAGTAAACTCATAAACCCTAACCCTAAATCTATAATCTCTCGACCCCAGACCCTGTCGCCGACCTCCCCAATCCGCGGTGCCGCCACGACACTACCATAGATACCACCACCACCGCCAGAAACCTGCATCCGTCGTCCGCTCGCCGCGACCGCGAACACCCCGCACTGCAGAAATTGACTGCAACGAAGCTGTGTTCACGCCTCATTTTCTGCGTCCTCGCTCGACCAAACTCGACCCCGTCTTCACCGGTACGTTCATGACCTAACCCTAGGCCAAACAGGACCACTCTGTCTCGTACCGAGTGCACCAAAAGGCATGCATGCTATACCCAGATGTGTGAGCATTTGCGAAAACTGATTCGGACGTGTGTGCGCGTCAGAATCAGCCCGTATCCGTAAAAAATTTCCTATATCGCAATTTTTGCAAAACCTCGTGCCATTTAGTGTACGCTCATCAGAATGCGACAAAACTTGCGCCACTGGACTTGTGGTACCACGCTGGTCCTGTGACCCAATTTTCACGCAATTCTGAGACAGTTGACCAAGCCGCCTATTTGCGGGCCCTACGGTTGACTTTTTGGGCAAAATTGTGTTCGGCTCACCGAAAGCAAAAATTGGACATATCGGTGAGTTCTTACTGACCTTTAGAGTTTGTTTGACCTATAATTTGTCCCATTTAGAGTCCTTTACCCTTGGCACGCTTATCGGTGCAAAGTGGCCCACAAATGGACAATACTTTGATCCAAAATTACTGTTTTGCCCCTGTATCCAAATTAGACGAAAGGGTAGTGATTTTTAGCTATTTTGCTGATTCCGGAAATGTTGGTGATATTTATTTCAGCATCCGGAGATACTCATTCTGAGGCTGTAGTTTCTGACTCTTGGTGTTTGACATCTGGACGTTACATTTTGTAGCTCTCTTACTAGGCAAGTATACCTTGCAATTGTACTGTTATTCATATTCCATATGTTGCATGCATCTTTATTTCTATCATTTAGTTCATGTATTTAACTGCTATATAAACTGCGCGTCCAAGGAAACTTGGTTGCAACGACGGTGTCGTCGGGATATGTTTTTATTATGTATATGCATTTAACCTTGTTTATGAGACCGCCCATTATCATGAAGCATCATTAGGTTTTATTGGCCATGACACATTTCTTACACGAGTGTGAGTCTCATATAGATCACGGACTGCGTGACAGGTCTGGCCTTCTGTACGTATGATCGTACTTTAGGGATAACTGCTGTTAGAAACTTTACATGCTAGAAGACTTAGCAGTTATTAGTAGTTCATGGACTTAGCCTATTGTAGTACGGTGGTCCAATCCTTGTCCTTGTTTGGTTGCATGGTTGGGCTATTGTACTGTCACCACCCCATTTCCAGAGCCGGGTATTTTTTTTATTTTTAATTTAGTTAATTGTGCATTATTTATAATTAATTATATTTATATTTAATTAGTGATTGCTTTATTTTTTATTATTTTTATTTTGATTGTTTTAGGATTTTGGCTAGCCTGGACCCATGTCAGACCCTAGTGGACCCATGTCCGACCCAGCCCACACCCTTGTGAGAATTATTTTGGGGCTTAGAAATATTTATTTTATTTTTAGGAAGTTAGTTGGAGAGATTTGGAACTAGTTTGAGTGCATTTGGAGCCCCGAAACCCAAAACCGAGTTACGGGAGGGCATTTTGGTCATTTGGACTTAGTGGAACCCTTATATGTGTTGTGGCCGGCCCCCTCCTCACTCCCAGACCCGTGTGGACAGCAGCTCCCCTTCCCCCCACTCTTCTTCTTCACTTCTTCTTCTTCTCCACTCATTTTTCTTCTTCCTTTCTCCTTCCTACTTCAAGTAAGTTCACTTTTTTCCTTCTTTCTTCCATTCCTTCTTCTTTATGTAACCCTAACCCTAGATCTTTCCCTAACCTAGGTGGATAGAGCCTAGATTTGGTGTTGGAGCTTGGATTTGAGGCTTGGAGCTTGTAGGAGGTGAATTTGGAGAGATTTGGAGATTTTGGCTTGGGATTCCAACTCCCAAGAGGTAAACCCTAAATTTCCCCTTGTAATTACTCTTTTATAGTGTAATTAATATTTTAGAACCTTCCTAGACCCTTAGGCTACCCGTGGGAGGAAGTTGGAACTAGTTTGGTTGGGTTTAGAGACTTTAACATTAGGTTTTGTGTCGAATTCGGGTGGAATCCGAATTTGGCCCAATTTTGGGTGATGCCCTAGGTTAGATGGACCTAGGTAGACGTTGTCGGGTGTCTAGAGGGTGAGTGCGTGTCTCCGTTTGGACACGGGAAGCCGCGTCGCGGAGAAACGGGCGTTTCGGGCGAAATTGGGGCTTTTCGTCGTCGCCGATTCTAAGTGCGTGTGCGTTTCCGCCACGGGCCTAGAATCGACGCGGGAGTGCATTTTCTAGGATCTAGATATCGTGTAGAGCGCGTGGGTAAATTTTGGGCCGATTCCGAGTTCGTTTGGTGTGCGTTTCAGGAGGTTTTCCGAGCCGCGCACCACGTGTTCGTCGAAATGACCGAACGGCCATTTCGACTTGGTTTCCTCGTTTCGGGCTTGTGCGCGCGTTGGGTTAGTATCGGGGAGTGTGTGCTAGAGTTTTCGAGCTATATTTTATATATTTTTAGGTGTTTGGACGTGTCGGGGTCGTTGGGCGTGTGTGGGGCGTGTGGGTTGTGTGTTGTTGTGTGTGGTGTTGTGTTAGTGTTAGTGTCTATATATATATATATATATATTTATATATATTTGTATGTGTGTTTATGTATATATATATATATGTGTGTAGATATATGTATATATAGATATGTGAGTGTATATGTGTGTGTAGATATATGTTAGAGTGTGTTGGTATATAGATATTAGTATATATGTTAGTGTGTGTGTGTGTAGATGTATAGATATATATATTAGTGTATATATATATATAGATATATGTGAGTATATATGTAGATGTGTGTTTATATATATATAGAGATATGTGTTTGTGTATATGTGTGTATGTATATATAGATATGTGTTTGTATATAATTATGTGTGTGTGTGTGTGTTGATTTGTGTTTGAGTGTGTGTGTGTGTTAAAATGTATATAAGTTAGTGTGTGTATATATCTATAGAGTTATATATATGTATATATGTATGTATATATATATATATGTATATGGGTATGTGGTCGTGTGTGTGTGTGTGAGATGAGAGGGAGGGGCTGAAACTGAGAACAGCAGAAGTGTGCAGCAGCTTTAGCAGCAAAAAGCAGCAGCAACAGCAGATTTCAGCAGCGGCAGCGCCGCGGCAGCAGCTCGCTCGAGCGGCAGCACGCCGCGGCAGCAGCTCGCTCGAGCGGCAGCACGCCGCGGCAGCAGCAGCATCAGCTGCAGGCGCAGCACGCCGCGGCAGCAGCGGCAGCACGCCGCGGCAGCAGTTCGCTCGAGCGCAGCAGCCTGAGGCAGCAGCAGCAGCCTGCGGCAGCACGTGCAGGCGCCGCGGCGCGCGCCGCGGCAGCAGATCGCTGCAGCGCAGCAGTGCAGCAGCAGCAGCAGCAGGTTTGAGCAGCAGCAGCAGCTTGGCATTCGCGGCGGGGAGCGGGGTAGCTTAGTGTGAGAGTTATAGATAGATAGGTATCTATGATTTAATAGATAAATAGGTAGCAAGATAGATATTAGATCAATAGGTAGATGGATAGATAGATGCATAGATAGTTAGAGAGATAGGTAGATAGTTAGACATTTAGATAGATTTATGTTTATCTATTAGATAGATATATTTATGGATTGATAGATGAATAGATAGCTAGGTAAAGAGATAGATACCTATATCTATGGATAGATAGATAGGTAGATTAGATAGTTAGATAAATAGATAGTATGTTAGATAGATGGATAGATTGATAGATATATATGCTAGATTAATAGATAGATAGAATACTAGGTAGATTAGATAGTTAGTTAAATAGATAGACATATAGATAATTACATAGATAGATAGTTAAGTTATTAGTTAGATATTGGGTTTGATAGTTAGGTAAATAAGATAGATAGGTAGTTAGTAGATACATAGATAGATAAATCTATCTATGGATTGATAGATAGGTAGGTATTTGGTAGATACCTATATATATATATATATATATATATACCTAGAGCTAGATATATATTATAGTTAGATGTATATATATGTGTGTAGGTAAGGTAAAGGGTATATATGTATATTTGTGTGGATATCTATATATATAGGTAGATACCTACTTAGATATATATAAATATGATAGATATATATATTACCTAGCCTAGATTAATAACTAGGTGCATAATCAATAGCTAGATAGCTAGTTAGAGGGTTTTAGAGCGAAACCTCAATACCTTGAGATACCGAGGTATTTCAATACCTCAAGATAACCAAGGTATTGGGTTTCGAGCGGGGTTTTTGAGCAATAGCCTAGGAATAGTATTGGAGTGATTTTTATATGTATATGTGTATATATTTACGCGTGCTAGCATAGGTTTTAGCGGGTTTAGGCGGGGTGCGTAGCCTAGGTTGAGGTATCGGATACCGAGGGTATCCCGGTATCTCAAGGAGGCGAGTTTGTGAGTTTTCTAGCTTAATGACCTCGGTTTGACCTAGAATTTCAGGAGCACCCTAGTTTGACCCAGACTTGACCGTAGTTGACTCGGTTGACCGCCAAAGTCAACTTTTGACCTAGTTTTGACCCAGAGTTGACTTTTTGGACCCAGAGTTGACTTTTTGACCCAGATTTCACCGGTTTGACCCGTTTGACCTAGAACGACCCTAGAAGCCTATTTTTAATTATTTTATATCTGTTTAACTCATTAGAACCCTGTTTAACCTTGCTTTTCGCATTAGGTTCTTGCGACACCGGTTCGGATCGCCAGTTGCTCAGGACGTCAGGCGAGTACATTCTCTGATAGTTTTCATTATTTGATGATTATTATGATTCAGCTTCTAGTATAGTATCATCTGATTATTCTGGCACAACACGGGACACTGATTGATATTTCTGGATTCATTTACTTGCGACACGTACATTTCATGTTTCTGGCCTCTATTCTGGAATCACTACTGGCATCACCTACAGGCATCATTCATGTTCAGGCTGGACTCATCTTGATTTGCGTGTCGGGTCTTGGATCCACTTGTATTAGTCGGGGCGGGGAAATACTCGAGTAGACATGTAAACATTCCTATCTGGCATCATCAGGAATCACTCCCTCTGGTCTAATCTGGAATGATAGCAGCCGTGCACCCAGTGCGCGGTGAGCCGTACTTACCCCTAGCCGTTTACATGTCGAAACAAGTATTTCAAAGACACCGAGTTCATTCTTTATAGTCTGGACTCTCATGCATTTCTTGACTTGTCTCACTTACATGTTTCTGGACTTGACTCACTACATGTTTTTCATGCTGGACTCACTACACGTTCATGTGCACGGACTTGATCTTAGCTTAGATTTCCTGTATCTTGCAGTTATTACTATGTTGCTCTGATATCCATGCATCTTTACCTTTATGCACCAGTGATTTATATTTCTTGTTTCATACTTGCTTCACCCTACTTGCTACTTGCTATAACTGTTTTATAGTTTTTATCATTTAAATGGAACTGCTGTTAGAGATGTACTTGCTCCAGTCCTGACTGGACATATTTTTCAGAGTATCCGGAGGATTGGTGTCCGACGTTTTATGGACCTGAGCCTGTCGATGGTGCAGACAGGGACCCTCTAGTTTAGAGGTGATTTCCGGGTTGGTAGCCGGGATCACTAGGATCTTGTTGTTGTTTTTATTAGCTTTTAGCACCGGATTTGTCTCCGATTTTGGATTGAGACCTTGTTTGTATATTATTTTGGATGATGTATTGTTGTATTATTATTATTATTGATGTTGTGGTTGTTGTAGTAGTTGGAGGTGGTTAGACTTTATAGCTGTTAGTCTTCTTTGTTATCTATCGTGCTTAGATTCGTGATTGAGTACTTGTGATTATCATTTGATATTGCTCCTCCGTTTGGAGTTGAGATCTCGGCAGATATATATATATTGTTTGTGTGGTTGCCCTCCTTTTGGAGAGGTCATGCCCGATTTTTGTGTGAGATTATTATCTAGATAGTTGACCTAGACAGCGTTCTACCGCCGATGCTGCGGCGTAGGCTGGACGTACCCACGACTCATGCCCGATTTTCCGGGTGCGGGTCGTGACACGTTTTTGGTGGCGGCCCATGCAGGTCTCGATTCGCAATTAGTGCGATGTCGTGGTGGTACAATAACTTAGTTGTACTGCTGCGAGCCTGCTATAGGATCTAGGATCTAGGATGAGAGTGTACTCAATCACGACTAGGAACAATTCCAATCTAATTATTCTGAAATTGCTTCTTTTGAAATATTATGTCCTTCTTTGATGATATCGTATCTTGCACCGTATTGACTTCTTTTGATCTGTGTTCAGGATGCCTCCGAAGACACGATCCCATCGTACCGTTCCAGCAGTTGCCTCGGAGAGGTCTGCTACCTCTCGTCCAGCTCGTATTCAGGCAGCTGCTACTGCTCCACTCACTACTCCTGCGGTTGAGGGAGCATCTGCTTCTCTCGAGGATTCTCCTTCACCTGTCGATCCGAGGACTACCCCAGTCGTTCCGGTGGTTCCTCCACCACTTCCTGCTCCAGTAGATGCCGCGCAGTTGTTTGCGTTCTTCAGGGAGATGATGGATGCGCAGCACCGTCAGGTGGATGTGATGAGGCTGGGCATTGAGAACGCCCACCAGGTGGCCATGACAGCAGTGGATAGGGTGGCACAGAATCAGCCACAGGCAGATCAGATTCAGCATCCGAGGCCAGGCAGTATTATCGACTTTCAGAGGATGCGGCCCAAGGAGTTCCGTGGTACAGAAGGTATCCTGTACGCGGATGACTGGATAGAGCAGATTGAGGGCATCTTCAGGCTGGCGCAGATTCCAGACAGCATGCAGATAGAGGCAGCGGGCAGTCAGATGTTCGACCTCGCTTTGACGTGGTATCGCACAGATACGAGGATCGCAGCGCCAGGGCTTACTTGGGAGGCCTTTAAGAGGCTTTTTAAGGAGAAGTTTTTCCCAGATGTGGCGCTCAGTGCTTTGGAGAGCCAGTTTGAGGCACTCGTCCAAGGGAGCATGACGGTGGATGAGTACGCAGCAGAGTTCTGCCGTCTGGGCAGATTTGTGGATGGCTTGAGTGAGGCAGCCAAGGCGAGAAAGTTTCGCAAGGGCTTGGTTATGGCGGTCAAGTCTTTGACCAGGAGCGATCGCGAGGCGACTTTTGAGCAGATAGTAGGAGATGCTCAGAGAGCAGAGGATGACTTGGAGCTCAAGTCCAAGAGAGGCAGGGATGATTCAGGCAGTGCCAGTGGTAGTGCGGGACCAGCTAAGCGTCCCTATGTGCAGAAGGCAGCGCAGCAGGGTCAGGATCAGAGAGCGCCCACTTGTGCCTACTGCAGGAAGGCAGGACACACTTGGGATGTTTGTAGGAGGAGGCTGAAGGTGTGTTTGTTCTGTGGATCCGCTGCTCACCAGATGCGAGATTGCCCTACTGCACCTCTATTGGGTGGAGCACAGGATCAGAGAGTTGGAGCTAGGCCATCTGTGGCACAGCATCAGGCCCCGCACCAGCAGAGGGATACACCCCAGCAGGGCAGGGCTTATGCGTTGACGGTCGAGGAGGCCGATGCTACGGATGTCGGGTTAGCAGGTCTGTCTCTTGTTTCTTCTTCCTGTCATTTCCATTCCTTGTGGTGTGCTTCATTAGTACCTGTTAGATTTTTCTTTGTGCTGTGGTAGATAGTGTAGTGACCCCGATTGAGACTGTAATAACACGACCAGTAGGACCCTGATCTTGTATGTTGTTTAGGTAGAATTTCTTGACTGTGATTGTTGGGGGTTTGACCTAGAGAGATTGTGATTGACTATAAATTTCGAGGACGAAATTTTCTAAGGAGGATAGGCTTGTCACCACCCCATTTCCAGAGCCGGGTATTTTTTTTATTTTTAATTTAGTTAATTGTGCATTATTTATAATTAATTATATTTATATTTAATTAGTGATTGCTTTATTTTTTATTATTTTTATTTTGATTGTTTTAGGATTTTGGCTAGCCTGGACCCATGTCAGACCCTAGTGGACCCATGTCCGACCCAGCCCACACCCTTGTGAGAATTATTTTGGGGCTTAGAAATATTTATTTTATTTTTAGGAAGTTAGTTGGAGAGATTTGGAACTAGTTTGAGTGCATTTGGAGCCCCGAAACCCAAAACCGAGTTACGGGAGGGCATTTTGGTCATTTGGACTTAGTGGAACCCTTATATGTGTTGTGGCCGGCCCCCTCCTCACTCCCAGACCCGTGTGGACAGCAGCTCCCCTTCCCCCCACTCTTCTTCTTCACTTCTTCTTCTTCTCCACTCATTTTTCTTCTTCCTTTCTCCTTCCTACTTCAAGTAAGTTCACTTTTTTCCTTCTTTCTTCCATTCCTTCTTCTTTATGTAACCCTAACCCTAGATCTTTCCCTAACCTAGGTGGATAGAGCCTAGATTTGGTGTTGGAGCTTGGATTTGAGGCTTGGAGCTTGTAGGAGGTGAATTTGGAGAGATTTGGAGATTTTGGCTTGGGATTCCAACTCCCAAGAGGTAAACCCTAAATTTCCCCTTGTAATTACTCTTTTATAGTGTAATTAATATTTTAGAACCTTCCTAGACCCTTAGGCTACCCGTGGGAGGAAGTTGGAACTAGTTTGGTTGGGTTTAGAGACTTTAACATTAGGTTTTGTGTCGAATTCGGGTGGAATCCGAATTTGGCCCAATTTTGGGTGATGCCCTAGGTTAGATGGACCTAGGTAGACGTTGTCGGGTGTCTAGAGGGTGAGTGCGTGTCTCCGTTTGGACACGGGAAGCCGCGTCGCGGAGAAACGGGCGTTTCGGGCGAAATTGGGGCTTTTCGTCGTCGCCGATTCTAAGTGCGTGTGCGTTTCCGCCACGGGCCTAGAATCGACGCGGGAGCGCATTTTCTAGGATCTAGATATCGTGTAGAGCGCGTGGGTAAATTTTGGGCCGATTCCGAGTTCGTTTGGTGTGCGTTTCAGGAGGTTTTCCGAGCCGCGCACCACGCGTTCGTCGAAATGACCGAACGGCCATTTCGACTTGGTTTCCTCGTTTCGGGCTTGTGCGCGCGTTGGGTTAGTATCGGGGAGTGTGTGCTAGAGTTTTCGAGCTATATTTTATATATTTTTAGGTGTTTGGACGTGTCGGGGTCGTTGGGCGTGTGTGGGGCGTGTGGGTTGTGTGTTGTTGTGTGTGGTGTTGTGTTAGTGTTAGTGTCTATATATATATATATATATATTTATATATATTTGTATGTGTGTTTATGTATATATATATATATGTGTGTAGATATATGTATATATAGATATGTGAGTGTATATGTGTGTGTAGATATATGTTAGAGTGTGTTGGTATATAGATATTAGTATATATGTTAGTGTGTGTGTGTGTAGATGTATAGATATATATATTAGTGTATATATATATATAGATATATGTGAGTATATATGTAGATGTGTGTTTATATATATATAGAGATATGTGTTTGTGTATATGTGTGTATGTATATATAGATATGTGTTTGTATATAATTATGTGTGTGTGTGTGTGTTGATTTGTGTTTGAGTGTGTGTGTGTGTTAAAATGTATATAAGTTAGTGTGTGTATATATCTATAGAGTTATATATATGTATATATGTATGTATATATATATATATGTATATGGGTATGTGGTCGTGTGTGTGTGTGTGAGATGAGAGGGAGGGGCTGAAACTGAGAACAGCAGAAGTGTGCAGCAGCTTTAGCAGCAAAAAGCAGCAGCAACAGCAGATTTCAGCAGCGGCAGCGCCGCGGCAGCAGCTCGCTCGAGCGGCAGCACGCCGCGGCAGCAGCTCGCTCGAGCGGCAGCACGCCGCGGCAGCAGCAGCATCAGCTGCAGGCGCAGCACGCCGCGGCAGCAGCGGCAGCACGCCGCGGCAGCAGTTCGCTCGAGCGCAGCAGCCTGAGGCAGCAGCAGCAGCCTGCGGCAGCACGTGCAGGCGCCGCGGCGCGCGCCGCGGCAGCAGATCGCTGCAGCGCAGCAGTGCAGCAGCAGCAGCAGCAGGTTTGAGCAGCAGCAGCAGCTTGGCATTCGCGGCGGGGAGCGGGGTAGCTTAGTGTGAGAGTTATAGATAGATAGGTATCTATGATTTAATAGATAAATAGGTAGCAAGATAGATATTAGATCAATAGGTAGATGGATAGATAGATGCATAGATAGTTAGAGAGATAGGTAGATAGTTAGACATTTAGATAGATTTATGTTTATCTATTAGATAGATATATTTATGGATTGATAGATGAATAGATAGCTAGGTAAAGAGATAGATACCTATATCTATGGATAGATAGATAGGTAGATTAGATAGTTAGATAAATAGATAGTATGTTAGATAGATGGATAGATTGATAGATATATATGCTAGATTAATAGATAGATAGAATACTAGGTAGATTAGATAGTTAGTTAAATAGATAGACATATAGATAATTACATAGATAGATAGTTAAGTTATTAGTTAGATATTGGGTTTGATAGTTAGGTAAATAAGATAGATAGGTAGTTAGTAGATACATAGATAGATAAATCTATCTATGGATTGATAGATAGGTAGGTATTTGGTAGATACCTATATATATATATATATATATATATACCTAGAGCTAGATATATATTATAGTTAGATGTATATATATGTGTGTAGGTAAGGTAAAGGGTATATATGTATATTTGTGTGGATATCTATATATATAGGTAGATACCTACTTAGATATATATAAATATGATAGATATATATATTACCTAGCCTAGATTAATAACTAGGTGCATAATCAATAGCTAGATAGCTAGTTAGAGGGTTTTAGAGCGAAACCTCAATACCTTGAGATACCGAGGTATTTCAATACCTCAAGATAACCAAGGTATTGGGTTTCGAGCGGGGTTTTTGAGCAATAGCCTAGGAATAGTATTGGAGTGATTTTTATATGTATATGTGTATATATTTACGCGTGCTAGCATAGGTTTTAGCGGGTTTAGGCGGGGTGCGTAGCCTAGGTTGAGGTATCGGATACCGAGGGTATCCCGGTATCTCAAGGAGGCGAGTTTGTGAGTTTTCTAGCTTAATGACCTCGGTTTGACCTAGAATTTCAGGAGCACCCTAGTTTGACCCAGACTTGACCGTAGTTGACTCGGTTGACCGCCAAAGTCAACTTTTGACCTAGTTTTGACCCAGAGTTGACTTTTTGGACCCAGAGTTGACTTTTTGACCCAGATTTCACCGGTTTGACCCGTTTGACCTAGAACGACCCTAGAAGCCTATTTTTAATTATTTTATATCTGTTTAACTCATTAGAACCCTGTTTAACCTTGCTTTTCGCATTAGGTTCTTGCGACACCGGTTCGGATCGCCAGTTGCTCAGGACGTCAGGCGAGTACATTCTCTGATAGTTTTCATTATTTGATGATTATTATGATTCAGCTTCTAGTATAGTATCATCTGATTATTCTGGCACAACACGGGACACTGATTGATATTTCTGGATTCATTTACTTGCGACACGTACATTTCATGTTTCTGGCCTCTATTCTGGAATCACTACTGGCATCACCTACAGGCATCATTCATGTTCAGGCTGGACTCATCTTGATTTGCGTGTCGGGTCTTGGATCCACTTGTATTAGTCGGGGCGGGGAAATACTCGAGTAGACATGTAAACATTCCTATCTGGCATCATCAGGAATCACTCCCTCTGGTCTAATCTGGAATGATAGCAGCCGTGCACCCAGTGCGCGGTGAGCCGTACTTACCCCTAGCCGTTTACATGTCGAAACAAGTATTTCAAAGACACCGAGTTCATTCTTTATAGTCTGGACTCTCATGCATTTCTTGACTTGTCTCACTTACATGTTTCTGGACTTGACTCACTACATGTTTTTCATGCTGGACTCACTACACGTTCATGTGCACGGACTTGATCTTAGCTTAGATTTCCTGTATCTTGCAGTTATTACTATGTTGCTCTGATATCCATGCATCTTTACCTTTATGCACCAGTGATTTATATTTCTTGTTTCATACTTGCTTCACCCTACTTGCTACTTGCTATAACTGTTTTATAGTTTTTATCATTTAAATGGAACTGCTGTTAGAGATGTACTTGCTCCAGTCCTGACTGGACATATTTTTCAGAGTATCCGGAGGATTGGTGTCCGACGTTTTATGGACCTGAGCCTGTCGATGGTGCAGACAGGGACCCTCTAGTTTAGAGGTGATTTCCGGGTTGGTAGCCGGGATCACTAGGATCTTGTTGTTGTTTTTATTAGCTTTTAGCACCGGATTTGTCTCCGATTTTGGATTGAGACCTTGTTTGTATATTATTTTGGATGATGTATTGTTGTATTATTATTATTATTGATGTTGTGGTTGTTGTAGTAGTTGGAGGTGGTTAGACTTTATAGCTGTTAGTCTTCTTTGTTATCTATCGTGCTTAGATTCGTGATTGAGTACTTGTGATTATCATTTGATATTGCTCCTCCGTTTGGAGTTGAGATCTCGGCAGATATATATATATTATTTGTGTGGTTGCCCTCCTTTTGGAGAGGTCATGCCCGATTTTTGTGTGAGATTATTATCTAGATAGTTGACCTAGACAGCGTTCTACCGCCGATGCTGCGGCGTAGGCTGGACGTACCCACGACTCATGCCCGATTTTCCGGGTGCGGGTCGTGACACGTTTTTGGTGGCGGCCCATGCAGGTCTCGATTCGCAATTAGTGCGATGTCGTGGTGGTACAACAACTTAGTTGTACTGCTGCGAGCCTGCTATAGGATCTAGGATCTAGGATGAGAGTGTACTCAATCACGACTAGGAACAATTCCAATCTAATTATTCTGAAATTGCTTCTTTTGAAATATTATGTCCTTCTTTGATGATATCGTATCTTGCACCGTATTGACTTCTTTTGATCTGTGTTCAGGATGCCTCCGAAGACACGATCCCATCGTACCGTTCCAGCAGTTGCCTCGGAGAGGTCTGCTACCTCTCGTCCAGCTCGTATTCAGGCAGCTGCTACCGCTCCACTCACTACTCCTGCGGTTGAGGGAGCATCTGCTTCTCTCGGGGATTCTCCTTCACCTGTCGATCCGAGGACTACCCCAGTCGTTCCGGTGGTTCCTCCACCACTTCCTGCTCCAGTAGATGCCGCGCAGTTATTTGCGTTCTTCAGGGAGATGATGGATGCGCAGCACCGTCAGGTGGATGTGATGAGGCTGGGCATTGAGAACGCCCACCAGGTGGCCATGACAGCAGTGGATAGGGTGGCACAGAATCAGCCACAGGCAGATCAGATTCAGCATCCGAGGCCAGGCAGTATTATCGACTTTCAGAGGATGCGGCCCAAGGAGTTCCGTGGTACAGAAGGTATCCTGTACGCGGATGACTGGATAGAGCAGATTGAGGGCATCTTCAGGCTGGCGCAGATTCCAGACAGCATGCAGATAGAGGCAGCGGGCAGTCAGATGTTCGACCTCGCTTTGACGTGGTATCGCACAGATACGAGGATCGCAGCGCCAGGGCTTACTTGGGAGGCCTTTAAGAGGCTTTTTAAGGAGAAGTTTTTCCCAGATGTGGCGCTCAGTGCTTTGGAGAGCCAGTTTGAGGCACTCGTCCAAGGGAGCATGACGGTGGATGAGTACGCAGCAGAGTTCTGCCGTCTGGGCAGATTTGTGGATGGCTTGAGTGAGGCAGCCAAGGCGAGAAAGTTTCGCAAGGGCTTGGTTATGGCGGTCAAGTCTTTGACCAGGAGCGATCGCGAGGCGACTTTTGAGCAGATAGTAGGAGATGCTCAGAGAGCAGAGGATGACTTGGAGCTCAAGTCCAAGAGAGGCAGGGATGATTCAGGCAGTGCCAGTGGTAGTGCGGGACCAGCTAAGCGTCCCTATGTGCAGAAGGCAGCGCAGCAGGGTCAGGATCAGAGAGCGCCCACTTGTGCCTACTGCAGGAAGGCAGGACACACTTGGGATGTTTGTAGGAGGAGGCTGAAGGTGTGTTTGTTCTGTGGATCCGCTGCTCACCAGATGCGAGATTGCCCTACTGCACCTCTATTGGGTGGAGCACAGGATCAGAGAGTTGGAGCTAGGCCATCTGTGGCACAGCATCAGGCCCCGCACCAGCAGAGGGATACACCCCAGCAGGGCAGGGCTTATGCGTTGACGGTCGAGGAGGCCGATGCTACGGATGTCGGGTTAGCAGGTCTGTCTCTTGTTTCTTCTTCCTGTCATTTCCATTCCTTGTGGTGTGCTTCATTAGTACCTGTTAGATTTTTCTTTGTGCTGTGGTAGATAGTGTAGTGACCCCGATTGAGACTGTAATAACACGACCAGTAGGACCCTGATCTTGTATGTTGTTTAGGTAGAATTTCTTGACTGTGATTGTTGGGGGTTTGACCTAGAGAGATTGTGATTGACTATAAATTTCGAGGACGAAATTTTCTAAGGAGGATAGGCTTGTCACCACCCCATTTCCAGAGCCGGGTATTTTTTTTATTTTTAATTTAGTTAATTGTGCATTATTTATAATTAATTATATTTATATTTAATTAGTGATTGCTTTATTTTTTATTATTTTTATTTTGATTGTTTTAGGATTTTGGCTAGCCTGGACCCATGTCAGACCCTAGTGGACCCATGTCCGACCCAGCCCACACCCTTGTGAGAATTATTTTGGGGCTTAGAAATATTTATTTTATTTTTAGGAAGTTAGTTGGAGAGATTTGGAACTAGTTTGAGTGCATTTGGAGCCCCGAAACCCAAAACCGAGTTACGGGAGGGCATTTTGGTCATTTGGACTTAGTGGAACCCTTATATGTGTTGTGGCCGGCCCCCTCCTCACTCCCAGACCCGTGTGGACAGCAGCTCCCCTTCCCCCCACTCTTCTTCTTCACTTCTTCTTCTTCTCCACTCATTTTTCTTCTTCCTTTCTCCTTCCTACTTCAAGTAAGTTCACTTTTTTCCTTCTTTCTTCCATTCCTTCTTCTTTATGTAACCCTAACCCTAGATCTTTCCCTAACCTAGGTGGATAGAGCCTAGATTTGGTGTTGGAGCTTGGATTTGAGGCTTGGAGCTTGTAGGAGGTGAATTTGGAGAGATTTGGAGATTTTGGCTTGGGATTCCAACTCCCAAGAGGTAAACCCTAAATTTCTCCTTGTAATTACTCTTTTATAGTGTAATTAATATTTTAGAACCTTCCTAGACCCTTAGGCTACCCGTGGGAGGAAGTTGGAACTAGTTTGGTTGGGTTTAGAGACTTTAACATTAGGTTTTGTGTCGAATTCGGGTGGAATCCGAATTTGGCCCAATTTTGGGTGATGCCCTAGGTTAGATGGACCTAGGTAGACGTTGTCGGGTGTCTAGAGGGTGAGTGCGTGTCTCCGTTTGGACACGGGAAGCCGCGTCGCGGAGAAACGGGCGTTTCGGGCGAAATTGGGGCTTTTCGTCGTCGCCGATTCTAAGTGCGTGTGCGTTTCCGCCACGGGCCTAGAATCGACGCGGGAGTGCATTTTCTAGGATCTAGATATCGTGTAGAGCGCGTGGGTAAATTTTGGGCCGATTCCGAGTTCGTTTGGTGTGCGTTTCAGGAGGTTTTCCGAGCCGCGCACCACGTGTTCGTCGAAATGACCGAACGGCCATTTCGACTTGGTTTCCTCGTTTCGGGCTTGTGCGCGCGTTGGGTTAGTATCGGGGAGTGTGTGCTAGAGTTTTCGAGCTATATTTTATATATTTTTAGGTGTTTGGACGTGTCGGGGTCGTTGGGCGTGTGTGGGGCGTGTGGGTTGTGTGTTGTTGTGTGTGGTGTTGTGTTAGTGTTAGTGTCTATATATATATATATATATTTATATATATTTGTATGTGTGTTTATGTATATATATATATATGTGTGTAGATATATGTATATATAGATATGTGAGTGTATATGTGTGTGTAGATATATGTTAGAGTGTGTTGGTATATAGATATTAGTATATATGTTAGTGTGTGTGTGTGTGTAGATGTATAGATATATATATTAGTGTATATATATATATAGATATATGTGAGTATATATGTAGATGTGTGTTTATATATATATAGAGATATGTGTTTGTGTATATGTGTGTATGTATATATAGATATGTGTTTGTATATAATTATGTGTGTGTGTGTGTGTTGATTTGTGTTTGAGTGTGTGTGTGTGTTAAAATGTATATAAGTTAGTGTGTGTATATATCTATAGAGTTATATATATGTATATATGTATGTATATATATATATATGTATATGGGTATGTGGTCGTGTGTGTGTGTGTGAGATGAGAGGGAGGGGCTGAAACTGAGAACAGCAGAAGTGTGCAGCAGCTTTAGCAGCAAAAAGCAGCAGCAACAGCAGATTTCAGCAGCGGCAGCGCCGCGGCAGCAGCTCGCTCGAGCGGCAGCACGCCGCGGCAGCAGCTCGCTCGAGCGGCAGCACGCCGCGGCAGCAGCAGCATCAGCTGCAGGCGCAGCACGCCGCGGCAGCAGCGGCAGCACGCCGCGGCAGCAGTTCGCTCGAGCGCAGCAGCCTGAGGCAGCAGCAGCAGCCTGCGGCAGCACGTGCAGGCGCCGCGGCGCGCGCCGCGGCAGCAGATCGCTGCAGCGCAGCAGTGCAGCAGCAGCAGCAGCAGGTTTGAGCAGCAGCAGCAGCTTGGCATTCGCGGCGGGGAGCGGGGTAGCTTAGTGTGAGAGTTATAGATAGATAGGTATCTAAGATTTAATAGATAAATAGGTAGCAAGATAGATATTAGATCAATAGGTAGATGGATAGATAGATGCATAGATAGTTAGAGAGATAGGTAGATAGTTAGACATTTAGATAGATTTATGTTTATCTATTAGATAGATATATTTATGGATTGATAGATGAATAGATAGCTAGGTAAAGAGATAGATACCTATATCTATGGATAGATAGATAGGTAGATTAGATAGTTAGATAAATAGATAGTATGTTAGATAGATGGATAGATTGATAGATATATATGCTAGATTAATAGATAGATAGAATACTAGGTAGATTAGATAGTTAGTTAAATAGATAGACATATAGATAATTACATAGATAGATAGTTAAGTTATTAGTTAGATATTGGGTTTGATAGTTAGGTAAATAAGATAGATAGGTAGTTAGTAGATACATAGATAGATAAATCTATCTATGGATTGATAGATAGGTAGGTATTTGGTAGATACCTATATATATATATATATATATATATATATATACCTAGAGCTAGATATATATTATAGTTAGATGTATATATATGTGTGTAGGTAAGGTAAAGGGTATATATGTATATTTGTGTGGATATCTATATATATAGGTAGATACCTACTTAGATATATATAAATATGATAGATATATATATTACCTAGCCTAGATTAATAACTAGGTGCATAATCAATAGCTAGATAGCTAGTTAGAGGGTTTTAGAGCGAAACCTCAATACCTTGAGATACCGAGGTATTTCAATACCTCAAGATAACCAAGGTATTGGGTTTCGAGCGGGGTTTTTGAGCAATAGCCTAGGAATAGTATTGGAGTGATTTTTATATGTATATGTGTATATATTTACGCGTGCTAGCATAGGTTTTAGCGGGTTTAGGCGGGGTGCGTAGCCTAGGTTGAGGTATCGGATACCGAGGGTATCCCGGTATCTCAAGGAGGCGAGTTTGTGAGTTTTCTAGCTTAATGACCTCGGTTTGACCTAGAATTTCAGGAGCACCCTAGTTTGACCCAGACTTGACCGTAGTTGACTCGGTTGACCGCCAAAGTCAACTTTTGACCTAGTTTTGACCCAGAGTTGACTTTTTGGACCCAGAGTTGACTTTTTGACCCAGATTTCACCGGTTTGACCCGTTTGACCTAGAACGACCCTAGAAGCCTATTTTTAATTATTTTATATCTGTTTAACTCATTAGAACCCTGTTTAACCTTGCTTTTCGCATTAGGTTCTTGCGACACCGGTTCGGATCGCCAGTTGCTCAGGACGTCAGGCGAGTACATTCTCTGATAGTTTTCATTATTTGATGATTATTATGATTCAGCTTCTAGTATAGTATCATCTGATTATTCTGGCACAACACGGGACACTGATTGATATTTCTGGATTCATTTACTTGCGACACGTACATTTCATGTTTCTGGCCTCTATTCTGGAATCACTACTGGCATCACCTACAGGCATCATTCATGTTCAGGCTGGACTCATCTTGATTTGCGTGTCGGGTCTTGGATCCACTTGTATTAGTCGGGGCGGGGAAATACTCGAGTAGACATGTAAACATTCCTATCTGGCATCATCAGGAATCACTCCCTCTGGTCTAATCTGGAATGATAGCAGCCGTGCACCCAGTGCGCGGTGAGCCGTACTTACCCCTAGCCGTTTACATGTCGAAACAAGTATTTCAAAGACACCGAGTTCATTCTTTATAGTCTGGACTCTCATGCATTTCTTGACTTGTCTCACTTACATGTTTCTGGACTTGACTCACTACATGTTTTTCATGCTGGACTCACTACACGTTCATGTGCACGGACTTGATCTTAGCTTAGATTTCCTGTATCTTGCAGTTATTACTATGTTGCTCTGATATCCATGCATCTTTACCTTTATGCACCAGTGATTTATATTTCTTGTTTCATACTTGCTTCACCCTACTTGCTACTTGCTATAACTGTTTTATAGTTTTTATCATTTAAATGGAACTGCTGTTAGAGATGTACTTGCTCCAGTCCTGACTGGACATATTTTTCAGAGTATCCGGAGGATTGGTGTCCGACGTTTTATGGACCTGAGCCTGTCGATGGTGCAGACAGGGACCCTCTAGTTTAGAGGTGATTTCCGGGTTGGTAGCCGGGATCACTAGGATCTTGTTGTTGTTTTTATTAGCTTTTAGCACCGGATTTGTCTCCGGTTTTGGATTGAGACCTTGTTTGTATATTATTTTGGATGATGTATTGTTGTATTATTATTATTATTGATGTTGTGGTTGTTGTAGTAGTTGGAGGTGGTTAGACTTTATAGCTGTTAGTCTTCTTTGTTATCTATCGTGCTTAGATTCGTGATTGAGTACTTGTGATTATCATTTGATATTGCTCCTCCGTTTGGAGTTGAGATCTCGGCAGATATATATATATTGTTTGTGTGGTTGCCCTCCTTTTGGAGAGGTCATGCCCGATTTTTGTGTGAGATTATTATCTAGATAGTTGACCTAGACAGCGTTCTACCGCCGATGCTGCGGCGTAGGCTGGACGTACCCACGACTCATGCCCGATTTTCCGGGTGCGGGTCGTGACATGTACTAAAGATAGGCTATGAACAAAATTGTGTCATGGATGTGACATGCTTAGAGCATGGGGTGGGGAGAACAACAAGTAAGGCATTTGGGCTCCTTTGCACTTTCCTTTTGTAACCCGGAAGCTCCGCTGGAGCGACGGGTGGTGATGACCCCATATATTACAGGCGGCCTCTGCCATTCAAAAGACGACATGCTTTGTAGGCCCCTGATTCTCTGAGAGAATCATGCCAATCCCATTTATGGCCAGATAGCCCACGTATTGGAAAGTTGTTCTCAAACTGCATTCACATAGATGGTTAGGCGACCCATTGGATATTTATTTCAGTACTTTATTGGCATGCTTCTATGTATCTTGTTATGTCCCTCTGAGGACCTGGTCTCTTTCCAGGTATAGATGTTCATGAGTATTCGCAGGAGCACAGATCTGGACTGGTTACTTATATTCGAGAAGGTCTTCCCTTCGAGCCCCATGATTGTTAGTTGATATTCTTATATTGTGTTTGTTGTGTTGCACTTATATATGCGAGTTGGTAGTGGATTTGTTTCCATCCAACTATCATCTTTAGATACTTTATATTGAGATCTAGTTTCATAGATAATGGTTATTTAATTTCTATATGATTTTCTGTGGATGAGATTTAGTTATATCCCGTGACTTGTGATAGATTTATACCACTTGTGGATTGATATTCATAATACAGCGTACGTATGCGTTATGGTTTCCATATATTGGAGTGCCATAACCATGCGGCTGGCATGCTTACGTGTCCTAGTCCTACGTATTTTGGGACTGGGGCATGACAATCGTATAGCTTCTATCTGTATTCTTTGTGCTTAAGCATAGTTTAGTATCGGAACCCTTGAGTAGCAGTTGTAAGATCACGACTGGTGGAGGCATTATCATAGTCAGTGATACTTACAAGGGGCATCGTGTTACCTTGGGAGGCCATAATTTGGATGCTAGTTTACTCATAATGCCACTTTTGAGTTTTGACATTGTCCTTGGATTGGATTGGTTGAATATGCACTATGCTTGCATAGACTGTCGTGAAGGACGTATACTATTCCGCCCTCCAGGAGAGCCAGAATTTGAGTTTGTTAGGGGAGGAGTTGAGAAGAGTGATGGAATCATTTATGGAGCCATGGTAGCAGAGAAGGACTTTCCATACCCTATTATTATAGAATTTTTAGACGTATTTCCTGAGGAGATACCAGGATTGCCACCGGACAAAGATCTTGAATTTTCTATAGACTTAGTGCCTGCGGCAGAACCGGTGTTGCAATAAGTCTACAGGATCAACAACAGTGAGCTGGCAGAACTAAAGAAGCAGGTTGATGATTTGCTAGGCAAGGGTTTTATTAGATTGAGTTTCTCGCCTTGTGGATCCCCGATCTTATTTGTACCAAAGAAAGATGGGTCGGTACGAATGTGCATTGATTATAGGGCTCTGAACAATCTCACGATCAAAAGCAAATACCCGCTACAAAGAATAGACAATCTTTTTGATCAGTTGAGCGGTGCGAGAGTATTTTCGAAGATTGATTTGAGATCTGGCTATCATCAGTTGAAGGTGAAGAAGGAAGATATTCCAAAAACTATATTTCGGACAAGATACGGGCAATATGAGTTTATGGTGATGCCATTTGGGTTGACTAATGCCCCGACAGTCTTCATGAACTTGATGAACAAGGTATTCTACTAATACCTTGACAAGTTTGTAGTAGTATTCATAGATGATATTCTTGTCTATTCAAAGACACCGGAAGAGCATGAGAAGCATTTAAGGATTGTGCTAAAGACCCTTCGAAAAGAGAAGCTCTATAGAAAACTCTCGAAATATGAGTTCTTCCTAGATAAGGTAGAGTTCCTTGGGCATGTGGTGACTGAAGATGGGATATCGGTAGATCCAAAGAAGATTACTACTGTATAGTCTTGGACCACCCTGAGTTTTGCTGCAGAGATCAGAAGCTTCTTAGGATTGGCCAGGTATTACAAGAAATTTGTAAAAGATTTTTCTCGGATCGCAGAGCCGTTGACTAGACTCACTCGGAAGAATGTGTAGTTTATATGGACCAAAGAATGTCAGGATGCATTTAATAAGCTAAAGAAGAGATTGACCACAGTGCCTGTTTTGACGGTGCCATTGGGGACAGGTAGATTTGTCATTTATAGCGATACTTCGGGGAAGGGCTTGTGATGTGTTCTAGAGCAGAACAATAAGGTGGTGGCATATGCTTCTAGACAGTTGCAGCCACATAAGAGAAACTATCCCACTCATGATTTGGAATTAGCAGCGGTGATCTTTGCTCTAAAGCTGTGGAGATATTATCTGTACGGAGAGCGTGTGAAAATATAACTGACCACAAAAGCTTGAAGTACATCTTTACGTAGAAAGAGCTGAATATGAGGCAGCGCAGGTGGCTACAACTGATGAAGGATTTTGCTATTTTACTGTAATATAAGCCAGGGAAGGATAACATAGTTGCCGATGCCTTGATCAGATATCCAGTAGCGATGTACTTGATAATGGATTATTACTTATTAGTAGAATTGGATAGCCTGGGCATCGAGTTTATTATTCCAAGAGTGGAGACGCAGATGATGGGCATGCAAATTCAGCCAGGATTGATGGAGAAGGTCCGAGAGACACAGTACCAAGATGAGGGTCTGTGAAACCTCAGAGCTTAAGTGCAGGCATGATTGATGGATAACTTCTCTATTGCTGAGGATGGTTCATTAAGGCACGGGACTAGGTTATGTGTGCCTAGTAGGGACCTGCGGAAGAGATCATGTAAGAGGCTCATCATTCCCAGTATTCTATACATCCGGGAGCTAACAAGATGTATAAGAACCTGAGGGAACACGTGTAGTGCTATGGGATGAAGCGAGAGGTAACATGTTTTGTCTCCAGATATTTAGTATGCCAGCAGGTCAAAGCCGAGAGGCAGAGACCAGGAGGATTGCTACAGCCCCTACCGATTCCTGAGTAGAAATGGGAGCATATCATGATGGATTTTGTCTCTGGACTTCCATGCACTCCAAGAGGAAAGGACGCGATTTGGGTCATTATTGACAGGCTGACCAAATCAGCCCACTTTTTGCCTTTCAAAGTGGGATTGACCACGGAGAAGCTCGCCAATTTATATGTGAGACAGATAGTCGGGCTGCATGGAGTTCCAGTAAGCATCGTGTCTGATCGGGATAATAGATTTATATCCCACTTTTGGAGGAGTTTGCAGGCTAGCTTGGGTACCCAACTTAAATTTAGCACTGCTTACCACCCTCAGACGGATGGACAGTCAGAGAGGACTATTCAGATGCTCGAGAATATGCTTAGGACAAGTGTACTAGATTTTGGTGACTCGTGGGAGGATCATCTTCACCTGGTAGAGTTTTCATACAATAATAGCTATCAGGCTAGTATCAAGATGTCTCCTTTCGAGGCTTTGTACGGTAGAAGATATTGAACTCTATTATCTTGGGATGACGTAGGAGAGAGAGTAATTTTGGGACCAGAGATGGTAGTTGATGCTGTAGTGAAGGTAAAGCATATTAGAGAGAGACTTTGGATGGCCCAGGACAGACAGAAGCAGTAAGCCAATGGCCACAGGAGACCGCTAAAGTTTGAGGTTGGTGACTTAGTGTTCTTGAGGATCTCTTCAACACGTGGAATAATTCGTTTCGGAGGAGGTGGAAAGCTTAGTCCAAGATTCATCAGACCTTTCAATATTCTGGAGAAGGTCGGGGAAGTAGCTTATCGACTAGCCTTGCCACCTATATTAGAAGGAGTACACAACGTGTTCTATGTGTCCTAGCTGAGACAATACATGGCAGATCCTAGCCATGTATTAGATTATTCGGAGCTTGAGGTTGGACAAAGTCTCCGTTATTCGGAGCATCATGTGGAGATCCTAGATCACAGAGATAAGGTGCTTCGTAACCAAGTAATTCCCTTGGTTCGCGTCGCTTGGAGGCATCATTCTCTTGGTGAATCCACTTGGGAGCGGGAAGAGAAGATGCGAGAGCGTTACCCCTATCTTTTTGTACCATGAGGTAATTTTCTTCTGGTATTTGTTCTGCCCTAAATTTTGAGGACTAAATTTTTTAGGAGGGTAGACTTGTAACCTCTGTATCCTGAAATTCTAGCTTAAATATTGTTATTAGGTTAATTTGGGGCTATTGGAATTTTTCATAATTTTTGGTTAATTAAAAACTAGTAACACTAATTTTTTAGAACTTGAAAGAATTTATTTTAGTGTCAAACACAATTAAAAATATCCCAAACTTTTATTTTAGATTCTAGATAATCAAATAAATTTTCTAGAATTTTCTGTAAATTTTCTGATTATTTTTAGCAATTATTTTGAGTTAATTATGAAAAACTGAATTAAAAACTAATTTTTAGAAGAAAAAAAACTAATAAAACCAACCCGCCCAGTCAGCAGCCAGCCTGGCCCGCGTGTCAGCCAGTGTAGCCCAGTCAGCGGGGCCCAGCGGTCAGTGAGAGAGGGCGAGGGCGGGTGCGGGTAAAGTCGGTCCAAGCCAAGCCGAGCCGAGTCCTAATCCATCTCGGACTCAGCCGAGCCAAGCCGGCTTGAACGCTGGCTGTTCGATCCGAGTGGGCAGCAGTGGCTGGACACCATATGGCACGTCCTTTAGCCCGGCTTCTCTCTCTCTCTCCTCTATATATATAGTATTTGGTTTATAATTTCTAGGATTTTCTTTTAGCCGATTTTGGAGAATTGTCATATAGGGTTTCCTTCATCTTCCAAAAGCTATTACTCATAGCTCTGGAATCCAAATACGGTTTAGTTTCTTGCATTAGAACCATATTGAGGTTAATTTTTTGAATATATAAATTTTTTCACGAAATTATGAATATTAAATTCTAGAAAATTCATAGAGCATAGCATGTCCAAAAATAGACACGTCTCGGTGTTTTTGCAATTTCGGGAGAACCAGGAATCAGAATCATGAACTGTTTGAAGTTTCAGAAAGATAATGTCGAGATTATTGACATATGTCTTTCCCAGGATTTAGTAAAAAATATTTCTTTGCTATTAATTCTGTAGAACTTCTAGGTTAACAATCAACCACCGTTGCACAATACAATTTTGGTATGTGCAATAATACCCAAACGAATTTGAATTTTGATAAGCCATAAATTCCAACATATTTTTGATGCTGAAATCTACAAGAAATCATACATGAAAGTTGAGTTTGTGTTAGTTGATATTTTGGTCAACAAATCGCCTCGATTTATGTGTCATGAGTCTCGAGTTGATAAAATTCAGTTTCTTTGGACAAAAATTAGGAATTAACCTAGAAATCAGAATAAAAAGACTAAAATAGGATTTTAGAGTAATTATTCCAGAATTAAATAAATTAAAATAAATTATCTTTCGACATGGTAAATTTGTAATACAAAGGCTATTTGGACTGTGACTTGGATTCTGATTCATACCAGCTAAGGACCACAAGCAAGTAAATTTTCGTGATTACTTTCAGTGCTTGATAGTCTCTATAATTTATGCTTAGTATTAATTATTTGATTCTTGACACTTGTTACACAAATTAGTATGATGGATTCTTATTATGAGATACTTGACTATTCTGGATATTGTTATTTTTTCGTGACTGGTTTAGAATCCATGTGTACTTGTGGAGAGGAAAAATACTTAGTGGACGTGTGAACTATTCTTTCTATCATATGGTCTTTCTGGAATAATAGCAGCCATGCACGACACGTGTGGTTTGTCGAATATTATCCCCTAGTCGTTCACATGTCAACAAGGTATTTTAAATTACATAGAGTAGTTGTTCCCATCTGTTCTTCCATACATTGCAGTTATTTTTTTTGTGGCTTGGAGATATTGTACTATATGTTTGCCATGACAGGAATTTGGCATTGGTTATTCTAGTTGCCTTATTGTGAGTTCAGTTTGTTCCTATCATATATTCCTTACTATTTATTGTCTTATAGCTTCTACCGTATTTTGGAACTATTTTTACTGTGATGTAGTCGTTCCTTTCCCGAAAGGATAAATCTTTTAGGTGACTACAATGAGGATGCAATCCCTACACATTATGGACCATATGCTAGCGACATAATAGAGCCTGATCTTGCCCTTTCGGAGGATCAGGGAGAGTTAGCAGCTCAGATGCCGTCTGCAATGGAGTAGTTTAGTGGTAGTTAATTTTGTTAGTTATTTTGGACCGGATTGTTCTCCGGCAGTTTAATATTATACTTTAGATATTTAGTTTTGGGGAAATTCCTTGAACCCGCATCAAGGCTATTATTTTATTATCATCTTGGTGTATTCATTTAAACTAGTGCCCGTGATTGAGTATAGTGTAGAGATGTATATATGTTATGAGTTATAGATTATACTTGTGGCTTATTGTACAGTGTTCTACTGCCGACACTGCGACATAGGCTGGGCATACTCATGACTTATGCCCAAATCCAGGGTGCGGGTCGTGACATTACCCATGAACAAGCTTTCAAAACTGAGAGAATTGATACAAAGTCCAAGGATGAACATCCATGCTCTGATACCAAAATATTATGCCCCAGTCCCGTAGGGCCGAACGTCCTTGCTTGGACGTGATATCGTGAGAGCCTAAGTTGCACCTACGCAAGGCAAGCACCTAAAATAGCCTAAGCCACAGAGTCGCACAAATAGTCCTAATGTAGCGAAAGTTAAATGAATACAAGTATAACAAGAAATGAGCTCTTTATTGATATTGAATAAGTATTACAAGTGGCGCTAGGCCGAGATTACAAATCTCTCATGCTCTCTCTCTCTCGAAACAATAAAAAGTGTGCCAAGCGGCTTACAACTTCGGGATATTTCATAGGCGATGTTCCAATACATTATGTCATGTATATGGTGCTTCAGCTCTATCCGCAATAATCTAAGGATCCAGAGTTAGCTCCACGCCTTAGCGCGCACGAGGGAAGACTTCGCACCGAACGAGGTTCTCTCGTACCCTGCACACAATCTGGTGGATTATCAATATATTGAATACACTAGTGGGGAGGCTTCTCGCCCAAGTCAATAAGACCAACACGTTAAATTAGTTACGTGCATCATATATTATGTTGTCTTTCTGGTCTTACCTTATGATCAGTTTTATGGTATATGATATCAAGCCTAACTCGTGTTGCATTGCGTCGTGCAATATGAATAATATGCACAACTTACCAACTTACCATTCGTCCTTTCCTGTCCAAAGTAAACCATATTAGCCAACATATAATACATAAATAAATTAAAAGAGTGTGCATACAAGGCTAAGTGTTATGAATGTGTCCTTACATCAGGCGTGTTACGCTTGAGCTAGATAACGTATCGTGCATTCATATCTCGAAGTACAAAATGGCGTGCAATCTTTCCTTGGACAATTAACGAGCTACAAGCTGAGTTTCGTGCATCAGTTACTTACCTCAATACAATAACTCATACATGGATTGCTATAATTGAGCTGACTTAATCTATATAAAAGGTTACCGGCATAGCCATAAAGGATCAAGCTATAGTCTCTGGGCGATTAGATGTGTGAGGTACAAGAATCTCTATACGCTATCTTTGCCCAGGACAAAAATGGGGTACAACGCAAGGAACAAGGAACACGGGGCATTCCATACCATCCCACCCAGTCACAAACGACTATTATAAGGGTAGATGGATAATCTAAGTGTACAATACCATACCAAGAACCCAATTACCGATATTATGCCGCCCTAAATCGGGTTCGCATCCCAGAACTGTTTTAGTTATACAATACCCATATGATTCCTTCTAAGCCGGCACAATCCTAGTACCCCAATGATCATCCGAGGTATCCAAGCATACCTCGTGCACGAGTTATCCGTGACCATGCAAGTCTCTAGTCCTACAGGTCTCTTATCAAGTATAGGTTCAAATTAAGATCTTGTAAACAAACTTATTGACTCTCTGAGCCGCCAGATTAAGTACAAAATGATTTTTACTTCTAGAGCTATTAGGATCATATCTTGCTTGACTTTTTATGTTGCGGTCCCCTAGTTCAAAAACTACATTGGCGACCTAACGGTCCCGAATGCTTCCAGGTTCAGACTTGCACGGAACGACTATTTGATAGTCATTCGGCGAACTAGGTGAATCAAGACATGTATCATGTTGTGTTCCAGGTTGTGGCACGAATCTACGAGATAAGCATTGAAATAATATAAAACATAAGCACTATATGCAAGTACGAGTCTAAAGAGGCAAGTGCGAGGAACCAACTTAAACCAAGTTTCATTTTCATGTTCGTTACAAGCAATACAAGATTTATTGAGGAAATGGGAGTCAGATACAGCATGGATTTAAGTATAAGTAAAAGATTTGTAACAATATACTAAAAAGCAATGCTTTGAGTATAAGTGGGAGATTGTTAGGGTTATATACTAAAAGCATCGCTTTGTATTAACTAAATTTTCTTATTTTTGAATAAGAATCATATGGGCAAATTTTTGTATATTGTATTTGTTATAATGTTAATGCAAGTGTTTGATATTCTATATTATAGATAATATGGTGTGGAGTCATACAAAAAATTATATTACCAGCCTTGTGCAATATATAAATAGTTCACAACTTAGATGGATTTGGATAAACCATTGGTAAGGTTGTAGTGTAATATGGTGTCATGCCCCAGTCTCAAAAATACGTAGGACTATGACACGTAAGCATGCCAGCCGCATGGATATGGCAACTCCAATATATTGAAACCAAATCCACACGTACGCTGTAATATGAATATCAAGTCCACAAGTGGTATAAAATGTATCACAAGTCACAGGGTATAATCTAAATCTCATCCACGAAAATCAGATATAAATAATAACCAGCATCTATATAACTAGATCTCAACATAAATATCTAAGGATGAAAGTTGGATGGAAACAAATCCACTACCAACTCGAATAGAAAAGTACAACACAACAAATACAATATAGGAATACCAGCTAACGACCATGAGCTCGAAGAGAAGACATCCTCGCAACACAAGTAATCATCCAAATCTGCGCTCCTGCAATTACTCGAGAACAGATACACCTGGCAGAGGACCAGGTCCTCAGAGGGACGTAACAAGATACAGAAAATACGAGCCAATTTGAATACAGTAAACATGCATATTATTTGAAAATAAATAAGTACGCTGTACAAGACCATCTATATGAATGCAAATGAGGACAACTTTTCGACGTATGGGCAAGGGTAGGCTACTCGATCTACCTCACAACTCACACACACGTCAATGGACATCAGAAATCGACATACCGCGGGGATAGCGACCAGCGCGACACACGCCCATAGTGCGAGCTATATACTATGGTTTACCAGAGTGGTTAAAAGCCCATACGCCTAATGATTGTCCTCTATGATACTAAGTGTCAAGTGTGTGTCAACATATCTAATATATAGTAATGACTGAAAGGAACTACACATGCAATAAATAAACATAATTGCAATAAATATACAGAAATATACTAAGCATGTAAAATAATGTAAACAATTTGGCAAGGTATCTTGCCTGGGGTCCTGCTGCTGGTATGAATCAGAGTCCAAGTCACAGTCCAAATAGCCTATGTATTACAAATTTATCACGTCAAAAGATAATTTATTTTAATTTATTTAATTATGGAATAATTACTCTAAAATCCTATTTTAATCTTATTAATCTAATTTTTATGTTAATTCCTAAATTTTGTCCAAAGAAACTGAATTTTATCAACTCGAGACTCATGACACGCAAATCGAGGCGATCTGTTGACCGAAAAGTCAGCCGACACAAACTCAACTTTCATGCATGATTTCCTGTAGATTTCAACGTCAAAAATATGCTAGAATTTATGGCTCGTCCAAATTCAAATTCGTTTGGAAATTATGGCACATACAAATTTTGTATTGTGCACCGATGGTTAAATTCTAACCTAGAAGTTCTACAGAATTAACAGTATATAAATACCTCGAATTAAATTATGGGAAAAACATATGTCAATTATCTCGACATTAGCTTTCCAAAACTTTAAACGGTTCATGATTCTGATTCCTGGTTCTCCCGAAATCGCAAAAATATTGAAACACGTTTATTTTCGGACATGCTGTGCTCTACGAATTTTCCAGAATTTAATACTCATAATTTTATAAAATAAATTATATAATAAGAAATCTAACCTCAATATCTTTCTAACGCAAGAAACTAGGTCTCCTTTGGAGTCCGGAGCTATGCGCAATGGCTTGTGGAAGATGAAGGAACCCTAGATGGGAATTCTACAAAATCTCTCTCTCTAAAAAATAATGGGATAATTAGGGTTATTATATTATATATATGTAGGGATTGAGCGGCAGAATGAAAGTTGATAGGAGGGTGACACATGTCATGATTTGATTGGATGGTTTTGGTTATATTATTTGATTTTGATTTGCCTTTATCAAAACATTATTTAAGTCGTTTTAAATCTAAATAACTCAAAATAAATATTAAAAATAATCATAAAAATCTGAAAAAATTACAGAAAATATATTTTGAATTTAAAAACTCTAGAAAAATATTTGGGATAATTTTATATTCATAGATTTCCTACTATAATTAGGAGAAGCTCTAAACATTAGTTTTATCCATTTAACTAAAAATAAATACTAACATTATTCCAAAAATTCTGAAATAATTCCAGAAAATATATAATAATATTATAAACCCTAGAAAATAACGTGGGTCCATTCTATATTCCTGGACTTGCACAATAAATTCTACAAGTCTTAAAAATTAGTTATTAGTCTAAATAACTCCCAATAAATACTAAAAGTATTCAGAAAATTCCCAGAAAATTGTAGAAAATATATTTGACTATTTAGAACCTAAAATAAAATTTTGGAATATTTTTAATTAAGTTTGAACATAAAATAAATTCTTCAAAGTCCTAGAAAATTAGTGTTACTAGTTTTTAATTAACTAAAAATTATGGAAAAATCTCAATAATCTAAAATAGCCTAAAAATAATTCTAAATAAATATTTATATAAGTAAATATACTAAAAATTTTATTTTCTAATTAACTAAGAGAATACTCTAAATAAATTCAACATCTATAATAAATATAATAATATAAAATATACACAAAATACCTATTTTGGGTGAGGGAGTTTACATATGGTATTAGTCTATCTTGACTATAGGTTTACACTAATACACTTTGTGTGTATTGAACATGACCACTTGAGGTTGTTTTCTTTATACTGACTACATAAGAGAACAAATACTTCTGTTATTATGGATGCTTATGCTATTAATCCAGATATAATAACAGACATATATATACAGTGTGCATTACTTTGACTCATAAAAGAGTAAGATTCATTATGGGTCAATAACCTGTATGAATTGGGTAATAACATTGTGTGTATGATGGACTGTTGATTATAAAAGAAATCCATGTCCCGATACGTCGGGTTGATGATGTTCCCTTAAGAAACTCATAAGGATTGTCATGTAAACCTGGCAGGTGGATTATATCCGACATGACAAATAAATTTGAGTGGTACTACTTATTGATAAAAGATGTCGATCAATATAGTTGTCAGTTGTCACGACCCATACCCTAATATTATGATATGAGTGCCTGGGTACTTCCAGCCTATGCCACAGCATCGATGGTAGAACGTTGTATCAGGTCATCTATATATAACTAACAGTCTCACACAATAATATCCAACTCTATATGGAGTACAATGAAATAAATAGTAATGACAATACTCAATCACAATATCTAAAAGCACTATATGATAATGAAATAAATAGATGATGTCCCAGAATTTTATAGAGTTAAGTCTGACAGTCACAAGTCCAAACCAAATAAATATATACATGCCAAGAGTAGAGAATAGGAGACAAAATCCGATAATAACAAATCTAACTAGTTATACTAAACAGTCGCATCTAGGACCTTAGTTGCAATCTCTGTCTGTTCTTCCAGAAGGGCGGGACCAGACTCAGCTAAACCCTCATGTGCCCCGTAGTAAGTAGGATACCAGTCCTCAAGGTCATCACCTAATATATTAATATCCAGTCAGGATTGGAGCAATGTACAATCAATGAAAGCAGTTCTAAGTAAATGACACAGACTATAAAATAGGAATATAGTAAATATAATATATGATAAAAGAAGAAAATTAAGAATCATATATGATAGGTATAATAAAATAAATACAACTAGAATCAAGGCAGTAAATAGAGAAAACAGAAAACTAAGATAAGTATTGTATATGACTTCTATCTCTAGGTACTTTGAAATGCTAATTGATATGTGACCGTCTTGGGTGCAACAAGGAGTATCAGGTTCGGCTAATCACACGTGAGGTGTATGACTAGCTATCCACATGAACTACCATATGGTTCTAAAGGTATTGATCACACATTAATTAGTATTTTTCTACCCTAACTAATACTAATGGAACCAAATCAAGATACGTTGATACATGTAAATCATAATGCACGGACTAAACACGAGCACGATGATCATGGTACAACAATAGCATGAAAGACAATATCTCCTAATTAGGAATCCATGTAGTACCATTCTGTGTAATATACGTGTCAAGAATCAAGTAAACACTACTAAAACATGTAATATAGAAGCTATTATATACTGAAAACAAGCAGAGAATTGTACTTGCCTTTACTCCTGAACTGAAAGTAATAATCAGAGTCTGTATCAATGTCCAAGACCTATATATGTAATAACATAATATCAACAGATATCCTAGAGTCTGATACACCTATATATAATAGCTGAATGGGTGGGCAACCAGGAATGGCTGAAGTTGTGTATTGTGCACACACTTGTGTGTGCACCAATTGGGTTTAAGTTGGACATGGTTTGTATTCCTAACATGTCTAGTACATGTGGATCAAGTTTAGGCTCAAACGGAGTTAGTTTGAATAGGTTTAAGTAGCCTACACTACACCCTAGTCCAAAATAACCTAAGCTAAAATTATACTAGTTGTGGTGCACTTAAATCACGACCAAACCCACGTAACACCTTATTTTATGAGAAAATAATAAACCTTAAATATAGTACTATATATATTTATATATTAATTATGAAAAAGTATATATATATATAACTACTACTAGCTAGAAAATTTAAATCACTGGGATTCAAAGGTTACAAATCTACCTCCCTTAAAGAAAATTTGTCCTTGAAATTTGAAAGTAGAATAGGCACGAAAAGAAAGAAAGAATACCTCATGGTTTAAAAAGATAGGGATATCGCTCGCGTATCTCATTCTCCATCTCCCAAGTGGATTCACCCGGAGAGTAATGATACCAAGTGACATGAACCAGAGAAATTGTTTCATTCCGCAACACCTTCCTACGATCCAAAATCTCCACGGGCTGCTCCTGATATTTGAGACTATGAACTCAATCTCAGAATGATCCAACATATGGCTAGGGTCTGCCACATATCGTCTCAATTGTGACACATAAAATACGTTGTGCACTCCCTCCAAAGTAGCCGGTAAGTCTAAAAAGTAAGCTACAACACCGACCTTCTCAAGAATGCAGAAGGGTCCAATGAACCTTAGACTAAGCTTCCTGCCTCTTTCGAATCTGATTGTACCACGTATCGAAGAAATCCTCAGGAACACCAAATCATCGACCTATAACCAAAACAAAACCTTAACACACAATCTACCGAAATTAACAATCTAAATAAAAAAATTCTATACCTCAAACTCCAACGGCCTCCAATGGCTATCGGCCCAATGCTTTTGTCTCTCCCGCGCCACACAAAGTCTATCTCTGATCTGCTTTATCTTCTCAGCAGCATCGATAACCATCTCTAGTCCCAGAAGCACTCTCTCGCCAATGTTGTCCCAAGATAATGGAGTACGATACCATCTACCATAGAACGCCTTAAAAGGAGACATACCAATGCTAGCCTGGTAGCTGTTGTTGTTGGAGAAATCCACCAGATGCAGATAATCCTCCCATGAGTTGCCAAATTCTAACACACAAGTCTAGAGCATATCCTCAAGCATCTGAATAGTCCTCTCCGACTGTCCATCCATTTGAGGGTGGTAAGCGGTGCTGAATTTGAGTTGTGTACCCAAACTAGCTTGCAAACTCCTCCAAAAATGGAATATAAATCTACTATACTGGTATGATACAATACTCACAAGAATTTTGTGCAACTTCAATATATGCTTCACGTATAACTCAGCAAGCTTCTCCGTGGACAAACCCACCTTAAAAGGCAAAAAGTGGGCTGATTTGTTCAACCTGTCAATGATGACCCAAATTGCGTCTTTCTCTCCTGGAGAACATGGAAGTCAGGAAACAAAATCCATAGCGATATGTTCCCATTTACATTCCAAAATAGGTAACGGTTGAAGCAACCCTCCAGGTCTCTGCCTCTCTATCTTGACCTGCTGACATACCAAGCATCTGGAGACAAAATGTGCCACCTCCCGCTTCATGCCATACCACCATACATGCTCTATCAGATCCTTATACATCTTGTTAGCTCCAAGATGTATAGAGTACTGAGAATGATGTTCTTCTTGTAGAACCTGCTCTCACAGATCCCCACTAGGCACACATAGCCTAGTCCTATGCCTCAATGGTCCATCATCAGCAATTGTGAAATCATCTAGCAATCCTGCCTACACCTGAGCTCTGATGCTCCTCAGACTCACGTCCTGATATTGTGCCTGCTTGATCTTATCTATCAACTCTAACTGGACTTGCAAGCTTATCATCTGTCTCTGGACCCCTAGAACTATCACCTCTATGCCCAAGCTCTCTAAATATTCTAACAAATGTCGGTCTGTCGTCAAATAAATAACTATCGGATAGCTGCTCAAGGCATCAGCTAGTACGTTGGCCTTCCTTGGATGATACTGTAGGGATATATCAAAATATTTTATTAGTTCAAGCCATCGATGTTGCCTCATATTCAACTCCTTCTATGTAAAAATATAATTCATGTTTTTGTGGTCCGTGAAGATCTCTACACGCCCTTCGTACAAATAATATTTTCACAATTTTAGAGCGAATATTACCACTGCCAACTTCAAGTCATGAGTAGGATAATTCTTCTCATGTGGCTACAACTGTCTAGAAGCATAGGCAATCATCTTCTTATTTTGCTCCAGAATACATCCCAGACACTTCCCTGAAGCATCACTGTAGATAGCAAATCCACCTGATCTTGATTGAAACATTAAGATAGGAGTTATAGTCAACCTCTTCTTCAGCTCATCAAACACGGCCTAGCCCTCTTTCGTCTATATGAAATCAATATCCTTCCGAGTAAGTCTGGTCATCGGCTCTGCTATCCGAGAGAAATCCTTTACGAACTTCCTGTAATATCCAGCCAATCCCAAGAAGCTCTTGATTTCTGCAACAGAACTCAGAGTATTCTAAGAATCTATGGCAGCAATCTTTTTAGGATCTACAGATATTCCATCTTCAATCAGCACATGCCTAAGAAACACTACCTTATCTAAGAAAAACTCATATTTTGAGAGTTTTTCATAGGGCTTCTCCTTTCTGAGAGTCTCAAGCACTATCCTTAAATGCTCCTTATGCCCTTCCGACATCTTCGAATAGATGAGTATGTCATCAATGAACACAACCATAAACTAGTCAAGATATTTATGGAATACCGTGTTCATCAAATTCATGAAAATTGCTGAGGATTAGTTAAACCAAACGGCATCACCATAAACTCATACTGGCCATACCTCGTCTGAAAAGTAGTCTTCGGAATATCCTCCTTCTTTACCTTCACCTGGTGATAGCCAAACCTTAATTCAATCTTTGAAAATACCTTTTTACCGCTCAACTAATAGAATAGATCATCAATTCTCGGCAACAGGTATTTGTTCTTGATTATAAGGTTGTTCAGAGCTCGATAATTTATGCACATCCGCACCAATCCATCCTTCTTTGGTACAAATAATCCGGAGCTCCCCAAGGCGATAAACTCGACCTGATGAATCCTTTGTCATATAACTCATCCACCTTCTTCTTCAACTCCGTTAATTCGCTGATGTTGATCTTGTAGACATGCTTAGATACCGGCTCAACTCTAGGCACCAAGTCTATAGAGAATTCGACATCTCTGTCCGGCGGCAACCTTGATAACTCCTCAAGGAACACATCTAGAAACTCTACTATATAAGGATGAGATAATTCCTTCTCTTCTACCATAGATCCACAGATGATTCATTCCTTCTGGTCTGCAGCTCCTCTAGCAAACACAAACTCTGGCTCTCCTGGAGGACGATATAATAGTCAACCTCCACGATAATCTATGCTAGCGAAATGCTTACTCAACCAATCCATCCTGAGTACAATATCGTAACCCAGAAGTGGCATTACAAGTATGCTAGTACTCAAAACTCTGCCTCCTAAAGAAACACTCCACCCCTTACAAATATCAGACACAAGACTCTATCTTAGTCATTGATATTTATAACTCCTACCCAAGGGTACAAGATAAGATATCATTCAAAGAAGGACAACAATTGGAAAAAAGTTAAATTATCCAGATTTGAACAAAAGTAAACAATTTCAAATCAGATTAAAATTCCTAATTATGATTGAGTACTCCCTCATTCCTAATATTCTTATATCGTATTGCAGGTTCGTAATAGTAATCTAACCCTAAGTACTACCAAGATATCGCACTAATTGGGATGACTTGACCTGCATGGGCTACCACAAAAATTTCTTATGACCCGCATCCTAATATTCATGTACGAGTGTGTGGGTACGTCCAGCCTATACCGCAGAATCGATGGTAGAACATTGTATCAGGTCATATATATATAACTAACAGCCTCACACAATAATATCCAACTCCATAAGGAGTACAATGATAAAAATAGTAATGACAATACTCAATCACAATATCTAAAAGCACGATATGATAATGAAATAAAAAGATGATGTCCCAGAATATCATAGAGTCAAGTCTGACAGTTACAAGTCTAAACCAAATAAATATATACATGCCAAGAGTAAAGAATTGGAGATAAAATTCGATAATAACAAATCTAACTAGCTATACTAAACAGTCACATTTGGGACCCCAGTTGCAATCTCTGCTTGTTCCTACAGAAGGGCAGGACCAGACTCAGCTAAACCCTCATGTATTCCGTAGTAAGTAGGACACCAGTCCTCAAGGTCGTCACCTAATATATCAACATCTAGTCAGGATCGGAGCAAAGTATAATTAATAAAAGAAGTTTCAAGTAAATGACAAAGACTATAAAATAGGAATATAGTAAAAGTAATACGTGATGAAAGAAGAAATCTGAGAATCCAGATGACAGGTATAATAAAATAAATACAACTAGAATCAAGGCAGTAAATAGAGAAAACATAAAATCAAGATAACTATGGTATATGACTTCTATCTCTAGGTATTTTGAAATGCTAATTGATATGTGACCGGCTTGGGTGCAGCACGGAGTATCAAGCCCAGCTAATCACACGTGAGGTATATGACTAGCTATCCACATGAACTACCACATGGTTCTAAAGGTATTAATCACACATAAATTAGTATTTTCCCACCCCAACTAATACTAATAGATCCGAATCATGACACATCGATACACATAAATCATAATGCACAAACTAAACACGAGCATGATGATCACGGTACAACAATAACATGAAAGATAATATCTCCGGATTAGGAATCCATGCAGTACCTGTCCGTGTAACATACGTGTCAGGAATCAAGTAAATACTATTAAAATATGTAATATAAAAGCTATCATATACTAAAAATAATCAGAGAATTGTACTTGCCTTTGCTCCTAAACTGAAAGTAATAATCGAAGTCCACATTGATGTCAAAGACCTATATATGTAATAATATAATATCAGCAACTATCCTAGAGTCCGATACACCTATATATAATAGCATTTCTATAAACACGTAAGGTACACTACCAAAATATTACATTTTAGCGACGTAAAAAATCGCTAATTAACCAAAAAATGTCGCTAATAATAATTAGCAACGTAATAAATGACGTTTATGTGTCGTCCCATATTTCATGGTCATTGACAACAAAAATATCGCTATACATCGCTATAGCGACGTATGTTTGCGACGTGATGACGTCGTCGTAGTTCCAACGTCTAGCGTCTCGCGTCGGTACATCGACGACATCTTAAGGTGTCACCAAACGTTGCTATAATAGCGACTTAATCAGCGATGTTCTGCGACAAAAATACTGACATGGCAAAAATTGACATGTCAGCATTATAGCAATGTTTAGCGTCACTTAGCGATAAAAAATTGTTTTTCAGCGACAAAATCTCCCTGTCGCTAATCATCGTAAGACGTCACTGAATGTTGCTATTTTTGAAATACAGTACTTATAGTATCTTTACTAGGATATTCAAATGTTATGGAAGAAAGGCTATTGGTTGTCACACCCCAGTCCAATAAGGGCCGATCGTCCTCGCTTGGTCCTTACGGAACCGATCGTCCTCGCTTGGGCGCGATGCCGTGCAAGCCTAATTTACGCTTGCACAAGGCCAAAGCTTGAATAAGGACAAGTAAGCTATTAAAAATGGAAGAAGCAGCACATATTGCAGAAAAGTAAAGAACACAATGGCATATAAAAATAAGCTCTTTATTGATATTCAAAAGTGTTACAAGCGGCACTTGGTCGAGGTAACAGATTGCTCAAGCACTCTCTTCTCACGATCACAATGACACCGTTCCATACATTATATCCCTCAATACAAAAGCAGCTCAAAACAATCTCGATACGACTCAAGGCATCGACTCTAGATTTCTGGGTCCTGGGGATGAGGCACGGCTATCGCTTCCTCGGACGATCCAGCACCTGAGAACAAGTAAACTGTTGGTAGGTTAGCACTTTGGAGAAAGTACTAGTGAGTATAAAATCAACGAACAGAAGCAACATCCCCTGAAACCCACACTAAGTAAGCATGTGATAAAATATTACATTACTAGTGATCTTGCTACTTTTACCTATGTTCATTTCATGCAGCACAGGATTTGAGTTAGTTTACTTCTTTCGAAAATATATCTTAGGAAATAGTGTTCCATCATGCAGTGCACAGCATGTATAGTGCACCATATTCTAACTCTTAAGAACAAAAGTATCTCTAGTGGTCAGATCATCTCGAATCAAAACAAGTGTATTAAGTGGACTTTCTTTATTTTCATGCAAACAAGATAACATATCTATATAATTTTGGTCCCCGAGAAACTCAGGATCAGTAGCGATAATTGTAGTGCCCCACTCCACGTCGGCACTATGTATTCAAGGTGAGTGGGCAGAACTTCGTTCTCTGATTCTTGCATGCCTTAATAATAAATCTGAGTTTTTGAATGCTTGTTTTCATAAGATAATTATAGAACCTGCCTTGCATGCTAAATAAGAGAACTCACATAGCTTGTGTTTGAAACGAACTTGTCTGCTTAACTAAGAGACCCTGAAACGCTTGTCTAAGACTAAGAGTTTGCATAAACATGTTCCACTATCGCTTGTGCTTTGAGAGAACTATATCGTATGCTTGAATTTGTTCAAAGATAAGGTGGCTTGCCCGCATCAGTGATATATGGTCTGATGGTTCATCTTATCTGCATCCTAGAGTTTGTTTGATAGTGTTTCGTGCATTCGCATCGGTCGGACAATGGCTATTGGTGGAGAGCTAAAACTTTGTTACGGCTGCTACAGAGATAGTGGAAAGCAACAATGTGTCACAACTGCCAATAGCATCAGATAAATGAGTCATTAGTTAGCTGGATCAAGCGCTGCCGATCCTGAGTTACTCAGGGACCGTACTGAATATAAGATTGTTTATAGTATTGGCTTGATAGAGGATTGCCCCTAGATGTGCATTTGTTGCTAAGATATGCATTTGTCCCTAGAGTCTTTGAGTATAGCTCACGAGACACGCTACGCACACCCTGATAACAGAACAATCGTCTTGTCTTGTCTGCATGCTTATATCGCATATGAAATCTGTTTTTAAAGATGTTTCCAAAATAAATAATATAACTCCGTTCAGTATTGCATGTAACAAACATAGGTAAAAACTAGAAGGATGACTAGTAATGCAATGTTTTATAACATGATTACTTAGTGTTGCTTTTAGTGAATGTTTGCTTTTGTTCAGTTGTTTATACTCACCAGTACTTATAAAAGTGCTGAACCACCAACAATTTACTTGCTTGCAGGTACTGGATCGTCCAAAGGAGCGATATGCGTGCCTCATCCCCAAGACCCGAAAAACCTTATTTCGTTTACCTCGAGATGCCTTCGTATAAAGGGGCATAATGTATGGAATGATGCCTTTGTAAACAGAGAACCCAGTCCCTCGATTTGCCCCGAATACTCAGATGGTTAAATGCTTACAACCATGTCCCTCCGCTGCCTACTCGATAGATGCGATGATAGCCAAAACTTTAACGATGTTGCCTTGTGCAGGCGCAACCCCAGGCTCGTATGGCATCACGTCCCGGTATCAAATAACCATACGTGCCCCGTGGGCGCGCCGAGACACTGTGATTCACGTTCGATCCGACGGGGCCGAGGTATGACATATTGGTATCAGAGCAGACTCGATTCTTTGTCCAATCTGTTGCTGTGACTCTGAAAAGTTGCTCGATATAGTATTGCAATAGAGCATTCCATACAATAAGTTCATAGATATTCTCAAAGTTGTGCAAAGTTTTCTAGATTTGATCTGCTGCTCGAGAGTTGTGCTTGTATTGAAAGAGTACAACGAGGGATGAGGACTATCGCTGCTCGGGATATCGATAGGTTTTTTCTTGAAGTTTCGAGGACAAATTTTTTATTGGTGGGTAAGTATGTAGTACCCCGCTCCGCGTTGGCACTATGTATTCAAGATGAGTGGGCAGAACTTCGTTCTCTGATTCTTGCATGCCTTAATAATGAATTTGAGTTTTTAAATGCTTATTTTCATAAGAGAATGATAGAACCTGTCTTGCATGCTAAATAAGAGAACTCACATAGCTTGTCTTCGAAACAAACTTGTCTACTAAACTAAGAGACCCTGAAACGCTTGTCTAAGACTAAGAGTTTGCATGAACATGTTCCACTATCGCTTATGCTTCGAGAGAACCATATCGTGTGCTTGAATATGTTCAAAGTTAAGGCGGCTTGCCCGCATCAGTGATATATGGTCTGATGGTTCGTCTCGTCTGCATCCTAAAGTTTATTTGATAGTATTTTATGCATTCACATCGGTCGGACAATGGCTATTGGTGGACAGCTGAACCTTGGTCACGGTGCTACAGAGATAGTAGAAAGCAACCATGTGTCACAGCTGCCAATAGCATCAGATAAATGAGTCATTTGTTAGCTGGATCAACCGTTGCTGATCCTGAGTTACTCGAGGACCGCACTACATATAAGATAGTTCATTATGTTGGCTTGATAGAGGATTGCCCGTAGATGTGCATTAGTTGCTAAGATGTGCATTTATTATCCCTAGAATCTTTGAGTATAGCTCACGAGATATGCTGCGCACACCCTGATAACAGAATAATCGGCTTGTCTTGTCTGCTTGCTTATATCACATATGAACTCTGTTTTTAAAGATATTTCTAAAATAAGTAATATGACTCCGTTCAGTATTGCATGTAATGAACATAGGAAAAAACTAAAAGAATTACTAATAATGTAATATTTTATAACATGATTACTTAGTGTTGGTTTTAGTGAATGTTTGCTTCTATTCAGTTGTTTATACTCACTAGTACTTATAAAAGTACTGACCCACCAACAATTTACTTGCTTGCAGGTACTAGATCGTCCGAGGGAGCGATAGGCGTGCCTCATCCCTAAGGCCCGGAAAACTTTATTTTGTTTGCCTCGAGCTACCTTCGTATAGAGGGGCATAATGTATGGAATGATACCTTTGTAAACAAAGAACCCAGTCCCTCAATTTTCCATGAATACTCAGATGGTTAAATGTTTGCAACAATGTCCCTCCGCTGCTTACTCGATAGATGCGATGATAGCCAAAACTTTAACGATGTTGCCTTATGCGGGTACAACCCCAGGCTCGCACGACATCATGTCCCGGTATCAAAAGGCTATACGCGCCCCGCGAGAGCGCTGAGGCACAGTGATTCGCGTCTGGTTCGATAGGGGAAACGGTGGTCGGGAGGCCTTCGGGACCGGGGCATGACAGTAATCCAACTAACGAATGACTCTTTTATCTGATGCTAGTAGCAGTTGTAACACACGATTGCTTTTTACTAATATAGTAGCAGCCGTGACCAAGGTTCATCTATTCACTAATAGCCATTGTCCAACCGATGCGAATGCATGAAGCACTATCAGATAAACTCTATGATGCAAACGAAATAAACAAGCAAGCTATATATATACTCTTTGTATTTCTTATCCCTTGCCGAACGATTATCCCTGCAACAGACATACAAGTTAGCAATGATTTGTATAAATATATATGTATAAGGTTCTCTATTTTTCTATCTGTCTCTGCATCAAATAGTTAGGTATACAAAAATGCTAGCCTAGCATACGCCCTAACTATATGATGGCCCATGAGTTACCCCACTAATGGACAAACAACACACCCCTAGATCCCGTAGGACCGGAATATCAGGGTGCTCTAACAATCTCCTTCGTACCGACCGATTCCAAGTGCCCCAGGAATCGTTCGAGAGACTACTTCCTTGTGCACAAGTTGTCCAAGACCAATGCATAACAAGCAACATCTATGAGATAAAACTATCAGGATGCACTAAACATAAATAAGCATATCACAATCTAATAGTCACTCCCTACTAGATCCCGTAGGACCGAAATATCAGGGTGGGCTACTAGACTCTTCTCTTTCATTTCTTTCAAGCAAAATACATCTTTCACATATCTAATAGCACACCCCCTAGATTTTGTAGGACCGGAACATCAGGGCACACTATTAGTCTCTTTTTATACGAATCAAAGACTTGTAGCAGTTCGATATAGAACACTACCAAAAAATGATGAAATAGCGACGTTTTTAGCGACGTCGAAGTAAAACTTCGCTAATATTAAAGATTTCAGCGACTCCAAATATTAACGTCGCTATACGTCGCTGTTTGGTGACATATAGCGACGTTTAGCGACGATAATTCTGTTTTTTAAAAGAATAGTCTCTATAAGTTATCTAAGGTCGCTAAACGTCGCTGAATTTTATAATTTTGCGACATTTAGCGACGTTTATATTTTAAATATTTAGCGACGTATTTAGCGACGTAAATAACGTCACAAAAATTTCTGTTAGCGACGTCATTAGTTGACGTCGCTAAACGTCGCCAAAATTTCAATAATATAGGGATAAATTCCGATTCCCCCCTTCTGTCGAAATTTCCCAAATTTTTAAAACCCGCCGAGGCGTTCCCCCCTCTCTCCGGCGACCGGCGTCCTCCACAGTGGCCTACTCCGGCGTCCCCCTCCTCCTCCTCCTCCTCCTCTAGGTAAACCCTAACTCTCTCTCTCTCTCTCTCTCACACACACACACACACACACACACACACACACACACAGGATACGGCATGATACTGACACAGACACGACACACACAAGTGACAGACACTGACACAGATATGACACACACACACGTAACACCCTAACCCAAAACCCTAACTCTCTCTCTCTCTCTCTCTATTTCTCTCTCTCTCTCTCTCTCTCTCTCTCTCTCTCTCTCTCTCTCTCTCTCTCTCTGACACAGGACACATGCACACGATACACACACACGTGACACCCTAAACCAAAACCGATACAGACATGTCACACACGTGACAGACACGACACACACATATGACAAACACGTGCTATATGTTCTTGCTGACTGCTAGTGCAAGCCTTGGCTTGCTGCACTGTCCTGAAACTGCACTGGGACTACTCATTGCTGTGCCCTGCTTGCACTCAGTGCATTGATGCACTACAAACTACACTTGTTGCTGTTGTTGATCTTTTTTGATATTGATTGCTCTCACTTGCCACCTCCTTGCTGAGTATAATGCTCAGTGGCCGATGCTTCTTGCTGCACGGTTGTTGATTGCTCTCACTTATATGACTTCCTAGGTCAGTAGCCAGCTAATTAGTGCCTTGTACTATTCTTATATCAGGTGATCATGGTCCTATATGGCACACACATATGTAACATCAACATCTAGGCTTGGAAATTAATATTTACCACTATTGTTCAAAACTCAACCTTATAAATTACAAGAGAACCAGATCAATACCTTACTAAAGTTACACATATATGTGACACAACACACTTGCTCGGCCATGTCCTACACTTGTACTTTATGTGGTTCATAAAATATTCACTAGTTTAAGAGGATACTATAAGATCTCAATATACTTGCGCAATTTTGTAATTGTTAAGTCACTTAATACCTAGGTCAAACTTAACCACATAAATATTCATTTTAGATATATGAATAGTTACAAAGATGCAAATATATGGGCATGATCTCATACCTAGATCACATGCAAATATATGGGCATGATCTTATACCTAGTTAGTTGAGCAAGAAGGTGTGGGAGTCCAGTTTAGTTTTCTCAATGCAGTTTAATTTATTTGATTCCAGTTTTTTGGTTTATCGACTTTGATTTCTCATTGATACATAGATTCGTATCCGTAAATAATCTGCTAACTACTTTCATGTATAATTGAGTACTAGTTCTAATAGAGAGTTGAAATAATATTGGCCCAAGCAATCACATAAAAATGTGCTAAATGCTGTTGAAACAAAAGGTTATGAGTTCATGGACATGTAAGTATCAAATAATGGAAAACTTTATAATATATAATAGTAATAACAATAGTAATAACTAATTCTTTATGTGTGCCATAAAGAAGGTAGAATATCATAGTACAGAACAATATATAGAATACATTTTACAAGTAGAAATAAGTGCTGATAAGTATATATGCACACTGAAAACTGTGAACTGCTCTCCCTAGTGACCCGAGCTCACTCAATCACTCAAACAACCATACTTGAAGGTAGCAGTGACTATCAGTGCATGTACTGTATTTAACGATGAGTATATACTTAAAGGTAATTGTATATTCATTTTTGCTGCAGAAGTATCTAGAAATGGATATGAATTACTATCTGCGTCATCGTTCGTGGATGTACAACCGTCATCCTGATGACATGTGCGGTGTACCGGATGAATTCATTGAGGGTGTACAGCAGTTCCTGCAGTTCGCCAAGGCGTTCCCTCAGTACATGGATGGTACCAAAATTAAGTGTCCGTGTGTGAGATGTCGTAACTTGAAATATCATCTAGAAGTGGAAGTCACATATCATTTGTACTCGAAGGATTTCACGCTGAATTACTATCAGTGGACCGTGCACGAAGAACTTATATCTTTAGCATTAAAGTCGGAGCCTTATGTGGAGCCGTATATGGATGTCTATGACCACGCTGCTTACGACGACGGGTGGGTAAACATGGTTTTTGATGTGGCGGGGCCTAGTTTCGATCTGAACAATCATGATACAGCTGAGGAGGCACCGAATATCGATGCTGCGAAGTTCATGGAGTTGTTGGAGAATGCAAGGACTCCATTATCCTGGTTGTGAATTTCATTCACCGTTGAAGGTTGTTACAAGATTGTTGAGCATCAAGTCCGATTTTAACATATCGTAAGAATGCTATAACCGACTGATGGATTTGATTATAGAGATCTTAATAGAGGATACAAAGTTTCCTAAAGACTTTTACTGATCTAAGAGGATGGTGAGATCGCACTGGATAGGATATGAGAAAATTGATGCATGTCGCAACGGGTGCATGTTGTACTACAAAGACGACAAGGATGAAGATGCGTACAGATTTTGTAGTGCTGATCGCTACAAGGCTACTGGAAGAGGAAAGTCTGTCGGTGCAAAGAAGCCTACCGATTTGATGCACTACTTGTCTTTGACGCCGCGGTTGCAGAGGATATTTATGGTGAATGAGACTACAGAAAACATGAGTTGGCACAGGCAGAAATAGATCGAAGGAGTATTGGATCATCCATCCGATGGAGAAGCATGGAAGCACTTTGATCGAGAGTATCCAGATTTTGCTTTCGTATAATTTTAGATTGGGGCTCTCCTCCGACGATTTTACCCCATTCGGACTTTCGGGCTCCTAGTATTCGTGTTGGCCTGTGATCTTCACTCTATACAATCTACCGCCTTGAATGTGCATGAAGACTCCATATATGTTCCTAACCATTATTATCCCGGGTCCGAACAATCCGAAGAGGAATATCGATATATATTTACAGCCTTTGATAGATGAGTTAAATCAGCTGTGGAAAGTAGGTGCCAACACATACGATATTTCCAAAAAGCAGAATTTTCAGATGAGGGCAGCACTTATGTGGACCATCAACAACTTTTTGACATATGGAATATTATCTGGATGGAGCACTCATGGTCATCTCTCATGTTCGTATTGCATAGACTGTACTAAGCTTTCCGTTTGAAACACGGAGGCAAACCGTGCTTCTTCGATTGTCATCGACAATTTCTGCCGAAGGATCATCCGTACCGAAGGAACAGGAATTATTTTTGTGCGGGCATTATGGAGAAGGCTAATCCACCGCCAAGGTGGCCCGGATACACGATATAGGAAGAGGTAAAAGATTTACCAAGTGCTATCGAAGAGCTTGCTAAGGAGTACAAGTGTGACGAATTTGGTCGCACCCATAACTGGATGAAGAGGAGTATATTCTAGGATCTGCCATATTGGAGCACCAATCTGATCAGACATAACCTAGATGTCAGGTATATCGAGAAGAATATGTTTGTAACAAAATTAATACTGTAATGGTGGTAAAGGAGAAGACGAAAGACAATCCGAAGGCCAGGTTGGACTTAGAAGAAATATGTAGACGTCCTACATTGCATTTGATAGACGAGGGGAATGGAAAGTTAAAGCAGCCTAAGTCAGTTTTCTCACTAGAGAAGGAGGATAAAGGGAGACTTTGTAGGCGGATTCAGGGTCTAAAGTTTCCAGACGGGTACGTATCGAACTTGAGAAGATGCGTCGACCTCAAGGAGAACAAACTGGCGGGTATGAAGAGCAATGATTGTCATGTATTCATGGAGAGGTTAATTCAGATTGTATTTTAGGAATTCTTACCGTAGGTCATTTGGGATCCATTGACAGAGCTCAGCATATTCTTTTGAGATCTTTGTTCTACTAAGTTGCTCGTCGATCGTCTAGAAAAGCAAGAGAAGGACATTGCGGTAACACTATGTAAGCTCGAGAAGTGTTTCCTCCTGAATTCTTCGACTCTATAGAGCATTTGCCAATTCATCTTTCCTATAAGGCACGTGTTTGTGGTCCTGTCGGTTATCGGTGGATGTACCCCCTTCGAGTGGCATCTGAATCGCCTAAAGACAAAGGTGAAAAATAAGGCACGGGTTGAGGGCTCTATTTATGAAGCTTATATTCTCGAGGATATTACAAACTTTTGCTCGACGTATTTCAAACCTCATGTTGCTACTAATAGAACGAGAGCTTCGAGAAATGACACAGATATCAGGAATCTAATGATGCAATAATCAAAGTATTCAATGCGTCCAGAAAGCCTTGGGGGAAAATGAAGAAGATATATTTGAATGACGACGAGCTAAGGGCTGATCAGTTGTATATATTACTCAATTACTACGAGGATGAAGTGGAGAAGCTAGAGGGGTAAGTAATTAATACGTTCACGTTTACATCATCTCAATGTAATAGTATAAGCTACTATTATGCTACTAATCAGCGGTTGCTTCGTTGTTTTTCAGCACATATAATAATGAGTTGAGGTCGGTTAGACCCTATATAACAGACGAAGAAGTAGAACAAGAAATGAGACGCCATTTTTCTTCTTGGTTGAGCACATATGTAAGAAGCTTGGTAATTACTTTTTCTTTCTGTACTTGCACAATAAATAACTTACTATCGCTACTTTGGTATTTAGGTCGATCGTCTAATAACACCCGAGGCTGAATTTATTAGAACTCTAGCTAAGGGACCAATTACTGCCGTCAAAATATGGCCAAGTTTTTGTGTGAATGGGTTTAGGTTCAAGTCAACAAATGCTCCGATCAGAAAGAGATTTCTGGATCTTGATTCCACGAAAAATAGTTTATGTATCAAATCTTCGAACTACAAAGACGTCGATCCAGGCAATGATTTCTTTAGCATCTTACAAGAGATTATGGAGTTGACATATAATTATGGCACAGAACCTGCTAAGATCATGCTATTCAAGTATGAATGGTTCAATCTGATTCAAGATCAAGGTTGAAAAATTGACAAGCATGGCCTTGTGGATATAAACTACAAGCGTAGATATCAAGGATACGAACCATTTGTCCTATCAAGTCAGGCTCAGCTCGTACACTTTACAACTTATCCTAGACGAGCGATAGCGAGGTCGGATTGGTGGGCAGTATGCAAGACTAAAGCTAGAAATACCTTTGACATTGACGAAATAGCTTATCAGGAGGACGAGCTACCTCTTATAACAAATATTGTAGATGTGGACTCAATAGAAGTTACTCATTACACGAGTAATAATATAGAAGATGTAGAATTATCCAAAGAGGAAGACGAAGAAGAAGACAAAGTAGATAAAAGTAAAGATGAGGAGGAAGAGAAAGAGGAAGAGGAGGACGAGGAAGGCGAACAAGATAAATTTTCTAAAGATGATTGAAAATAAAATATTTTGCCTATAGAATGTACTATATTTTGACTGTAGAATATACCATTTTGACGAAGATATGTATTATATTTTGACTGTAAAATGTACTATCCATTTAGACTTGTGACACCACTAGTTATTGACTGTACAATTCTATAAATGCTGTGAGATACGCATAACATTTTGACTGTAGAATATACTATATATTTGTGTATTTCTTTATTCATCATATGTTGTTATCAGGTATGACAGGACGACGCGGAGGGTTCGGCAGGTCCCGAGGTAGACAGAGTGCTCCTCCGATACTGCCTACTATTGGTTCTGGATCCTCGTCTCCTAGTACTCCAGTATATCGATCAATCATATCTCCGACTACGACGATGTTACGTGGCATCAATCCTGGGACGAGTAGTTCCAGGCCTGATAGTACTCCCTCGTCCAGCGTTCCTCCTACTGACGGAACCATGGAGACAGATGAGCATATGGAGGAGGTCATGCTGACGTTGTCCCAGCATCAGCTAGATCCTCCATACGTACCTCCGGAGGAGACGAGGACAGAGATTTGGGCCGACGGTACAAAGTTAGTCAATTAGATGGTTTAGCATCATATATATCGTGTATTTCTTTATTCATCATATATTGACTTTTTTGATCAAAATAATTATCTCTGTATATATATATCGTCCATCATCGGTTCAGAGATGCCTGGACCTCTTTCTGAGGAACAACTATGGTGGCCCTTAGATCAACTACTATGAAGCTCCAGAGGAGAGGAAGGCATTCTGGTTTGCGCACTTTAAGGTAAAAGTATATTATATAAATCCTCTAATTTATGCATATTATATAACTTACTAAATTATTTATTGTAGCAAACGTATTTCTATCCTCCACACCGGGCCGAGTTGATCGAGCGGATATTTCCTGCCGTTGCCGCCAAGATTATCCATGATGCTCTGGATGACCAGAAGGCTCATGATCGCATTGGAAACTGATCCAAGGTTGGATCACGCCTGAGTAGTGGACTGCGATAAGGGCTAAATTCGACGATCCGAGGTACAAGGAAAGGTCTGAGAAGGCCAAGGCGGCTAGGCGAAATGCAGCAAAGTGGTGTGGTGGCTCGATTCCGATGACGGAATATTTCCGTCGTGTTATGTTTTTTATTTCAGATATATTATTTTAATATAAGTATGATAAATGGTAGTAGAAAAAATATTTAATTTTAGTACTAAATAATATATTTAATATACAAGTACAGAGGGGTGAGGATGCAAACATGGTGACCATCTTCTTGGCCACCTATCGAAAGGGCAAAAATCTTATTGATGTGAGGGCCTCGCAGACCTATGTAAGTATTACTTTACTTTGTGTTAATTTTAATATACGTAGGCAATTATCGAGTATCCAAACTTTTCTAGGCCGAGTATCTTAGGCTGCGTGAGCGGGTGACTGCTAGTGCACCTACAGATTGACCGTCAAATTGTGTCTCTCCGTGATGAGTTACTGCGAAAGATGGAGGAGCAGCCCCGGTCTCAGTCGCAGGCGGACGATGCGACACTTATCGCACGATTTGATATGCTCGAGCGTAGCATCATGGAGCTCCAAGATTTGATAGTTGATCTTAGAGCCTCGACAGAGCGCAGCCTGACGGAGCTGCAGGCATCACAGCTATCCATGGGCAAGAGACTGACGATGATGCAGGATCCAATAGTTCATAGCAGTACGAGGCTGTTATCTACCATAGATTTATACAACCAGTGACTAGCAGAGTTAGAGCGGATACGTCTTCCTGGTGCGCCTACATCGACACAGACTCTACCAACGTTACTGCCTTCTCTATCGATATTGGTGTCAATTTTACGGGAGCAGTATGATCTGTTCTTATCCTTCATGCGCGCCGATGGTCATCCTCCTGCAGATCCGCAGTAGTCCTAGTTAGGATCGTTTTATTATTGATTGTTTTTGTTTTAGACCTATGATATTTGGTCATTTATGAATATTTTTTATTTTTGAGGCATTCAGACATTATTTCTTGTATTCTTTAGGACGAGGCTTTCAGACTCAGTTGTATGATATTTTTTGTATTCTTTACGACGATATTTTCTTCTGATTCGGTTTATAATTTCAATATTTTATTTTCTTCAAATTTTATTATATTATTCATATTAAATATATATTAATTTATCGGTGTTGAGTGTTCAACCCAAGGGGGTCGGTGAACCCAGCAAATTCAACGGAGGGTTGCTCCGGGTCTATTTGTACAAATTATGAATTAATAAACTGCAGAAAAAATAGTTTGAAAACAATTTAGTATTCATTTTTTTATTTTTTTCACTATATCTTTAGCGACATTTTTAGCGACGTTTAGCAACGTTCAGTCACGTCGCTAATTATGGCACTAAATACGTCGCTAATTACGTCGATATACACGTCGCTAAACAAAATCGCTGTCCGTCGCAAATTGCTGACATGGCAGTATTGTCAGGTCATAGTAACGTCGCTCTAAATGTCGCTACCTACGTCGCTTATTTGCGACATATAGCGACAAATATACATGTCGCTAATTTAGCAACATTGCGTCGCTAAATGTCGTTAATCTAGCGACGCATTTATGTCGCTAGAAAACGTTGAATAGCGACGTTTGGCGATGTTTTTTCTGTCAGTGACTAGTTTAAAGGCGACTTCAGTAAAATATAGCTAATTACGTCGCTAAAATTATTTAGTGACATTTTTTGATCATTTAGCGACGTTTCTTTACTTCGCTAATTTGACTTATTCTGGTAGTGGAAAAACAGGCAAGCAAAACAAATAATAGCAAGCACGATATCGATTTCATAGAAATTAGCATGCAATATCTATCTCTTTCTTAGCATATAACAAAGTGACTTATTCCAGCAATTCATTTACTTATCTTTTTAGCATGGCAAGGGTTCGTTCGATAGCTGTGTTAGTGTAACTAAGCATGCAATATTTCTTATACTTCTTAACTTAGCATGGCAAGGTTCTATCTCTTTTCAGACAAGCATACAAGTTCTCTAGTTAAGCAAGCAGGTTCGTTTCAATGACAAGCTATACGAGTTCTCTAATTAAGCATGCAGGGTTAGGTTCTATCATTCTTCTTATGAAACTATCTTCTTAGAACAAACATTCAAAAACTCATATTCATTATTAAGGCGTGCAAAAATTAGAGAATATCGTTCTGCCCACTCACCTAGATCAATCATCTTGTGGTTCGATCGAGAATTCTCTGAGAAGACTTCCACTCGATCAAGCAAAGCGATATCACTTGTACATAGTGTCTACGCAGAGCGGGGCACTACATACTTACCCACCAACAAAAAGTTTCATCCTCGAAACTCAAGGGGAAACTTACAAAATCTAGAGCAGCGATAGTCCTCATTCCTCACCATCGTCAATCGAAAACACAAGCAATCACAAGCACAACTCTCAAGCAACAAATCAAATCCAGAAAACTTTTGCGTGCATCTTTGATAATATCTATGGACTTATTGTATGGAACATTTATTGTAGCACAATATCGGATACATCTCAGAGTCAGAGGCAACGGAATGGGCAAAGAATCGAGTCACTCTGATACCATTATGTCATGCCCCCGTCTCATAAGGGCCGATCGTCCTCGCTTGGTCCCTACAGAACCGATCGTCCTTGTTTAGACGCGATGCCGTGTAAGCCTAATTTGTGCTTACACTAGGCTAAAGCTTGAACAAGGACAAGTAATCTATTCAAAATGGAAGCAACGACATGTATTGCAGAAAAGTAAAGAACACAATGGCATAAGAAACATAAGCTCTTTATTGATATTCAAAAGTATGACAAGCGGAGCTTAACCGAGGTTACAGATCGCTCAAGCACTCTCTTCTTATAATCACAATGACACCGTTCCATATATTATGTCCCTCTATACAAAAGCAGCTCAAAGAAATCTTGATACGGCTCAGGCATCGACTACAGATTTTTGGGTCCTGGGGATGAGGTACGGCTATCGCTTCCTCAGACGATCCAGCACCTGAGAACAAGCAAATTGTTGGTGGGTAAGCACTTTGGAGAAAGTACTGGTGAGTATAAAATCAACGAACAGAAGCAACACCCCCTGAAACCCACACTAAGTAAGCATGTGGAAAAATATTACATTACTAGTGATCTTGCTACTTTTACGTATGTTCATTTCATGCAGCACAGGATTTGAGTCAGTTTACTTCTTTCAAAAATATAGCTTAGGAAACAGTTTTGCATATTCAAAAAATAAGCATACAATTGGGATAGTATTCTATCGTGTAATGCACAGCATGTATCGTGCACCATATTCTAACTCTTAAGAACAAAAGTTATCTCTAGTGGTCAGATCATCTTGAATCAAAATAAGTGTATTAAGTGGATTTTTATTCTTTTCAAGCAAACAAGATAACATATCTATATGATTTCGGTCCCCAAGAAACTCAAGATCAGTAGCGGTAATCCAGCTAACTAATAACTCTTTTATCTGATGCTATTAGCATCTGTGACACATGGTTGCTTTTCACTAACATAGTAGCAGTCGTGACCAAGGTTCAGCTCTTCACTAATAGACATTATTCAACCGATGCGAATGCGTGAAGTACTATCAGATAAACTCTATGATACAAATAAAATTAACAAGCAAGCTATATATATACTATTTATATTTCTTATCCCTTGCTGAACAGTTATCCCTGTAGCAGACATACAAGTTAGCAACAATTTGCATAAATATATATGTATAAGGTTCTCTATTTTCCTGCCCGTTTTTACATCAAACAGTTAGGTATGCAAGAAGACAAGCCTAGCATGCGTCCTAACTATATGATGGCCCATGAGTTACCCCACTGATGGACAAACAACACCCCCTAGATCCCGTGGGACCAAAATATCAGGGTGCTCTAACAATCTCCTCCGGACCGACCGATTTCCAGTACCCCAGGAATCGTTCGAGAGACTATTTTCTTGTGCACAAGTTGTCCGAGACCAATGCATGACAAGCAACATCTATCAGATAAAACTATCAGGATGCACTAAACATGAACAAGCATATCACAATCTAATATTCATGCCCCCTAGATCCCATAGGACCGGAATATCAGGGTAGGCTACTAGACTCTTCTCTTTTATTGTTTCAAGCAAAACACATATTTCACATATCTAATAGCACACCCCCTAGATCCCGTAGGACCGGAATATCATGACGCACTATTAGTCTTTTCTTATACGAATCAAAGACTTATAGCAGTTTAATATAGCAAAACAGGCAAGCGAAACATATAATAAGAAGCACGATATCGATTTCATAGTAATTAGCATGCAATATCTATATCTTTCTTAGCATATAACAAAGGGACTTGTTCAAGCAATTCCTTTACTTATCTTTTTAGCATGGCAACGGTTCGTTCGATAGCTGTGTTAGTGTAACTAAGCATGCAATATTTCTTATACTTCTTGACTTAGCATGGCAAGGTTCTATCTCTTTTCAGACAAGCATACAAGTTCTCTAGTTAAACAAGCATGTTCATTTCAATGACAAGCTATAAGAGTTCTCTTATTATGCATGTAGAGTTAGGTCTATCATTTTTCTTATGAAACTATCTTCTTAGAACAAACATTCAAAAACTCAGATTCATTAATAAGGCGTACAAGAATCAGAGAATGTCGTTCTGCCTACTCACCTAGATCAATCGTCTTGTTGTTCGATCAAAAATTCTCTGAGAAGACTTTCACTCGAGCAAGCAAAGCGATATCACTTGTACATAGTGCCTACGCGGAGTGGGGCACTACATTGATTGTCTTTTCTATGCACAAGAAGTTCTTTGTGAATTATTAAAATTCATAACAAAAATCCAAGGGCATGGAAAGGTAATCAATAACCTATCTTTCTAACATATGATCATCTTAATAAAGATATCATAAGTACTGTATAATAAAATATTACAACCATAAATTATTTATACCGTATATAAAATATTTGTTGAGATATCAATATTACAATCATAAATTATTATAATATAGGTGATGATGGTTACTTGGGCACCGTAGGGGTGGCTGGAGCAGGCCGGACGTTGCCGGAGAAGTCGGCGGTACGGGAGTCGTAGGGGAGGCAGAGGACGAGGTGGTGGGAGTCGACGATGGGGCCGTGGTCGGAGTTGTGAAGGATGCCGCAGGAGTCGTAGGGGAGAGGGAGAAGAAGGTCCGTCGAGGCAAGGATGGAGGGGTCGAAGTGGCTGCGGCCGATCTAGTCACGGAGGGGAGGGGGGTCGAGGCGGGTGGCAGAGCAGGTGCAGAGGGGAGGGGGTTCGAGGCGGGTGGCAAAACTGGTGAGGAGGAGGAGGGGAGGTAAGGGGGGTCGAGGCGGATGGGAGGGGAAGGGGGGTCGAGCGGGTGGCGGAGCGGGTGCTGATGCAGAGGGGAGGGGTCGAGGCAGAGGCGGGTGGCGGAGCAGGTGCAGAGGCATAGGGAAGGGGAGGGGGGTCGAGAGGAGGGGGGTCGAGGCGGAGGGGAGGGTAGGGTAAGGGGGGCGAGCGGAGGGGAGGGGAAGGGAAGGGGAGTGGGAGTTGGGAAAGGGGTTAAGGGAGTTATTTATAGAAGGGAAGAGAATTTTAATCGACCCAAATTTTTAGGATTTTAGCGACCTAATCGTCGCTATATAGGGCAGGAATCATAATTTGAACCGATCGCATAAATTGGCGGCGGTATAAAGTGTCGCCAAACGTCGCTAAATTTAAAAGTTTGGATATGAAAGAGTGGGGGAAAATGAAACGTCAAAACCCTATATGAAGCGATTTAGTGACGCCTAATATAAGCATCGCTAAATATCTCTAGTTTATAATATTCAGCGATGTACATGTAGAAACGTTACGGAATATCGCTGATTTAAAAAACATAGTGACTTTTGGCGACTTCTCGGCGACGTGCATTTCCATAATATTAATCGTAGTCGCTGAATGTCGCCAACAGTGACGTATTACGACGTCATGTTATTACGTCGCTAAAATCTATAATATTAGTGACATCTTAATCCAGAGTCGCTAAATACGTCGCTAATTTGACTTATTTTGGTACTGGTAGATTATGATCATAAGTAGAAATAGACTAGTTTGGTCTATCGGTCACCTAAAGACTAATGTTATAAATCATAATGATATTAATCTTAATATTCTAACACATGCAATTGACATCAACATAGATAGGTTTGGCTAGGTTCATTTCTACAGCTTGTCAAGTTAACTACATATGTTCTAGTGAGCGACAACATCTACAACGTCCCATTTTGGTAGAACCAACCCTATGTGTTTACTCCTATAGGTTACTAACTATTTGTACATTGTAAAAATATGTTAAAATATGCTACTAAAGGGTCCAAAACAGAATATAAACTAATACATGTCATGCCATACGTACTATGATAATTTTGACAGTTTCATGTATCAACGTACATGCTGAATTAAAATATCAAGAACACCTATTTAGGGACACTAATATCAAGATATAAAATATTATCTAACATGGGTTTTGAGTGTTAAATATGTGCCTAAAGTTCTGTGACATTCCGAAAAATATTTGTACATAAAATGATAGCGTTTGTCCCGTTCTAGCACTGAATTCCAGTTCTAAAATTTAGTATTTTTTGTGACAAAAATATAGTTTTGCCCTATTTTAGCATAAAATTAATACAAAATAAAATATTGGAATGCTAGAGGGTGACGTTAAGGTTCTGTTTGTGAAGGTTTCAGACAGTAATGTTAACTTTTACACATAAAATATTGCGCACAAAATAGTGTCGCTGTTCTGGATAATTAAAATGAGAAATAATACATGGTTTTCACCTAGGTAAATGTATTCTAACTTGAAATAACTATAGATTATGCTAGGGGGGTAACATGTACAAATATTTCAGAAAATTTAGTAAAAAAAAGTGAGTGTAACATGGATAAACAGGTACACCAAATAAAGTTGACAGAATTGAAACATTAAGCAAAACTCGTATTTTTCATCGTTTAAATTGGTTTCTCATATTTTAAATTATGGTTTCTACCTAGAGGAGTGAAGTATCTAGTTGTAACCTAAGTTAGAAATCTTAAAATCAAGAAAAATCATAGGCACTTACCTATTTTTGATGCGTGAACGTTAGTGCTACACAACGCACATCCCAAAGACACCGTCTACACACTTGTCAGAGAACGTCTTTACGGAAGGGTAAACAAAAGAAAATATAGTAAACCATATATCACATCGACGAGAATTGATAGAGGTACGCAATGGAAAAGGTTTGGAAGCATGTTACCAAGTAGTTTGGTGTGCACACCCAATTCTTTGCACCGAATTCGTGGATAACACCATATTTTGGAGACTTTGTCGTATGACGAAGGTTTGAGGGGGTTAAACACCTAGAAAAAAAATATAGGAATGAAAGATAAGAGATAGAGGAAGGATTTTCGTGAAGAACATGAGGCTATTACCTACTGTTTTGGTGGTGCAAAATGCTGTTGAAGTAAGTAAAACCCTGCTGAATTCTAGATATATATGGCTGAATGTATTTTGAGTTTGGAGGGTTGTTTGGAGTTGAAAATTGATAGGAATGAATGGAAAAGAAGCTTTTGGCTGTGAAAGAGTGTGAGAGGGAGTAGTGGAAAGAATGGTAGAGAAAATAGGGTAGTGGAGTATTGGTTTTTCCAACTTACAAGTAGGTGGGCTGAATGGGTGGGGGGGGGGGCATGAATGGCTGAATTTGTGTGTTGTGTGCACCAATTGGGTTTAAGTTGGACATGGTTTGGGTTCCTAACATGTCTAGTACATGTGGGTCAAGTTTGGGCTCAAACGGAGTTGGTTTGAATAGGTTTAATTAGCATACACTACACCCTAGGCCAAAATAACCTAGGCTGAAATTACACTAGTTGTGGTGCACTTAAATCACTACCAAACTCACGTGACACCTTGTTTTAGGAAAAATAATGAACCTTAAATATAGTACTATATTTATATATTTATATATTAATCATTCAAAAGTATATATATATATATGAGGGATCTACATCTCTCCATTTTTGTATCTCCCAAGCATCCCCTCTTTCACAGCCGTTGGATCTTGTTTAAATCATCTAATCTTAACCGTTCATTTTTTAATGGTTAAGATTAGATGACTTAAATAAGATCCAATGATTATTATTATAGGGATGTTTGGGGGGGATACAAAAATGTGGGAATGTGGATCCCTCCTCATATATATATATATATATATATATATATATATATATATATATATATATATACAAACATTATTTATATAGCTTTACTACTAGCAGCTAGAAAATTCAAATCATTGGGATTCGAAGGTTACATCAGTAACTTAATATGGGGTGACGAACGTGCATATAATAAAAATGAGCCCATAAACGTAATTTGGGATTAGGAAGGTAGTGCAACAATAGCTCTTTAGTGAACCGAGCTATTGTTAACAGATTTGGGTTGTGTGTTCAGACTGAACATGGGATACCCAGATCTGTTAGGAGACCTAACTCTAATTTCTCCTCATGGTCCCTGCAGTAACCTATATATCCTCTATTCTCTTGCCATCATAGTATATCAGAAGTGAGCATCTTTCTCTAAATTCGTCTTTCACGTAAGGAGAGAAAGATGACCGGCCAAGGAGAAGAAATGGTTGAAAGATCGTCGCCCATACGACGTCCAATCTGAGGAAGAAAAATGTGCAGATGATCTTAAGGTTGCTAGTTGATCGAGTTTTCTGGAGATCTTCTTCTATTTCTCATTACTTCAGGTATAATTCGTGAACCATAGTTTTCACCTTTGAAGAGTTAGATAATGTATTAAACCTGTTAATATTTTATCGATCGATATGTACATTAATATGCGGTTATGGGGATCCCCAGTTCCATCAAAACCAACTTTGACGGAGCTTTTGTTGATGATCACATGGGAGGTGCAGCTGTATTGAGAGATCACAAGGGACGTTTTGTTAGTGCCATGTCGACATTCCTAACAAGTGGTTCTCCATTGGAGGCGGAAGCTTTAGGACTTCAATTAGCACTTGAGATCTGCAAGAGAGCTAAGATTTCGAAAGTTTCAATAGAAGGTGACTACAAATGTCTAATAGATGCTATAATGCACAAAGAAGTAGATATCCTATGGCAAGCTCACAATGTCATTGAAGAAGCCCGTCAGAAACTCATCAGCTCTAAAGGGTTATTTTTAACTACCCCCATAGAGATGCTAATATTGTTGCCCACATGTTGTGATCTCTAATCAATTTTCTGTCGATTATTTGTATGATATTGTACCATCTTGTTTGACGGCTACAATCAACTGTGATTTAGCCAACTTAGTCCAAAAGACAAAATATGATAAGTTTTGTATTTATTTAAGAGAATTTATAAAGGCAATACAAAAATTAATTGGTGTTGGTCCAATTTTTTTAAATATTTATAAATTTGTTACTTTTATAGGCTGTCCAAATTCACAATAGAACTGTCAAAATAACTGCAAATAGTACTGTCAAAATTTTAACAGTTCTAAACTATCAAAATTTTGAAAAAAAAAATAGACCAGCAACAATCAACTGCCTATATAAAAAAGTCTTTTTTAAATGATTTCATGACGTTGTTTCTTCTACCTTCTTAATTCCACCCCAAATATCAGAATTCGACCTGAAGAAACCCTACTTCTTTGATCCATGTCTTCGTCGTCATCGTCGTCAAAGTCGATGCATTACTCCAAGAAAGATGTCGATTATGACAGCGCCAAATTCCGCTACCGATCCCCATTAAAGGTCTCATCTTTCTCTTTTTCTTTTTCGGCATTATTCTGCGTTCACGTTTGAATTTAAGGCTGATTTCTCTGTTCATTAGCGCCACATTGATGTCCGAGTATGAATTGGGAGAAGTCATTCGTATGCAATGTTATAAAAGTATTATTTTTTTTTTTTTTTTTTGTGGGGATTGGATGTAGAAAACTCTGCTCTTGTTATTTGTTGAACATTGATCCGAGCCCGGTTGCTGACCAATACACATATACATACTGCTTATTTTGAAACGAGACACTTGTTTCCAACTGGAAACAAGACTAGCCATCAATATTGATGGAAGGTTCACATGTGAAGGGTGGAGACAAAATTCAGAAGGGGAGGAGGAAAACAAGGTGAAGGGGCTGGGCCCCGGCCAACACACTATTATCCCCCCCTCCCCAACCCCAACCCCCAAACCCCCCCCCCCCCCCCCCCACACACACACACACACACACACACACACCCACACACACACACACCCACACCCACCCACCCCATCAATGCCATTAATGCAGAGCGTGTGGCATGTCAATTGCTACTTGAGAAAAATTTCCTTGACGGAAGATTGTGATATAGAGACATTGTTACTCATGTTTTCCTTTAGCTTTATTTTTTTGTCCTAGTAGTAGGAGAGGAGTTAAGAGTTAGACTCTAGCTGAGAACCTTCCACTCTTTGATTGTTGTAGCTACCTCTTAGGTATTGTAACTTATAGCTACACAAAAGGTATACTTTATTTTTGAGTCCTTAAGAAAGATATTCTTTTTGAGTCCTTAAGAAAGATATACACAAAAGAATCAGAGAATGAAGTTCTGCCCACTCACCTAGATCAGTCATCTCCTGGTTCAACAAGGAGCTCTTAAGAAATATATCATTTTTGAGTCAGCAAACCGATATCTCTTGTACATAGTGCCTACGCGGAGCGGGGCACTACATACTTACCCACCAAGAAAGAGTTTCGTCCTCGAAACTCAAGGAGAAACTTTCGATATCCAGAACAGCGATAGTCCTCATCCCTCACCATCCTCAATCGAAAACTCTAGCAAAATCACAAGCACGAAAGAACAACTCTCAAGCTACAAATCAAATCCAGTAAACTTTTGCACAACTTTGAGAATATCTATGGACTTATTGTATGGAACGCTCTACTCAATAACGATATCAATGCACAAGGAATCGTCATCTAGAAACAGCAGCGAAATGGACGTAAGGCCAGAGGATCGAGTTGCTATGATACCATTATGTCACGCTCCGATCTCCCGTAGGTAACGGCCGCCCCCGCTTGGCGCGAATCACAGCGCCAGTGCTCCCGCGGGACGATCGTTTCTATCGGAACGTGATGCCGTGCGAGCCTGGGGTTGCGCCCGCACATGGCAACATCGTTAAAGTTGTGGCTATCATCAAATCGATCGAGTATGCAGCGGAGGGACAGTGTTGCAAATAATAATCCATCTGAATAAACGGGTAAAGATCGAGGCACGAGGTTCTCTGAATACAATGTCATCGTTCCATATATTATGTTCCTCTATACAAAAGCAGCTCAAAGCAATCGATACGGCTCAAGGCATCGAAACCAGATTTTCGGGTCCTGGGGATGAGGTACTGCAATCGCTTCCTCGGACGATCCAGCACCTGCGAACAAGCAAACTGTTGGTGGGTCAGCACTTTGGAGAAAGTACTGGTGAGTAAAAAGTCAACGAACAGAAACAACATTCACTAAAACCTACACTAAGTAATTATGTTATAAAACATTACATTACTAGTGATCTTTCTAGTTTTACCTATGTTCGTTTCATGCAGTACAAGAACATAGTCATATTACTTCTTTTTGGAAACATCTTTGAAAACAGAGTTTATGTTCGATTTATTAAAGCACACAAGGAAAGCCGATTATTCTACTATCAGGGTGTGCGCAGCGTGTCTCGTGAGCTATATACCCAAAGACTCTAGGGACAATGCACCATCTAGGAACTATCCTTTTATCAAGCAAACAAGATGAACTATCTATATGTTTTTCGGTCCATGAGAAACTCAGTATCAGTAGCGAAAATTCAGCTAACTAATGGCTCATTTATCTGAGCTGTGACTCATGGTTGCTCTTTACTAACATTATAGCAGCCGGGACCAAGGTTTATCTCTGCACTAATAGCCATTGTCCGACCGATGCGAATGCATGAAACACTATCAGATAAACTCTATGATGCAGACGAAATGAACTAGCAGACCATCTATCTCTTCTCTTCTATCTCTGGTGCGGACTGGCCGCCATCTCTGAATCAAGTTCAAGCACGAAGTAGTTCTATCAAAACACAAGCGATATGGAAACATGTTCAAGCAATGTCTTACTCTTTCTTTTATAGCAAGGCAAGGTTCTTCTATTGACAAGCATTCAAGTTCTAGCTAAACATGCAGTTCTATTATTCATGCAACGAAAACAATAGTTTTCTTAGCAACAAGTATTATAAAACTCAGATTCATTATTAAGGCGTGCAAGAATCAGAGAATGAAGTTTTGCCCACTCACCTAGATCAGTCATCTCCTGGTTCAACAAGAAGCTCTTAAGGAAGATATCATTTTTGAGTCAGCAAACCGATATCTCTTGTACATAGTGCCTACGCGAAACGAGGCACTACAAGCATAAAAGTAAGCAATAAAAAATATAATAAGCATTAACATAGATTTATCCAATATCGACCCTAGGCGTCCGCCTTTAAATTCCACTAGTCGACCCTAGGCGCTCGCCTAGGTGCGCCTAGGCGTCCATCGCCTCACAGAGTGAATTTTTTCCTAGATCAAGATGAGCTCCCCTCAATCTGCACGCCTAGGCATTGCCCAGTGGCGTAGCCAGGATTTTAAACTAGGGGATGTGATACTTACTATTAAAAAGTAATGAATTATAATAAATATGAAAAATAATGATGATCTGGTTGACGGTTTCAGAAATTGACGAAACTTGTAATGTAGGACAAGTTCTACGTTGCGCATCCAATGACGCAAGTCTTGTCGCGATCCGGAATGTGCTCGAAGAATAATTACAAATTTTCGAAAAATATCGTTATGGTAAAATTCTACGAATTCAGACCAAATTCGTTATGCACAGTCAACGAATTCGAGTTTTGTCAATTTTCACATGTCGACTATGACCATACACACCATAAATAATGATATTTTTACGCAAAAAAATATTGCACGAAAAATTAGTAATATCACTATTTTGGTTATATACTAGTATAGATATTTTTTTCTCAATCCAAGCAGACCCTAACCTAAGTAGACCTTAACGAAATTTTCGTATTTTGTACTATTTATTCTCTTTCAAGAGGAGCATATATCTCTCTCAAGGTTCAAACTGCAAATGCTTTTGGTTGCATATTAAATATTTATGTACATTGGATTGCATGTATATAATTTTGTTGTCATTTACTTGCACACCGTCCATCCATGCATTTTCGACTCTAATCCATTTGACATTGATGTTTGAATGAAAATTATATATATAAACTAAAAATAAATAAATCAAAATCTCAGGGGACACAGCTGCACCCCCTCGGGATCAAGTGGTTACGCCACTGGCGTCGCCTGTGACAACATAGCATAGATTTACTCTAGAATAATGATAATCTAATACACATTTAACTTTATTTATTCACCATTATTTTCTCTACCGGTTTAGTTGAATATCAATTTCCTGGATCTATTTTTTATGCTTATTTGTGTTTGATGGTTTTGCCATAAGTCTGTTTGCTTGACTTTAGGCAGCAGGGACAATTCAGATTTTTCGTGCTTCTAGTTTGCCTTTATTCTTGACCACAAACTATATCTACCAACTTCATAGATAATGTCGATACACCTATCCCCCCTGGAGGTGTGTTTTCTTCCAGGTACCCTTGCTCTTGATGCACTACTAAAGGTATAACAAAGACAAGCACTTGAAGGTGATCTTTTAGATGCTGAAGATTTGGAGAACATAAATCTTGTTGAAGATCTTGCAAAACATGCTTTGAGATGTATTCTGTGACTTACTGGTCTTGCTCCTGAAATAGCTTACATTCATATTGAGGCGAGCTGGTTAAAAATATTGGATAAGTGCTATTGGTTGAAAGTAAATCCTAATTTCATTTCATGTTGCATATTTTGATGCTTTCATCAATCACGTGACAAAAATGGTTGATCGAATGGAAAATTACTTACATGGTAATATTAGACAAGAGTAGCAAGTTTGCAAAAATCCCAAAAATAGATACAAAACGCCATAGGTTATGGCGTTTTTTTTTTCATTTACAAAGAAAATGCCATAGGAAATGGCGTTTTCCTTGGTTTCGAAAAAAATCAAAGAAAAACACCATAGGCTATGGCTTATTTGTTGCAGAAGTTTTGCAATTTTTTCACTTCACCCCTATAATAAATACAAATTTGTATAGAAACCTACCATTCTCCCATTCCACTATTTTATGTTATTTTTATTTTTATTTATTTTTCGCAAAATTCTGACAACGTGGCTAAATTTTGGCAACCTATATCTTCCACGATATCTCTGAGTCTGTTAACGGAGGCCAGGGGCAGCGTCCCTGGTGGGGTCCTGCTGCTCGGTCGAGGGTCGAGGTGGTAGTGCCCCTCTTGGTGGTTCGGGGCGAAGCCTCCGAAACCTAATCAATTTTTTAGTTATGGTGTAACTGGATTTTCATGTGTCTGTATTCTGTTTTATAGGTATTATAGAGATTTCGACTATAAAGAAGTATGTATATAAATTCCATGCTTATGGGGTTGGGATGTGAGAAAATTTACAATCGTCTCCTTTTTGTATAACTCTATTGTAGATTTTCTCACAACCCAATCCTAGAACAGAAAAAAATACAAAAAATAAAATAAAAAATTTGGCCGGAAAATGGTAGGTTTTTATGCAAATTAGTATTTGTTATAGGGGTTAAGTGAGAAAGTTGCAAAACTTGTTTAACAAAAATGTTATAGGTTATGGCATTTTTTTGTAAATAAAGAAAAACGCTATAACCTATGTTTTTTTTTTTTTTTTTGTAAATCAAGGAAAACGGCATCCTATGGAGTTTTCTTTATAAATAAATAAAAACACCATAAACTATGGCGTTTTGTATCTGTTTCTGGGATTTTAGCAAACTTGGTACTTTCTGCCTAATATCTCTAAAGTTTGGTATCATGTTACGTAATTTCTGTTGATTGAATGCTTCATTTGAATAAGGATTTTTCTAAATGTGGCTTAGATGGCGGCAATTAAAGTTCCGAGTATGTCAATGATATAATAATTAAGCGCAATGACCGTCACAATCTTTCGGCCTGAACTGTGGAATCATTGTTTGTGCTACTGCTACATCGCATCACACAATATCCCAAGTAAGCTTCACAATTCATTCTTACTTCAGGCTCTCAAACGTTCTGTGTTCATGCAAATTTTTTTTAATGGAGGATTATGCTATTTGTGTAAAATAGTTGTTCCTGACGTTTATGCGTATACAGATACCATGAATGGGGTTGGCAGATCTTCAAGGTCTTTGAAAAATATACAAAAGTAGATTCTGGAGGCTACAGTTCTCTTCATGATGTCACAACTCTGCCCCCTCATAGAAGAGACAAGATGGAGACCTTTTTTCTTGGGGGAAACATTGAAGTACTTATATTTGCTATTTGGTGAACAGTCATGTTCTTCCGCTGGATAAGTACGTTTTCAATACAGAAGCACATCCTTTCCAACTATTTTTCTGCAAATGAGGTGCGACTTTCCCACAAATTCTTGAGAAGTCATATTATTGCACCCTTGAGGAAATCTACTACTGAGAATGACCAGAAATTCAATTTAGTGTCCTCTGTATTTTGTGCTTTTCAGAATCATAGTTTGGAATTAAGGCCACTAATGTTACTGGTTGTGTCCTACCGGGTAATTTACCTTCTGTATGGATCTCAACTGGGAGATGTGGACCACGAGGAAGCCGTTGGCTATAAGATCAATTTTGCCTTTTGCTTCTCTTGTACTTGTACAAGATTGTCTTAAGTAACACCATTTGCATAAGAACTCCGACAATCAGTATTAATTTTGAGGAGTTGTACTTACAGCCAGACAACACATATTTATCAATTTTATACTTCAATGGTGCAAAAAAATCATTCTGATCACTTCTGTAAGCAATGTTGAATGTAACCGACAGCTAGCTTCCAGAATTGCTGGAAGTAGAGACAAAACCAGCTACAAAATATGGTACATTTTTGTGACATCATTTATTATTCAAGGGTTACAATTTTTTTGTGGGTATGCTGTTTCCTGTAATTTCTCGACAATGTTAAGTCAGAATTACTTCTTGTAGTCTTGATCAATTCTCACTCCTCAACAAGAAACAGGTGTTCTCCATCACGAATGACAGAAATGTCATCTATTTCTGCTCTCTCTTGATTGACCACTTTAGTAGGGCAGCAACCTACAAACTTCTGACCTGCAAGAATCCAAGCCTGAGTTTGATTCACGATTTGAGAAGATGAAGGTTAAGACAACATAACATCTACTTGATATACTGTGTTTAACCATATAGTTTGATTTCTTTGAGAGAACAAATCTGTTCTATTTTCTTTAGTAATCAGTATAAGAAACTATACTTTGGTGTTGGTGCTTAATTTCATGATGTTTTTCCATTTGAATTTCAGGTATTTTCTCAACTGTTTTAAATCAAGCAATACTTACCAGCAATTTTGAGGAGCTCTTCGATAGAACCAGGTAGATTTATAAGCTTTCCAAACTTTTCTGTCAGCCTTTCTGAACTTTCAGAATGTATGTGAATAGTGACTCTTTTGTTGGTCCATTCCTGGGCATTCCAATTTATTGAATGGATTTCATCCTTTGAACTTGTAGTTGTCATTGTCTCACTATATTTTGGGTATCTGAACTCTGTGCTTCTTTCCCCGTTTCTCTGGATTTGATTATTTCTTTTGCTATAATCTGTTTGTATTTGATCGTGTCCTATAAATTTCCTTCTGTTTTCATAACTTAATAGTAATTCACAAATATGGCTGTCCCGGTGTTTTTGAGCTATAGCTATTGGTGTCCTCCCATTAGGATCTGGTTTGTGCATGTTTGCTCCTTGTTCGAGCAACAACTTAATTATGCCATAGTGGCTCTTCTGTACAGCTGCATGAAGTGCAGTTTGACCATAATCATCCATTAAATTTACATCTATCCCACATCTTAGAAGCTCAGATATTGTCTCCAAATCACTATTTTCTGCTGCCATGCAAAGTAGTCTTCCTTTTTCCTTTGGTTTTAGAAATGGTATTTCCTGATAATTCTTTTGGTATCCTGTTGGGTGAAACTGGTTTCCACTTATTGCCTCCCCATGAAACCATTCATTAAGGACTAATCCTGGATCTTTATGCTGCATTCCGTTGGATGAACTATCGTGCAGTCCCAGCTTCTGTAAAAGTGTCACAGAAGCATCAGCTCCTACTTCTGTCAAATATGAGGTTATTAATTGTGTATTCTGCATAGTTTAATTTACATGCTAAATATAATCTATACCTTGAAGAGGTTGTTCATGACTATAGGCCCATCCACAGCACTTTCTTGAATAATGTTCATGAGTGTTGTCCTGCTCAGCCTTAAGAGTTGTGATAGCTCAGTGGTCTGGACAGTGAATGGTTGTGGCACGTTACATAGAACTCCTATTTCACCAAACACTTCACCAGGTGATGCTCTTCCATGAATCTAGATGAGTTTGAGTAGCAACATAGTATTAGTTGTATAATCATGCGTTGTATCACACAATGTTTCTTATGCATCTTGAAGCCAGTAGTTTATATATTGACCAAGTCAGCTCTATTTGTTTGGTTGCCTAGTTGAATCTCATGTGCAACATAAACCAACTATGGAGTCCAACTTTCCCAGCACTAATACAAGTGGGATTTGATAGGTCAAGCTAGGGAATATGTTGGATATGGAATGCAGCTCTTTTATTATAAATGCCACACATGAGAAACCAAATTTTTGTAAGAGTCTTAGCTAACAAGATCTTCAGTGCTAGTGCAATGTTCGATTGTCATAAATATATAACATGAGCACTAGGAAAATGAGAAAGCCAAATTAGATGGTTTAAGAAATCTGAAAAGGCATATCTTCTGATCAATAGGTTCTGTCCTCTCATGTTGGAGGTTCCTGAGTAGGAGGGGAAAACCTAGGATGACATGGACAACAATGGAAGAATAGTTTGAAAAAGTTGTGCTGACACCATGTGCTGATGGAATCTAAAATGTATACAGTATAAAGAGAAATTCTTACTTGTTCCACCCCTTCTACATGCACTCCAAATTCCTGCAACACAATTTTTTTGGGGGGTAGTTAGATAGTGGGTAAACAGTTGTACACAAGTAATCAGGGTAATAATAGAAGAATTAAGAAATTGTACTAACTGCTGCTCCTGAGACAAGTATATAAATATCTGATGGGGCTTCATTCTGCAGAATTACTTCTTCCTTGGGTGCGAAATACTCGGCGTGCATTTCAGTAACCTAATGTATCAAAAAGATAAGGGTATTAGCAATAAAGAATCTGATGTGATATGAATTTGGGAGGTCTTCAAAATGTCAGATTTACAAGTTATACCAGCTGAAAAGTGAACTCGAAAGAAACTCCTTGGAAAAGGTAGACTTGTTGAACTATTGGGTAGAATAGGTAGTGGGCTATACTTGATCGAATGCCTTTTGGTAGCATATTCATTGTTTCTTGCTGTTTGAGGCCCTCTGTTTTGAACCTCAGGCATAAATGTGATATCATTTGATCTTTTATGTGCAGGGGCAACTGATTGCGTGCTGCGAATTCAGATGCAGCCTGGATTGTGTCCCTCTACAGCATTAAGAGAACTATGAGTACAAAAGGATGACCTTACTATATAACATTTAGAATAATCTACCGGAAGATATGCTTCGAGATATCTAGCAAAAAAGCTAGTGATTCGGCATAGTAGGTTTCAAAAGTGTGATAAATAGAATTAATGGGTGGAAGTAACAGATAGAATTAAAAGGTGTTACTTTTCTTCAAGAACTTGTTAGTGATATCACTAAACAAAAGAAGTATGTTATAAATGATTGATATGGAATGTAGCATAGAAATAGATATAGAAGGCTTTTAATCCTTCAAGTGATCAATGTTTTATTCTTTAATATCTTTTCATACTTCATCTTAATTGTGAATCTTTACATATCTTGTAGGGAAATTTCACTACTATATCTTATGCTTCTAGTTGCCGCCATGATCAGGAAAGCAAGTAATGATAGAGGCATAAGTTAGAGCACCAAGGAATGGAAAAGAACTTACAAAGTTTCTGGTGCGACTGGTCCCATGAACAACAAGGTTCGTCATGTTGCCGATGATGTATGCTGTCAATCCCAGATTAAATAGCATGTAAAAAATATCAAACAACATTTCTCTTGGGTTCTCGGCATGTAGGTCTCCATATCCAGTTGTTGTAAGTGTTGTAATGGACCAGTAAATCGCAGTTACGTATCTGATCCACAAACTTTCTGCTCTAAAATTTGGAATGACTGCACCAATCCAGGTTCTATTAGGATCTGGGTATCTGTCGGCAATCAGATAGTTGAAGCATCCAGCACAATGTACTGCAAAAAGAGTTACCTGCAGGTCGCTCATAGAGAACAACTGAGTATCATCAACAATATACATTTATATGATTGAAAAAGGTGAAGGCCTTGCTGGAAGCTCACCGAGATAAGTTTTGTACATCGGGTCCAGAAGTAGTTGAAGCGGATATCCTTCTCGAGTCTGAGGAAAGAAAGTGAAATTAGTGTCCGTCTTTCTTTTTGCCTTTTGCGGGAGAAAGTATCCTTTTAGTAATCATCACAAGTTTTAACATAACAGCATACCTTGCGAACAGGGAACTGACTCGACGAAGGCGCCATAGTCGGAGCATATTGAGTACTTTAAAGCCAAGGCTGCTCTGATGAGTTGTAAAGAGGACGCTGAATTGTTGAAATGGAACTGTTGAACAAACATCAAAGATGAACCAGGAGGATATATATCTGTGGAGATTGAATTATGCCAATCAACAAGGATCCTGGTGGAGTCATCATTATTGGTACTAGTGCAGCAGAAGATACTATTTGCTACTCTCATACTAACCTGGCTGCGATTCTCTTGGGGTCATCTACCAAAAGATAGGATTTATGGTCCATATAAGCGACAAAGAAGGTAAGAATGATATCAATAGCAAAGAAACCATTGACTATGTTCTCCACATGGAAGAGTGTGTTTGGCAAATATCTGAGAAATGCTAACTCAAATGGGCAGATCCAGGCCGAATAGATTACTAGTAGAATCAAGAACATCTCCCAGGCTCTGACAATAAAGCAAGAGTAGTGAAAAAGAAAGAAATACGAACAAGTTATTTCTCTTGAGATCATGTGAAATGTTAGAGATCAGAGGGAGTGGTTTGCTCACCTGTAACGTGCATCGTAAGGAGAAATGATTGATCTTCTGAGTTTCGCAGATTGGTTTATAGCTGTAGCTCCGAGAGATGGCAGGAGATCATTGGGGTAACTCCCGAAGCTTTCCATTTCGTATTTGTCATCCCAGAAGCTCTGCAAATAGGATTTTAAACCAGAGGTACTGGTCATTATTCTTTGTATTTGGTTTTAGCGGCTGAAATTTGCATGGTAAGGGGTAGTGGGGAAGTAGATTCATTTATATAGAAAAGCAAGGGAGTGTCTCTCTCGATGGAATCAGATCGCAAATATAATATTCAGGTCAAATAGTTGAAAGTAGAATTCTTTATGAAAACTGGAAAAGGCTCTAATATGCCCCCTATCAGAAAGAGCAAGGAAAACTGCAGAGAAACATGTGTTTGATAAGGGTATGTTGGTAGTGGCAGCAGGAATGCTCTTTTGGAAGTTAACCAAAGAGTAAATTTATGACAGGTTTCCTATATGGTGGGTGCTCCATTAGCACATTAGTGGGCGGAGAAACTTATACAATGAGGATTTAATTAGAAAGAGACGACGTTTTATCTCAAGGTGTTTACACTTCCTGATAAAAGAAAATTCCTTGCACGAGAGCAATTTAAATATAAGCTGGAAAGTGTGATTTACCAAAGGATGCAAAGTAATGAGGAAGAGTACCTTGGAACAAACTCCAGCTACCTTTAGCTGGCTACAAGAGATGGCAACAGGCATAACGAACGTTTGGGACTCAATGGCATGCTTTTTCGGAGTAATCCATCAAGCTGTAGCATGATATGGCTGAGATAATAGCGACACTTCTTTAATGAATGGTCGTGATTAAAACTTGGTTCCGAAAAATTTGTTCCAAGAGGCTTCCTATAGAAGGTGAGCTTAATTTGCGTCCTCAGAAAATGACACTGAGGTGAGGGTACAATTTGCATGAGATTTTAGTTTGAGATGTGAGGATGTCACAGAGCATATGTGCCTCTACCCCTATCCTACAAATATGGGGACCAAAGTATTGGACCATTACATCAATAACAATCAGAGAGAGCAGATAAAGACTAGGAAGCTGCTGGATGCAGAAATCTCTGGGGCAGGATCAAGGAACTGTTCTTTCTCAACAGGAAAAAGGCTTTGAAGAAGAATGAAGATGATCCGGGTTAGATGTTGGGAAGCTGAATTATTTCCGTGAAGCGTTTGAGCTCAAAATCATGTGGATTGTTTTCAAAATGCGGCATCTGGTGGCCCAGAAAAATGGATTTCAACGCATACTAGCCTGGACACCTTGAAGCATTTTGTGTAGCGGTTTCTGAGGCGTGATGATAGGAACAGAAGGAAACAAAGGTAGCCATTCTTTTTTCCAGTGGCTCACGGAAAATGGAAAAGAATTATTGTGTGAGCTAATAATTACAGAATCCAATAGCCACTCTCTCTTGTTTCTGTGTGTCTGCCAGTGGTTGGAGAATTAACAAAGCTAGAAATACAGGGTGGTCAGATCAGAATTCTTATGCTTATCAGTATTTCATTTTGAGGTAGCCGATAGCTTGTCCTGGATAATGGAGTCCGACACGTTTTCGAGATGATGCCTGCCATTTCAAATGGTTTTCTGATTTCTGGCCAGACGAATGGGCCTTGTGGAGGGACCACTCAGTCTCAGTAATATGGCTGAGCAAGTTTTTCGCTATCGAAATGATTGATAAGGCATTCTAATCCTCTCTTTTGGTACATTGGTTCTGGATTCAGTTGGGATGAGAGCTCGTGGACCAGTAGAGGACTTTTGGGTAGGCGATGACTTGGAAGAGTAAGGTGATGGTGGGTCCTAATCCTCTACTAGTAAGGTGATGGATCTTTCTCCAGGCCGCCTTTGATTGGGTAATTTTTTTTTCTCATTCCTTCATATTTGACAGATGTGTTAGTATGGCTCTTTGGTGTATCGTTTGTGAACACAATTTATTATGCAGTTCTATCGAAATGTCTTTCCTGAAATAACTTGGCAGAATAATTCCAAGTATATTCTATCCATCAGCTGGTCTGCAGGCTTCTCTCAAGTCAGATCCAACCACTGAGGTTTACGCCAGGTTAGGGTCGGTTCTTCAAATCTGACTTGGCATACACCACGCGGATCACGACGTCCATGGCACAGAGGCATCCAAAACCAGATCATCACTTGGCACGGGAGGTGGCCCTACGGGTGAAATCAAAGGATGAAAAAGTAAGAGAGAATAATCTTAAAAGTCTGCTCATGTCTTGATCAAGAATTGGAGCCCTACACAATAAATCTGCAGAGGCAGCAAATTTTCAAAGTTCTATGTTGTCTGTGTGCTTAATGTGAAATTACTTGTGAGAGTAGAGTAGAGTAGAGTAGAGAAATGAATGAATGATTGAATTGAAGAGAAGAACACTAGAGTTGATCCCATTCACTAGAGTTGATCCCATTCCATTCTAGCGGTGGTCACCAGAAAAGGACCATGGGTGACTCTTTTGTCATGGTCTTCATTTAATCATTGGTATAAGGTGGTATGTATCCGCTCCCTTTTGTGGGCGCCGCGAACTCGTAGATTCCTTTGCATTTTTCTGTAGTCATGCATGTAACTCTCCACGATTTTTGTTTGGCTAAAATTTTCTAGTCCCATGATTGCTTGGATTTGCAGCACTGCATGTTTAAAGCACTAAATCAGTAGATATGTGTGTGTGTCTGTGTGTGTTTAGAAGAGGATTTGCATGAGATTTTTGGATCCATTTTAGATTTGATCCCCAAACTATCACGATGTCCAATACTGTACTGCTGCCATGCAAGTTCGGGCCGTCTTCCCCTATTTGTCGGCGGGGATTTGGATCTTTGTTCTAATCATACATACCAGTATATATTCTCACCTGCTTTGCACCTGTTTTTTAAATTATTATTACAGAGAGTATTTCATATACTAAAATCATTTAGGAAGATTAAAAGACAACTATTTTTATTATTCTAAATTTATTATTATATTATTTTATACATTATTTTATATATGCGTGTAACATTATTTAGAAAAATCAAATGATATTTTTTTTAATTATCTAGTTGTCTCTATTAATTTTAATGAATAATTTAATCAGTAAATATATGCAAAGGTATATTCAGAAAGAAGAGTTGTAAGGTGAAGTTGAACTTTTTTCCATTATATATTAAAGATATGGCTTGGTCCTGTTTGAATGGAGCCTTAGATTTTTGTTGTAAGTAAGAAGCCAAGACTTCGTTTTGTAGGTACAGTCGAAGAACATGGACCGGTAATGTCACATTTATCGTTTCGTTTCTTCATTATATTATTACACGAGAATTACTATGAAGGGAGATATTTGAAGTTCGGTACACCAAGCATCACTGTGGCGCAGTACAATGAATATTTCTTTCCAAATTAACCCAACCTAAAAGAGTCGACATAAAGTATGGTAAAGAATGATACAAAGCAACAGAACCTTGACTAGATTCGGTGAAAGCGTAGTTTTTGCTTTGTTTGTTGGGTCAAACATAATTTGACACAGGCTTTGAGCTTGAATGTATTTGGATTAAAACAATTTTATTTGAAAAGTTTGATGACCGCTATGTAGGTCAACCCAAGCCAACCCTATAAGCAAGTGAAGGCTCAACCTGAAAGCTCTAAAAACTACTATTAGCTTGACCTAGCTAGACCATCTCCTCCTATGCTTCTTTGTGCTGGCTTTATTAGAGGCCCTACAAGAGAGAATATATTAGGCCTAACATTAGGCTTTTTTGGCACTAATTAAGAAGTATTTTGTAACTGAAAAAAGAAATTTGAGAAAATAATGCGGCCATGTTAAGGATGCGCTAGGAACAACTTTTATATTAGATGCTACTTCACCATCGATGAAAATATCTTCCCAATATCGATGTCTTTTCTACGACTACTCAACCTTGTCTTATATCTACATCATGAACTTTGATATTCAGTCTTCAACTTGAAAATCCATTTATTTTAATTTTTTTTTGGGTCTTATGATAATGATACTAAGTCGTAATTGTGATTTTTATGAAGAGAACTTATCTCATCCTCCATTGTCCGAATCCATTCCCATCGATGCACATCTTCCTGAAAGAAAAATTTCTGGTTCACTCGCATCTGCGAGCATGATGTACTCATTTGCATAATATCTTTTGGATAGATTGGTCCCTTAGTAGACTGTCTTGATAGAAATGTTACATATCTTTTGACTGGGTTTGTAACCACCTAGAATTGGGAGAGGAATATTTTTTGTTCTTTTATAATTAGTTGTAATTATATAGCTATATTTTTTTTGTGATAGTCATAATTATATTAGTGTTAGTTAACATGCTAGCTAGTTAGAGATTGTTAAGTGTTAGTTAGTATTAATTATTGTTAGTCATGACTTAGTTATTTATAATTAACTTTAGCTAGTGCATGCATAGAATATTCCCTATTGATTAGTTAGATGATTTCCTCCTAATGAAAGATTTCCTTCATGACAACTATTAGAAAATGGGGAGGGCAAACTTGATATTGTAGCATGATCCAAATCCTATTGTAAGAGGCATGCTCTAATTAGGGTTCATCCATCCATTTTATTTTATTTCATTCATTTGCCTCCATCTTCCCCAAAGTAATTTTTTCTCAATCCATCAAAATCCCTATCAAAACCTAATCCAATCCATTCATTCCCAACCAATTAGCATTTCATGGAGGCCTAGGAGCTTGGAATTGCAAGGAGGACTATTGGAGAGGAGATTGCTAAGGAGTTCGTGTCCTTTCCATTCTCTACGTGACCACTTTGAGGAGTTTTATTAGGATTCGACTCCCAATAGGTATAATTTTCTATTCCTAGTGATTTTATGGTTAGATTATCGTATCGGACCTCTAGGAACCCACCCATAACTAAAGACAACCCCTATGGATAAGAACTAGGTGATAGAAGCCTCTATTGTGATAGTTATGCTGGGTTTTTTGGACAAATAGGAGAAAATTCGAATTTGGTCCACCAAGTATTTGATGAATGACTCATTGGTAGTTTTAGAGTCTAATTCATTGATTAGTAGAGTGTACGTGTCCACAATTGAATACATGTAGGCCGTATCATGATACGCCATGGTACGTATCGGTAGTTTTCGTCATTTTATAGTTTTTTGCCCAATTAGTAGTATTTCCTCATTAATTTAATTATATATATCTATTCTAATTATTTACCTATCATAATTCATGTATATGTATTGATTCATAGTGTAGGATTGATGTATCATGGGTATTAGAGGTGGTATCAAGGTTGTGTGTGCATTGTGTATCATAGAGTATCCTAATGCACATGAGATGCTTATGTAATTGTGTTGAAGCTGTGTTAGTGTAGTGTAGTGTAGTGTTGTTGTTGTGTGTTGATATTCCTAGTGGTGAGTGTACTTTGAGAGTGTAGGTGTTCAAACTTTGAGTGCATAGCAGTGTTGTGTGTGTATCAGGTATAGAGTGTACTTGTGAGTGTCAGTTGTGCTCCTGTTGTGTGCAGTAAGAGAAGGGGGGTAATGTAGTGCAGGCAGTGCACATCTGTGCACTGCAACTGTGATGAGTTTGCTCTACAGGTACATGCATTTTGAGGCTCGGGTTCAGCATCGAGCACCAAGAGTGCACTGCTGCAGTGCTTTCAGTTAGCTGCAGTATGTTAGAGTACAAATCTGCAGGTGGTGTTCTGGTTTCAGAGTTAATTCAATTTGTGAAGGGCAGTTGTACACCAGGTAAAGGGGGTATATGGGTGAGCTTTATATGTGTGAGTGCACAGTAGAGTGTGCAATGTGTAGGTGCAAGTGTCATATGTGATTATGAGTGCATGGCCTGCACCGAAGTGGGACCAGTACAAGAATTTGGTTGGAATGCAGACCCTATAGCAGGGATGTTCATCTGCTGTGCTGATGGTTCAAGTGCAGGGAATTTGGTAGGAACTCAGATGTGAAGTATATAGGTAGGTTAAGCAAGTAAGGGTTAGTTAAGTGTTGGAGCTAAGGGTTCTTGGGGTGATACTAATTGTGGTACCATGATACCTAATTAGAGAGGGTAAGTATTGAGGTATAGTTAAGGTTTAGAAGGATATGTTAGAATACACTAAGGTATTGTGTTATATCAACTAGGTAACAGACACTAAGTTCCAAATATTAGTATGATAAGGTTTTGGTGTTAAAGTATGGGTAAGTGAGATATTAATAAGATATTGGATATTAGTCTAAGTTATCAAGATATGCATACGAACTAAGTATCTAAGATATTAGTTAAGGTATTCGTAAGGAATAGTGACATAATAAACTATATAATATATTGATACCTAGTCTATTGTACTAACTAGTATGACCTAGAAACCTTAAGATAGTATAGTATAACCTAGTATTAACAAATAATAACTAGTATGGATACATGGACCAACTTTATAGGTATTTATGAACCTCAATCTAGGTATTGACCTAGTTTTACTCGATTGGCCTAGAATTGACCTAGAACCTCAGTTCAACCTAGTTAAGCATGTTTTTGATTTCAATAGCACCAATTAACATGATAATTCATATATAGGTCACTTGGACTCCAGTACAAACACTGTTTGATATTCATTGCTCTGTACCACAAGCGAGTGTATTCTCTAATAGTTTTCTCATATATTTAATAATATTTTACTTAATTCTTGACACGATGGTTACACGGATTAGTTGTTATGGATTTCAGTCATGATATATTGCTTCTCACATCTTATTGTACACCTCAATCACCCTGCTCATATTTGACACTATATTATATTTCTTGTATCGTGATGTGACTTGATTATGATATATTGTACTATTGTGGATAGCCAATCCTATTGGATTAAGCCATACTATTGTACTATTATGGATAACAAATCCTATTGGATTGAGATGTACTATTGTGGATAGCCAATCCTATTGGATTGAGCCATACTATTATACTATTGTGGATAGCTAATCCTATTGGATTGAGCCGTACTATCATACTATTGTGGATAGCCAATTATATTGGATTGAGCTGTACTATTGTACTTTTGTGGATAGCCAATCATACCTTACCTGTATGATAGTACTTCAAAATATTTAGTTTAGGTTCAGTCTTTCCTGTTTTATTCAATATTTACTATCTATTGCCATATTGTACTTGTCTGATCATTTTTTTTACTATTTGTCCTGCTCAGATTTCTTACTACTTATCTCATAATGTATTTCATTATTATTTACTATCGTATAATTTTTACCATGTATTGGAACTTCTGTTGGAGTTGTACTCGTTTCATCCTGACTTAATAACATTTTAGGTGTTAATTTGGAGGATTGGTATCCGACTTATTACGGACCACAGGAGGGAGTAGCAACAGCCTTGGCCCTGTAGTTCAGGAGTGATTGCCGGGAGGTCTAATCCGTGTCACTAGTTATCTTAGCTATCTTTATTTAGTATTTTTGTACCAGATATGTCTCTGGCATTTACTTAGACATTGGGATGTTATATTAGATTCTAGACTTGATGTTTGGTGTTGTTAGACTATTCTAGACTTGTGACTTTGGATTCCTTTCCTTTATATCATATCATGGCATTTATCTTCCTTATAGATTCTTGTGATTGAGTATTATCATATTATATTATCATCTTGTCCCCCTTGTGGAGTTGAGATATTATTGACAGGTTATGATCCTATTATTGTGTGAGATTGATAGTTGCTATTGTTGAGACAATGTGTCACGACCCGCACCCAGATATTCAGGCACGAGTACGTGGTTACGCCCAGTCTACGCCGCAGAATCGGTGGTAGAACGCTGTCTGAGTCATTTCAACTATCTAACATCTCAACAATATGATATGGTACCTATCAATCATCTCAACTCCAAACGGAGGAGCAATATGATATCTCACAAGTATATCAAATCTCAATCACAAAACAAACTAAGAATAATGCACGAATGGAATAGCGAAGGGAAGAAAGATACAATCCACAATATGAAATAATAGTACATCTGTGAATCTTAACAAGAATAGTCTAATACAAGATCCCCACATAAAATAAACCTCCTCAGTCACTGGTACAATGTCCTCCTGCTCGAGGGAAGTCTCCTCTAAAGTCTTACCCTCCTATAGGCCGTAATACGTGGGACACAACTCCTCTAGCCAATCATCTAAAAAAAATATCCAGTCAGGATTGGAGCGAAGTACATACCTTTGAAAGCAGTTTCAATAGCATAATCAAGAATATATAACAAGCAATAGAAAAAGGATACAAGATGCACAAGTAGAAAATATACAATACAGAGTGAACAAGCAATAAGCACAATAAGAACTGGAAAGTAAATACGAGAAATAACTGCAAGTAGAGAACAAGAATACTATCTATGTGGTTTAGAGTGCAAGTTCGTTATGTGATCGACTTAGGTTGCACATGAGGTATAAATGTAACTCCATTATACGTGAGGTGTATAATCGACATGCACATGAGATCAAGAGGGCTTTGATCACATAACCAACTCCTACTCCCCCTCTCCAACCAATACTCATGGATCCAATCATGACACGTTACGTACATGATCACGATATAGTCACACTAGCACACGAAATAGTGGATGCACAAGAAGCACATGAAAGTCAATACCCGATGCACACGATGAAAAACATGTGACTGGGTACTCGTTGCACACGGTAGGGGATAACACCTCCTGACGGGATCCATATAGCACCAGTCCGTGAAATCACTGTGTCGGGAATCAATGTATACAATTCTAGAACATGCATATATACAATATTATGAATTGAAAACAATCAGAGAAATGTACTCGCCTGAAGTTCTGAGCAAAGTGTGTCTCTCGATGCCCAAGCTGGTGTCTAACAACCTATATATGGTATGTTGCATCAATACAAGGTTCAATAATAAAAAATAAGTAAAGTTGATGCAATTCTAGGTCGATGCGCCATTTCTAAGTCAAACCAATGATTCCTAGGTTGCAAGAGTCTAATGCTAAGTCACTAAGTCGACATACTATGAAACTATGCTAAGCTAGCTAAGCTAACACACCACAGTGCATTCAAAGAGCCGTATCCTAAGATACACAAGTTTTCTAATATGAAAAATAGGTTATATATATATATATATATATATATATATATATATATATAAGTCAAATATTATGATAGTATCTCAAACAATATAATTAGGATACATTGGCCTTGTACCAATGCGTATCGCAACTACCTTGATACCCAATCTCAATACCTTGGGTATCGACTCCATACCTTGGGAATACCTTGGTACCTCAAGGTAACCTAACTAAACGTATATAACTAAGCTAATGACTATATACAATAACTAAAACTAACTAGACATATACTATTATACATACAAAGATACCACTACTAATATATATATATATATATATATATATATATATATATATATATATAGTTAAAGGTATTACCAACTACTACATTTATACATAAATTAACTATGCCTACTGATATGTATACATACATAGACAAGATATCACCAACTAACCCACTATATTCTAACCTATTTTTTAACCAAGGAACGACTAACTACACATAACCACTGATACCTGAAACTGAAACTATACTAACTGACTCTTAACTAAACAACTAATCAAAACACTGAAAAGCAAACTCTGAACTGATATACAAAGAACCCCCCCCCCCTCTACTGACCTGATGGTTGCTATTGAGCTGGGTTTGGAATACATTAAATTTATACAGTGGAGGGACTCCAACTGCTGCTTTCCTCCAAGCTGAGCCTCTGTTGCAGCTGTTGGTCCATCGTAAAGTCTCTGCTGCACTGCTGTGCCATTTGTGAAGCCTCTGTTGTAGTTGCTGGTTCCATTCTTCATTGAAATGCGCAGAGCACATTGTGACTTGCTGCAGTCATATATTTTTAAGACTGTGTGCAACCCGCACACAGTGGCCCCATTGTTTCAGTCACTGACCCTTAACTGTGTATACACAGTGACTGATCCTTAACTGTGTGTCGAGTTTTCAGGTATGCATCTTCAACTGCTGTGTCACCGTGCCTATGTCAAGTCCTCAGGTGTGTATCTTCAGGTATGCAACCTCTGCACACAGTGCCTGCTGTGTCGAGTTCCTTGAAGTGTGCCACTGCACAAAGTGCCCTGCTGTAGGTGTTGGTCTTCAGGTATAGCTTCTGCTGCAGCTACTAGTTCTTATTCTCGATTTACCTCTGTACTGCACTGTTGCAGTGTGCAGGTACTTGATGCAGCTCTCTTCCTTAGAGGTGCAGTCTACGCAGTGACTGATGGTCCTGTGTCAAGTCCTTTACCACACCCTCAAGCACCAAAAACTAACTATACAACCCCTACCAATATGCATCACTAACTAGATATATATACACCTAGAGATATACATATATCACTATATACCCTATATTGTATATAGACATAGACCACAAACTCAAATTCCAAGTACACGTATATATACCAACATATGTATATATAGATCTATACACATAGTTATATGTATATATTTAGATATCCTCATATACATACACATAGGCATACGTATATACATAAACCCAATACACTATTGTATACACTATACCATACATAAATATCATATACATATATAATTACATATGCATGTATAGTACAATAAGCCAAACAATAAATACATGGAGCACATCGCACCCGTATCACACTTTCTCTATGATACGCTTGCGATACGGCTCCAACACACAACCAAACGTATCCCAGAGGACACGTACAAGTCTAATACATAAATATGAACAATACGTATGTTTGCGGAGATAAACAAAGAGGTTTATACGAAACCTTTGTTTACAAACTAGAAAAGAAAAAAGTACAATTAATCCTATACGAGGATGTTAAGTACAATAAAAAAATAAAATGATTATGGGGAGTATTGCTATGGAAGTCTGATCTACGGTCGATCACTTTGTTCCTTGGACTATATGATGATGAAGAAGTACTGTAGAAGAAGCTTCAAACTTTCTCTGAACTAAAGGCAAAAGTCGGTCAAAGGAAAGTTGCAAGAAGGGTCGAATTCCTATTGCCAAAGTTGTTAGCCAAAACACCTTTGTCTCCTCTGTGCGTCTGCTCTCTGTGCTCTGTCTGTTGTGTGCTCTGTCTGTTCCCTTCTTCTGCCTTTGGTCCGACTATGAGTCTCTATTTATAGAGATCAATCCCATAACTGCCTAGTTGGCGTAAAAGCTAAATAATTGTCTCGTTGGCATAAAAGGCCAAACTATAAAGAAGATTGCCTCCTTTACGCTGCGGTTATAATAACTGCTACCCACGTTCAAATAATCTTCTGAATCTGCGTATGACACGTATTCTATTATAAGGTAACGCGTATAACTGCTTCTCGAAGATTGTTGCATGCAAGCCACGTAGGTAACTGCCTGGTTGGCGTAAAAGCCAAATAACTGTCTTGTTGGCGTAAAAGGCCAAACTGTGAAGAGGATTGCTTCCTTTACGCTGTGGTTATAATAACTGCTATGCACGTTCAAATAAACTTCTGAATCTACGTATGACACGTATCCCTTTATAAGGTAACGCATATAACTGCTTCTCGAAGATCACGACATGCAAGCCACGTAGGTAATTTCTCCTTGCGTAAAGCTTGATGATTCATGAATAATAGATAACCAGCGTAAAGTAGCCAATTATTCTTTACGACTGAGGTCTTGAGCGTATTCTAGGCTAAATAGCCTTATCCATGTACCTTTGCAAATGTAGCCGAGTTGGCGTATTTCGAGGAGATAGCATACGGCGTACTCCTATAGTTAAAAATAGTCTGGTTAGCGTAAAATGCAAGGATGGTGATGTGAGCTTATTAGTCTCAGTCTTAGCTTTCCCAGTCATGACAAATTTTGAACATAGAACAAAATCTCGTATATTAAATGCAGAGATATGTCTCAATCTCGTGCATTAAATGCAGAGATATGCTTCGAGCTCTGTACAATAAACAACTTTTGACGTGGTGTCTGATTTTGTCTTATCTTGAGCATAAAAACTCATTCCTGTCAATGTAGAATATGAAACGTAATAGCCTAGAAGCTCTGTTTTACGCAGATAGCTCTGAATCTCTGTTTTACGCGGACAGCTCTGAAGCTCTGTTTTACGCAGACAGCTCTGAAGCTCTGTTTTACACGGACAGGTCTGAATCTCTGTTTTACGTAGACAGCTCTGAAGCTCTGTTTTACGCGGACAGCTCTGAATCTCTGTTTTACGCGGACAGCTCTGAAGCTCTATTTTATGCCAGACAGCTCTGAAGCTCTATTTTACGCAGACAGCTCTGAAGCTCTATGTTACGCGGACAACTCTGAATCTCTGTTTTACGCGGACAACTCTGAATCTCTGTTTTACAATTCCCCAGCATATTTTATGCTTCTACAAGACCGCCTTCAAAGTTTTTAAAACTTGAAAAAGTTTTCAAATACTTTGAAAAAGAAGCATGGAAGAGAGTTTTGACTTGGTCAAGGAGACGAACATTCTACTAGAAGTAATATAGACGTAGTAGGATATTGCATTCTCTCAGGACATTCCACTGGGGAATATTTATAGACTTATTATCCATGACATACCTATGACTAGGTACGGATAATAGGTTGAGATGACTGATACTATCAAAGGTCTAGAACGACGTGATAGCAGACTATTTTGAGGAAAGTTTGCTCAGAGGTAACATGGATGTGGCAAACTTGGAATTTTGTTGGAGGTATCTTACTCAGAGGTGATGTGGACATGGTAAAATAAACTTTCGTAGAACTGGAATTTTTATGAAAAAAACAATTTAGAGGTAATATGGACATAATTGTTTTGAGATAATTCCGCTGTAACAATTTTGTGGACTCATCATCCTTGGCGTACTTAGGATTTAGTTCAAATAATAAGTTAGAATGACTGACACCATCAGAGGTGCTATAGACGTGATGGTAGAAAGTCGATGGGCAAGAATGTTTGCTTAGAGGTAAGATGAACATGGCAAACTCTTGCATTGTGGACTTATTACCCATGGCATACTTTAAGTACGAATAATAAGCTGAAATAACTAGCACTATCAGGGGTTATGCGAACGTGATAGTAGAAAGTTGAAAAGAAGAACTTTACTCAGAGGTAATGTGGACATGGAAAAGTTCTAGAAATATCTTACTCAGAGATAATGTGGATATGGTAAGATATGACTCTGTGGGGATAAAGAAACCAGGACAGAGGTAATATGGACGTGACCGTTTTCTTGTGGTGATAGATTCACTCTGCTGGGAATAGTGGAGAGACGTAGTTCAGAGGTAGTATGGACATAAACTGATCGATAGTAGTACCGAGAGTTTATGTATGATCCTGGTATTTTTGGTGGAAGGAAAAGAAAATAAGCCAGAGGTAATATGAAAGTGACTATTTTTGTGGACATAACACCGCTGGTGTACTTAGGGTTGAGTACGTGTGCTAAGTTAAGATGACAACCGATATCAGAGGTAATATGGACGTGATGATCGATAGCCAAACCCGAAAGATTTGCTCAGAGGTAATATGGATATGGCAAACACGACCGGGGAAAAATATTAGGATGATAGTTCAGAGGTAATATAAATGTGAACCAATGCCCAAAAATGTTTACTGAGGAGTGATTTGCTGATTGTGGTATATCCGAAACTGTAGATAGACCTGAGGATTGGTCTGCTGGGGATATTTCAACCATATGACATGGTTTACATCTTGAATTCTTTTTTAGACTTAACTTCAGCAGCTTTAGTTTCCTCCTCAATTTCTGATACTAGATAAGGGTGAACCTACATGATCTCTCCGCGCTTGGTAGTTAGGGGCACTAAATCTTGATTTTGACCCCTGGTAGGAGGGAGATTAACAATATCCATCATTACCCGTGGAATAGGTACCACACCATCCGGTACTTCTTGAGGGAGAAAATTGCCAAATTGGAGTGAGATCATATTTGCAGTGACCGTCTTCTCGTTATTACGCAAAGTGATGACTTTGGCGTCGATCAACTCCTGGATTTTCCTTTTCAGTATATAGCATGCCTTTGTGGGGTGATGTATGTATCTGTGAAAAATACAGTACTTAGGATTATTTGTACTGCCGACTTCATTTGGACGCTTTATCTCTGGTAGAGTAAGCTTGCCACTTTTGACTAGATAGTCAAATATGCTTGAAATATCATTATCTTCAAAAGAATATTCCTCCTTAGGTCTGGAAGTTCCAGAATTCGTCTGCGCAGTTACCGGAGTATTTGTCTGGATGTATTGATTGCTAGGGCTTCCTTTCCTTTCGAACTATGAGTATTATCACTATTGGAGGATGAACGCTTCCCTCTATCAGAGGTAGAGATCATGATTCCATTGTCACGAGCCTTCCGACTATTATCTTCAGCGGCTACTGCCGATATGATAAATGAGGGCCAATCGTGGAACTGATAGGGTCCCGTGAATACTGAGCTCAGTGGAAGTAGGTTCTTCCTGCAGATGTCTACCAAGGCTGAATCTGGAACTCCAGGAGGCATCTGTAAAGTAGCCTGACGAAAGCATTCGATAAAAGTACGAACATTTTCTTTTTCCTTCTGCTTTACTTCAATGAGTGACGACATAGACATGTCCATTCCTCCCTCGTAGAATCGAGTGGAGAATAGAGTTTTGAAATCATAAAAAGAAGTAATGCAGTTGTCAGGTAGACTACGATACCATTGGTAAGCTACTCCAGACAAACAACCTTTAAACACTCAAGTGAGAAGGGCATCATTTCCTTGCAACAATACCGTCATCATGCTGAAGTAATTCATATACTGGCTTGGCGACGTCTTTCCCTCAAACAAAACCATAGCCTGTGGTTTATATTTTGGTGGGAAAGGGATCTCATCCCAGACAGCTGGATATGGCTGGTTAATTCCCAACTTCTTGAGCTGATCTTTATGTTTCAAAGCATCAAATTGGGCTTTCAATTCCCGAACTGCTTGTATCGGATCTTCAGATGGGAGAGGGGCAGCAGAAAGGTGAGTGATTGGATGTATTGTAACTCCAACAGGAGGTAATACATTCTCCGAGTTAAGAAGTTGAGGAGCAATTGATTCTTGATTTTGAACAGGCTCATGGCTTGCATTGGCTGGTGGTATGTCTACCCCACACATAGTTGAGTCGGAGGAACAGGTGTTTGAGCTATTGCAGTTTCATGTTGAGTCACCATCATTTGGTGCATACTCTCCATCATGGTATGCATTTCTTTAAGTGATGTTTCCAATGTTGTGATGCGTTGTTCAGTACTTCCTGATGGGGAAGCTTCTTCATGTTCGTCTCCAACAGCATAAACTCCCATTTCTCTAGATGCCACTGAGGGATTAATATATATCTCTGTAGAGATTGAATCTATACTTTCAGCAACTGTTTCAGAAAATTGGCAATTCCCAGTGTCGGAATATGAAGAATATGAAGCTGATTGTCGTGACCTCGAGCGAGTGTTTCGAAAAACACCTTCTTCAAAGGTCTCGATGAGTTTGTCAAATCTCATTTGGCTTGGAGTTTTGGAGGAATGACGTCTTGAACTCGACCTTCCTCTAGGAATATGCGAAGCCATGTTTACTGAAGCAAATGTTGGTTCTTCTTCCTGTAATGACACAGAATAGTTTAATCGGTCGAACACTGACCGTTTTGCTTTAGAACAACAACAGTTAATTACAACCTTGTGACTATTACAACAATATTCTCTAGGGGGTATAATAGACATATTAGGAGATCCCCTGTCTTTGCTTTTCTGGATCAAGAAATCATGCAAATCAGGGAGAACATTAGAAGAAGAAGAAGAAGAAGGCTTATTCTGCCTTTTGACATTAGTAGGAATGTGTAGATTAGGAACCATAACCCTTTCTCTGCCGTAGGAATACAATAGTTCGCCCATATGAGTAGCATATGATCCATCATCTATCTGAGGAGCGTATCTTCCCGTGAAACGAGTCTTCTTTACGCGGACCAACCTATCCTGACGTAGCATAGGTTCGCGTAAAACAGGGAAAGTCCTCAAACGGCTTTCAGCATCACGCGTAATCTGTAAAGTGAAAACTTTCTTCTCTCGTGGGCGTAAAAGCTTAGAGGTTTAAGGATTTGTCACTTGCTTTCCTTTGATGTGATCAAAGGGTACATCTGCCTCATCATAGACGGAAGATGTAATTTTACGCGCGGGGCGTGTTTGAAATTTTCGTATTGGCACTGAGGCCTTGCCAGAAATTTTGTCTACCACGTCACAGACGGGAGACGGAAGTTTATGCGCATGGCGTGTTTGAGACTTCTGGATTGGCACTGAGGCCTTGCCAGAAATTTTGTCTACCACTTAACAGATAGGAGACAAAGTTTTACGCGCAGGGCGTGTTTGAGACTTCTGGATTGGCACTGAGGCATTGCCAGAAGTCTTGTCTACCACGTCACAGACGGGAGACAAAGTTTTACGCGCAGGGCGTGTTTGAGACTTCTGGATTGGCACTGAGGCATTGCCAAAAGTCTTGTCTACCACGTCACAGACGGGAGACAAAGTTTTACGCACAGGGTGTGTCGGCTGTTTTGTCCCAACTTTGTTGATCAGTGCATGAGAGCTTGCAGGAAGGGTAGAGGACGTTTTGGGCATCCACACTTTACGCAGCTTCTTGTTGTTAAGGACAGAGGAGGAATGAGAACTACCCCCTGCATGAAGTATATCTTTATAGGCAGATTGGTTGAACTGGACGACCAAAGTCTTCTTTATCGATCCGATGGATACAGCATCGTGTTGAGCAATTGCTTCCTCGTCAGAGGAGAAAGTCATCCCTAGCAGAGTCACCATATTTTTTGTGTAGATAAACAAGGAGGTTTATACGAAACCTTTGCTTACAAACTAGAAAAGAGAAAAGTACAATTAATCCTATACGAGAATGTTAAGTACAATAAAAATGATTCTGGGGAGTATTGCTATGGAAGTCTGATCTACGGTCGATCACTTTGTTCCGTGGACTACACGATGATGAAGAAGTGCTGTAGAAGAAGCTTCAAACTTTCTCTGAACTGGAGGCAAAAGCCGGTCAAAGGAAAGTTGCAAGAAGGGTCGAATTCCTGTTGCTAAAGTTGTCAGCCAAAACACCTTTGTCTCCTCTATGCCTCTGCTCTCTGTGCTCTGTGTGTTGTGTGCTCTGTCCGTTCCCTTCTTCTGTCTTTGGTCCGACTAGGAGTCTCTATTGATAGAGATAAATCCCATAACTGCCTGGTTGGCGTAAAAGCCAAATAACTGTCTCGTTGGCGTAAAAGGCCAAACTGTGAAGAAGATTGCCTCCTTTATGCTACGGTTATAATAACTGCTACCCACGTTCAAATATTCTTCTGAATCTACGTATGACACGTATCACATTATAAGGTAACGCGTATAACTACTTCTCGAAGATCGTGGCATGCAAGATACGTAGGTAACTATCTGGTTGGCATAAAAGCCAAATAACTGTCTTGTTGGCATAAAAGGCCAAACTGTGAAGATGATTGCTTCCTTTATGCTGTGGTTATAATAACTGCTACCCACGTTCAAATAATCTTTTGAATCTGCATATGACACGTATCCCTTTATAAGGTAATGCATATAACTGCTTCTCGAAGATCATGGCATGCAAGCCACGTAGGTAACTGCTCCTTGCGTAAAGCTTGATGATTCATGAATAATAGATAACCAACGTAAAGTAGCCAATTATCCTTCATGACTGAGGTCTTGAGCGTATTCTGGGCTAAATAGCCTTATCCACGTACCTTTGTAAATGTAGTCGAGTTGGCGTATTTCGAGAAGATAGCATACGGCGTACTCCTATAGTTGAAAATAACCTGGTTAGCGTAAAATGCAAAGATGGTGATGTGAGCGTATTAGTCTCAGTCTTATCTTTCCCAGTCATGACAAATTTTGAACATGGAACAAAATCTCGTACATTAAATGCAGAGATATGCCTCAATCTCGTGCATTAAATGCAGAGATATGCTTCGAGCTCTGTACAAGAAACAACTTTTAACGTGGTATCTGATTTTGTCTTATCTTGAGCATAAAAACTCATTCCTGTCAATGTAGAATAGGCAGCATAATAGCCTAGAAGCTCTGTTTTACATAGACAGCTCTGAATCTCTGTTTTACGCGGACAGCTCTGAAGCTCTGTTTTACGCAAACAGCTCTGAAGCTCTATTTTACGCGGACAGCTCTGAATCTCTATTTTATGCAGACAGCTCTAATGCTCTATTTTACGCGGATAGCTCTGAATCTCTGTTTTATGCGGACAGCTCTGATGCTCTATTTTACGCCAGACAGCTTTGAAGCTCTATTTTATGCAGACAGCTCTGAAGCTCTGTTTTACGCGGACAGCTCTGAATCTCTGTTTTACAATTCCCCCGCATATTTCATGCTTCTACAACGTATAGCAATTAGAGTGTCTATGTGTCCGTGTCACAATGTGATATGCACAAGGCCCCGTGTCGGAGAAAACCCCCCAAAATCAACCCGTTTCGTCAAATTTACGAGATACGGCCTACACGTATCCAATTATGGACACGATACTAGTCACAACACACAATCAAGTGTCAATTAGATCTATTAGATCAATTGACAAGCACTACATGTGCCAATCTCGGAATTCTCCCAAAATTGGCACCAAATTGGTCATAACTTCCACCGTAGGTCTCCAATTGATCCGAAACCAAATCCTATGGGTAGCCTATGCATGTGGGTTAGTTTCTCATGATAAAATCTTAGATCTATAGTCTATTAGAAGAAGAAAAACTGAATTGTATCTATTAGGAGATGGATTCCCAATGAAAAGTCCCCAATTGACAAGTAGCTCCTCTCCTTGTAGATCTTGGCCTCCTCCTCCTTGCTCCTTGCTTCCTTCTTGTAGATCCTTGGTGTAGCAACCTCAATGATGAATATATAAGGGAATTGGTGAAGAATTGGTGGAGAATTGGTGAGAGGATAGAGGGAATTTGGAGAGAGAAATTGTAAATCTAGAATTAAAATTTGAGATAAAAAGAATAATTTTCTCTTTCCTCAAGGGGTGTCGGCCTATATACACTCTCTACACAATGTAAAATGACATAAATATCCCTTGGGGCCTCTCATGAAGAAATTAATTAGGGAGGGAAGATTCTAGTCTAATGGTTTCACTAATTAATCAAGCGTCCTAATCCATGGGCCTAATTTATGGGCTCAACTTAGACTAGTCCAAAAGTTTGGTTCATGCTTTCTAAATAAATAGTTAAGTCCACTACACAAGTCTAATAAATCTACACTAGCAACAAATAATAATACAATAAATAAATAAATTATGCCATGCACAAATATTAATTATAATAAATTCTAATATAATTAATACCCATTGGCAATTACCAAACTACCCTTGGATGAAAATGTGAGGGTGACAAACCTACCCACCTTAGAAAAAATTTGTCCTCAAAATTAAGGAAGAAACTATCTACCAATCAAACAATACAATACAAGAAAGAATTATACCTCACGGCTCGAACAAATACGGATATCGCTCGCGTATCTCGGTCTCTCTCTCCCAGGTACTCTCTCTTGGCGAGTGATGCCTCCACGTGACGTGCACTAAAGGGATCGTCTGGTTCCTCAGCACCTTCTCTCTTCGATCCAGAATCTCCACTGGCTGCTCTGGATAGCTGAGAGTAGGGCCCATCTCTATCTCCGAATGATCCAACACATGACTAGGATCTGCCACGTACCGTCTCAACTGCGACACGTGAAACACGTTGTGCACTCCCTCCAATGCAGGTGGTAAGTCTAGTCTGTAAGCGACTGCACCGACCCTCTCAAGAATACTGAAAGGATCGATGAATCGTGGACTAAGCTTGACGTCTCCACCGAAACAAATCGTGCCACATGTGGGAGAAATCCTCAAGAAAACTAGACCGCCAACCTAGCACGAAACACAACCTTAGCACTCTAACAAAACAACAAGAAAACACAAGCAAGACCAAACTAAAGCTATACCTCTAACTCCAAAGGTCTCCGGTGGCTATCGGCCCAATGCCGCTGCCTGTCCTGCGCCACTCGAAGTCTGTCCCTGATAAGCTTCACCTTCTCTGCTGTATCCACTACTATCTTTGGTCCCAATAAAGCTCTGTCACCAACATTATCCCAGGACAACGGAGTGCGGCACCTCCGTCCATATAATGCCTCGAATAGTGACATCTCAATGCTGGCTTGGTAGCTGTTGTTGTATGAAAACTCTACCAAGTAAAAGTGATCCTCCCAAGAACCTCTAAGATCCAAAATACAGGTACGTAGCATGTCCTCGAGAGTCTGAATAGTCCTCTCAGACTGTCCGTCCGTCTGAGGATGATAAGCGATACTGAACTTGAGCTGAGTGCCCAAGCTAGCCTACAAACTCCTCCAAAAATGGGACGTAAAGTGGCTATCCCGATCCGAGACAATGCTCACTAGAACACCGTGCAATCTGACAACCTGGCACACATACATCTCCGTAAGTCTCTCCGTAGATGTACCCACTTTAAATGGCAGAAAGTGGGCTGATTTGGTCAGCCTGTCCACGATGACCAAATTGCATCCTTGCCTCCTGGAGAACGCGGAAGTCCCGATACAAAATCCATAGTAACATGCTCCCATTTCCACTCTGGAATGGGCAAAGGCTGAAGCAACCCTCCTGGTCTCTGTCTCTCTGCCTTGACCTGCTGGCAAACTAAGCATCTGGACACGAAGCTAGCTACCTCCCGCTTCATGCCATACCACCATACATGCTCCCTCATGTCTCTATACATCTTGTTGGCATCGGGATGCATAGAGTATTGGGAACGATGCGCCTCCTGAATAATATCCTCGTGCAAAGCTCCTCTGGTAAGAACAACCTGGTACCGTGTCACAATGATCCGTCATCTGCGACGATAAAGTCCTCTGCAAGTCCGACCTGAACTTGTGCTCTGATGCTCCTCAGAGCCTCGTCCTCATACTGTCGGCTCTGACTCGGTCCATCATCTTCGACTGAACCTGAAGTCCCCACATCTGTGGTGCGACTCCCAGAATCAATACCTCAATGCCCAAACTGTCGAGATCAGGCAATAAATGCCCGTCTCTAGTCATGCACATAGCCACGGGATACCTGTTCAAACCATCTGCGATTACGTTGGCCTTCCATGGATGGTACTGCAAGGATATGTCAAAGTCTTTCATCAGGTCCAACCATCGCCGCTGCCTCATGTTGAGCTCTTTTTGTGTAAACACATACTTTAAGCTCTTATGGTCTGTGAAGATCTCTACTCTCTCTCCATATAGATAGTGTTTCCATAATTTGAGAGAAAAGATAACCGCTACAAGCTCCAAATCATAGGTAGGGTAGTTCTTCTCATGCGAGCATAATTGCCTGGAAGCATAGGCAATCACTTTCCTGTGCTGTTGTAGTACACAACCCAAACCCTTCCCTGATGCATCACTGTAAATGGAAAATCCTCCTACTCCTGATGGTAGTGTCAAGATGGGAGCTGTAGTCAATCTTCTCTTCAGCTCCTCAAATGCTGACTGACAATCCTCGGTCCAGACAAATTCTACGTCCTTCCTGGTCAGCCTACTCATCGGCTCTGCTAGTCTGGAAAAGTCCTGAACAAACCTCCAGTAGTAGCCTGCTAATCCAAGAAAGCTCCTGATCTCTGCTACTGAACTCGGGGTAGACCATGATTCAACTGCCGAGATCTTCTTCGGGTCCACCGAGATTCCATCTCCTGTAATGACATGCACAAGGAATTCAACCTTATCAAGGAAGAATTCGCACTTCGACAACTTGCCATATAACTTCTCCTTCCTGAGGGTCTTCAAAACTATCCTCAAGTTCTGCTCATGCTCCTCTGGGGTCTTCGAATATATCAGAATATCATCTATGAAGACTACAACAAACTGGTCCAGGTACTGATGAAACACTTTGTTCATCAGGTTCATGAATACTGTCGGGACATTGGTCAACCCAAACGGCATCACCAAGAACTCAAACTGCCCATAACGGGTCCTGAAAGCTGTCTTCGGGATGTCTTCCCTCTTTACCTTCACCTGGTGATACCCTGACCTCAAGTCTATCTTTGAGAATACCTTCGCTCCGCTCAGCTGGTCAAACAAGTCATCAATCCGCGACAACGGATATTTGTTTTTGATAGTGAGGTTATTAAGTGCCCTGTAGTCGATACACATACGTACCGACCCATTATTCTTGGGTACAAACAGTACCGAAGCACCCCATGGTGATAAACTAGAACGGATAAAGCCTTTGTCTTGCAACTCATCCACCTACTTCTTCAACTCCACCAGTTCACTGTTGTTTACTCTATAGACGTGCTGAGATATCGGCTCTGCGCCTGACACTAAATCTATAAAGAACTCCACATCTCTGTCCGGCGACAACCCCTGCAACTCCTCAGGGAAGACATCCAAGAACTCCGCAATCAGCGGGTGTGGTGGCTCCTGCTCTTCTACCAAAGCTCCACAGAAATCGCCTTCGGACGAACTCAAACTCTGGCTCTCCTGGCGTCTGAAATAAAACTCTGCCTCCACGATAATCGATACTAGCGTGATGTCTACTCAACCAATCCATCCCGAGTACTATATCGTAACTCGGAAGTGGTATTACAAGTAAACATATGCTCAACACACGGTCTCCCACATAAACCCTCTGGTTCTTATAAACATCACTGACCAGGATGATGCCATCCCCGGTCGTGATCTTGCAAGTCCGTGCCAACAGTTCAAACTCAAGACGATGTCTTAGAGCAAAAGATACAGATACAAAGCTATGAGAAGCACCAGAATCTCTGAAACTAAGCCAACTACGTCCTGAGGCCCGTAGTGAGTGGGATACCACTCATCAGTGTCATCTGGAAAAAATATATCTAGTCAGGAAAAGAGCAAAGTACATCTCTAACAGAAGTTCTAATAAATGATATAAACTATGTAACAGTATATATATATATATATATATATATATATATATATATATATATAAGCACTAGTTAGCATTGGTTAGTATTATTTCTAGATTACCTTGAGTTATACCAAGGTAATGAGAGTTGAGGTATCTTAGGTATGGGTATTGAATATCCGAAGGGGTATGTTAGTATGTTAGTTTAGAATAGTATTGTTATAAGTTTAAATGCATACAGTGTATAGTGGGGTATGTTGGTTAGTTAGCTAACGTTAGATATTGGATTGCCTTGTGATACCAAGGTAATGTCAAGGTATTGGTTTATACTAAAGGTATTGAGTTTATATATCAAGATGGATGTGTAGGTGGTGTGATACTGCATTTGGTTCAAAGCCAAGGTATCCACTTAGCATTAGTTTAGCTTGGAGTATTATATATTTTGTCTTGTATATATATATTATAGTATTTTTATATCTAATAACTTACGTATCTTATGATACGATATTTTGTTGGCATCATAGTATCCTAATATAGCTATTATAGCTTAGATACATAGTGTATGTACCCAATATCCTATAGATAGACTCATACAACCTAAAAATAGTTAGTTTGACCAAGTTTGACCTAGAGTTGACCTAGTTTGACTTTTTTGACTTAGAAATGGCTTTATGACCTAGATTTTGACTAGTTTAACTTATTTTCATTCCAAAACCATGTATTGATGTAATATTCCATATTTAGGTCTTCGAGGCACCGTACCGGACATCTTTGATACTGTTTACCAGATTTCAAGCGAGTACATTCTCTGATAGTTTTTTATTTATGATATCCTCTATGTCTCTTGTATTTAGTATATATATCCTTGATTTCTTGACACGATGGTTACATGGATTGGTATATCCGGATCTCGTCATGAGATGTTATTCCTTGGTATTTATGATATACCTTGTGTAAGCCTTATTTTTTGTTCTTTTTGTACATGTACAAACATTGATTCTTGGGGAGACTTGCTACCTACCCAGGGAATATCGTATCATAACTTACCATGGTTGGATCCACTATACTAGTCGGGACGGGGAGTGTTAGAGTAGATATGTGATCACACCCTCCTTATGCATGTCTTGTTCCTTGAATAATATTAATCATATACCGTACGTATGATTAACCAGGCCATAATCTTTTTGCAAGTTCCTAAGCCGATCACATGTTGAAGCTGGTACTCACTCACTTAGTAGCTGAATTTAATATATCCCTAGCATATTAAATTGTTGTATAAATATTGATTAGAAGCAGCCGACTCTTTCTTTATACAACAATATGTATAAATATTCTTTTCCTTTACTTTTTCCTTTTCTTTTTCTATTCCTAAAAACCTAAGTAGCAGCCGACTCTTTCCTCCCATCCTTACTGTTCACCCATCTCCTTCTTCTTTTTCCCACCGACCCCTCGCCGGAGTTCGCCTGAGCACGAACGCCTCGCCTCACCCACCGCTGCACCCGAGCACACGACGCCATCCCGACCATCGAGACCCGTCGTGAACCTCGCCATCTCTCGCCTGAATGCCTGAACCCGCCTGGACCAGACTGAACCGAAGCACCCCGAGATGCACCGCTGAAACACCTCAACACCGGACTGAACGGCCCCAACCCGCCATGAACCCGTCGTTCTCTTCCGCCCAGACTGAAGCCAGAACCCTCCATCCTTCATCCCATGTCGACCGGAGCCAGTCTACACCAAGCAGCACCCCGCTGCCATCCCGTCAACGACCCCGTCGATGACCCCGACTGCCCCCAACCGACCTCACGCCTGCACGACCTACTAAACTCGCCGGAGCCGACGCCCAGACTCGATTGATCCCTGCCGACTCTCCACGACGTCGTGACTGAAGCCGACTACAACAGCTCACCTCGACACGAATGCCTCTTTCCCGCACGCACAGGTTCTAGGTGCACTTTCTTGTTGCGTACACGTACTCGTACACACATACGCATATTTTTCCTTAGTATACATATGTATATTTATATATGTTTAGTATGTATACCTCTAGTAATGTATATTGTTCATTGGTATATGGGTGTATGTATTTGGTATATGTATTTAAATGGGTATATGTATATAATTAGGTATTCCATTAGTATATGTCTAATATGTATAATTGGTATATATATATACATATATATATATATATATAGTATATGAATTCAATTAGTATATATATACATATATATATTATATATGTACTTAATTGGTATACATATAATTTGTAAGTAATTAATGTTATATGCTAGTTAAGACTATGTATATTTATAGATGTACTAGGAGACCCTAGTGTAATTACAGATATCCCGTAGTTACATTGACCTGTGACCCTGTGATTTGTTAGCAGACTGCCTTATGTACACTGACGTATTGGCGAGACCCAAATTATTTGACTGTCTGTTATGCACAATAATTACAGACGTGACACCTGTGCAACTAGACGCACACTTGACCCTATAGATAACAAGTAGCACCCCTAGCGTAGTCTATGAGTTCATTGTGTTATTGATTGTGTATGTTAGTGTATTGACTGATTTGTATTGTCATTAAATAATGTCTATATGACTGTTGGATCATTCAGACGAGACTTTGGAAATAGGACATTGGTATTTCCAACAGAGGACCACAGGCGAGTACATTCTTTGATAATTTTTATTATGTTGATTATCTCTATAATTCTAGTTGTATAACGTACATGATTCTGACACTGTTGTTTACATGAGTTGGCATCATCGAGACCTGTCACGAGGTGTCGTGATTTGAAATCCATCGTGCTAGCTGGGGAACGGAGAAATATTAGTAGCTTATGTGATCATACCCAACTCTACATCCATCATAGCTCATCCATACCTCACGTCGGTATAGCCTGACCATTACATGCCTCATAGCCTGTTACATGTGATTAGCCTGACTATTGCTTGCATCATAGCTATCTGGATGGTTAGCCTGACCTTACATGAATCATAGATATCATATGTAATAAGCTTGATCAGTCCCAAGCCGATCACATGATATGCTGATGTTTCACACACTTAGCTAGATGTTCTTGACATGTATCTCTAGTTTATGGATCTAGTATTCCCTATGTTCTAGTTATTGCTCTAGCATTTACTTATATTCCAGTTCATTGTTCTAGCATGCACTTGTATTTTTATTCATTGCTAGATATACCATTGATGATGATATGCTCCAGTATCTCCTTATTCCAGTATTCATTATTCCAGTTTTGTTTATTGCCAGTATTCATATCTATCTTGTATTTTTTTACACTGTATTATAGTTTTTGCCAATATATGTGGAACTGCTGTTAGTGCTTGTACTTCGCTCCAATACTAACTGGATATTTTTCCAGAGGATCTTGAGGACTTCTGTCCTACACATTATGGACCAGGTATAGATGCGGACTACACACCAGAGATCTTAGATGAGACTATTCCTTTAGAGGAGACATTACATGTAGCTATCTAGACAGTATTTATCTTATGCAGTGAAACTTATTTGAGGTTTATTTCAGTTTATGTTTAGACTTATTCTTAGTTTATGTTGGAACTTGTGGAGACTTTATGTTAGACAGCTAGACTGTAGTTTATCTTTATTTTGAGACATGGTGTTTAACTATGTCATTCTTCTTATCTTTTATCGTGCCTTTCTACTCTTATAGTTGTTGTGATTGAGTTTGCATTATGAGCTATTGTGAGATATATATTGTCCTCCTTATGGAGTTGATATCATTGACAGGTTGTGAGTTATGTTAGTATTTATTGTGACCTAGACAGCGTTCTACCGTCGATGCTGCGGCGTAGGCTGGACGTACCCACGACTCATGCCCAAATTCCGGGTGCGGTTCGTGACACATTTTTTAGTGGTGGCCCATGCAGGTCAAGTTTTACAAGTATGCTATATCGTGGTAGTGCGATAACTTAGTTGTACTATTGCGAGCCTGCAATAGGATATATGATTTAGGATGAGAGTATGCTCAATCATACTAGGAAAATTTTGATCTTTACAATGTTATTCTGAATAATTGCTTCCTTTAGAATTTTATTGTCCTTCCTTGATAAAATTGTATCTATTACCTTAATTGATTCTTTTCGATCTGTCTTCAGGATGCCGCCGAAGACTAGGTCTTTGAGATTGGGAGCAGCAGCTTCAGAGAGGTCTGCCACCTCTCAACCTGACGAACAGACATCTGGAGTTTCTTCGATATCTCCTGTTCATGTGGGAGTATCTACAGCTAATGGGATTCCTCTTCCACCTGTTTAGAGGATTGCCCCAACTGTGATGGACAACCTTCCACCACCTCCGACACTGATTCCCGGAGGTATGCCTACTGACGGGGCACAGATGTTCGAGGCCCAGAGAGTAACAGCAGAAGCTCAGCGTGTCAAGCTGAGGCTCAGAGGGTGCAAGCAAAGGCGCACCAGGCACAGACAGAGCTGATGAGAGAGAGCATAGAGAATGCTCATCAGGTGGCTCTCCAAGCTGTGGAGAGAGTAGCACAACACCAGCAGCATCCTGGCCAGCAACACCAGAGGCCAGGTACTATAGTGGACTTTAAGAGGATGATGCCTCGAGAGTTCAAAGGCATAGAAGGAATACTCTATGCTGATGTCACGACCCGCACCCAGAATTTGGGGCACGAGTACGTGGGTACGTCCAGTCTACGCTGCAGCATCGGCGGTAGAACGCTGTCTAGGTCACAATACTAGCTAATCACTCTCACATGAATATCCAACTCCATAAGGAAACATAGATATCATATTATAATATGGAATAATCAATCACATAAACTAAAGCAGGATGAGATATCGAAGAAAACAAATAAAATACAAGACAAGTCTAAACAACAATAAATAGTCTAACATGCAATCAATAACATCCAAATCTCCAAGTGTGCTGGAAATAAGTTATCTATGTCACAGTCTAGAAAAAATATCCAGTCAGGATTGGAGTGAAGTACAAGCACTAACAGCAGTTCCATGTATATTGACAAAAACTATAATACAGTGTAAAGAAATACAAGATGGATATAAATACTGGCAATAAATAATACTGGAATAATGAAGTACTGGAATAATAAAGTACTGGAGCATATGTCATCATCAATGTACATCTAGCAATGAATAGAAATACAAGTGCATGCTAGAACCATGAAATGAAATATAAGTAAACACTAGAAGAATAACTAGAACATGTAGAGATGCTAGATCAATATACTAAAGATACATGTCAAGAACATCTAGCTAAGTGTGTGAAACATTAGCATATCATGTGATCGGCTTGGGACTGATCAGGCTTGCTATGTATGACTAGCTATGATTTATGTAAGGTCAGGCTAACCATCCGGATAGCTATGATGTGAGCAATAGTCAGGCTAATCATACATAACAGGCTATGAGGCATGTAATGGTCAGGCTGCACTGACGTGAAGTGTGGGTGAGCTATGATGCAAGTAGAGTTGGGTATGATCACATAAGCTACTAATATTTCCCCGTTCCCCAGCTAGCACGATGGATTCCAATCATGATTCCTCGTGACAGGTCTCGATGATGCCAACTCGTGTATACATAGTGTCAGAATCATGTACGCTATATAACTGGAATTATAGAGATAATCAACATAATGAAAACTGTCAAAGAATGTACTCGCCTGGGGGTCCTGCTGCTGGCAATAACAATGTTCGATTTTCGAGGTCTTGTCTGGACAATCCAACAATCCTATAGACATCATTAAATAATACAATATTGTATCAGATATCATACTAACATACACACAATCATAAATACTCTGAACTCAGGGGCTACGCTAGGTATGACACTGGTCAACTAGGGTCAAGTGTGCGTCTAGCTGCACAAGTGTCGCGTCTGTAATTGCTATGCAAAATCAGACAGTCAAACTACACATGTCTTGCCAGTACGTCAGTGTACACAAGGCAGACACTTACAATCACTCAGGGTCACATGGTCAATGTAGGTACGGGATATCCATAACTAACACTAGGTCTCCTAGTACATCTATAAAAATATATATATACTAGTATAGTATTTAATTACTACACAATATATACACATACTAAATATACATATATAGATATATCAAATTGAATAATATATACATACTAAATATATATATATATATATCATATTGAATAATGTACACATACCAAATATATATATATATATATATATATATATATATATATATATATATATATATATATATATATATATATACCTTATGAATAATATAAGCATACGCGTACGTATACGAGATAGGTTTATTTGTAGGGTCTCATGAAGTCGACATCTAATGAATACGTCAAGACACGACACGCTAAACCCTAACATCATTCACACGCGCACATATATTCAATATAAAAAGGGAGGCAAGTCAAACCTGTGCACGTGCAAGAGAACGACGATGGTGACGATGATGACAATGACGACGATGTTGATGATGGTGACGACGACGATGACGATGGTGATGATGTTGATGGTAATGGTGATGAAGGTGAGATGATGATGATAAGGTGATGGTGATAATATTGATGACGAGGGTGGTCCGACGTCGAGGAAGGTGTCGGGGTGGAGGACAACGTTGTGATGGTGGTGGTGGTCGAGTCTCAGGCAAGGAGAACGAAGGAGGGGGCTCAGGGAGGTTGTGGCGACGAGGACGGGGAGGACTGTGGGAGAGGAGAAGATGGAAGAGGGTGGTGCGGCGGGCTCGGGTGAGGCGTGGTGGTGTTCAGGCGGTTGCTAAAGGCGGGATGCTGGTCGGGATGATGAGATGTCGACTGGTGGAGGCTCGGGAAGATGTTTAATGGTGATGGGGACGATGGTGGTGGTACAGTCGGCCGGAGGAGGGGTCGGCTCGGTGTGGGATTGGAGGAGTTCAGCGGTGGTGATGTGATATTCAGTCGACGGAGGAAGGGTGGTCGAGGAGAATATTCAACAATGTTAGTGGCTTCCGGCGGCTTCAGCGGCTCGGGACAGTTGATGGCGGGGCTCCGGTCGTGCAGTGAGAGAGGGGTGGCAACAGGTTTCCGGTGGTCGGCAGGCGGGTTCGAAGTCGACATGGGCTTCAACGGCTTCTCTGGTCGAGTACAGGCGGTGCAACGGCTCTGTGCAGACGTCGGGTTGGGCAGCGGCCTCTGATCGACGAGAAGGAGGAAGGAGAGGTGGGGACGACGGTCGTGATCCGGTCAACGTGGTGGCTCGGTGAGTACTGGGCTAGGGGATGAGCTCCCGTCGGGTTCAGTTGAAGAAGAAGAAGAAGAAGAAAGCTACGGTTGTGGGTTTGTGAGGAGGGAGGAGAGAAAAGGTGGGGGTTTTCCCTAGGTTTTGTGGATTAGGGCATGCTTGGAGAAATGTGTGTGAGGAGACATTTTATAGGGAATGGTGATGGAGAGTGTGTGGTGGAGATGCTTCCAATTTTCAAATGGATGGCTTGAATTTCTCATAAAGGAAATTGTGTTCACACCATGAAGAGGGGAATGAGGTTTGGACCGGTCAAGGGTTGAGGGGGATTCTTCATTTGGTTTTAAACCAATGAGGTGATGACACCTAATACAATATTTGCAAATAAGTCCCTTAAATTTGGATATTTGCACAGACACATGAAATGATAAAAATTTGGTAGGAGATTTGGTGTTTGGTGTTTTGTAGGGTGAGGGGGTGTTGTGTGTTTTGCATGGGTTTAATTAATAGGGTATTTGGATTAAATTTGGGTTAAAATGGGATTAGTCAAAGTTGGTAGCCCCAATTTAATTAAAATAAATGTAAGTGGTGTTCTAAAATTAATTGGAAGTACATAGGACCAAAATTAGGTGGGACACAAATGTTATGCACGTAGAAGACTCAGAATAGAATATTGTCATAATTTGGGTTGCACAAAACGGGTCAAGATTGTGTCTCCAATTTCGATTGGAACGCACAAGGATACAAAGTTAGACTTATTTAGAATTAAATATAAGCGTCCGCGACGAATATTGTGAAACTAAAATGAAGTACAAAAGAGCATATTTATGAGTTACACAAAGGTCAGAATGGAAGTCGGGCACGTCTAGGACAAGGTTATAAAATTTGTTGGAAGACAAAAGCTAGGGTAGCGCTCCAAATATCGAAGCAACGGTAAGGCACAATAGTTAAATAAAATCACAATAATAAATCATAACCCTAATTATTTAATTCCAAAAATTACAAATTAAAATTCATAGCCTTATATTTTGGTTAGGAATTCATCTAGTAGGCTTCTAGGTCTAGTCTACTAACTCAAGCATTAATGAACACTATATAATATAATATATATATATATATACACATATCATACAATTATTTGAAATAAATATACACAACACTTATTATATATAAAATGACAAAAATACCCTTATTTCAGAATGTGGTAGTGACAGCTGACGATTGGTTAGAGGACATAGAGAGAACTTGTGCTTAGCACAGATTCTGGAGATTCTTCAGATCAAGGCCGCTGGCAGTCAAATGTTTGATATCACGCTGACATGGTATCGTACAGAGCAAGACTCACTGACGAAGGACTTACTTGGGAGGCCTTCAAGGAGATCTTCAAGGAGAAGTTTTCTCCTGACGTAGCTTTGGGAGCATTGGAAAATCAGTTCCATGACTTAGTCCAAGGGAGCATGTCAGTCGACGAATACGCCACAGAGTTTTGCCGTTTTAGTCATTTCGAGCCATCGATGATTCGAGACCCAGGAGACAGAGCCCAAAAATTCAGGAAGGGATTGAATAGAGAGATCAAGTCTCGTACTTCGGGATGACGCACTGCTACATTTGAGGGTATCCTGATGGATACCCAGATTGCTGAAGATGACTTTGTAAACCCCCTGATTTTTTTCAAGGATTTTTAAAAACAATTTTTCACAATTTTTTAGAATTTTTTGGGATTTAAATCAAGTTATATTTGAGATTAAATGATTTTTAATTGATGTTACTTAATATTAAAATATTATGAAAATAGTATTTTCTGGTGTAAAATAAAAAACTAGACATAGGGTAATTTTTCGGGAATTTATTGGACCCCGAAAACATTTTTAAAGTCCTAAAAACTAATGTATATTTAAACCAAATTAAACCCTGATTGAACCCGGTTTATTTGGAAATAAACCAAACCAAACCGTGGTGAATCGAACCGGACCAAACCCAGCCCTTAACTGGTCGGGTCGGATCCGAATCGAACCTGACCCGGACCTGTTAACCCTAACCGAAACCCTAATCATAATCTTACCCGGAAACACAGTTCCGGTACCCTATATATTATCTCGAAACCCACGCTCCGCCGGCCGCAACCCTAGCCATCTCCTTCTCCTCCACTCGCAGCGCCACTCCGACGAACTCCTCGACCGCCCTGAACCCTAACCCTCGACTTCCTCCTCATCCAGATTTCCCCCGACCACCGCCTGACCTCGAACCTCCACTACCTGTCGACCATCTCCTCCGCCTAGCCTCGCTCCGCCTGTCACCCCGACTCCACCGTCGTCGATCCCCCGACGAGCTCTACCACCCTCCAGTCTCCCCAAAATCCTCGACCCCGTCCCCGACCCACAGCCCGACCATCTCCACCATCTCCTCCGCCACCCAGGATATCGACCCTGCAGCCCTCGTCGAACCCCAAACCCTCCGCCTGAGCCGCCTCGACCACCTGTCACCCCACGACCTCGCCACCCTGACTCGACCAGACGCCGTCGAAGACCCGCTGCCCTAGCCCCGGACACGACTGACCCGGACACAGCAGCTCTCAGACCGGACACGGCAGAACTCAAAACCCGGACACAGCACAGTGACCTGGACACAAAGAATCATCGTTCTACGGAGCCCCATTCAGGTAACCCGTTCTCTCTCCTCGTTGCTCCGTTTCCTGTTCCGTCAGTTATGACGCGTAGGCTGTGTGACCCCCTTGATGCCCGTGCAACCCGCTCGGTGCGTCGCGTCCTGTGGCGATCGCGAACTGTGATCCAAAAACAGGAAAAACAGCACCCCATTTTCCCCCGGAACTGAGTGTGCCCCGCCAAACGGGATGACTTGGTCGCGCGCGGTCTTCACCGAAAGGTGCACGCCGTTGATACGGATGTGCGAGATTTCGCAGAAGTTGATTTGGATGTGCGTGCACACCGAAATCAACACGTATCCGCCGACAACGCCCCGTATTCGCCTGTTCTGGAACACATCATAATTTTATGTATACACGTCAGATCGAAACGAAACTTGCGCCATCGGACTCGTAGCAATATGTTGGTCCTGTGACCCAAGTTTGGATCGATTCTGAGAACGTTGACCAAAATCGCGTATCGTGGGCCCCACGGCTCTACTTGACGGGCGATTTTGTGATTGGCTCATCGGAATCCAATTCTGGAAGTTCCGTTGGGTTCGTATCATCGTTCTGAACTTGTTGACACTAAGTTGGACGAATTTGGAGGCCATTGGTTCTGACACATTTTTCGGTACAAAACGGGCCACACGTGGACCGCACTTTGACCCAAAATTATGATTTTGCCCCTGTGTCCAAATTGGACAAAAGGAAAGTACTTTTTAGCTATTTTGCTTATTCTGGAAACATTGGTGATATCTATTTCAGCATTCGTAGACATTTGTTTTATGGCCATAGCTTCTGGTCCTGTGTATTGGACATCTAGACGTTACATTTTACAGCTTTTTGCCAGGCAAGTATACCTTGCCATTGTACTGTTATTCATATTCCATATGTTGCATGCATTTTTATTTTCTGTCCTTAGTTCATATATTTAACTGTTATATAAACTGCGTGCGACGGTGTCGTCGCGATATTTTTTTATTTATGTATTTGCATTGACCTTGTTTATGAGACTACCCCATTATCATGTAGCATCATTGGGTTCATTGGCCGTGACACAGTTGTTACACGAGTTGTGAGTCTCATGTAGATCACGAACTTGCGTGCAGGGTTTGGCCTCCTGTACGTGTGGGCCGTGCGTTAGGAATAACTGTTGTTAGAAACTTTGCATGCTAGTAGACTTAGCAGTTATTAGAGGTCTAGGGACATAGCCTATTGTAGTATGGTGGTCCCATCCTTGTCCTTGATTGGTTGCAGGATTGGGCTAGGGTGCTAAGAATAGGCTATGAACCAAATTATGTCATGGATGTGACATGCTTAGAGCATGGGGTGGGGAGAACAACAAGTACCGCATTTGAGCTCCTTTGCACTTTTTCTATTGTGCGCCCGAATTCTCCGCTGGAGATACGGGTGGTGATGACCACTATATATTATATTATTATCAGGCGGGCCTCTGGCGTTCGAAAGACGACATACCTTTTTAGGCCCCTGGATCTCCAAAAGAGAACCATGCTAAATCCCAGTTTTCAGCCAGATAGCTCACTTGTGGGGAAAGTTGTTCTTAACTGCATTCACTTAGATGGTTAGGCGACCCCATTGGATATTTATTTTAGTACTTTATTGGCATGCTTTTATGTATCTTTTTATGTCCCTCTGAGGACCTGGCCCTTCTAGGTGTATCTGTTCTTGAGTATTCGCAGGAGCGCAGATTCGGATGGCTACATATGTTCGAGGATGTCTTCTCTTCGAGCCCGTGATTGTTAGCTGGTATACTTATATTGTGTTTGCTGTGGTGTACTTATATTGTATTTACTTTTATTTGCTGTGGTGTACTTATATTGTATTTACTTTTATATTCGAGTTGGTAGTGGATTTGTTTCCACCCAACTATCATCCTTAGATACTTATAGTGAGATCTAGTTTCATAGATACTGGTTATTTATTTATATTTGATTTTCATGGTTGAAATTTAGATTATACCCTGTGACTTGTGACATATGTTTATACCACTTGTGGATTTGATATTCATATTATAGCGTACGTATGGATTTGGTTTTCATATATTGGAGTTGCCATATCCATGCGGCTGGCATGCTTACGTGTCCTAGTCCTACGTATTTTTGGGACTGGGGCGTGATAGACTTGGAACTCAGGCCCAAGAGAGGACACGATACTTCTGGAGGAACATGTGATAACACAGGACTGGCCAAGCGCCCACACTTTCAACAACAACAGAGGCCGTACCAACAGCAACATCAGCAGTACCAGGCACTAGTTCATGGACACATCCAGCAACAGCAGCCACAGAGACATAATCAGCCCATTGCCTAGTGTGCGTATTGCGGGAAGATGGGACATACAAGATACATCTGCAGGAAGAGGTTGGGTACATGCTTGTCCTGTGGATCATCAGCACATCAGCTTAGGGACTGCCCATCTATTCAGACTCGTCAGGGTGGAACAACCGCTCAGAGAGGACCAGCCAGAGTACCTACTGTACCATGAGGCCAGTAGAAGGGACCTCCACTTCCACCACAGCAGTAGAGGTTTGCTCAGCACCAGCAGCAGCATAGAGGAGCACCACAGGGACGCGCTTATGCCATGACGATTGAGGAGGCCAAGCCAGCTGGAGACGTGATTTCAGGTTCAGTTTCTCTTGATTCTATTCCAGCACTTGCATTATTTGATTCTGGTGCTTCCCATAGTTTTGTATCTGTATCTGTATCTTATGCCCTTAAGCAACATTTAGAAACGGAACCATTAGATAGGACTTGCAAGATCACAACAGGAGGAGGCATTATCCTAGTCCGTGATTATTGCAAGGATCAGAGAGTATCATTGGGAGGCCGAGAGTTGAGCGTGAGTTTACTCGTCATGCCACTTCCTGGGATACGATATTGTACTCGGAATATACTGGTTGAGTAGACACCATACTACTATAGATTGTCACGGAGGCAGAGTAGTATTTTGACCACCAGGAGAGCCAGAGTTCAAGGTCGCCAGAGGAGAAGCAGAACTGAGCAGAGGCACTTTTTGCGGTGCTAGGTGGGAAGAAGAAGAGTTACCACATCCACTGATAGCGGAGTTCCTGAATGTATTTTCAAAGGAGTTGCCAGGTTTTCTACCAGACAGAGATGTTGAATTCTCTATAGACTTGGTACCAGGAGCGGAGCCTATTTCGTAACATGTCTATAGAGTCAACAACAGCGAGCTGGTAGAACTGAAGAAGCAAGTTGAGGAGCTGCACGACAAAGGTTTCATTAGATCCAGTTCATCGCCATGTGGAGCTCCGGTATTGTGGATCCAACAATGGTAACTCCTCTTCTAATCAATATTTATACAACAATATGTATAAATATACTAATCTAATATATCTCCATAGGGATATATCTCCATAGGGATATATCTAATCTAATATATCCCTAGCAATTACCTTGGTAAAACAAGGTAATACTAATCTAGCTATCTTATATCTGTACTTACTCAATGTAACACTAACATGTGTATCTAATAATACATATCCTCATTCATGCATATAGCTAATATCTATTGTCATGACCCAATTTCGTAGAATCGTTGGGGCGTCCCCCGAATCATGATGCCGTGCGGGCCTGGGGTTGCGCCCGCACAAGGCTAAAGTATTTTGCATAATGAGCACATATTCAAAGTACGCAGATAAATTAAAACACAGATTTGAAACATGGAAAAGTTCTCTTTATTGATAATGAACATCTATTACAAACTCTTGAATGAGTCAGCTAATATGCCGCACAGGCTTACAAAAGTGTTGATTCAAAATGAGATAACAGTCCTATACATTACATCACTTTACTAAACTTCAAAATGTATAGACCTTCGGGCTGGAGGACAGCTTTGCCACGGAGCTGCATTTGTGTATAAAGAGTTGCAGGCTCCGGCTTCAAAATGCTTCAAGGACGGCGCGATCAGGATGCGCCTACGGCTGGACTGGATCAGAAAGACGACTTCGGCTCCTCGCTCGGTTCGCCCTGGTGCGGAGAACCTGTTTCAATGAGGGTTAGTATGTCAAAACATACTGGTAAAGACGAGCTAGCCGAACTATACCAATCAACACGTTGTTTATATGAAGCATGCATATTATTAGTGGGTTTCTATCTTGCCTTAGTTCATTTACAAGTAAGCAGCATATATAATTTACTGAAATGAACTTGCCACCGTTCGGTGGATTTTACCTGTCCGTCTGAACTACCTGCACAATACTTACCATGCCTTCCCTGCCACGAAGACACAAGTTAGTTTGTAACAGGTTTAAATATACACGAGGATCATTGGCTTGATTGCCATAATGGACTAGTCAAGGACAAGGATAGCATGCAACGAGAACACACGATAAACACACTATGCGTTGCAAGCTATCCAGTCCGCACACGATTTGACTACACACAAGTTTCCGCCCGGATCGGATCCGTGCCAGTGCCCCAGCGACCGTCCGCAGAACTTATATCCTTGTGCACAAGTTGTCCATAATCGAACACACGATGTTTAGTTAAATTATCACTTCACACAGTTGAGGCAACACGATTAATGTATGATTCATTTTGCATAGCCTCCATGAACAATTATGTGCATACAAGATATGATTCATAGCTAGCACAATTTATAGCAGAAGATACATTCTAACTAAAATTGATGCATATGATGAATATTTCGAACGAACAAGCATGCAAATAAGTAACCGTTCACAAGTTTGGATGACAAGCAGTATTATCCAAGTCTATTCTTTTTTTTATCTTGGTATCTTTTATTATTACTTGGTATCGTCTGATCGGGGCAACAAGAATGCAAGAGTTTTTAGGTGTGAAGACTTGGAAGCAGGGCTAGCTAATCGGGATGGTAGCCACTCACTTAGTTGGAAGGAAAGGAGAAGGAAAGAGGCGCTTTACGATTCCGCTCGCAAGCCGCCTACTGCTCGTTCACCTGCATTGCACGAACAACTCGATCAATACTCCTTCCACTCTTTCCAATCTCGGAATTGAAGTGCAATTTAATGAACAAAAATAATGAAATCATCAAAACCGTTCAAGAAAACCCAAGCAAATCCAAAACCAACTCAAAGCACGAAAGAAACAAGCGACATCGAAATCCGAGGCAACAAAAGATAACAGCGGGGAGGTCCCTCCTGACTCTGCCGCTAAGTCGATCCCGGAGGCACGGTCCACTGAATATGGGAATCGATTCCGAAGAAACAAATCCATAACGAGGACGAGTTCTTGTTTCAATCTATCCCGATCGAACGATACCATCTTGTGTTTCTTAGCCGCGCTCCCCGCACCGGGGGAACGGGACGCTACATCTATAACCTAAAGTTTACTAATACACATAACATATATCAATACACAACTCAACATACCTTAACATTATATATAGAAATAAGTTGGACTTCGGTGAATAATATAGAACACTGACCCTGATATTAAATTCTCAAAACTAATGCATAAGTGGTTGTACGAAGTTTGATATCCCATCCCTATGGTGACAGTATTCTGGTGTGATATGGTTAGGATGATTTTTAAACTCTTAATAGATCCAAGCATTATATGCAGGTTTGACACCTATCACCAACCCTTGTGGACTTACCTATATGAGAGATCGTGAAGGCCGCGACTATGGGACAGGGCGATCCCAAACAACTCTCATGAATATGGAAAAGTGCACATTGTCAATCAAAAGCGCCATCTGATAGACCCAAGAACCTCTAGTATACTATTTGTGATATTTTCTAATCGGGTTCAAGAAGTCTTATTCAAGGCATAGTCCATCAAGAACTTCTTTAGACAAAAACAATAGTCACTAAGTGAAATTCAAGGTTGTAGTCCATCTCATCTATGCATAGTATTTACTTGTCCAAAAATTCTCTATATATTCTTATCCCTTTCTTCTCTCTGTTTTCGAAACTTGATTTTGTGTGTATGTGTGTGTGTGTGGGGGGGGGGGGGGGAGGATTATTGTATACAACTACTACTATATTAAGGTGAAAAAATCAATTCCCTGATCGTTTTCCATCTTCAACTTTTGGAGCGTTGGAAAATTTATTCCAATGACTATTTTATGCACATCAATGAGTATTGAATTCACTCTTTATTCTCAATAATTCTTTTCATTCATGTAAGCTATGTGCCTACACTATATATATTTATTAGTTCCTTTGTTGTTGTACTACGTGATATCAGAAACAAAGCCTCAAACCTCTGTAAAATTCTTTCTCCTTCCTCCTTAACAAATTCTCTTCAAATATCTGGACAAGCTAAGTTCATGTAACTCTCTCGAAGTTGCGTGCAACGACGAAAATCCGATAGCATAAAAATTTTATCACTAGAAGAATTCGAGAAGAGTCTGCACATAGAACCCGAATAAACTCTTAAGGCAATACGTAGTGCGCGACTTCGCAGTGGCCGATAACACTTTGTTTTAATTTTTTTTACAAGATTTCTCATTCAAAAAGAAAAAATTTGCTAACAAAAATTAAATTTTTTTGCTGGTTTCATATATTCTTCCTTTTGAGTATTTTATATTTTTCTTACAATCATGTATGAAAAATTCTTTTGTTTTGATAACTTAACATTTACTGAACCACAAACAATCCAATCCAATCCAATCCATAATTTTGTTTGCATTTGTCCATAAAAATATTCGTCCTAATGGTAGTTTTCTTTCTCTTATTTTTGTAAAATATACCTTTTCTCAAACTGAAAATAAATATAATAATATAGTTAACTTGGGGATAGTAAAGCTATTCATGTGTATAAATTATTTTAACATTTCAGCCTTAGACAACAAGTATGGTGGTTATGCACATTGAGGGAATCTATCACTAATCCAGAGGTTTGTATATTTTGTATGAACATGGTTTGATGATTTTTAGTCACTATACACTTGGTTCCGTGTTTACATTTCGAAAAGGATGTATAAAGAATAATGAGTATATACAAATTTTGCTATAGTGTTGCTATAGGACCTGTATCCATTTTGACATAAAAGTCCAGCTTGCTTAGAAAATGAATTTTTTGGATACAATACAATGTTGGTATTTTACATCTATGTTTTGATATAAATTCCATCAAGTTACACTCAAGTAACTCTCATATCGATATGTCATGACCCACACCCGGTGTAGGGACACGAGTACGTGGGTATGTCCAGCCTACGCCACATCATCGACGGTAGAACGTTGTTTGGATAAACTATCTATCTAGAAATCAAGATATAATAATGCCACCAATGAAATATGAATACTCAATTACAGATCTATAAGATGGAACAATCGTACGAATATGATAAAAGAACTGAAGAGTCAAAATACAGCTCATAAGACAATATATAATATCCAATGAGTCATAAAAAGAAATACCGATAACAATGCTGGAGACAAATCCAGTACAAAAAGATCTATCTACTGAGCTACGAGTCCTGGGTCATCTGTCTCAATCGGGATGAGACCCTCCTGAGACAAAGTCTCTGGCTCTAAGCCAACTACGTCCTGAGGCCCGTAGTGAGTGGGATACCACTCATCAATGTCATTTGGAAAAAATATATCCAGTCAGGAAAGGAGCAAAGTACATCTCTAACAGCAATTCTAATAAATGATATAAACTATGTAATAGTATAGAGCGAATATACAAGATGCAATATATAGGTACAAGAGATATGTATAAAAGGAATACTGGAAATAAATACAAGAATGAGCGTCATAGGAAGGGACAAGAAATTCTGCTACTAAGTGAGTGAGTACCAGCTTCAACATGTGATTGGCTTAGGAACTTGCAAAAGTATTATGTCCTGGTTAATCATGCGTACGGTGTATGATTAACATTATTCAAGGAACAAGACATGCATAAGGAGGGTATGATCACATATCTACTCTAACACTCCCCGTCCCGACTAGTATAGTGGATTCAATCATGGTACGTTATGACACGGGATTCCCTGGGTAGGAGCTCCCCATGTTTGGATCCACAATACCGGAGCTACTAATCAATATTTATACAATAATTTAATATATCCCTAGTATCTATTATATACTAACTCAAACTAACACTTCTAACAACATCTAATCACCACTAACTGTCTAATTATACTTACATAAACATAATAGTAAACTTAACTAATAACTAAATACTAAAATCAACTACTGATAGCCAAAGACTAACACTACATTGCATCTAACCAATACTAATCTAATCTATATTAACTAACCATTTATCCAAATTATTAATCACCAGACTCTCCATCCCATCAGCTAACTAATCGTCAACCTATAACTAACCAACAAACCCTCCCTGTGACCATGAACTGCTGCAGTGTAACACTCTACTGCTGTTGTTAAAGCCTACATTTGATCATGCAGTACTTTTGAACTGTTGCTGATACCTATTATTGCAGTAGCAGGTATCCAACCTGCTGTGGACATGCCAGTATGCACAGCCACACCAAACCTGACTGTGCGCATATGTACACCGTCCCCCCCCCTTCATCTCATCAAACACCACAAATCAGTCCTCAACTTCAAGTAATCCCCCCCTCCCCCAAATTGTCGGGTACAGTCCCAACAGTGAGCACACTGTGTACAAACACAAATCAGTCCACAACTCTCCATATACCCAATACACACTCCAACACATCAATATTTAGTATAAACATAGGTAGATGATTATATAATCAATATATATATATATATATATATGCAATATTTAAATAGATACGCACAAGTTCAATTAAATTAGAATGCAAAAACACAAACACGTGGAGTGCACCGTACCCGTATCACACTCAAACTATAATACATTTGCGTCACGGCTCTCACACACCACCAAATACTTCACGAAGGATACGAAAAAGTCTAGAATTATATTTCTAAGCATTACAAAGTACTAGATACTTAACTACGTGTCCGTGTCAAAATGGAACATGCTCAAATCTTCGTATCGAAGAAAAAACTTCCAAATCAACAAGTATCACCAAATTATCGTGACACGGCATACACGTAACCATTTGTGGATACGACACTAGTCCCACACAACCAAACACATGTCAATTTGGTCTAGATGACCTATTGACAAACACATGAAGTCCTAATCTCAAATATTTTCCAAAATTAGCACAAAACATATCATAACTTTCTCCATCGGCCTCCTATGAAGCTAATTCTTCTTCCTATGAGTAGCCTTAGTACATGAGAGGGTTTATAATGATTAAAATACAGATTTAGAGTCTAATTACAAGGAAAAAAACTGAATTAACCTATTGGGAGATTGATTCCAAATGCTAGTCTCCAAATGGATGCAAAGAGCCTTCAACTTGTGCACTCTTCACCTCCTTATTGATCCTTGCCTACTCCTTACTCCAATAGCCTCCAATGGTGAGTAGAGAAGGAATTGGAAGAGAATTTGGGTATAAATTGGTGTAGGGATAAAGAAATTTGGAAGAGGAAATTTATAAATCTAGAATTGAAATAAAATGAATGAAGAGAGAGGGACTATCTCCACCCTCTTATGGCCGGTCCTTACTTGTCCCTCAAGCAAGTGTGAAAAGTTTAAAACATCCCTATGGACTTGTCATAAAGAAAGTAATTAAGGAAGGAATGTTCTAATCCTAATGGTTTGACTAATTACAATATTAACTTAATGAATTGAACTTGTTGTTGGGTTCAAGTCTAAATAGAATAAATGTTGGTCCACGAGTCAAATCTAGTCTAGTTAGGTCCACTAACACAAGTTCAAAACAAAAATATAATACCTAATAATAAATAAATAATACAATAAATAAATATATCATAAACATATTAATTAATTAATAAATATAAAATGATAAAAATATCTCTGGTCAGAAAATGCGCTAGTGACACTCCCCACCCGCCAAATCCCACCATATTAGGTAGTATATTGATGATCACGACTCAGAAGAAGAACCCATTGTTAATGTTGGCAAAGTCCAAAGCGTGGGAAAGAGCCCCCACCTCTCATTTGGTCACTTGTGGAGAAGAAAGTTCCTCCTCATCTTCTCTAGATTGCGATTCCAGAATAAACGAAGAGAGAGAGAGAGATTCACATGCATACTTTTTCTGTGGGGCTTGAATTGACCAAGTTATAGCAAAATAGTTTGCCATCTATTATGCAGTACTACATGCTTTTCCGATATATACATTATCTTCATAAATATAGATTTTTATGTTTACTGCATGTGGATTCATTTAGACCACCAAATGAGTTTTGAAACATATTTCATACCGTATCGGCCAATATCAATATCAGTTTTGGATTACGTCCTGATCTAATATAGACTGTTATTGATGCTGAATGATATCGACTTTGAGATCTCTTTTCTTACTCAATTTGACAAAAAAAAAAAAAAAAAAAAAAATTATTTAACAAAAAAAAAATTGAAAAAATTAGTGTCAAATTTAATGATTTACTTGTGTTAAATATTAACAATATTTCAGTTTGTCGAAAAGATTCTTTATTGATAAACTATTATTTATTTCATTCAATTGAAAAAAATAAAAAACAAACAAACCAATTAATAATAATAAAATTGAATTATAAAATTCAATAACTATTACCATTTGTCGAAATTGTATTCGTGCATTCACAACATTCGTCTATATTAATATTATTCTATTAAAAATTATTTATAGTTGATTATGTATAAAGAAAATTAAAATAATAATATTTATTGCAAGTGAGTAATATCATTCCATTTAAAATTAACAACAAACAACATAGTATTATATTAAAGTAAGTCTAAATATTTTGTGTACTATTTTAAACTACTTTCTATCAAGGGCGGAGCTCAGATTTTACTCTACCATGGACTGAACTTAAAACATCATAATTTTTTTTTAACTAAATTAATGTTGTGTCAATATCGTCATGTCCACATCTCATCGTATATGTCGTATCGTATTTGGCCAATGAAGAACCGTGTCAAATATACTTTAAAAAAAATGACAAAAATAATACCATTTATCCGTGTTTTTTTTTACAGGTAGGTTCGGTCAACTACCAATTAGGAGTGAAACCATTCAACATAATACAAGGTTGACCTAGTCTGCATTATATATATATATATATATATATATATATATGTGTGTGTGTGTGTGTGTGAGTGTGTGTGCGCGCGCGCGCTCTCTCTCTCTCTCTTATAGTTAGTGAACTTAATAATGAGATTATTAAGCCAATATTGTCATCTTTTTGATAGTAATGAATGCAATGGACTATATACAAGTAATTAAAAGTTATAAAAAAAGGTCTTATTGTAAACAAATTGGAGGAAGGGCTCTCACACAAACTAAATTTAGCCCACCCCAGTCAAAAAAGAGCATATGCATCAATATGTATCATACTCTTCATAAAAAAAATTACCCTCCAGAAAGAGCAAAAGGGACTCGTCAGATCAAAATGAATGAACAATAATTTTAGACATCGGTCGAAGACAATACAAGATCATCCTCAAACTGAACAATGTATAATATTTCTTAGTCAAAAAATATTACAAACTTTCAAAAGTATACAAAAATTATGTTGAGACCTCAAATCCTCATATCTACCACAAACAACAACTGAAAAACAACAACTCCAAAAAAAGTAATTGAGACCCCAAATTCTCTTATTCCAAATTTGTAAATAACAAAATAATTGCTAGTTATTACTATATACTGGAAAAAACTTTGATACAGCCGGGGGTATCAAAACTATATCAAAGTTTTAATATCCCCGGTGTATGACATGTGGGCCCTCCCTCTAAAAGTTTATATTTGCATACTTTACAAAGAGAGGGGGACCCACATTTCATACATCAGCTGTATCAAAACTTTGATACCCTTGTCTGTATCAAAGTGTTTTTTTGCCAATATACTCGCATAACAGTTAATCTAAATTTTAACCAGAAGCTCAAAAAGAATCAACTTGAAAGTATTTTGGTTGGGCTCTGCTTTTCTTTAAAATAAGAGGAGTTAATGGAAGGGATTAGAGTGATAAAATATGATGGCTCAAAATTTAGGACTTATGGATCTTGTTAATCTTCATTTATGTGATTCAAAACAAATAAAATAAAATAAAATAAAATAAAATTGGATAGCTCAAAATTTGGGCAGCAAACTAATGGCTATGCTCCTGCTTTTCCTGATTTCTATCATTTGGCTTTTCGAAACGGAGAATTCGATACTCTATTTAGCCTATACCACCGAACATGATACTTCAAATTAGTTTATACCACCGATGTCGATACTAATAGAAAGGATCTGAAACTGATTCAGATGCCGATATTCCGAACCTCTTTCTGAAATTGCCACTTTGTTCCTATCTGCTTCTGAAACCGCAGAAAGAATAAGTACTATAGTTGCCGTAGCACTACAAAATGGAACCTCCTTTCTAATGAGGCAGAGTTGGCATCCTAATATTCCGTATATAATAAGGTCGTAACAATGGGCAGTCTCTCACTTTGGTCACACAACAATATATATAGGAAGATGCTCTTATAAAGAAGGAAGGAAGAAAGATTTGAGTCATAGTTTGGTATTTTTGTTTTTGGACTAAAATTTTTAGTTTTACATTGGCTATACCACAAAGTGAGAATCTCAATATAAAATTTTACTTGTGTCGAGGTGTACACATGAGGTGTGGTGAGGCACATGGATGCCATGTGTGGATGTTTTCTTAGAAGAAAAAAAAGATTAACTCCTCAATGAAAGCATTTATGATTTTTGTCATGCTTTTGAAATTATTTCCATAGGAGCTAAGTTCGAAAGACTCGGACTCGAATTTGGACTCAGGCTCAAGGGCACTTTGTTGGCACTCTTCGCACGTTAGTATCGGCGCATGACACTTGTGCATTTGATGCGGTTATGCGCGAGTTGCATGCGTGGCTGCATGCACGGACGTATGAGCGGGGGTTGAAGGGTGCATGCGTGGGCTATGCGCAACTAACCTCGTATGCGTGTTTACGTGTATGCGCGCATGCACTACTGCACGCGTGTGCTGCTGCGCTACTAGGCGGTTATGGAAATATTGAGTCTTTAAATCAGATCCATTTTTTGTCGGATTTGAATTAAATTCGAAGTTATCTTTTGGTAACTGATGGGCGGCCAGGTTCCTCTATAAATACTCTTCTTTCTAGTCCTTTTAATATATACTTCGGAAGAGACAAAGAGAGTTCTGCCAACGCCGCATTGGAGTCCGGGAGTTCGTGCGGGTCCAGAAAGGAGGTGACACGAGTGTTACAAAAGTTCTTCAAGAGCTTGCCATTTTCTGGGAGCAGATCGTGTGGTACGAATCTTACTTTGAGCAACGGTGATCTTCATCACCTCAACAAGCAGAGATCCATCTTCTCCTTTCTTTTCTCTTCCAATTGTAACTCCTTCTATTCGTCTGCAACTGCGATTGCAAGGAAGAACGTAGATTATTTTCTAATTATTGTGTTCTTGTCAGCAAGTTGTAATCAGATATATATTGGATATAGTTGTTCGTTGGAGTCGAGTTCATCAAAAGAATTTTTTTTTGCTAAAGTCTCTGTGTTTCGACTATAACTTCTAGATCAAATAGAGGGCAGACTGTAAAGTTTGTCTGAAGCTCTGTTTGTGGTCCGTTCCTTCATCTTTTGATTAAGTCCTGAGACTAACAACTGAAAATAGACTTGTAATATTAAATATGTCTGGTCTTGAATGAATTTAGGAATTGGAAAGGATGTTAGGGAATTAAGTTAGAGAGAATCAACTTTTTCTTGGCTTTTAATTAGCAAATGGTATTACAGTAATATAGAAAAAAATTGCCATGCATCTAGGTAAGAGGAGATGCCTTAGCCGCTATCTGTTATTCCCTGAGACAGATCTTCTGATGGATTGAACATATACCAGAAACAAAACTCTAAACGAGCTTGTTAGGAAGGTAGCAACAAAACTCTGAGCGAGATTATTAGGAAGGTAGAAACAAAACTTTGAATGAGCTTGTTAGGATGGAACAAGATATTCCTGAACAGAGATTTTAACTCAAGACGAGTGCAAACTCCATAAACCAACTGAAAGAAACAAGCGTTCTTCTTCCTTGCAAACGCAGTTGCAATTGAGGTAGAACAAGAACCAATAAAACAAAAATAACACTCGTTCTTCCTTGCAAAACGCAGTTGCAGTCAGACATAATGAACAAAGAAGAAAAAAAGAAAAGAAGACAGAATAAAATTATACTTGTTGGGGTGCTAAAGACCACCGTTGCTCAAAGCAAGATTCATCCTCTATCGACGATCTTCTCCCAGGAGCCAGCAAGTTCACAAGAGAACTTCTAGAATGATCGTAGTAACCTCTTTGTGTGACTCGAATGGACTCCTTTGGACACCTCTTTATCAATTTTTTGGTGAGTCTCAAAACGAGGGTAGAGGGCTCTTTATATAGAGGGAAGGATGGAAGCCCATCCTCCTCTTCTTTTCGATGTGGGACTAAATAACCAATATACAAAATTAATATCCCACAATCGCAGCCCAATGAATAGCACGCTCATCGCCCGTTCAGCACCCGCTTAGCGCCCGTTCATGCAACACGCGCATGCAACCCAACCATAAAACTCGCGCATAAAATGAGCGCATGAGAGCAACAAAAGCGCACAAGCATCTTGCGACGATGCTGGCGTGCTAAGTGCAAAGTACACAAACAAAGCGTCATATTGCACCCTTGAGCTCGAGCCCGAGTCCAAGCCCAAGTCTGAGTCCGAGTCCGAGTGTGAGTCGCTAAGACCCTTTGAGGCTTAGCCCCTATGAAATAATATCCAAGAGCATGACAAAAAGCTTAAAAGCTTTCATTAAGGAGTTAATCATTTTTTTCTCCTAATAAAATACCCCCACATGGCACCCATGTGCCCCACTACACCTTATGTGCACACCTCAACACATACAAAGTATTATATTGAGATACCCACTTGGTGGTGTATCCAATGTGGGACTATCTTTACTAGTCCAAAGGCAAAAATACTAACAATCTCCCGCATATCTCAATATATGGGTTGAGCGTTCCCTACAGTGACTGCCCATCATGCATTAGGATAGATTTTGCTCTGACTTAAAACTTTTCGCATATGTTGAATAACAGTATAATACAAGAATGGACTAAGCCTTGAATTCTGTACCGTAGCTGTAATTTTTTCCACTCACACAATGACATCAGCTATGCTTCTGGTTTCACATTAAAGGCCCTACGCACGCCTGGTTTTGGTGTATGTATCTTGGACGTCTACAAGTTTACCCTCAAGAGACGGCCTATATTTCTTTCCATACACTCTAGATGAGTTCTTTTAAAGAGTCCTTAGCATGAAGCCTTGCGCTTCCTTGCGGTGCTACTCTGCTATGACATGGTCCAAAGCTGAGATTGTCAAGACCCGCACCCGAATAAGGGCACGAGTAGTGAGCAACGCCCAGCCTATGCCGCAGCACCGACGGTAGAACGATGTCTGGGTCAAACATACAATCTAATATCTCACACAATATATGTAAGGTACTTGTCAATGTCATCTCAACTCTCAACGGAGGAACAATATGGTATATGATAATAGTAAACTATACTCAATCACAATGTCAAACTAAGAAAGAAAAAGCAGGAGATGGAATAACGAAGGAAGAGTCACAATACATCCACAAATCCGAAATAATATGTATACATGCCAACAACCTCAATAAAGTCTAATAAAAGTCTAAACAATAAGTATAGGCCTTCTCAGCCTCGGGTACTAGGTCCTCCAGCTCTAAAGGAGTATCCTCTAATGGTACGCCATCCTACGGCCCGTAGTAGGTAGGATACTGGTCCATAAGCCAATCATCTAAAAATATATTCAGTCATGATTGGAACAAAGTACATACCTCTGAAAGCAGTTCCAAATACATAATCGAGCATATATAACATATAATAGAAAAGAATACAAGGTAACTAAATAACAGAATGCAATGAACTAGAGTGAACAGGTAATATACTGGAATGAAGAACATGCAATAGAACAAGTGCAATTTAAATGAAAAGGTTAAAACTAACTAAGGTGCCATAGAGTACAAGTTCATTATGTGATCGGTTTGGGTTGAACACGAATACAATATGGTAACTTGATTACACGTGTGATATATAATCGATATTTACACGAATATACTTGGGCTTAATCACATAACCAACTCCTACTCTGCCATCTCCAACCAATACCAATGGATCCAACCACGTCACGTTATGAACACGAATATAGGCACACTGAACACAAGCAGTGTGTAAACACAAAGTACACGATAATCAATACCGGATACATACGATAAAATATATGTGAAGGAGTACCCGCTGAACCCGGTAGGGAATAACATCTCCTGACATGATCCATATAGTACTACTCCGTGTAGCCATTGTGTCGGAATTAAGTAAACAGTTCTAGAATAAGTGATATATACTATTATGAATTAAAAACTAACAGAGAAGTACTCTCCTCTAATCCTGAGCAAAAAGGGTAACTCGGTGTCCGATCAGGTGTCACACAACCCTATAGAGGAATATCAAGTTACTTTGGTGTAATGAAAGATAATTAAGTTAAAGGGATGCACTAGAATGCATTTCTAGGCCAATACTAGGTCATTCTAGCTAAACTAGGCCATACAAGGTCCACACTAGGTTAATTAGTCTATATCTACCTAAAACTAGTTTATACTGGCTATACTAGGTTATATTAAGGTTATTACCTTAAGTCCTAAGTTAAAAATAGTTGGTACTAAACAATACCTTAGTTATTTAATTATTAGTACCTACCCCTCTATCTTAATAGTACTAATATCATATTACTACTAAGTATTAACTCTTTAGTACTATATCTTGGTATCAGTAGGTTGACCCATTAACTAGGTATTACAAAATACCAATACCCTTGCCATCTAAGTTATTACTTAATATGTCACCCTTACCCAACCCACTGACACCTAATAAATACTAACTGTAACTGCTTTTCTAATACTAACATTTCTTGTGTACCAACTAATAATACAACACCAGCTAACACTTAACTCTCTAACAAATATGTACATAACTAATAAGGACTGGTCTAAATTACTAACTGATACATCTGAGGATATATATCCACAGATATACATTAATGTATCAGGACTGATACATAACTGAGTCAACCCGGTATTCTTTTCATGGCTAGAACCCCTTCCTCCAAGTCTGATAGTAACATCAACATCAGTACTTAGGTCTACACGACTGCTTTCTCCTTTTGTCCACTGAACATGTAAATTCCCTCGACCAGATTTCAGTAATTTAGGACTAGTTTTGACTAATTAGAATTTTTGCAACTTTTTAAAAGTTTATTTATTATATATTTTATTGATTGTGCACCTGTCCATTACACAATTAACTAGGGCACTACACTAGCTGTTAACCCTAAACAAAATTCACATACCTGCCCTAGACATGTTAGCCTACTTTTTCTGCTTTTTGTGCAACTCCCAGATACCTTGTTTGGTGCTTCATTTTAGTCGCACAAATATCGTTACAAAACATTCATATTTATTTCCTAACTAAATTACTGCTCTTTACCCACCTCTGTACCCTAGGGATTTGAGGACCAGTAGGCACCTATTTTGCCCAAACAAAAATACGATAATATTCTACTATAATTGTATTATAATTATCGTATTGACACCGTAGAAAAATTATGACCCTAACTGCCTCTAAATAATTAGTGAACACCGTCCGCAGTATTTATTAAATAAATACGGTGACCCGTATCACCTACAGAATCAGACCCTGCATCTGCCCAGACTCACCCCCACACTTCCCAAGACATTTCCCCAGCTGTTTCCCTCATTTTCGTACAATTCAGTATTTCAGGGAATCAGTATTTTAAATCAGGTAAATTGTGAAATTACGCAAAATACTAATTTCATGCTTTTACGCAATTTATGAAAAGTTAGGGGTTTTTATGCAAAAATACATGCAAGGTGGCATAATCCTATTGGTTAGTGAATAGGTGTATGGGACCCACCCAAAACATCCAGAAAATTCAGTCAAAAATATCCAAAAAATCAAATTTACCAAAATAACCCTAAACTTTCCTTTATTTACCAAAATGCCATTAACCCTAACCCCTATAAAACCCGACCCCCCCTATTCCGGACTCCTCACAGCCACCACCAGCCACCGCCTCCGACCCAACCTCCGGCGAAGTTCTCGCCACAACCCTCCCCTTCCCTCCGACCACTGCCACCCCCTCCGGCCACCTCCTCCGCCGTGGGCAGCCCCCGCAACCCCAAACTCCCAACACCACCACCCACAGCCACCACCACCCGAACCACTTCCCCCACCGCCTTCGGCCACCGTGCACCGCCACCACCCCCACCATTCGACTCGCCACCCTCCCCTCCACCGGACCACCACCCCCTCACCGCCCCACGACGCTCCCTCCGGCCGCCCTCACCTCCACAGTGCCCTGGCCCAGCTCTCGACTACACTACCACCCTCACCTCTGACAGCCTCCAGCCACCGCCACCGCCGTCGTGGACCTCCGCCACCACTACCAACCTGACCACCACTCCTCCCTCCGTCGAACCCTCTGCCTGAACTGCCGCCTCCGCCACTGCTCCGCCGCCGGCAGCCCCCGCAAGCTGCTGCACCTGCTGCTGCTGCTAGCAGCCACTGCTGCTGTTGCTGCTCCTCCGGCCACCTCCGGCCATCTCCGCCGCCGTCCTTCCGCCGTCGACGACCCGTAGGTCCCACCTGTCAGAAGGTATACCCCACCCCTCTCCTTTATACGTATATACACTCAATTTTATATATGTATGTATATGTATATATAAATATGTATAAATATGTGTATATATGTATATTTATATATATATATATGTTTATATATATAATATTATATATATTATATATTATTATATACTGTATAAATACAGTGTATTTATACAGTATATTATATATTAATATCACATATATATTATTATTATATATAATATATAAGTATATATACATATGTATATAGTTATATATAACATATTTATTTATATGTTATATATTATTATTATGTAATAATTATTAATATGTATATATGTATTTTAATTCTGTTTTACTTATATATATATATGTATTCATATATTTATATGAATGTTATGTATATTTATATGTATATATATATAACATATTATATATATGTTATATTATTACTATTATATTTATAGTATATATGTATGTATATATACTATGCATTTTCTTTTATTTATTTATTTATATGCACTTATTTATATATATATTATTATATATAATTATTATCATAGTACTGGATATACAGTACATATATTATATATATATATTTATATTATCTGTGCTGGATAATACAGCCTACATATATATGTAAATTTACAATTCTTGTACTGTCTTTCAATTCATTATATATATATATATTATCTATATATATATCATATGGTACTATATAAATACAGTACCTAAGTTATATTTTCTGTACTGTCATTTCATTTTATTATTATATATATTATATGTATTAGTGGATATACCCTGATTATTATATTATATATATTAGTGGATACACCCTGATAATATTAATATATATATATATAGCAGTGGATATACCCTGCTACTATTAAAATTGCTATATATATACACCTGCATTTTTTCTGTTCTTTATATGCTATATATACTGCTATATATTATATCTATATATATATACATACTATATATATCTATATTATATATGTGTATATATATGCTTTATATTACAACCATGATATTCACGAACCCTGTCTGTTTTAACAGAAACCAACTCCAGCACAGCTAGTGACCCCCTGTCACAAGCACCTCCAAACCTGAGATCAGGTTATCAATACTATCAGGGAGTAGGCAAGTATACCTTGCCAAGATACTGTTTAAATTTAATTATTGATATCTGCTTGTTCCTGAATTTCATATAGCAATGATTATCTGAGACTGCCTTGGGTACAGTCAACTGATAAGTGGACAATTAGTATAATTAACTTAGTTTTACAGGCCCACCAACAACTGTGAGAGTATCCTGATATTCTTCTAGACCCTATCACGGGAACACGCAACATGGTTGCAATACATGTTGGGATGCGAGCTGCATAGTTGATTAGCTACCAGTACATGTGACTCGCATCACGAATTAGAATAATTCAGGAATAGTATGATTTGACATTTAGTTTCATTGGGATGGGAAAGATAACTAGTAGACGTATGGGACACCCCCTCCATAAATGTTTTATACCTTCGTACCAGTGATGGTCGATTGCAGAGTGCCCTTGAGTCAGGGGGCATACGACATATATACTAGCCAGTCACCATGATTGGTGAATTACGTCAGCGTATGTCTAGCCTACACATTCCCATACGTACTACAAGATCTTTACTTGCATTTCACTTAGAATGGTTAGCACCCTGTATTTATTTTCTTATTTCAGTATTTACATACATGGCATATCATTTTCTGTATCTTGTTATGTCCCACTGAGGACCTGGTTCCCTGCCAGATCTAGACGAGGCTTTCTATCCCACTGTGTACGGCCCTGATCAGGAGGCCAGATGTGCTACCGAGGAGGAGCTCGAGGAGACCCCCTCAGAGTATGCTTGACCCTAGAGGCCTGCCACCTGGAGATGGAGATGTTTTTCTCAGATAGACGCTGCTTAGTCTATCTGATTTTTCTGCGCTATTATCAGTTTTTGTAGTAGGCTTGTATTCTCACCAGTTGTGTACTGTATCAGACTCAGTTATATATATATTCAGCACTTGCTTTTCTGACATTTTGTTGTGGATGAGATAGATTTGACTGTGTTTTACATGTAGTATTTTAGGACAGCGTAGCACGTTCCTTTGGGTCCATTCAAAATAGATTAAGCCCTTAGTGACGTGTCAGCTGGCCAGTGACACGTGGCCTAGTTCCTGACATTTTGGGACTGGGGCGTGACACGATTTTAGTGGTGGCCCATGCAGGTCGAGTTTTCATTGCTAGTGGTATAATGACATGCCCAACAAGCCTGTAATAGGATAATAATATTAGGTCTCATCCACACTGATACCATCCTTAAATATTTTTTTATTTGCATCTTGCTTGATTATCATTTATTATCTCCTTTGTGTTTTCTAATTATTCTATTTTCCTCAGAAATATGGACATACCCGGGAAACCTGCGAATAATGGGGCTGACCAAGCAACAGACCCTTCGCCAAGTGTCCAAGAAACCTCGTCCAATTATCAGAATTCTGGCCAGGAGACGACACCAACACCGCAGGCGGAGACACCTTTGCCTCCACCTCCAGCCTTGCCTATCCTGATGCCACAGCTTGAGGGTCAACCTCAAATGTTGCAGTTCCTCCAAACGATGTTGCAGAACCAGTGGCAGCAGACTGAGGCCCTGAGACAGTCTCAGTGGCAGCAGACTGAAGCCCTGCGACAGACTTTGATGACGGCCTTGGAGAGAACTACTACTCCGGCACCAGCACCTGTCCAACCAGTGGGCACAGTCAGAGGCTTCCGCAAAATGAGCCCGAGGAACTTCAAAGGCAGCGAAACTCCCGAGGAGATCTCCGACTGGATCTCTAACATCGAAATGCTGCTGGAAGGATCGCAACTCACTCCTGACCTATGGATGACCGCTGTGAGGGCCCAACTTCTCGACAACACCCATCATTGGTGGAAATCCATAGAGCGCAGCGTCGGCAAGGATCAGACCTGGGAACAATTCCTGGAGCACTTCAACGCCAAGTACTTCCCAGCTACTGTCCGGAATGCCTTGTATTCCTAGTTCCAGCACCTGGAACAAGGGAATATGACGGTAGGTGCCTACGACACGGAGTTTAGCCGACTGAGTCATTTCGGTGCTGTTCTGATATCGAACGAGCTGGAGAAGGCTAGAAGATTCCACCATGGCATTAACCACGAACTCCAGAGGTACACCACAACGCAGTCAAGAATCTCCTACAACGAGGTTCTTACAGAAGCGAGGGAGCAGGAAGCAATTGGTCGAGGAGCCAGACGCGCAAATCCAACCTTCTCGGCCAAGAACCAGCAAGGAGCAGGAGGACCTATACGTCGTCCCCAATATCAGACTCAGCAGACGATGGGGCCCTACCAGAAGAAGGAGCTCCCGACTTGTCACTTTTGTGGCAAGAAAGGACATTGGGCCAGTGACTGCAGAAAGAAGCTAGAATTATGCCTGCTATGTGGAGCTAAAAATCATATGGCCAGAGACTGCCCACAACGCAGAGATGCAGCACCTCAGCAAGGGCAGAAGCCAGGAGCACAAGCCCAGAAGATGCTACCCTCCACATTAGGAGGATATCAGAGAGGAGCACCTTTGCCTACTCAGGAGGCCCAGTTCAAGGCCAGACAACAAGACAGAGGGCAAAGGCAGGGACAAGCCTTTGCGTTAGCTGCCGTTGCAGAAGAGCCTGAAGGGAAAACTATAACAGGTACCATTTTAGTTGCATCATTACCTGCAACTGTATTGTTCGATTCTGGGGCTACTTTGTCTTTCATATCCAGTAGTTTCGTAGCCATGCACAAACTAGTCACTTCTCCACTACCTAAGTGCTGGAAAATACTTACTGGAGGAGGCATTGTTCTAGTTACCAACATTATTGAAACATGCCCGGTAATCGTTTGTAGTAGAGGACTAAGAGCGCGATTTTTGGTACTCCCAATGCCAAATTTCGACGTTGTCTTAGGCATGGACTGGCTAAGCCAGAACGATGCTATCTTAGACTGCCGAAAGGAAGTGTTATCTTTAGACCCCCAGATCACCCAGAGTTCGAATACGTACGAGGCACCATCAAACAAGGAGTAGGCCAGACTCCTAGAGCTTACATGGCGATGGAGACAACACTCCCATCAATTATAGCAGAGTTCGAAGACGTATTCCCAGAAGAATTGCCAGGCCTACCGCCTGACAGAGAAGTGGAGTTCATTATTGAGCTGATACCCGGAGCTGCACCAGTATCCTCCAATGTGTACCGACTGGCGAAGAAGGAGCTTGACGAGCTGAAGCTTCAACTGGAGGAACTACAGATCAAGGGATTTGTTCGTCCTAGTGCATCACCCTGGGGAGCACCAGTGCTGTTTGTACCAAAGAAGGATGGGACATATCGTATGTGTATTGATTACAGAGCCCTCAACGTTTTGATAATAAAAAACAAATACCCCTTGCCGAGAATTGACGACCTGTTCGATCAACTGACAGGAGTCGTTGTATTCTCGAAGATAGATTTGAGATCAGGCTATCATCAGGTCAAGGTACGGAGAGAAGATATTCCAAAGATAGCATTCAGGACTCGTTATGGTCACTACGAGTTCCTGGTGATGTCGTTTGGACTAACTAATGCACCTGCCGTATTCATGAACCTGATGAACAGAGTCTTCCATCAATATCTGGACCAGTTCGTGGTAGTCTTCATCGACGACATTCTGGTGTATTCAAAGAGCCACGAGGAGCATGAAGAGCACTTGAGACTAGTGCTAGAGACGCTGAGACGAGAGAGCCTTTATGCTAAGATGAGCAAGTGTGAGTTCTTCCTTGATCGTGTCGCTTTTCTTGGACACGTTATCACATGAGAAGGCATCTCGGTGGACCCAGCAAAGATTTCATCTGTGGAGACATGGCCAACTCCGACCAATGTCTCAGAGGTGAGAAGCTTTCTAGGACTTGTCGGATATTACCGAAGGTTCATAGAAAACTTTACAAGAAACTCGGAGCCGATTACTCGTCTTACCCACAAGGAGCAGGAGTTCTTATGGACTGAAGAATGTCAGAAAGCTTTTGATGAATTGAAGAAGCGTCTGACTACAGCCCCCATCTTGACTATACCATCTGGATCCGGAGGTTTCGTAATCTATAGCGATGCATCCGGAAAAGGATTTGGTTGTGTCTTAATGCAATATGGGAAGGTAGTAGCTTATGCCTCAAGACAACTGAGGACTCATGAGAAGAATTACCCCACTCACGACCTGGAGCTTGCCGCAGTCATCTTCGCCCTGAAGCTATGGAGACACTATCTATACGGTGAACGAGTGGAGATTTTCACCGATCACAAAAGCTTGAAATATGTCTACACTCAGAAAGACTTAAACCTGAGACAAAGACGATGGCTCAAAGTGATGACGGATTTCGAGATCGATTTGCAGTACCATCCTGGAAAGGCAAATATGGTAGCTGATGCTCTAAGCAGAAGACCCTCGACATTCTTTATGATCACCCAACCAGGTCTTTTGAAAGATCTAGAAAAGTTGGGAATAGAGGTCATTATGCCAGGAATTGATGGCCAATTATCAAACTACCAGCTGCAATCAACCTTGGTCGAAAGAATCAAAACTGCTCTACCAGCAGATGCAAGATTTCAGAGGCTTCGGCAAAGAACAGAGGCTGGACTCCAGACAGGATGTCGCATACACGAAGATGGGACTTTAAGATATGGTGATCGTCTTTATGTTCCAAATGGAGAACTTCGTAATGAGCTGATGTCAGAAGCTCATAGCTCAACATACTCTATACATACAGGAGGCACAAAGATGTACAGAGATCTACGACAATACTACTGGTGGCATGGAATGAAGTGGGAGATAGCACGCTTTGTGGCTAAATGCCTGGTGTGTCAGCAAGTCAAGGCTGAGCATCAGAGATCTGCCGGTCTACTTCAACCCCTCCCAATACCCGAGTAGAAATGGAAACACATTACGATGGACTTTTGTACGGGCTTCCCAAGAAGTCCTAGTGGTCGTAATGCTGTATGGGTGATTGTAGACAGACTCACCAAGGCTGCTCATTTCCTACCCTTCAGAGTCGGGCAATCTACAGAAGTCTTGGCAGATATGTACATTAAGGAGATAGTACGTCTGCACGGAGTACCAGTCAGTATAATATCTGACAGGGATACGAGGTTTACATCTTACTTTTGGCGGAGTATGCAAGAAAGTCTTGGTACCCGCCTCAAGTTCAGCACCTCGTATCATCCACAGACAGACGGCCAGTCAGAGCGCACCATCCAGACCCTAGAAGATATGCTGAAAGCCTGCATGCTTGATTTCAGCGGATCATGGGAATATCATCTACACCTGGTGGAATTTTCCTACAACAACAGCTATCAAGCGAGCATTCAAATGGCTCCCTTTGAAGCTTTGTATGGAAGGAAATGTCGTTCCCCAGTATGCTGGAGCGATGTTGGCGAGAGACAGATCTTGGGGCCAGAATTGATTATTCGTACGGTGGAGAAAGTAAAGAAGATCCAGGGACACCTACGAGCTGCACAAGGCAGGCAGAAGCACTGGGCCAACATTCACCGACGACCTCTAGAGTTCCAAGTGGGAGAGCATGTGTTCTTGAAGATCTCACCTACCCGAGGTACTATCAGATTTGGAGGAAGAGGAAAGCTGAGTCCAAGATACATTGGACCCTTCGATGTGCTGGATCGCGTCGGAGAAGTTGCTTACAGACTAGCTCTACCTCAGACCTTGGAGGGAGTACATGACGTCTTCCACGTATCTCAGTTGAGGAGGTACATTCCAGACCCGAGTCATGTGCTGGACTATTCAGAGATCACCATCGGGCCAAGCTTATCGTACCAGGAGGAGCCTGTAGAGATCCTGGACCGTAGCGAGAAAGTGTTGCGAGGCCAGACTATTCCTCTCGTTCGTATTGCATGGAGACATCATGCACCAGGTGAATCCACCTGGGAACGAGAAGAGGATATTCGACAGCGTTATCCCCATCTATTTCCAAACCAGGGTATGTCCAATTATTTCAAACTCAATCTTCAGTAATCATTTAATCAATCTTTCATTTATATGTTTGTTTTTATTTCGAGGACAAAATATTCTAAGGAGGGTAGATTGTAAACTCCCTCGACCAGATTTCAGTAATTTAGGACTAGTTTTGACTAATTAAAATTTTTGCAACTTTTTAAAAATTTATTTATTATATATTCTATTGATTGTGCACCTGTCCATTACACAATTAACTAGGGCACTACACTAGCTGTTAACCCTAAACAAAATTCACATACCTGCCCTAGACATGTTAGCCTACTTTTTCTGCTTTTTGTGCAACTCCCAGATACCTTGTTTGGTGCTTCATTTTAGTCGCACAAATATCGTTACAAAACATTCGTATTTATTTTCTAACTAAATTACTGCTCTTTACCCACCTCTGTACCCTTGGGATTTGAGGACCAGTAGGCACCTGTTTTGCCCAAACAAAAATACGATAATATTCTACTATAATTGTATTACAATTATCGTATTGACACCGTAGAAAAATTATGACCCTAACTGCCTCTAAATAATTAGTGAACACCGTGCGCAGTATTTATTAAATAAATACGGTGACCCGTATAACCTACAGAATCAGACCCTGCATCTGCCTAGACTCACCCCCACACTTCCCAAGACATTTCCCCAGCTGTTTCCATCTTTTTTGTACAATTCAGTATTTCAGGGAATCAGTATTTTAAATCAGGTAAATTATGAAATTACGCAAAATACTAATTTCATGCTTTTACGCAATTTATGAAAAGTTAGGAGTTTTTATGCAAAAATACATGCAAGGTGGCATAATCCTATTGGTTAGTGAATAGGTGTATGGGACCCACCCAAAACATCCAGAAAATTCAGTCAAAAATATCCAAAAAATCAAATTTACCAAAATAACCCTGAACTTTCCTTTATTTACCAAAATGCCATTAACCCTAACCCCTATAAAACCCGACCCCCCTATTCCCGGACTCCTCACAGCCACCACCAGCCACCGCCTCCGACCCAACCTCCGGCGAAGCCCTCGCCACAACCCTCCCCTTCCCTCCGACCACTGCCACCCCCTCCGGCCACCTCCTCCGCCGTGGGCAGCCCCCGCAACCCCAAACTCCCAACACCACCACCCACAGCCACCACCACCCGAACCACTTCCCCTACCGCCTCCGGCCACCGTGCACCGCCACCACCCCCACCATTCGACTCGCCACCCTCCCCTCCACCGGACCACCACCCCCTCACCGCCCTACGACGCTCCCTCCGGCCGCCCTCACCTCCACAGTGCCCCGGCCTAGCTCTCGACTACACCACCACCCTCACCTCCGACAGCCTCCAGCCACCGCCACCGCCACCGCCGTCGTGGACCTCCGCCACCACCACCAACCTGACCACCACTCCTCCCTCCGTCGAACCCTCCGCCTGAACCGCCGCCTCCGCCACTGCTCCGCCGCCGGCAGCCCCCGCAAGCTGCTGCTAGCAGCCACTGCTGCTGTTGCTGCTCCTCCGGCCACCTCCGGCCGTCTCCGCCGCTGTCCTCCTGCCGTCGACGACCCCTAGGTCCCACCTGTCAGATGGTATACCCCACCCCTCTCCTTTATACGTATATACACTCAATTTTATATATTGTAAACTCCCTCACCCAAAATAGGTATTTGTGTATATTTTATATTATTATATTTATTATAGATGTTGAATTTATTTAGAGTATTCTCTTAGTTAATTAGAAAATAATTTTTTCTTTAGTATATTTACTTATATAAATATTCATTTAGAATTATTTTAGGTTATTTTAGATTTTTGGAGATTTTTCTAGAATTTTTGGTAATTAAAACTTAGAAACATAAATTTCTAGGACTTCTATGATTTACTATACGACCATACTTGTATGTCGTTCCTACCAAATATTTATTTTAGTTTAAAATATTTAATTATATTTTTTTGTAATTTATTTAGAATTTTAAGAAATTTATTTAGATTTTAAAATTATTTAGGATTTATTTGGATATATATAGTCTTAATATTAGATAGATGCTAATTTAGTGTTAATAGATATTAATAAGATTTTATAAATTATTTGTATTATCTTTAATTATATTTAAGATTATAAATTATTGAGATAAATTCAAACTCTATTTTAAATTAATTCAAATCCTGAACCTACTAGGAAATCAACTTCATGCATATCCTATCCTTATTTAAATTCATCATAATCCTATCCAAATTAACCAATCCTAGTCCTATTTAATTAAGTAGTGTCCACCATTATAAATACCTCATCCTTCATATTTTTCTTCCCCAAATTTCTCTCTTTTTCGTCCAAAAAATAGTCAAAATTTGTCATAAATTCAGCCTCATTTTCCACTAGTTATGACGAATTAAAAAGACGATATCTCCTAGCTCCGGACTCCAAACACGCTCCAATTTTTTTTTGTTAGAACGATAATGAGGTTAGCTTTCTGATTAAATAAATTGTTTTTCTAAATTATGAGTATTAAATTCTGAAAAATTCATAGAGCACAGCATGTCCGAAAATAGACGTGTTTCAATGTTTTCGCGATTTCGGGAGAACCAGGAATCAGAATCATGAACCGTTTAAAGTTTCAGAAACCTAATGTCTAGATAATTGACATATGTTTTTCCCAGAATTTAATTTGAAGTATTTATATACTGTTAATTCTGTAGAACTTCTAGGTTAGAATTTAACCATCGGTGCACAATACAAAATTTGTATGTGCCATAATTCCCAAACGAATTTGAATTCAGATGAGCCGTTAATTCCAGCATGTTTTTAACGCTGAAATCTACAGGAAATCATGCATGAAAGTTGAGTTTGTGTCGGTTGACTTTTCGGTCAACATATCGCCTCGATTTGCGTGCCATGAGTCTCGAGTTGATAAAATTTAGTTTCTTAGGACAAAATTTAGGAATTAACATAAAAATAAGAAAAATAAGATTAAAATAGGATTTTAGAGTAATTATTCCAGAATTAAATAAATTAATAAATTATCTTTTAATGTGATAAATTTGTAATACATAGGCTATTTGGACTGTGACTTGGACTCTGATTCATACCAGCAGCAGGACCCCAGGCAAGATACCTTGCCAAATTGTTTATAGTACTTTGCATGCTATTTATATTTCTTTTTATTTATTTCATTTCTGTATAGTTCTTGCATGTGTAGTTTTTCTTTCAGTCATTACTATATATTAGATATGTTGACACACACATGGCACTTAGTATCATAGAGGACAATCATTAGGCGTATGGGCTTTTAACCACTCTGGTAACACCGTAGTCACTAGCACGCACTATGGTGGGTCGTGTCCGATGGTCGCTACCCCAGAGGTATGTCGATTGATGGAGTCCGAGGGTCGCTACCCCAGAGGTATGTCGGCTGATGATGTCCACTGACGAGCGTGAGGTTGTGAGGATTAGATCGAGTAGCCTACCCTTGCCCATACGTCGAAAAGTTATCCTCATTTGCATTCATATAGATGGTCTTGTACAGCGTACTAATTATTTTCAAATAATATGCATGTTTACTGTATTCAAATTGGCTCGTATTTTCTGTATCTTGTTACGTCCCTCTAAGGACCTGGTCCGCTGCCAGGTGTATCTTTTCTTGAGTATTTGCAGGAGCGCAGATTTGGATGGTTACATGTTATCCGAGGATGTCTTTTCTTCGAGCTGTGATGGATAGTTGGTATTCTTATATTGTGTTGTGGTGTTGTACTCATATTGTATTTGCTCTTATATTCGAGTTGGTAGTGGATTTGTTTCCATCCAACTATCATCCTTAGATACTTCTTATTAAGATCTAGTTTCATAGATACTGGTTATTTATTTCTATATGATTTTGGTGGATGAGATTTAGATTTTACCCTGTGACTTGTATTACATTTTATACCACTTGTGGATTTTATATTCATATTATAGCGTACGTATGGATTTGGTTTCCATATATTGGAGTTGCCATATCCATGCGGCTGGCATGCTTACGTGTCCTAGTCCTACGTATTTTTGGGACTGGGGCGTGACATATATGTATGTATATGTGTATATAAATATGTATAAATATGTGTATATATGTATATTTATATATATATATATGTTTATATATATAATATTTTATATATTATATATTATTATATACTATATAAGTACAGTGTATTTATACAGTATATTGTATATTATTATCACATATATATTATTATTATATATAATATATAAGTATATATACATATGTATATAGTTATATATAACATATTTATTTATATGTTATATGTTATTATTATGTAATAATTATTAATATGTATATATGTATTTTAATTCTGTTTTACTTATATATATATATGTATTCATATGTTTATATGAATGTTATGTATATTTATATGTATATATATATAATATATTATATATATGTTATATTATTACTATTATATTTATAGTATATATGTATGTATATATACTATGCATTTTCTTTTATTTATTTATTTATTTATATGCACTTATTTATATATATATTATTATATATAATTATTATCATAGTACTGGATATACAGTACATATATTATATATATATATATATATATTTATATTATCTGTGCTGGATAATACAGCCTACATATATATGTAAATTTATAATTCTTGCACTGTCTTTCAATTCATTATATATATATATATATATTATCTATATATATATCATATGGTACTATATAAATACAGTACCTAAGTTATATTTTCTGTACTGTCATTTCATTTTATTATTATATATATTATATGTATCAGTGGATATACCCTGATTATTATATTATATATATCAGTGGATATACCCTGATAATATTACTATATATATATATATATATAGCAGTGGATATACCCTGCTACTATTAAAATTGCTATATATATACACCTGCATTTTTTCTGTTCTTTATATACTATATATACTGCTATATATATTATATCTATATATATATACATACTATATATATATCTATATTATATATGTGTATATATATATGCTTTATATTACAACCATGATATTCACGAATCCTGTCTGTTTTAACAGAAACCAACTCCAGCACAGCCAGTGACCCCCTGTCACAAGCACCTCCAAACCTGAGATCAGGTTATCAATACTATCAGGGAGTAGGCAAGTATACCTTGCCAAGATACTGTTTAAATTTAATTATTGATATCTGCTTGTTCCTGAATTTCATATAGCAATGATTACCTGAGACTGCCTTGGGTACAGTCAACTGATAAGTGGACAATTAGTATAATTAACTTAGTTTTACAGGCCCACCAACAACTGTGAGAGTATCCTGATATTCTCCTAGACCCTATCACGGGAACACGCAATATGGTTGCAATACATATTGGGATACGAGCTACGTAGTTGATTAGCTACCAGTACGTGTGACCCGCATCATGAATTAGAATAATTCAAGAATAGTATGATTTGATATTTAGTTTCATTGGAATGGAAAAGATAACTAGTAGACGTATGGGACACCCCCTCCATAAATGTTTTATACCTTCGTACCAGTGATGGTCGATTGCAGAGTGCCCTTGAGTCAGGGGTCATACGACACATATACTAGCCAGTCACCACGATTGGTGAATTACGTCAGCGTATGTCTAGCCTACACATTCCCATATGTACTACAAGGTCTTTACTTGCATTTTACTTAGAATGGTTAGCACCCTGTATTTATTTTCTTATTTCAGTATTTACATACATGGCATATCATTTTCTGTATCTTGTTATGTCCCACTGAGGACCTGGTTCCCTACCAGATCTAGACGAGGCTTTCTACCCCACTGTGTATGGCCCTGATCAGGAGGCCAGATGTGCTACCGAGGAGGAGCTCGAGGAGACCCCCTCAGAGTATGCTTGACCCTAGAGGCCTGCCACCTGGAGATGGAGATGTTTTTCTCAGATAGACGCTGCTTAGTCTATCTGATTTTTCTGCGCTATTATCAGTTTTTGTAGTAGGCTTGTATTCTCACCAGTTGTGTACTGTATCAGACTCAGTTATATATATATTTAGCACTTGCTTTTCTGACATTTTATTGTGGATGAGATAGATTTGACTGTGTTTTACATGTAGTATTTTAGGACAGCGTAGCACGTTCCTTTGGGTCCATTCAAAATGGATTAAGCCCTTAGTGACGTGTCAGCTGACCAGTGACACGTGGCCTAGTTCCTGACATTTTGGGACTGGGGCGTGACAGAACACAACTATCTTGCTCCAAGTATGCAACTATACTTGCAGTTTTTCCTGAAATGCACACCATACTCAGATCTTACTGTAGACTTGCCTTTGCATTGATATAACTTAGTCTATATCCCCCGCCATCTGATATCAAATGCTCACAAAACCGCAGTGATGCATATTCCTCTAATACCTGTACACTGCCTGTGCATACATGGTGCACAGGTCTGAACCCCCCTTTCCAGTTACTCGAGTGCATTGCACTCCAGAGTAGCTGATATAGTTGGTATTCAACCTTCCCATCCCAGTTCCCGGATACTCTATCTTGAGATGCTTTCTGATGTAAGTGCACATCAGTCCACTTGCTGCTACCTCCAGTTCAGACCAAATTCTATTGTCCAACCATCTAACTATTGTGCTGTGCACAATAGTAACCACACCAAGCTACTGCTGCTTTCGAGTATCAGACAGTGCACACAGCACACTGTCACATAATGTACTTATCCCCTTAACTGTTCTGGACTGCTATGCACACTCGTGCACAACCCCACCTTGCCCGACTACTGCTGTTTGCTTTGCAACATATGGTGCTGATGTGTGTTATTGTTTGCACAGCAAATACTCGTGCAACACTATGTTGCAACCAACATGTAGGCCTGATACTCCCTCTTTCATTACTTCTACTGATCAAGTAAATAAAATCTAATAAATTACACTCTCCAATAGACCAAGAATCAGTCCACACAAACAATAATCCACACATCTAGCCTGCCTCTAAAAACACAACAACAATAACAACTAGCATAAAACATTAGAAATAGATATATATAACCAATATAATGTGACATGTGCACACCCCTGCGTCAAAGAGAAAACCCCTAAATCAACCCATATCACCAAATTGTTGTGACACGGCCTTCTCGTATCCGATTGTGGATACGTAGCTAGTCCCATAACCCCGATCTAAGTCTAATTAGATCTAAATGGTCTTATGACACATAATTGATGTGTCAAATTAGTAATTCCCTCAACATGCACATAAATCACCACATAGAACTCACAATACTTAACCAATTAGCCTAAAAATTATTCCTATAGGTAGTCCCATGCCATGGAAAGATTCTTATGAGTCAAATACATGATTAAGAGCTACAATGAAGGGAAAATTCAAAAAATATCAACTGGGAGATGGATTCCCAATGAAAATAAAATTGGACACGTTCCGGACACGATCTCTAGCTCCAAAGCTCCTCTTCCTTGTGCTCCTTGCTTCTCCAAGCTCCAAAGCTCGTTAAATTTGAGAAGAAAATGAAGGTGAATTAAGTAGAAATTAAATGGATGGAATGATAAGAAATTAGGGATCTAATTTCTAGATCTACATGAATGCAAATGAGAGGAGAGAGATAGAGGAGATCCCCCTCTAATAGTGGCCGGCCCCCTTTCCCCTTTCGCAAGTTATGTGCATGGTCCAAATTGTCTATCTCCATCCAATTATGAATAGGATTAGGGAAAGGCTATTTTGGAAAGCTTCTAACTAATTCTAATTAAGCTAATGCTCTCTAATTAATTAATGAGAATGGGTCTAATGAGTTTGGGTCGAAGCTTGGCTCACTAGTTGTCATGACAAGTCTAATTATTGGACTAGCCTCTAACAAAATAATTAATATAAGTCACCTTTAATCTATAAATCACTAATAATTAAATAATTAATATACTCATTAAATAATTTCTATAACACACCAATTAAATATTTATTCCTAAAAATTATTTATCCATGCCAAATTACCAAACTACCCCTAGTTGGAAAAGTGAGGGTGACAGAGGTCCCATCTCATTGTGGTGTTATCCACTGTAGCATGAGGTCCCAGCCTCTTTGTAGTGCCAAACTATCCAGCATTAAGCCTTGTGCTTCCTTGTGGTGTTACGCCGCTGTGACATGGCTCGCGTAACTGAGGCTTTACCCTCTCTAGGTACCTCTTGGTGATGTCATACCACTGTAACATGAGGACACCGGCCTCTTTGTAGTGCTTCCTACCGCTCTTTATTTTACAGCATTAGGCCATCTGCCTATATATGGTACTACGTCGCTGTGACATAACTCGCGAAGCCGAGGCATTACCTTATCGAGGAACCTCATGGTGGTGTCACCTACTGTAGCATGGAGTTCTCTGCTCTTTTATAGTGTTGTGCTACCATGCTTCCTGTAAAGCACGTCGAACATTCCAAATATCCTAGAACTCATTAAGGCATCTAAGCCATCCTCTCACAAAACTTTGTTCTACTTAGAGAACAGATAGTAGACAATAGTGGTTCTGGGTTCATACCCTCTCAATGTCTCAAAAGACTACCCACTATTCCTGATATTCTTCCAGTCAATGATCATTCTTTGAACCAAAATCTAGATGCCTAGTAGATATATTTTTAAACTAATAGCAAAAAACTTTATAGTAGAATTACAAAGACAGAATATTAAAAGTCCTCCAAGCCCATGTATGTTGTGTTCTTGACTATATGTGGTATTACGTCGCTATGACATAGCCTAAAGCCAAGGCTTTATCTTGTCAAGGTACCTCATATGGTGTCATCACTGTAATATGGATTACTATGCTCCTTTATAGCCCTTATGATTAGCTGGCGCTTGAGGTGTTATATGAACAGATCCGGCAGACCCTCATGACTCTGATCATCAACTACTGTGATAATGCCATCTTTGATGCACTCATGTAGTACCTTGAATGGACCCACTAGAATCACCTAGCTATGAACAATAATCGCTACCATGACGCTATCCTTGATGCGCTCATACAACACCACGTGCCTTAGTCGCACAGATCTCTTCTACCATTGAATAAAAAAATTGATGTCATCGCTACAGTCGCCTGGTTGTCACAGTTAATTGGTACCATCGAATATATGCACCAACCATTGAAAGATCATACATGAGCTCCCGAAGCCACTTTGCTTCATCCGCTACAGCCGCCAGTGCATATAACTCAGATTCCATCGAGGAATGAGAGATGATTGTCTGCTTCTTCGACTTCCAGGATATAGTAGCTCCACCCATAAAGAAGACGTATCCTCCTGTGGACCTTTTCACTACTGTCGGATACCCGCTGTAGTGCAGTGCATAATTTTGAGTTCTTTTGAGATATCTCATTACTCTCTTCATAACTTTCTAGTGCTCAATACCTGGATTGCTCGTGAACCGACTCAACATCCCTACGACGAAAGCTATGTTAGGCCTTGTGGCAGTTGTGGCATACATCAAACTTTCAATGATGCTTGAATAATCCAGCCGCCTAACACTTTCCCTTGAAGTTGGCTTTAGCTTCTTATCACACTTGTACGGAGTATCGATCCCTGAAAGATCCTAATATCCATAGCGTATGAGCATCTTCTTAATATAATGAGACTGTGACAATGCCACTCTAGTACCCGTCCGGATGGCCTTGATCCCCAGGATCATATCAACTCCCCCTAAGTCCTTCATACTTAACTTGGATAAGAGGAACTTCTTTGTCTCAGTAAAATATGCTCGATCCGTGCCCAAGATCAGCATGCCATCCATGTATAGACAAACGATGACCCCTCTCCCGTCAACGAACTTTGTGTAAACATACTTGTCCGTCTCGCTGACCTTGTAGCCGTTTGATCTTATGATCTTTATCAATCTTCTCATGCCATATTTTGGGAGCTTGCTTTAGACCGTATAACGATTTCACTAATTTGCAGACTTTTTTCAAGGCCCATGACGATGAATCATTCTGATTGTTGCATATAAATCTCTTTGGCCAATTCACCATTCAGGAATGTTGTTTTTACATCCATCTAATGTATAACTAGCTTATGGATTACACTTATAATAATTAATATCCTGCTGGTCATCATCCGTGCTACTGGAGCGTATGTGTCGAAGTAGTCGATCCCCTACTTTTGAGAAAACCCTTTGGATACCATCCTTGCCTTGAACTTGTCAACAATTCCATCGGCCTTCATCTTATTCTTGAAGATCTGATTGGTTTAGCTCCTTCAGGAAGATCAACCAAACCCCAAGTATTATTGGAGATTATTGATTCATACTCATTATTTATAGCCTCCCTCCAGAAAACAACGTCTCTGGTCTTCATCGCCTCATCATAGGTAAGTGGATCTGCTTTCACATGATAGGTGACAAAGTCATCTCCGAAGTCCTTCTGTCTTCTCACTCTCTTAGACACAGGTTGCGACCTCTGGTTCAAACATTGTCTCTGGAATGACAACTTTTCTTAGACTACATCTTTATTGGAAGCATTAGTCTCTTGTGTACTTATACTATTCTCCGGAATATCCACAAAAGTAATATTCTTGTGCCTTTAAATTTATCTTCAAAGACTTTTGTGTCGCAAGATTTTGATGATATAATTTGACTCAAATATCAAGGAACCTCCGAGCATTACTCTTCTCGGCATATCCCAGGAAGAGTATCTTCGTACTCCTCATTTCTAGCTTCTAAATCTTCAAGTCTGGAAGCTTCCCATACGCCAGACACCCCCATACTAGAATAACATTCAAGTTGGGTCTTATTTAGAACCAGAGTTTATGAGGAGTGACATCGGATATTGTGTACGACACTCGGTTCAGAATGAACGTAGCCGTCAGCACAACTTTTTTCCAGAAGCAGTTTGGAAGACCCATAGTTAATAGTATTGACTTTATCATCTCTGTCAATGTTATGATCTTCCGTTCATCTACTCTATTTGATTGAGGAGAATTCGAAGTAGTTGTCTCATTGATAATTCTATGTTCTTTGCAGAACAATGTGAATTCAATGGACCTATACTCTCCGCCTCGATCGCTTCTGAGTCTCTTGAATTATTGCCCTTTTAGAAGTTCAGCCTCATCCCTGAACTACTTGAACTTCTTGAATGCTTCGTATTTTTTCTTGAGCATATAGGCAAATGCGTACTTCGAATATTTGTCGATGAAGGTAATAAAATAATTTATCATGGCCTTTGTGGAGAACTGTTTGCAGTCACAGATATCTGAGTGTACCAACTCCAAAAAATTTGTACTTATATTTACCCATTTGAACAATTTTCTTGTAATCTTTGTCTACACACAGACCTCACACTTCTCCACCTCCTTACACCGACATTTAGAGATAATCCATACACTAGACATCTTGTAGTTCAGATTACATGTCCTAGTCTTGGTGTCCCATAACTCTTGTAATGAGACTCAACTCATAAGCAGAAGCTCGAACATTTATCTGATACTGAAGCCTTATTTCAATGTATGTCTCCTACAAAGATAACACCATCTGGCAACCATGGATGTTCACCCTCAAGTCTGCAACAGACTTTCTGAGATCAATTTCTTGGTAATCACTAGTACTTTGCTACACGTACTTCTTTGACTGTAACTTCTCGAAGTCCAGAACCATTGTTCCAATCCCTAGATCCTCTGCTTGATCCTTGTTCACTATAGAGATCTTCGACCTTCTTCAGTGATAGGCTTGACCTTGGTGAACTTCTCTTCCTAGATCTCTTGGGGCTAGATACACTAGTGTCTATTAACCAGTCAGCAACCACGCCAGATGACTTAACCTGCGCAATCATAGCAACCAAGTTAAGTAATCAAAGTAACCAAGTTAAGCTTTTATTTTGCTATTTTGGTTTAAAAATGGATCTACAATCCTTATTCTCATGGTTCTTCATGCTTGAAGAGACAAGTGCCAAGGTACTCATAGCCTTATGCGCAAAACCTAGTCGCGCATAGACCTTGCTTCGAGCAAGCCAAATAGACGCTTCCATGCGCCAAGTCGTTCCATACACCAAAATAACGCCATATGCAGTGACTACACTACACCGAGCCCGCCATGCCCAGTAAGTGCCCTGCGCTAAGACTACTTATGTAGTGTCCCATTCTGCATTGGCACTATGTACAAGAGATATCGGTTTGCTACTAAAAAAGAAAACCTTCTTGAAGAGCTCCTTGTTGAACCAGAAGATGACTGATCTAGGTGAGTGGGCAGAACTTCATTCTCTGATTCTTGCACGCCTTAATAATGAATCTAAGTTTTTGAAATGCTTATTTTCTTAATAAGATAACATTTGCACGAATGATAGAACGAGAACCTGTTTGCCTAAAAAGAGATAGAACCATTTCCATGCTAAGTATAGAAATAAATATTGTATGATAGTTACACTGACACCGCTATCGAAAGAACCTTGCCATGCTAAAGAAAGAGTAGAAATGTATGCTAACTTAAAGAGATAAATTAACCCATGCCATATTTTCTTAAATTAAAGATCGTCCGTATATTTGCTTGTCGTCGTGTTTATAATTGCTTGTCTTTGATAAAAAAGCTAGATTGAATGTATGCTTATTTTGTTATAAGAGTAAATGTCATGTCTTGTTAGAGAAGAGACTAGCAGCCCGCCCTGCATGTTCCGGTTCTACGGGATCTAGAGGGGTACGACTATTAGATAGGAGATAGATGGATTGAAAGCTTGTATTATCACATTATGTTAAAATTGTGATATGCTTGTTATCGAGGAGCTTATAGGAGATGGAGGCTAAATGACAAGTTGGAGACTAATAGTGCATCCCGATGTTCCGGTCCTATGGGATCTAGGGGGCGTGGCTATTAGAATGGTGGAAGAAGATTGATGGGGTGAGACTAATAGTGCATCCTGATGTTCCGGTTCTACGGGATATAGGGGGACGTGGCTATTATATAGGAGGTGGTACTTCTGTTGGGAAGAGTTTGAGTTTGTGTTAGAGAAGTTAGTTTGTTTATGGAGATAGCTGTATTCAGGTAGTTAGGGCGCATGCTAGGCTAGCCTTCTTGCATACCTAACTGTTTGATGCAGAGACGGACAGGGAAAGAGAACCTTATATATATGCATATGTTGCTAACTTATATGTCTGCTGCAGGGATAACCGTTCGGTAAGGGGTAAGAAACACGGAGAGTATATATATATAACATGCTTGTTCATGAACATGTGCATCATATAGTTTATCTGATCGTATTTCATGCATTTGCATCGGTCGGATAATGGCTATTATTACAGAGTTGAACCTTGGTCATGATTGCTATTTTAAGCGTATTTTAGTGAAAAGCAACCATGAGTCACAACTTCTAATAGCATCAGACAATGGAGTCATTAGTGAGTTGGATTACCGCTATTGATCTTGAGTTTCTCGGGGACCGACATATTATAGATAGTTTATCTTGTTTGCTTGATATAATGATAGTCCACTTGATACAGCATTGTCCCTAGTATCCTTGAGTGTAACTCACGAGGCACGCTATACACACCTTGATTGGTACATCGTGGTTGAACTGTTTGCCTTGTATGCTTGGTTGTATTGAACTGAATTTTTATTTAAAGATGTTTCCAAAAGAAGTAATATAAATCCGTTCCCGTACTGCATGTAACAAACCTTAGTCAAACTAAAAAGATCACTAGTAATTTAATATTTATAACATAATCACTTAGTGTTGGTTTTAGTGAATGTTGCTTCTGTTCGTTGATTTTATACTCACCAGTACTTTCTCCAAAGTGTTGACCCACTAATTGTTTGCTATTAGAATAGTGGAAGGAGATTGATAGGGTGAGACTAATAGTGCATCATGATGTTCCGATCCTGCGGGATCTAGGGGGACGTGGCTATTATATGGGAGGCGATGCTTCTGTTTGGAAGAGTTTGAGTTTGTGTTAGAGAATTTAGTTTGTTCATGGAGATAGTTGTATTCAGGTAGTTAGGACGCATTCTAGGCTAGACTTCTTGCATACCTAACTGTTTGATGCAGAGACGGATAGGAAAAGAGAATCTTATATATATGCATATATTGCTAACTTGTATGTCTGCTGTAGGGATAACCGTTCGGCAAGGCGTAAGAAACACGGAGAGTATATATATAGCCTGCATGTTCATGAACATGTGTATCATAGAGTTTATCTGATCCCGTTTCATGCATTTGCATTAATCGGACAATGGCTATTATTGCAGAGTTGAACCTTTGTCATGACTGCTATTTTGAGTGTATTTTAGTGAAAAGCAACCATGAGTCACAACTGTTTGATGATAAACAAAAGAATGAAAACATGGTTTATACGAAATCATTTCTTTATTTACAAACACGAAAAAAGAGAGTACAATTAATCATATACGAGGATATTAAGTACAATAAAAATGATTCAGGGGAAAAATTGCTATAGGAGTCTGATCTGCGGTCGATCACTTTGTCCCTTGGACCACACGATGACGAAGAAGTACTGTAGAAGAAGAAGAAGTCTCTGAAATTGCAAGAGGGATTGAATTCTCGCTGCCAAAGTCTGATCTTGGTTCCCTCCTCGATCTTTTTGACCCTTTTTTTTCGATCCTTTTTCCTGTGACCAAAGGTCTCTATTTATAGAGATCAGTCACAGTAACTGTCCAATCAGCGTAGAAGCCAGACTATGGAGAGAATAGCACTCTTTACATGGTAATTATAATAACTGCTACCCACGTCTGAATGATCTCCTGAATCCGCGTGTGACGCGTGTCCCATTATGAGGTAACACGTATAAATGCTTCTCGAAGATCACGGCATGCAAGCCATGTAGGAAACTGCCCCTCGCGTAGAGATGGTTGGCGTAAAAGCCAAATAGCTGTGTTGTTGGCATAAAAGCCAAATAGCTGTCTTGTTGGTGTAAAAGCCAAATAGTTGTATAATAGGTAACCAGCGTAAAGATAGCCAATTATCCTTCTTGACTGAGGTCTTGAGTGTATTCAGGGCCAAATAGCCTTATCACGTACCTTTGCAAATATAGGCTGAGTTGGCATATTTCGAGAAAATAGCATACAACGTACTCCTATGGTTGAAAATAGCCTGGTTGGCGTATTTTGAGGAGATAGCATACGGCGTGCTCCTATAGTTGAAAATAGCCTGGTTGGCATAAAATGCCAGGATGGTGACGTGAGCGTATTAGCCCTAGTTTTAGCTCTCTCAGTCATTAAAAATAGAACAAAATCTCGTGCATTAAATGCAGAGATCTCCCCCAATCTCGTGCATTAACTGCAGAGATATGCCTCAAATTCGGTACAAAGAACAGCTTTTGACGTGGTGTCTGATTTTGTCTCAACTTGAGCGTAAAAACTCATCTCTGCCTGTGTAAAATAGGCAGCATATTCCTTGAATGCGTATACAACGTCTTTATCAAGGATTATGGCACTAAATGATAGTCTGGGTCTCTGTACAGAATCATTATTACAGCCGTCCTCTCGATCGTTGTGCAGTACTCTTTGTCAGGAGTCAGGTTCACTGTTTTGTCTGACAGGTTCATTCGAGAATAACGAAGAGTTCCTCGTACAACTTTGTTTGTGGTGGAAAACGAAAGAATGAAAATGTATTCAAGATGGGGTTTACATGAAACCCGCCTTCTTTGGTTTAGAAACAAACTTGTATAATTTGATCCTATACGAGGATATGGGAGTACAATTTATTTAATCTGGGTAAATATTGCTATAGGTGTCTGATCTGCAGTCGATCACTTTAGCCCTTGGACCACACGATGATGAAGAAGTGCCGTAGAAGACAGGAAGCAGCTTCGAAGGTTGCAGAAGAGGGTGGATGCACGATGCCAAAGTCGTCGATCCCTACTCTTTGCCTGAGCTCCGGATTCTTCTCTCTCTCTCTCTCTCTCTTGACCTCTGGTTCGATCTTTCTTGGAAGTTCGACCTTGGATCTGGTATTGGTTTTCTTGACCGATTTTCGATCTTCCAATTTGTCGACCCTCAATTTCTTCGACCTCCAATTTCTTCGACCCCCAATTTCTTCGACCTCTTTCCTCTGTTGATAGAGGTCTCTATTTATAGAGTTTTGGTGACAGTGACCACTCCGTCGGTGTAGAAACCGAGGAGTGGAAAGTACAGCACCCTTTTACACAACGGTTTAAAATAACCAATGCCTACGTATAGATGATCCTTTGAATGAGCGTGTGACGCGGGTCCAACTAAGGGATAAAACGCGTATAATCGCTACGAAGATCACGACGTAGAAGCCACGTAGGTAGGTATCCCTTGTGTAGAAGAGGTGGGCGTAGAAGCCAATATCTGTCACCATGGCGTAGAAGCTAAGCAGGCATAGAAGCCAAAATAGGCGTAGAAGCCGAGCGGTCATAGAGGCCGAGTGGACGTAGAAGCCGAGTGGTCATAAAGGCCGAGTGGGCATAGAAGCCGAGTGGTCATAGAGGCCGAGTGGGCGTTGAAGCCGAATGGGCGTAGAAGCCGAGTGAGCACATGAGCTGAATGGGCGTAGAAGCCGCTGCGTACCGTGCCAGAGTGCGGATGTGGACGTCTTAGCCGGAATTACGGCTTTTGAAGATATAATCAAATCTCTTGCATTAAATGCAGAGATTTGCCACCATACTGTGCATTAAATACAGAGGCGTGTTTTTGAAGTTCTGCAGCCCTTCTGTGCATCAGTCGCAGAGACGTGCCTCGAGAAACTGTCACCGCTCTATGCATTAGACGTAGAGATGTGCCTTGAGCAACTGTCATCGCTTTGTGCATTGGTCGTAGAGACGTGCCTCGAGCCCCGTACGGAGTGCAACTTTTGATGTGGCAGGCGATTTGTCTACTGCAGAGCGTAAACAGCTCATGTCTGCCTGTGTAAAATAAGGCAGCGTATCCCTTCGCGTACGTAAAAGCAGTTTACGCAAAGGAGATGACGGTAAATGATAGCCTGGGTCGCAGTGCTGTGCCATCATTATAGCCGTCGTCTGGGTAGTCGAGCAGTACCCCTTTGTCAGAAGTCCAGACGTCAGGTTTATTGTAGGATCTGACAGGTTCATTGCAGGATCTGACAGGTTCACTTCGGAGAATACTAAGCGTCTCTCGTACACCTCAATGCTGCGTTGAAAGAGGATGGGTTTTACGCCATGGAGGCGATGAAGCACCCTGTTTACGCTGAAGCGGCTTGGACGTACTGCCTTACATGGATGGTCTTTTAAGCTTTATATTTCACGCCGTGTTTAGCAGAAAAAGCTCTGTTGCACGCTTGATGGCTCTGAAGGCCCCTGTTTATGCCGCTCTGCATCAATATGCTGCGTATAGCCATCCGGCGTATTTTTTATGCTTCTACAAGACCCCCTTCAAAGCTTTCAAATTCTTCAAAATTTGAAACGCTTTGAATGAAGCATGAACCGCTTCTCGTAACTCAAAACATTTCTGAATGGAGCGTTGAAACGGTCGATGCTGACTTTATAGCGGATTTATTGGGGACCGGTGTGACCTCTTTCGCCTATAAAAAGGCTGAGGGTTTAACCTGTTCTCCTCACATTTCCATCACTATGCAGAGATGATCGCCGGAGTTCGTCGGGTCGACCTGAGGAAGAAGGAGATCATGTTCTTCCAGCGTGTAAGGAGTCAAAAAAGACGGCATCTTCGAGCAAGTGTCTACTGCAACGATGGATCATGGAAGGATATCTTAGCCTCCCTTGCTCGGGATAATCAGCAACTTTATATGGCGGTTCTTCCAGGAGAAGGGAAGGGTTGCATTTTGACCACACGGCTTGCAAGTGGCGCCTTCTTCTGTTACCTCCGGTTGTGAGAGCAGCAACTAGCTCTGACCTCGGGTATTGAGTTGGGTGAAATACCTCAACTCAATCTGCCATGGCGTTGGGCGTAGGAAAGCAGTACCCTGCTTTTCTGTTGGAGGATGGGTCTATGCCCAGTTTTGTATCCTCCGCCACTGATCATCTTCTTGGAAGAAGAGGAAGACCATTACCAACGTGAGAACCTGTCAAAACAGCTTCTTGGTGCGATCTTCAGATGATGATGAGGAAGCCCTTTTGTCGATGGGGTTTCCCTCAGATGTAATCATGAAAATGAAGAAAAACCCTTGTAGATTGGATTTCCCTCATATATAATCATGACTTTAATCTTTAATAAAATCGTCTTCTTCTCCGTATATGATCGTTTTACCATACGTTGCTGTGAAGTCTGAATATGTGTAGCTTCGACACGTCTGATTCTTTACGTCGATTCTGATAGAGAGAGTATTTAGGCCCTGTCCTGTCTTTTATGTATAACTAGTGATGCACAAAAAGCCGCTTTAGCATTCGAGTGTTCGAACTGTTCTGTTGTCAGGAATGAGGAACCGCGTAGAATTCTGAACTGTTTTTCACTTCTGTGTAAACAGAATTCTTGTTTCAGACTTTATCTTCAAGAATGACTTCTCAAAAAATCCCTTGGAACAGGGTTGAGGAATGGCTGTCAAACTGAGTTGCCATCTTGATAGGTGAAATATTCGGACTGGAGTCTGGATAAACCTCTAATTGACCCAAGAAGAGTAATTTCTCAATGTTTGAACTCTGTATGTTTCGGGTACTTGGGATATTTTGAGGTCAAGAAGGAGTATCTTCTGTGTGAACTCCTGTAATCGACCGCCTGGAGAACTGTTCGGATATGCGGAAAGTCAGAGATCCATAGTGTAGATGAGCTAAAAATCCTGAGTTCATAGCCTATTGAGCGTAGAAAGCCACCGAGCGTGAAATCGTAGATTCGTAGCCGCTGAGCGTGAAGTCGTAGGTTTATAGCCTCTCGAGCATAAAAGCTACCGAGCACAAAGGCATCCGGGCGTAAAACCATAGACTGATAGCTTACGAGCGTAAAACCGTAGATCTGTTGCTGTCGAGTGTAGAAAGCTCCTTGGCGTAGAACTGTTGATTTGTAGCCTGTGAAAAAGAAATCTTTTGAGCGTAAGGTTGTGGATTCGTTGCCTCCGAGCGTAAACTAAATGCCACCTAGCGTGAGATCATCGATTTGGTATCTGCTGAGCGTAAAGTCGTAGGTTTGTAGCCTCTCGAGCATAAAAGCTACCGAGCACAAAGGCATCCGGGCGTAAAACCATAGACTTATAGCTTGCGATCGTAAAACCGTAGATCTGTTGCTATCGAGCGTAGAAAGCTCCTTAGCATAGGAACCGCTGACCTATTTTTGCACGAAAAACTCTTCGAATTTGCTGACTGTCCGCCTTTCGAGAGTAGTTGGCTGACGTAGTACCCAATCATAACCAAATATTAATTTGTGAGATTTGGTTGGGGTTTCGAGGAGTCCGTCCGAGGATTCGAGGAGTCGACCCGAACTCTATATATATCCCAAGCTTTTGAGAGAAGAACTTTTCATCCGTCTTCTGCGAAAGAGAGCCTTCGACTGTTTGAGTTTTTTCCTTCGTTCTTTCTCCGTGCACTTCGAGTTTTCAGAAATGGTGCCGAAACAAATCCCCTCCACTAAGGGAAAGAGTATAGGTTCTTCTTCTCGTTCTTCTGCCCCAGCAAGAGAGTCTTCGGTCGGGCAAGGTGAACTTTCTTCTGAGCGAAGTATTCCGCCGACGAGCAGCGCACCCGGCCTTAAAGGTAGAGCCTTTGGGATGGCAAAGAACGACGAAAAATCCTTCGCACAAGTTGAACGTGACCGTGCTAGGTCGTCTTCTGTGCTGATAGCCTCTTTGAGGAAGATGACGCACGGAGACGTTTTCATCTTTTACGCCCATATTTCTAATGTGTTAGCGTAAAAACTCCATGTTTTCGCAGTTTTGAGCGTAAAAACTCTGACTGCCAAAAACGTGGTGTATACTATAAAATTTTAGTTTTACGCTTGTGGATGGAACCTCCGGCGTAATAACTAGAATTTTGGCAGTCTGGCGTAAAGCACGAACTGTATACCACCAATTACACTTCTGGATGTGACTTCCGGCGTAAAAAAATGACCAAATTTGTACAGTCTTGGCGTAAAGCACAGACTGTCATTTCTTGGTTTTTTATGTTGCAAGATTTGTAATGACGTATTTTTCTTGCACTTTTGCAGTTAACTTGCATGAGTCTCCACTGGCCGAGGTAATGGGTTCCGCTGCCGGGATGCTGCACTCAAACTATCTGGAGGATCTGTCCCACGTGACATTTCCTATCTCCGGACCCCAGTATCCCGAAGGAAGGGAGATCTTGATATCGGCTCAGGGCGAGTGGACATTTCTGAACATGATTAACGGGGAGCCCCTGACGTACATAGACGGGGATCAGTACATAAAGCCAGTTTTTCTCTTTGGGGACATGATTGACAAACAGTCCCAGACGAAGCCCAAGAGAGAACCCTGGGTTTTCCCTGCCGAGAGTGTGGTCTTGTATCTGCCAACGATGTCGAGAGATTATCCCATCTGGGCTTTCTCCCATGCTACACATCCCAGGAGGATGTCGTGGACGCTGACTCCCGATCTTCACGGCAAGCCGGGGAAGATCTTTTATCTTAAAAGGAGCTGACCAGGGGTCGTTTGTCAGCCGCCCTTCCGGCGTTGTGACACTGTTCAGGGGACTGTGCCCAGGCAGCGTCCCGAGTGAAGACAGGTCAGTGATCCAGCCGATCCAATTGTCGACTTTCTGCAATAACTTTATGGGGCGAGGGGGGGTATACCCCAAGGAGAATCCTCGGTGCAATGGGTGGATCACCCCAACAAACCTCCAATGGGCTTGCTTAGTTGACTGGGCCTTGAAGCATTTTCGGAGAGAGCTGGAGGGCATCGTACTGTATGCTGCTGTGAGTGCGACGAGTGTTGGGTTGCCTCCCAACCCTAACCTGTTTCTGGCACTGATGGAGCGATACATTTCGCTCACCGGGACCTTCGCCACTCCATTGGAGGAGTTGGGGTTGGACCTCCATGAGATGGCAGTGATCTCGAGACTGCCGATGGGGAATACCCCATATGAAGAGTATGTTCCCACCAACCGGGAGTTGGAGGACTCGGACCCTCGGGTTGTGGAGGTGTATCAAGAGCTGATGTGCCACTACTTCGCGTGCACTGCTTTTTATGATGAGCCTTCTGATTTGGCTCACACCACTAAGTGGATGTCCTACCTCTTCTTCCACCGGGCCAGGGTCGCCAAGTCGGAGAAAGTCTCGGGGGGCAAGAATGAGCCTGTGAACTGTTTGGGCGTGCTCAGTGCCCAGGTCATCGAGGATCTTATAGAGGATGCTAAGGCTCCAGATCAGATTCTCAATGACGGGGTGGGAAAGTATCCTGAAGGCACTAAGGCCTACAATTACTTGAGGCACTGCCGCAAGCCTCTGTCTAAGGAAGCCCGGCTGGCTGACTTTCTCTCCATATGGCTGCATCGAGTAGTGGTGCCCGGCATCGCGTCCGCGGACCGTATTCACCGGAACATCCTGTGGCCGGCCGTGCGTCTGGTGTTCGGGGCAAGACTGGGCTTGCTCCCTTCCATGGTGTGCCGTATACAGGCTGGCCTGAGAGCCATGACTGATGGACTGCTCGTCGATGAAGCTCGGCGTGATAGCTTTCCCCGGGTAGAGTTACCATACCTGTACTTGATGGGATGGTTAATTCTCCACAACCCCCGGGTGATGTCTCCCGGCCCTGGTAGTAGCTCGGGGGGTAGTTTCTTGCTGAACTACAAGGACTCTCCCTGGAACGTGAATACAGTTTTAGACTGTCGGCTGGTGCTGAGCCTCAGTCACGGTTGGAAGCTCCTCTGCACTGTCCCCTCCGTACATCGCAATCAGTCGGGGATTAGGCTTGAGGATTTAGGTGGAGAGAAGACCAATCTTTCTTCGGAAGCTTTTAATTGGTTGGTCTGCATCAGACCCTCCCATTTGCTGTACAGAAGCGAAGATCATTGCTTCTTTGAGCCCTACTTGCCCAGTCGGTTCGCCAGGCAGTTTAGGTATGATTAGCTGCACGTGGGCAATGTCGTCACCAGCTTCAGGTCCAGGGGCGAACTCATTGATGGAGCCAGAGGATGGCGGTATTTATCATGGGTTGCACGGGAGCAATCTTTATCGTGCCGGTCGTCACACTCTCCATGGAGCTGCGCATCCTCCATTCGTATGCCCAGTTCTACGTGGCGATCAACACCTTCCATCGTGATTTTAACATGCGTGGAAGCTTTAGGGTGCCTTCTCCCAAGCCTAGGGGAAGAGTCAAAGTCCCCTCGGTTTCATCTGACGAGGGTGAGGAGTCTGTCACTCCGAATGAGCCTCTGGTGTCGGTGCCGAGGTGTGAAGTGCCTCTGCCTGCGGGGGCTTTGGCAGTCTCTGGGAAGCGAAGGGCTCCTGCTTCCAAGCAGACTTTCCCTCGCAAGAGGAAGAAGAAGACGGTTAATCGTTCTCTCCGGATTCCTGGTATTGAGGCTCCTAGAGAGGATCCTGCTGTCTCCCCTGTTGGAAATATCTCTTTGATTGGAGGTTCCTCGTCTTTCGGAGAGGGACCCTCAATTTCGGCTGGCGGTACCGGAGAACCCCTGCTTGAGTCTGCCGTTGCTGCCACCGCCTCCGGTAGTGGAACGAAATCACCTGCGTGGCCGAGGCAAATAAGAGAATCTTTTCCTAGACCAGCAACGGATGAAACTCCTGCCGTATCCGTGAGCATGCCTAGCGAGATTCCAGCTGACGAACCTTGACTGCGTCTTGGTGAGGGCTCGGTAGAGCACCTGGCGATGTCGGTAGGCCCACTCCCTTCTATAGGTATGACAGTTCGCATTGCGTAATTAAGGCGTGATTTAGCTACATCGGCTGCAGATGCGACATATATACCGTTGGCTACGGGTAAATATCATCTTTATGTCTCCTCTTAGAAAGATTACCATCATATTGATATCAACTTTCTTGTCCTCTTCTCAGGGGACGGTGTCCACGGGGAGTATAGCGTTGAAGCACCTTCTGGCTCTGCTCGGGCTCCTGGCGATGATATAGAGGCGCCCGACTTTGAGGAGGAAATATCTTCGGGGGCCAGCTCACCCAGAGTGGTTTCGTCACCTCAAGAGGAGGACGAACCCGTTATCGTGACCTCGCCTTTCGCGAGTATGCCGATGACTTCGACCGTCGTTGTCGCACCTCCTTCGGTCGCACCACCCGTCGAGGCGGCGGCTGTGGCCACCTCGTCTTCAATTATTCCTGGAGGGGGACTCGCCAATATCGCGGCCACTCCTGGCGTCCAATCGGATCTAGTTGCGCTGACTGAGCAATATACTAGTCTCTTTTACACCAGTTTGAAAATGCTGATATCAATGGTGTTGGCGAAGAATCTAGACTTCGAGCGTCTGAAGAAGGCTTCTCAGTTTCCGATCGGGGCGGTCAGGGAGTTCGACGATTCTGGGGTAGCTGACGCCCAGGAGGCGATGGTTAATGGTTTGGAGCAACCTATTAACGAATACTTGCAGCTGACTCGGTGCAGCCTTGAGGCTGAGGTCCAGGCCATATACGACCTCATGACTGCACGGCTTACTAAACAGCTGAAAAGCCTAGATAACTCCATCAAAGCACATAAGTTGGAGATGGATGAAAGAAAAGCTGTCATGGAGGAGGCTCTTGCTCTTCAGACGAAGTGCCAATCTGAGCATGAAGGGAGCGTAGCGAGGGCCCGCAAGTTGAAGGAAAAACTCGCTCTGGCAGAGGAGTGGGCTTCTCAGTCGTTGGCCGGTCTAGATGTAGCAACTGGTCGACTGAGCACAGCACGACGGGATCTGGAGCGTGCAGAAGCTGCCCGTGCTGGCTCTCTTCGGGCAAGGGCCGACTGTCCTTTATGAACAATCCCGAGGCACGGCTGGAGCGGGCCCGCGCTGATGCCTTAGTTTCCAGGAATGAGAGGATAGCTGCACTGGTACAGCTGATTCGTGATCTGACCGCTCCTCCACAATGATGTACCCTTTCTTCTTTTTGCTTCCCAAATATAATTCTGCTCTTTTTGGGAATAAATAAAGCGAATCTTTTCTGACTTTGTGGACCCATCATTTCAGAATGTAAATGACAGGTTTGGGTGAGAGTGATATCAGAGGTAGTATGGACGTGATAGACTCTCGATAAACTTTTAGCAGGACATATCTATCCAGAGGTCATACGGACATGATAGAATATGACCCAACTAGTTTTCGTTTTTGGAAGTAGTTTTGTCAGAATTGAGATTCTCGCTATATTCCACTTGAGCAGAGGAGGTTAAGCATAGTACCTTTTCAAGAATTTACCGTTGATAGGAGCCATTAACAGGTCTCCATTAGGCTGGGCTAACCTGTAAGCGCCGTTTGAGAACGTTGTCTCGATCACATAAGGGCCTTCCCACTTGGGCTAGAATTTGCCTTTACTCCTATGAGTAAGGATCATCGGCCTTCTTACGGCTAAAACTAGCTCGCCGACTTTGAACACTCTTTCCTTTACTTTATGATTGAAAGCTCTGGAAATACGTGCTTGGTAGAGCGCGATGCGCTGTTGAGCTTGGAGGCATTTCTCGTCTAATCCTTCTATCTCTTGAAGCCTTAACAGGTCATTCTTTTCTTGAGTCAGCTCATTAGTCACGGCTATCCTGAGTGACGGGATCTGAATTTCAATAGGGAGAACTGCTTCGCTCCCGTAGACCAGTGAAAATAGGGTACAACCTGTCGGTGTTCGTACCGTTGTACGGTATACCCAAAGATATTCGCCCAGCTTTTCATTCCAATCTCTCTTGTTTGAAGAGACAAACTTCTTCAAGAGTTTGATAATGGTTTTATTGAAAGCTTCCGCCAAACCATTAGCAGCTGGATAATATGCCATAGAGGCAATATTATGTATCCGATTTTTATCGCAAAATCGATGAAACGCTTGGCTGATGAACTGAGGCCCATTGTCATGGATTATCCTTCGGGGAATCCCAAAGCGATAAATGACGTGATGCTTGATGAAGCTGATTACATTAGACGCCTTTACCTCAGCAAGAGGGATCGCCTCTGCCCATTTGGAGAAGTAATCCGTGATGGCCAGTATGAACCGGTGACCTCTGGAAGAAGACGGGTGAATAGGACCAATGATATCCATACCCCATGCTTCGAAAGGCCAGGATGCAACCGTAGGATATAGATATTCAGACGGTTGATGTATGAAGTCTGCATGAACCTGACAGGCTCTGCATTGTCTTGCATAGTTGATCGCGTCTGTGATCATAGTGGGCCAGTAATGGCCCATTCTCCTGATACGATCCTGTAGCTTAGGACCGAGTTGATGCGCTCCGCACACGCCGTTGTGAGCTTCCCGGATAATCTGCTGTGCTTCGTCGTTAGAGAGACATCTCAATAGCAGTCCGTCGTAGGTTCGGCGATATAGGCATTGTGAAGATGCATCGAAGTAGAAGCGTAATGATCGTCTTTTGACGGATACTGCTTCTTTGGGGTCCTCCGACAAGATTCCGTATGCGACAAAATCTATGAAGGGACTTCTCCAGTCTCTTCTAGGGGGATCTGTGTTCACAGCGTAGCTGCGTTCTATGTGAAAGTTATTCTTTACACAGAATAAATCTCTGTTAAGAAGGATTATCGAATTTTGCCTTCTTATAGGAGTGGCTAAATCCGCTGCTAGACTGGCTAGGGCATCAGCTTCTAGATTCTGAGATCGAGGTACATGCTCTAGGAAGAACCCTTTGAATGTCATGGCTATCTCGACCATTGCTTGGTGATAGGGGATGAGGTCTGGATTCCGGACTTCATATATTCCCCTGACTTGATTGACGATAAGCAGAGAATCACCGAAAGCTTCCAGGGACTCGACCTCCAGCTCTTTGGTGACTTGGAGCCCGATTAGCAGAGCGTTGTACTCTGCCACATTGTTGGAGCATGGCTCGCTTAAGAGAATATGCTCGGTAGATAACGAGTTTATCAGGAGTGACCAGGACGATTACTACCCCTGAAACCATGTTTCCCTTGGGACCAGTGTAAAACCCCCTTCCTAGAAAATCGTATATACCCTTTATTTATTAATTATTAAGTAAATTATAGTAATTAGGTCCAAATAGGAGAAATAGTTTTTTATAAATTTTATGTTAGGTATTCGGGCACTTAGAGGACTTGTGGGACCATCAGGAAATTTTCAGAATTTATTCCATGTAGGAGACCCTTGAGCAGTTGCTAGCCTAACGATGTGCAATACCCTATTATATAAATTTTTTTATGTGTGAATATATATATATATATATATATATATATATATATATATATATATATATATACAAATATATATGTATATATATATATTTAAAGAAAGAAAGGAAAAGAAAAGAATTAAATAAGTATAAGAATAATAATAATACTAATAATATTGATAATATGCTTAGTATACTTAAAGCTCTCAGGAGCTTTGCATTCCTTAGCAAAACTTTGCTAATTCCCTAGCAATTTGCCTCAGCCAACTTGCTAGCCTTCAGCCGTAGCATGACCCGCCCACTTCATTTAGCAATTTGCTGCAAAACCCGTTTTTTACCAGCGGCAAACCCAGACCCGCCCCACTTCGCGCGGCCTTGCCCGCGGATCCGCTCTTTCCACCCCCTATCTCTCCTAATATATATAGTATATATATATATATAATAGCTCTCTAAAACCCTAACCTAGAAACTCCAGACTTCCTCTTCCCATCTAGAGCCGTCACCGCAGTCAGAGAAGCCCCGCCAAGCCATCCAACCATCCCGTCGACGCCGACATCGCGAACTGCAGTTTCCCACTCGAGGCACCTTCGCTCCGGCGTATTTTCCCGTCGACTCGCTCGACCAAACGCCGTTCCATTTTCATAGGTATGATATTCCCTTAACCCTCTCCAATACTTGTTTTATAGTCAACCTCGGATAACGTGTGCCCCTAGGTGAAAACAGCGCCCAAGTCAGCGCGAGCAGACAGAATTCTGCAATCGCAGAATTCCAGAACGACCACCCATATTGCCGAGTTCGTATCTCCCACCACAGAGATCCAAATTCGGTAATTCTTTTTGATACCTGTAGATTACATGACCTAGTTTATTTTCTGTATAATAACTTTGGGCTATTAGTTGCTGTGGACAAAATGGTATTCGTCACAAAACTGCGCGCACCCACTTTTTTCTGGTTTCTAAAAGTTGGAGATCGGAGCGCGCCCCGCCAAACGGGACCGCCCCGCCGTGTGCCAAGTGCACCAAATGGTGCACGCAGCATAATTGGACACGTAAAAATTCGTGGGGACTGATTTGGACGCGTGTGCGCGCTGAAATCAGGCCGTATCCGCGAACACATTTCGTGTCGCCACTTTTGTAGGACTCGCAGGTATTTTGTGCACGCTTGTCAGATTGTGACGAAACTTACGCCACTGGACTCGTGGTAACAAGCTGGTCCGGTGACCCAATTTTTACGCATTTCTGAGATGGTTGACCAGATCGCCAATTGGCGGGCCCCACAATTGACTTTTTGGACCAAATTATGTTCGGCTCATCGGAATCCAAATTTGGACATACCGTTGGGATCGTATTGACATTTAGAGTTGTTTGACCCATTGTTTATCCCATTTAGAGACTGTTACCCTCGGCACGCTTTTCGGTGCAAGGTGGGCCCACCTATGGAACCCACTTTGGCCCAAAATTGACCTTTTTGCCCCTGTGTCCAAATTGGACGTAAGGACAGGCACTTCCAGCTATTTGACATCTTCTGAGACTATTGGTGATATTTATTACAGCTTTCGGAGTAGTACCTACCGGATCCACCGATACCAGGATGACAGTTGATATTCAAACATCAGGCAAGTATACCTTGCCAAACTCTACAGTATTGTTATATATTTTCCTTGCTTTATTATAGTGATGTGCATGCTCAACCTAGGGCCGTGTGACGTACTTAGCGTTCGATTATCAGTCGGGTGCCGACACTGTACGCAGTGTTGGGTACGGTCATCTAGAGATGGACATTCGTGACACCTTATTTTCGTACTTGTCTTATCAAGTACCATATGACCCAGGACACTTGACACTATTCATGAGACAAGATTTTCCCGAGATATTCATGGTGATTCTGTATAGGATACAGGACATGGACATTATACTCTTAGATACTTTATGACTTGTTGCATTAGCTATGATCGCGCTTGACATGGGCATGAGACGTTATGGTCATGATATGCGTGGTTACATTGGGTGGGGAGAGACACACAGGCTACAGGCTGTATCATATATCTATCTACTACTATTGTGAGGCCTCAGACTCTCGTAGCAGAGCTAGGCATATTACGTGTTTATTACCGCTACCGGCTCCCCGACACAGAGCTTGTAGTGGCTTCAGCCTGAGTTTGTGTGCTGCTCTCATCTTGCATTTTCACATAGATGGTTACTTATTTGCCCTATTTATTCATTATTTGCTGCACTGTATTTATTTTGGCATGAGCTTTCTTGTACCTTGCTATGTCCCCTGAGGACCTGGATCCGGATATTTGTCCCTAGATTTTACAGACGAGGCTTATCCCGAGGTTTACGGGACCGGAGCAGGAGCTGATCCAGGAGCTGTACCACCACCCGAGGACGAGGTCTTAGCTGAAGATTTCTCTTGAGCAACCATGTTCATGCTCAATTTTTATTATTTATTTCAGTCATTTACTTTCTGGTCTGTTGAACCATTGTACTAGATATTTATCGGGTTGTTCCCCGAAGTACTCTGTGAGACTTGCTGATGATTTACATTCCTTATTTATTCTGTGGATCATATTTTATATCTTGTGTGGATGAGATTAGTTGTGTCGTGATTGTCGTAGACTTGTTTTACAGCTTAAGTATGCCCTGATGGATCCATTATATTGAGTTGGTCCATCGGTACGTACTGCTGGCCATTGCCACGTGTCTAGTCCCACGGTATTTTGGGACTGGGGCGTGACATGGTTTTTGTGGTGGCCCATGCAGGTCTACGACTAAATTGTTCAGTTTCAACTTAGGGACTGAACCAGCCTGCCCTAAGGATAGGATAAGTTCTAGGTTCTCATCCATTATTTAAACCATTATTGAACTCTATATCGAACTCGAAACTGTAATTGATTTGCATCCTGTATTGATTCCTCTGAGCGTTCTTATAGTTTATCTTTTGATTTCAGAGCAATGGATTCTGGGAACAGAGATGATATCCCTTTGGATACACCATACGACGCTGTGGTTACTTATGGAGACGGAGTGACACCAGGGGATGGAGGACAAGCATCGCAGAGTGATCAAACCGGACAGCCTAATCCAAGGTTTCGGAGAGATGACATCCCACCTCCACCACAGTTCACTCCCCAGATGCCAGTATTCCCGCCAGGACAAGCCATGGACGGGCAACAAATATTCCAGATGATGTATGCTATGATGCAAGCACAGCAACAGATTCAGCAGGAGGCCCATCGGCAGGAGGCCGAGTATCTGAGGACCAGCCTGGTATCCGCATTGGAGCAGGCTAATCCAGCGGCGAGACGAACATCGACGGGATCTATCACCGACTTCCGTCATCTCAAGCATCGCACATTTTCTGGTAAAGAAGGGCCAACGGAAGTTCATGAGTGGCTCACAAACATTCAGCATCAGCTGGAAGCCGCTGAACTTCCAAGAGAGAAGTGGATGACTGCAGTCAGAATGCAGTTAACTGATAATGCGCACCACTGGTGGTTAGCAGAAGAAAGGAGACTTGGACAGGACAGAGTCACATGGAAAGAGTTTTCCAGACTTTTCCAAGAGATGTACATCCCGGCAGTTGCACGGTCAGAGCTCAGGGACAAGTTCAACCGCCTCATCCAGGGCAGCATGACAGTGGAAGAATACAATTCTGAATTTATTCGCCTGAGTCGCTTCGCTCCAACATTGATTTCGACGGAGGAAGAGAAAGCGGAAAAGTTCTTTGACGGGTTGAAGTTCGAGCTTCAGAGATTGATTGGCTCAGTGGCACCTACAAATTATACTGATGTTCTAGCAGCAGCACGACGCATAGAGCGTGTCACTAGAAGGGAATCGAATCTGAAAAGGCCAAACACCTCCGCACCAACCAAGGCAGCACATAGAGATTCTGCAAAACGATTCCAGAGGAGTACGCCAGATAGAGCAGCACACAGGGCCATATCCCTTCCTACTTGTCATCACTGCGGCAAGGTAGGACACATTGAGAGAGAGTGCAGGCGGAAGTTGGGACTATGCCTGCTTTGCGGATCAAACCAGCATCTATCCAGAGACTACACTAACCATAGAGGAGAAGCACCCAGACTAGCTCTACCTGCACCACGACCAACTTATCCAACAGTAGGAGCACAGCAGACAGGAGTTGGTGGAGTCAGACCACCAGCCCCAGGAGAAAACCAGCAGAGACCACCACTAGCCCCACAGGCAGCCCTATTTCAGCAGGCTCAGCAGCAGCAGAGAGGTCCAGCACAGGGGCGAGGGCAGGCATTCACTTTAGCTGTTGAGGAGGAGGCTACAGCAGGTGAGGTCATCGCAGGTACTATTTTAGTAGCTTCATTACCATCTGTAGCATTATTTGATTCTGGAGCATCGCATTCATTTATAGCGGCTAGCTTTGTAGCCACCCATAGGGTAGCTACCGCACCCCTTCCGAAGATGAAGAGGATTCTTACGGGAGGTAGAATTATTCCGGTTAGTGACGTCTGTAGATCATGTTCTGTAGTCATTTGTGGCCGAGAAATGCGAGCTCAATTTTTGATATTTTCCATGCCGGATTATGATGTCGTACTTGGTATGGACTGGTTAAGTCAGTACCATGCGACTCTTGATTGCCGACTTGGGCGGGTTATATTTAGACTGCCAGGACACCCAGAATTTGAGTTCCTTCGAGGAGCAGTAGAGCAAGGAGTTCAGCCTACTCTTAGGGTATTATCTGTAGAAGGGGAGACAGGTTACCCAAGAGTCATATCAGAATTTGTGGATGTATTTCCTGATGATCTTTCAGGTTTACCGCTTGATCGGGAAATAGAATTCACAATAGACTTAACTCCAGGAGCAGAGCTAATCACTTTATCAGTTTATCGGCTAGCACCTAATGAGTTAGTGGAGTTGAAAGAACAGGTTGATAATCTTTTGGAGAAGGGTTTCATTCGGCCCAGTATTTTACCTTGGGGGGCACCCATATTATTTGTGCCGAAGAAGGATGGAACAGTACGGTTGTACATTGATTACCGGGCACTAAATGCTGTAACCATCAAGAACAGGTATCCCCTACCACGCATTGATGATCTATTCGATCAATTGAGTGGTGCAAGGGTATTCTCGAAGATTGACCTTAGATCCGGCTATCATCAGATCAAGGTGAGGAAGGAAGACATCCCGAAGACAGCTTTCAGGACGAAGTATGGGCATTATGAGTTCTTGGTGATGCCGTTTGGTTTAACCAACGCACCAGCAGTGTTTATGAGCTTAATGAACAGAGTCTTTCATCAGTTCTTGGATAAATTTGTAGTGGTGTTCATTGATGACATCCTCATATATTCCAAGAGCCCTGAAGAGCACGAGAAGCATCTCAGAATCGTGTTAGAGACCTTGAGGCAAGAGAAGTTATATGCCAAACTCAGTAAGTGTGAGTTCTGTATGGACAAAGTATCTTTCTTGGGACACATCATATCAGGAGAAGGACTTTCAGTAGATCCAGAGAAAGTTGCGGCAATAGAGACTTGGCCTACACCCATATCAGTTGCAGAGGTGAGAAGTTTTCTCGGACTTGCAGGATATTACCGAAGGTTTGTAGAGAATTTCTCGAGGATTGCAGAACCGATGACGAAGCTGACACGGAAGGACCAAGAGTTTATATAGACAGAAGACTGCCAGAAGGCTTTTGAAGAACTGAAGAGAAGATTAACAACAGCACCTATCTTGACTCTTCCTTCAGGGACAGGAGGTTTTGTTGTTTACAGTGATACATCAGGCAGTGGACTAGGATGTGTTTTGATGCAACATGGCAAAGTCATTGCTTATGCGTCGAGACAGTTGAAGGTCCACGAGAAGAACTATCCAACACATGATCTGGAGCTAGCAGCAGTTATATTCGCATTAAAGATATGGAGGCACTATCTTTATGGAGAGAGGGTAGAAATCTTTACTGATCACAAGAGTCTGAAGTATGTGTATACTCAGAAGGAGCTTAACATGAGACAGAGATGCTGGCTGGAACTGATGGTTGATTTTGACATCGATCTGCAGTATCATCCGGGAAAGGCGAATATCGTTGCAGATGCGCACAGTAGGAAGCCTACGGCTTATTTCTTGACGATGTAGCCCGAGTTATTGAGAGATCTACAGGAGCTTCAGATAGAGGTTGTTTTACCGGGGCAGAATGGCTTGATGGCTAACCTTAAGATTCAGTCATCACTTGTAGAGAAGATTAAAGAGGCATTGCCCACCGATGCTAGATTTCGAAGACTCAAAGAAAGGACAGAAGCCGGCATGCAGACAGGACTTCGCATCCACGAAGACGGGACATTGAGGTTTAGAAATCGCCTGTATGTTCCAAATAGAGAATTGAGACAGGAGTTAATGACGGAAGAACATAGCTCCATGTACTCTGTTCACCCAGGAGGAACCAAGATGTACCGAGACTTGAGACAGTATTATTGGTGGCATGGAATGAAAAGAGAGATCGTAAGATTTGTGGCCAAATGCTTAGTCTGCCAGCAAGTGAAGGCTGAGCACCAGAGGATAGCAGGATTATTGTAACCACTTTCGATTCCAGAGTGGAAGTGGAAGCACATCACTATGGACTTCGTCACGGGTTTTCCCAAGAGTCCAAGTGGGAGAGATACAGTATGGGTAATAGTGGACCGACTCACCAAGTCAGCCCATTTTATACCTTTTAGAGTGGGTCAGTCTACAGAAGCTTTAGCTGATTTATATATGAGGCAGATCGTGAGATTGCACGGCATACCAGTCAGCATTGTATCGGACAGAGATTCGCGCTTCATATCGCACTTTTGGAGGAGCATGCAAGAGAGTCTTGGTACTCGTCTGAAGTTCAGTACATCTTACCACCCGCAGACAGATGGGCAGTCGGAGCGTACTATTCAGACCTTGGAGGACATGTTGAGGGCTTGCATGTTAGACTTTGGAGGATCATGGGAGGACCACCTACATCTTGTAGAGTTTTCTTACAACAATAGCTATCAAGCGAGTATTCAGATGGCCCCGTTTGAAGCATTGTATGGGAGAAAATGTAGGTCTCCTGTGTGTTGGAGTGACGTGGGAGAACGTCAGATTCTGGGACCCGAGTTGGTGGTCAACACCGTAGAGACAGTCAAGAAGATTCAGGGATACTTGCGAGCAGCGCAAGACAGGCAGAAGCAGTGGGCAGACCTTCATCGTCAACCCTTGGAGTTCAAAGAGGGCGATCACGTCTTCTTGAGGATATCACCGACCAGAGGCACCATCCGATTCGGAGGGTGCGGCAAGTTGAGTCCAAGGTATATTGGACCATTTGACGTGCTCGAGAGAGTTGGAGAGGTGGCATATCGACTTGCGCTACCACCTTCACTGGAGGAAGTACATGACGTATTCCATGTGTCGCAGCTCAGGCGATATGTGGCAGACAGCAGTCATGTTCTCGACCATTCAGAGATCACCATTGGGCCGAGCTTGTCATACCAAGAGCAACCCGTGGGAATCCTTGATCGTCGAGAAAAGGTATTGAGGAACCAGTCTATTCCCTTGGTTCGCGTAGCATGGAGGCATGGCACGCCAGAAGAATCAACTTGGGAGCGCGAGGACGACATGCGTAAGCATTTTCCGAACCTATTCGCAGACCAAGGTATGAATTTACATTGTTAATTTATATCTTATACCATCCTTGCATTCTATGGCTTAATTTTAATTTCGAGGACAAAATTTTTTACAAGTTGGATAGAATGTAAAACTCCCTTCCTAGAAAATCGTATATACCCTTTATTTATTAATTATTAAATAAATTGTAGTAATTAGGTCCAAATAGGAGAAATAGATTTTTATAAATTTTATGTTAGGTGTTCGGGCACTTAGAGGACTTGTGGGACCATCAGAAAATTTTAGGAATTTATTCCATGTAGGTGTAACCTCCGATTTCCAATTTCCAAAATAATTAGATTTTAATTCATTTTAATATATTGAGTTTTATAAAATATTTCTCCTTGAAATTTTTAGTTGATTTTGAACGATGTTTGATTTTAGAAGGTAATTTAAAAATCTTGTATAAAAATCATTTTTTTCATAAATGTCGCTTTCTTATAAAATAAGTACATAAATAATAATATATATATTTCTAGTTTCAAATATTTATTGGCTTGAATCATAACATTATTGTTTTAACTAAATAGTTATTTAAAAGACTAGTTCATAAAGTAAAATGAATTTTTGGGATAGTAAATAAAATAAATGTCATACTTTCTAAGATTTTGCAAAATGTATTAATTAGTAGCAAATTGAAAATTTGCTAGCTTTCCTAAAAATATTTCTGAAAATATAATCTTTATTTTTTATTTTTTAAATTTCTATTTCCTATTAACTAGCCCACACCCTCATTTTTCCCACATGAGAAACCTTTTTTATATTTAATTCTGGGCCATTCATTATTGGGCCAACCCGCAACCCTTTATCCCACACCCTTCTCCCTATTTAAGTTCTCATTCTCACATTTCCCAAGAAACCCTAATCTCCAAATTTCTAGATAGCCTCCACAAATTCCCACAAGCCAAATCCATCACCATTTTGTGTGCTCGTGTCCGTGTGTCCAGCATCCGTGTCAGCCGTGATGGCCTCGGGTCCGACCCCGGGTGTCCCACCGTATCCATTTCATTTCCTGTGTCCGGTTACAATATTATAAACAGATTTTTTGTGTCCGACACACCGGACACATCCACCTCCCCCACTGTACAACAGCATCCCCGTGTCCGGCAGACCCGGACACGTCCACAGTACAGCACCCCGTCGTGTCCAGCCCCGGACACGACCCCGACGCTCAGATCAGACCCTAAACCTAGCCGTGGCCGCTGAAGCCGGTAGCCTCCGCCGGACGCCGCCCAGATTCGCTGAATCAAGCCGCCGAAGCCGCCTCCGCCGAGAAGAACCACCGTGGCCGCGTCGAGCCGTGGCCGCTGAAGCCGGTAGCCGCCGCCGAACGCCGCCCAGATCCGCCGAGACGAGCACCGACCGCCTCGAACAGAGGAACCGCCGAGCCCGCCTCCTCGACCAGACGCCGCCGTCGTCGAGATCCCGCCGCCGACGTCTCCTCGAAGCCGCTGCCCTCGAGCGCCGAGCCCGCCCCCTCGAGCGCCGAGCCCGCTGCCCTCGAGCGCCGAGCCCGCTGCCCTCGAGCTCCACGCCGCTGCTCTCGAGCTCCACGCCGTCCACCGTGCTGATTCCCGACGAGCCCCGCGCCGACGCCGGAGTAACTCCGGTGAGACCCTTCTCCCTCTTCCCTCTTTCTTTGCTTCGGTTATGTAGTGTAGATAGTTAGGGATTTATATTTGGTTGAATTATATGTAAAGGTGAGTTAATAATTAGTTAATTATGATTAGTTTATTAATTGCATTAATTAGTTAGTAATTAATTATAATTAGTTTAATTAACTCAAGATTTGTTTCATTAATTCATTAATTAGTTAATTAATTTATATAATTAGTTTATTTTTTTATAATTAGTTATTTATATAATTAGTTTACTTTATATAATTAGTTAATTGAAATTATAATTAGTCTAGTAAATTAATGTAATTAGTATAGAAATTTCATGTAATTAGGGTAGTTAATTATTCTTAATTAGTTATAATTAATCAATTAGTTTAATTATATTAGTTATAATTATTCAGTAATTAAGTTTTAATAATTTATTAATCAGTAATTAATTATTGATTAGTTAGTAACTATTAATTAATTAGTTAGTATTTTCATATAATTAGTTTAGTGATTTTATGTAATTAGTTCATTTTTACGTATTAAATTAAAAGGTTTTTGATTATGTTAAATATAATAAATCTTGGGTTTTATATTATTATTAAAAATATAGTTTCAATAATAAAATGAGTTCAAAAATTAGTTTATTGGATCGGTGACCGATTTTACCATAAATGAAAAATATTGGCTTTTACATAAATCCTAGTTTTTATAAATAAACTTTTATTTGAAATTATTGTTCAAAATAAGTTCGAAATGATTTATATACGTAAATACGTATTTCTAGTATATGTAATCAATTTAGTATTTATATATATATATATTTTAAAAGGTATTTTAGCATATGTATGAGTATACATATATAATGTTCAACTAGTATAAATCAAATATGTATTTAAAAGATATATATATATATTGTAAATACATTTAAATTGGTGCATGTATAAATATAGTAAGTATTAATAAGTGTAATGTGTATTATATACGTATCCCTACTAGATGACCCTAGTTGACTAGTGCCCTGCCTGACATGGCCCTGAGACCAGTATTTTTGACTGTGTTAATGTAGCATCTGATGCAAATATGGTTTGCTTGTGTTATGTTTATAGGACTGTTGGTTTACCCAGGGGATACTCTGGAACAGGACATTGGTTTTACCAGCTAAGGACCCAAGGCAAGTACATTCTCTGATTAGTTTCTAATTTATGATATCACCTATGTTCACTGTATCTAGTGTAAATATCCATGTTCTTGACACATTGGTTACACGGATTGGTATACACGGATCTCGTCATGAGATGTTATTCCTTATTCATGGTGTAGCTTGTACAAGACTTGTTTTCCTTGTTATCTTGTGCATGTACAGACACTGATTCCCGGAGAGATTTGCTACCTTCCTAGGGAATCCCGTGCCGTAGCGTACCATGATTGGATCTACTATACCAGTCGGGGGTTTGGGGAGTATTTTAGTGTAGATATGTGATCATACCCAACTATCCATGCATCATAGCTCACCCCACATCTCACGTCGGGTGCGGCCTGACCATCTCCATGCCTCATAGCTGTTACGTGTGATTAGCCTGACCTCTCCATGCATCATAGCTAACCTACGGTTAGCCTGACCTTCCATGAATCATAGCTAATCACATGTAACCAGCCTGATCAAGTTCCCAAGCCGATCACATGTTAAAGCTAGTACTCACACACTTAGTCATAGGTTTCTTGCTCTTGGACATATTGTTTCTTTTCCTGCAGTTACTTACAGTATTTTCAGTATTTCTTTCATTGTACATTTCTCGTACCTATACATGCATCTGGTATGTTTCCATCTAGAACTGCTACATAGTTTATGTCATTTATATAGAACTGCTATTTAGAGATGTACTTTGCTCCTTCCTGACTGGAAAAATATTTTTCCAGACTGTGACATTAGTAGACTGGTTTCTGACACTTGGGGATTGGAAGTTAAGGATTGCAGGTATGTTATGTTATCATTAGACTTGTGCTGTATTCTTTTATTTCTTCATTTCCTATCGTGCTGTAGTTGTGATTGAGTATTTCTAGATTTATTTTAGTGTTATCCGTGTCTCCTTATGGAGTTGGATACTAGTGTGAGATTACCTAGATAGCACTTGACCTAGACAGCGTTCTACCGCCGATGCTGCGGCGTAGACTGGATGTACCCACGCTCTCGTGCCCTTATACCGGGTGCGGGTCGTGACAGTAGGAGACCCTTGAGCAGTTGCTAGCCTAACGATATGCAATACCCTATTATATAAATTTTCTTATGTGTGAATATATATATATATATATATATATATATATATATACAAATATATATGTATATATATATATTTAAAGAAAGAAAGGAAAAGAAAAGATTTTAAATAAGTATAAGAATAATAATAATACTAATAATATTGATAATATGCTTAGTATACTTAAAGCTCTCAGGAGCTTTGCATTCCTTAGCAAAACTTTGCTAATTCCCTAGCAATTTGCCTCAGCCAACTTGCTAGCCTTCAGCCATAGCATGACCCGCCCACTTCATTTAGCAATTTTCTGCAAAACCCGTTTTTAACCAGCGGCATACCCAGACCCGCCCCACTTCACGCGGCCTTGCCCGCGGATCCGCTCTTTCCACCCCCTATCTCTCCTAATATATATAGTATATATATATATATAATAGCTCTCTAAAACCCTAACCTAGAAACTCCAGACTTCCTCTTCCCATCTAGAGCCGTCACCGCAGTCAGAGAAGCCCCGCCAAGCCATCCAACCATCCCGTCGACGCCGACATCGCGAACTGTAATTTTCCACTCGAGGCACCTTCGCTCCGGCGTATTTTTCCGTCGACTCGCTCGACCAAACGCCGTTCCATTTTCATAGGTATGATCTTCCCTTAACCCTCTCCAATACTTGTTTTATAGTCAACCTCGGATAACGTGTGCCCCTAGGTGAAAATAGCGCCCAAGTCAGCGCGAGCAGACAGAATTCTGCAATCGCAGAATTCCAGAACGACCACCCATATTGCCGAGTTCGTATCTCCCACCACAGAGATCCGAATTCGGTGATTCTTTTTGATACCTGTAGATTACATGACCTAGTTTATTTTCTGTATAATAACTTTGGGCTATTAGTTGCTGTGGACAAAATGGTATTCGTCACAAAACTGCGCGTACCCACTTTTTTCCGGTTTCTAAAAGTTGGAGATCGGAGCGCGCCCCGCCAAACGGGACCGCCCCGCCGTGTGCCAAGTGCACCAAATGGTGCACGCAGCATAATCGGACACGTGAAAATTTGTGGGGACTGATTTGGACGCGTGTGCGCGCCGAAATCAGGCCGTATCCGCGAACACATTCCGTGTCGCCACTTTTGTAGGACTCACGCATATTTTGTGCACGCTTGTCAGATTGTGACGAAACTTACGCCACTGGACTCATGGTAACAAGCTGGTCCGGTGACCCAATTTTTACGCATTTCTGAGATGGTTGACCAGATCGCCAATTGGCGGGCCCCACAATTGACTTTTTGGACCAAATTATGTTCGGCTCATCGGAATCCAAATTTGGATATACCGTTGGGATTGTATTGACATTTAGAGTTGTTTGACCCATAGTTTGTCCCATTTAGAGACTGTTACCCTAGGCACGCTTTTCGGTGCAAGGTGGGCCCACCTTTGGAACCCGCTTTGGCCCGGAATTGACCTTTTTGCCCTTGTGTCCAAATTGGACGTAAGGACAGGCACTTCCAGCTATTTGACATCTTCTGAGACTGTTGGTGATATTTATTACAGCTTTCGGAGTATTACCTACCGGATCCACCGATACCAGGACGACATTTGATATTCAAACATCAGGCAAGTGTACCTTGCCAAACTCTACAGTATTGTTATATATTTCCCTTGCTTTATTATAGTGATGTGCATGCTCAAGCTAGGAACGTGTGACGTACTTAGCATCCGATTATCAGTCGGGTGCCGACATTGTACGCAGTGTTGGGTACGGTCATCTAGAGATGGACATTCGTGACACCTTATTTTCGTACTTGTCTTATCAAGTACCATATGACCCAGGACACTTGACACTATTCATGAGATAGGATTTTCCCGAGATATTCGTGGTGATTCTGTATAGGATACAGGACATGGACATTATACTCTTAGATACTTTATGACTTGTTGCATTAGCTATGATCGCGCTTGACATGGGCATGAGACGTTATGGTCATGATATGCGTGGTTATATTGGGTGGGGAGAGACACACAGGCTACAGGCTGTATCATATATCTATCTACTACTATTGTGAGGCCTCAGTCTCTCGTAGCAGAGCTAGGCACATTACGTGTTTATTACCGCTACCGGCTCCCCGACACAGAGCTTGTAGTGGCTTCAGCCTGAGTTTGAGTGCTGCTCTCATCTTGCATTTTCATATAGATGGTTACTTACTTGCCCTATTTATTCATTATTTGCTGCACTATATTTATTTTGGCATGAGCTTTCTTGTACCTTGCTATGTCCCCTGAGGACCTGGATCCGGATATTTGTCCCCAGATTTTACAGACGAGGCTTATCCCGAGGTTTACGGGACCGGAGCAGGAGCTGATCCAGGAGCTGTACCACCATCCGAGGACGAGGTCTTAGCTGAAGATTTCTCTTGAGCAACCATGTTCATGCTCAATTTTTATTATTTATTTCAGTCATTTACTTTCTGGTCTGTTGAACCATTGTACTAGATATTTATCGGGTTGTTCCCCGAAGTACTCTGTGAGACTTGCTGATGATTTACATTCCTTATTTATTCTGTGGATCATATTTTATATCTTGTGTAGATGAGATTAGTTATGCCATGATTGTCGTAGACTTGTTTTACAGCTTAAGTATGCCCTGATGGATCCATTATATTGAGTTGGTCCATCGGTGCGTACTGCTGGCCATTGCCACGTGTCTAGTCCCACGGTATTTTGGGACTGGGGCGTGACAACCAGTCCTGGAGGCGCCGTCGAAGAACCGTTGCCATGCGTCACTTTCCATTGCGGAATTACATTCTGTAACTTCATCAGGGATGTCCTCGTATAGTTTGGAGGTCTCCGGGATCGGATGAGCAGCTAGGAAGTCGGCCAGTGCTTGGCCTTTGATGGACTTCTGTGGGACGTATACCATGTTATATGGTGTTAACAGCATCGCCCAAGTCACTAGTCGGGAATTAAGAGCACTTGGCTTGCTCATCAATACTCGAAGAGGGTTGATCCTGGAGATGATATGAATAGTCTGGCCGGTGACATAGTACCGCGTCTTCTGGATAGCGAACATCAGAGGCCGACGGTATACTACAGTATACCGATGAGCTCGTCTTTGTCTTCGTCTGAACGGGTTGCAGCAAATACCTCGTCTTCGTCTGATGGCGAAGAAGTTGCGACCATATGGCATGGTTTGCATTTGGAGCTCTTTCTAGACGTATCCTTAGTAGCTTTAGTCTCCTCCTCGAGCTCTGACACCAAATTCGGATGAACCCACATAATCTCGCCCTGCTGGGTGGTTAGGGGTACCAGGTCATGATTTTGACCCCTAGCTGGAGGGAGATTGCCGATGTTCATCGTGGTCCAGGAAATGGGTGTGACACCGTCCGAGACTTCTTGGGAAGGCAGATTGCCAAACCACAGAGAAATCATGTTGGCCGTGACCGTCTTCTCGGTGTTGTGCAGAGTGATGGCTTTAGCATCGATTAACCCTTGGATCTTCCTTTTCAGTATGTAACACGCCTTTGTCGGGTGGTGCACGTATCTGTAGAAGATGCAGTATTTGGGGTCGTTAGTACTGCCGACTTCTTGGGGCCGTCTCAGCTCCGGAAGGCTGATATTGCCACTTTTGACTAGACACTCGAATATACTTGGGATATCGTCGTCGTCGAAAGAGTAGACTTCGACGGGCCTGGAGGTCCTGGGTCTCGCTTGTGCGGTTGTCGCAGTCTTTTGCCTGGGCGTATTGATTGCCAGAGCTTCTTTTCCTTTGGAGCTGCGAGGATGGTCGCTGTTGGGAGATGACCTTTTGCCTTTGTCAGAGGCGGAGATCATGATGCCATTGTCGCGCACCTTACGACTGTTGTCTTCGGCGGCTACTGCCGAGATGATGAACGAGGGCCAATCATGGAACTGATATGGTCCTGTAAACACCGAGACTACGGGAAGGAGGTTCTTCCTGCAAATGTCTACTAACGCAGAGTCTGGAACTCCTGGAGGCATCTGTAAGGTGGCCTGACGAAAATGTTTGACGAAGGTGCGAACGTCCTCCTTTTCCCTCTGCTTGACTTCGATGAGAGAGGACATAGACATGTCCATTCCTCCCTCGTAGAATCGCGTGAAGAATAAAGCTTTGAAGTCCTCGAAGGAAGTAATGCAGTTGTCCGCCAAGCTACGGTACCACTGATAGGCTACTCCTGAGAGGCAGCCTTTGAACACCCGAGTGAGGAGGACGTCGTTCCCTTGTAGCAACACCGTCATCATACTGAAATAGTTCATGTACTGACTTGGTGACATTTTTCCCTCGAACAGAGCCATAGTCTGAGGTTTGTACCTCGGAAAGAAAGGGACCTCTTCCCAGATAGCTGGGTAAGGCTGGTTGATTCCCAGTTTCTTGAGCTGATCTTTGTGCTTCAAGGCGTCAAACTGGGCTTTCAACTCCCGTACTGCCTGTATCGGATTTTTAGTTGGAAGCGGGACTACGGTGTAGTGCGAAGTTGGTTGTATCATGACTCCAACGGAAGGTAATATATTCTCCGAGTGAGGAAGCGGAGGAACTGCTGACTCTTGATCCAGAGCAGGCTCTTGGCTCGGGTTGGATGGTGGTAAGTCCACCCCCACACCTATCTGGGTTGGCGGGATCGATGCTTGAGCCATGGCAGTTGCGTGCTGAGTTAGCATCATCTGGTGCATGTTCTCCATTATGGATTGTATTTGTTTCAGTGATGTCTCCAGTATAGTGATGCATTGTTTCGCGTTTTCTGACGGCGAAGCTTCCTCGCGTTCATCTTCAACGGCATAAACTCCCATTTCCCTGGGCATCATTGAAGGATTAGTATAGGTTGCTGCAGAAGTCGACTCTATACTCTCAGCATCTGATCCGGGAGACTGGCGACCCCAGCGTCGGAATCAGACGAGTACGAAGCTGGTTGCTGTGACCTTGTACGGGTGTTTTGGAACACCCCAGCTTCAGTGTTCCTGAGGAGGTCTTCGAATCTCCTTCGGCTCGGAGGCCTAGAGGGATGACGTCTTGAGCTCGACCCTCCTCTAGGTATGTGTGAAGCCATATTCACGGATGCATGCACGGGCTCTTCTTCCTGGAAAGACAGAGAGTAGCTCAACCGGTCAAAAACTGACCGTTTTGCTTTAGAACAGCAGCAGTCAATCACAATCTTATGACTATTACAACATTGCTCGCCAGGGGGCGTAATAGACATGTTGGAAGGTCCCCTTTCCTTACGCTTCTGGATTAGATATTTGCGCAAGTCAGGAGGAGTAGAAGAAGAAGACGACGACTTGTTCCTTCTGTTCCCATCAGTGGGCATGCAGAGGTTGGGCACCATGGTTTTCCCTGTGCCACCTGTGTACAACAGGTTGGCCATCTGGGTGGCGGATAATCCCTGGGAAGGGTGTCTTTCCGCAACCTGAGCTTGCTTTACGCTGTGGGACTTCGCTTGGCGTAATTTGGAGATTTGCTCAGACTGGCGTAAAGCTGCAGAGGTCCTCAGTCGGCCATCGGCCTCCCGCATAATCCGGAGGGTAGGCAGATTGCTCCCTCGCTGGCGTAAAGGCCGAGAAGTTGAGTACTCTGCCGCTTGCTTTCCCTTGCGGAAATCACAGCGCTCATCTGGTTCCCCATAGAGGTCAGATGTTGTTTTGTGCACGGAGCGTGATTTGTACTTCCGATTTGGCGCTGAGGTATCATCAGAAGTTTTGTCTGTACCACGCGTAGCGGGAGACTGGTTTCTACGCGTAGAGCGCAGTGGATACTTCTGGGTTAGCGCTGAGGCTTTGCCCGAAGTTTTTTCTATACCGCGCGTAGTGGGAGACTGGTTTCTATGCGTAGAGCACAGTGGATACTTCTGGGTTAACACTGAGGCTTTGCCCGAAGTTTCGTCTGTACCGCGCATAGCGGGAGACTAAATTTTACGTGCGGGGCACGGAGGGAGCAATGCTACAACCTCATTGGTCGGAGAGATCGGAGAGTCCACAGGAATGGTAGAGGAGGTCTTTGGGCATCCAGACCTTGTGCAGCTTCCTGTTGTCTTGGACGAAGAGAGGGTGAGAGCTACCCACGGTTCGAAGCATGTCTTCGTAGGCAGACTGGTCGAATTGGACGACCAGTATCTTCTTCACGGTTCCTACAGATACCGTATCGTGTTGAGCAATTACTTCCTCATCAGAAGAGAAAGATGTCCCCAGTAGAGTCGCTATCTTGTTTGTGGTGGAAAACGAAAGAATAAAAATGTATTCAAGATGGGGTTTACACGAAACCCGCCTTCTTTGGTTTACAAACAAACTTGTACAATTTGATCCTATACGAGGATATGGGAGTACAATTTATTTAATCTGGGTAAATATTGCTATAGGTGTCTGATCTGCAGTCGATCACTTTAGCCCTTGGACCACACGATGATGAAGAAGTGCCGTAGAAGACAGGAAGCAGCTTCGAAGGTTGCAGAAGAGGGTGGATGCATGATGCCAAATTTGTCGATCCCTACTCTTTGCCTGAGCTTCGGATTCTTCTCTCCCTCTCTCTCTCTCTCTTGACCTCTGGTTCGATCCTTCTTGGAAGTTCGACCTTGGATCTGGTATTGGTTTTCTTGACCGATTTTCGATCTTCCAATTTGTCGACCCTCAATTTCTTCAACCTCCAATTTCTTCGACCCCCAATTTCTTCGACCTCTTTCCTCTGTTGATAGAGGTCTCTATTTATAGAGTTTTGGTGACAGTGACCACTCCATCGGTGTAGAAACCGAGGAGTGGAAAGTACAGCACCCTTTTACACAACGGTTTAAAATAACCAATGCCTGCGTATAGATGATCCTTTGAATGAGCGTGTGACGCGGGTCCAACTAAGGGACAAAACGCGTATAATCGCTATAAAGATCACGGTGTAGAAGCCACGTAGGTAGGTATCCCTTGTGTAGAAGAGGTGGGCATATAAGCCAATATCTGTCACCATGGCGTAGAAGCCAAGCAGGCATAGAAGCCGAAATAGGCGTAGAAGCCGAGCGTTCATAGAGGCCGAGTGGGCGTAGAAGCCGAGTGGGCATTGAAGCCGAATGGGCGTAGAAGCCGAGTGAGCACAGGAGCTGAATGGGCGTAGAAGCCACTGCGTACCGTGCCAGAGTACGGATGTGGACGTCTTAGCCAGAATTACGGCTTTTGAAGATATAATCAAATCTCTTGCATTAAATGCAGAGATTTGCCACCATCCTGTGCATTAAATACAGAGGCGTGTTTTTGAAGGTCTGCAGCCCTTCTGTGCATCAGTCGCAGAGACGTGCCTCGAGAAACTGTCACCGCTCTGTGCATTAGACGTAGAGACGTGCCTTGAGCAACTGTCATCGCTCTGTGCATTGGTCGTAGAGACGTGCCTCGAGCCCCGTACGGAGTGCAGCTTTTGATGTGGCAGGCGGTTTGTCTACTGCAGAGCGTAAACAGCTCATGTCTACCTGTGTAAAATAAGGCAGCATATCCCTTCGCGTACGTAAAAATAGTTTACGCAAAGGAGATGGCGGTAAATGACAGCCTGGGTCGCAGTGCTGTGCCATCTTATAGCCATCGTCTGGGTAGTCGAGCAGTACCCCTTTGTCAGAAGTCCAGACGTCAGGTTCATTACAGGATCTGACAAGTTCATTGCAGGATCTGACAGGTTCACTTCGGAGAATACGAAGCGTCTCTCGTACACCTCAATGCTGCGTTGAAAGAGGATGGGTTTTACGCCATGGAGGCGATGAAGCACCCTGTTTACGCTGAAGCAGCTTGGACGTACTGCCTTACGCGGATGGTCCTTTGAGCTTTATATTTCACGCTGTGTTTAGCGAAAAAAGCTCTGTTGCACGCTTGATGGCTCTGAAGGCCCCTGTTTATGCTGCTCTGCATCAATATGTTGCGTATAGCCATCCGGCGTATTTTTCATGCTTCTACAAACTTTATGCTGCATTAAAAGCAGACATATTTTATGCCGAAGTGGCGATGTAGTAACCTTTTTACGTCAAAGCAGTCTGGAAGTACTGCCTTACGCGGGTTATTTTGGAGCTCTATTTTATACTGAATAACGTTGGAGCTCTGCTGTACGTCAATGGCTCTGAAGTCATATTTTATGCCATACAGTGCTGGAGCTCTATTTTACGCTGGATAGCGTTGAAGCTCGGTTTTACGTGGGCTTCATGCAAGTTGGGGGTTTTTATGCATATAATTCCCCAGCGTATTTTTTATGCTTCTACAAGACCCCCTTCAAAGTTTTCAAATTCCTCGTAATTTGAAATACTTTGAATGAAGCATGAAACGGTCAAATTTGACTCGTTCCGCGAGGCTGATTTCTCGACGATATTTAAGAAGTTACTGGGATTTGGATATGTTCTCTTATGCCTATATAAAGGCTAGCGAATGAACCTGTTTTTCCATAATCTCTTCATCACACAGATGGCCACTGAGATTCATTGGGCTGATCTGAGAAAGATGAAGATTATGCTCTTCCAGCATGTAAGGAGCCGTAAAAGGAGGCATCTTCGAGCGAATATCCTCTGCAAAGATGGATCATGGAAGCATATCATAGCTTCCTTTGCTCGGGATAATCAGCAATTTTATATGGCAATTCGTCCAGGAGAGAGGAAGGGTCTCATTCGACCACACAGCTTGCTAGCTGTATTTTCTCCTATCATGAAGCTGGATGTAGGTAGGCAGCTTGGCCCTGTCTTCCAGTATTATATTGGGTCACAATTCTAGGGCGTGGCTGCCATGGCGTATGGAGGGGGGTTTGAATAATTCAAACAAGTCCAGTTTTGTATCCTCCCGCCATTTACCATTTTTTTGTTCATCGGCCGAAGAAGCCAATGAAGTGTCATAGAAGAAGAAAAAGATCTGCATCAATATGAGAACCTGGCGCAATAGATTCCCATCGAGATCTTGAATATTAATGAAAATCCTTTGTAAAACGGATTTCCATCATATGTAATCATGATCTTGAATATTAATGAAAAATCCTTTTGTTAAAAATGGATTTCCATCATATGTAATCATGATTAATAGACTTGTCTTCTTTTACGCATTGCTGATTTGCCATATTTGCTGTAAGGAAGTCTGATAATGTGCAGCTTCAACGCGTTTGAGAAATTTTACGCTGACTCTGATAAACGCTTATCCGGTCACGTCCCGTCTTTTACGCGTAACAGAAGATGCATAAAAAGCTCTTTAGCATTTAAGTTATCTTGAAGATCCAACTATCATGCTATTTTTTTTTTTGGACGAGGAGTCGCATAGAATTTTGATCTGTCACTTCTTTGATACGAAGAATTTCTGTTCAGAATATCATCTTTAAGAATGGATTCCCAAAAATTCCTCGAAACAGGGCCAGAAATGTCTGCCGAACATGCCATACTTGAACCTAGATGTAAAGGATTCTGTCTAGACTTCGAATGAACTTCCAATGGCCTAAGAAGAAGAGTCATCTTCAATGCTGACATCTGTGTGTTTCAGACACTTGAAATATTTTGTAGCCAAAAGGAGTATTTTCTGCGTAAACCCTTATAATTGACCTTCTCGAGTATAAGACCCAAATTGTCAAGATATACGCATACTCTGTCCTGCGTGTCTTTTAGGATATGCGAAAAGTCATAGATTCGTAGCATCTGTTAGCTTCTAAGCGTAAAATCACAGATCTATAGCTTCTGTGCGGAAAAAAAACTCGTAGATTTGTAGCCTCTGAGCGTAAAAGCTTCTGAGCGTAAAACCATAGATTTGTAGCCTCTGAGCGTAAAACCGTAGATTTGTAGCCTCTGAGCGTAAAAGTTTTTGAGCGTAAAACCATAGATTTGCTACGCAGTATGACTGTTCGTCTTTTTTTTTCCAGATGATTGGCTGACGTGGTCTCAAATCATAACCGAATATTAAAAGTCGGATTTGGTTAGGGATTTGAAGAGTTTATCTGAACTCTATAAATAGCCTAAGGTCTTGAGAGAGAAAAACCCTTCATCAGTCTTTGCAAAACCCTTCGTCTCTTTGAGAACTCTTCGTCTTCGTCTCTTTTCTGAGTTTCGCCATGGCACCGAAACAGACCTCCACTGCTAAGGGAAAAAAAGTCGCTTCCTCATCTCGCTCCTCTGCTCAAGCACGAGCAACCCTTATTAGGCTGAGCGAGCCCCGATCTGAACGGAGTGCTCTACCGTCGAGCTGTGCTCCGGGCATCACAGGTAAAGACTTTGAGAGAAAATAAAACCCTTCGCACACGTTGTACATGTATGCACAAGGTCATCTTCTGTGCTAAGAGCCTCTTCGAGGAAGATGATGCATAGAGATATTTTATCATTACGCCCATATTCCTAATGTGTCAGCGTAAAAACTCCATATTTTTGCAGTCTGGCGTAAAAACTCAGACTGTCAAATTTTTGGTGTATACTGCAAACTTTGAGTTTTACGCGCTGGATTTAAATTCCAGCGTAAAAACTCAAATTTTGGCAGTCTGGCGTAAAAACTCAAATTTTGGCAGTCTGGCGTAAAAGCACAGATTGTCAAATTTTGGCGTATACTGCAAGAGTGTAGCTTCTAGCGTAAAACTGACTTGTTTTCTTGCTTTTTGCAGTGGACCTGCAGATCCCTCCTTTGGCTGAAGTGATGGGCTCTGCTGCTGGGATGCTGAATTCTAATTATTTGGAGGACTTGTCCCATGTGAAGTTCCCCATCTCTGGAATCGAGTATCCTCAAGAAAGGGGAACTCTGATTTCATCCCAAGAAGAACGAATGCTGCTGAGTATGATCAGTAGGGAGCCCCTGTCATACATAGATGGGACTGAATATATGAAACTAGATTTCTTATTTGGGGATATTATCGATAAACAATCCCAGACTAAGCCCAAGAAGGAAAATTGGATATTTTTTGCTAAGGGCACGGTCATGTATCTGCCAAGGATGCCCTAAGATTACCCTATCTCGGCATTCTTCTATGCCACGCATCCCAGGAAGATAGTATGGACTCTGACACCAGATCTTCATGGGCGGCCAGGGAAGATCTCATACAAGAAAGGATTGAACCGAGGAGTCTTTGTGAGCAGTCCTTCAGGCCCTGTTATGCCTTTCAGAGGATTACTGCGGGGCAGTATCCCGAGTGAAGACACTTCGCTGATCCAGCCGCTTCAAATAGCGACTTTCTATAATGATTTTATGGGGCAGGGAGGAGTGTACCCCAAGGTTAACCCTCGCACTAGTGGGTGGCTAAGCCCCGAGAATCTTCATTGGGCCAGTTTAACTGCTTGGGCCCTGAAGCACTTTCAAACCAAGCTGGAAAGTATTGGCTTGTTTGCGGCTGTGAGTGCCACTAGTGTTGGGCTGCCTCTCAACCCCAATTTGTTCTTAGCTTTGATGGAGCGGTATAACTCATTCACTGGGACTTTTGCCACTCCGCTAGGGGAGTTGGGCCTAGCCCTTCATGAGATGGCAGAGATTTCAAAGTTGCCAATGGGAGAGACTCCTTATGAAGAGTACGTTTCCACAAACAGGGAGCTGAGGGATACAAACCCTCGGGCAGTGGCAGTGTAGTAGGAGCTGATGAGTCACTATCTTGCCTGCACCACCTTCTACCAAGAGCCCTATGATTTGGCCCATATCAACAAATGGGTATCCTACCTCTTCTTCCATCAGGCCAGAAATGCTAAGCCGGACAAGGTTGTAGATAACAGAGATAAGCCTTTGAACCTCCTCAGCATGCTCAGTGCCAATACGGTCGATGATCTTATTGAAGACACAGGGGCTTCAGATTATGTTCTTGATGAGGATATAGGGGATTATCCTGCAAGCACTAAAGCCTTTAGTTATATGAGGCATTGTCGCAAGCCTCTCTCAAGGGAAGATCAACTGGCTGGCTTCCTCTCTGTCTGGATACGCCGATGGGTAGTACCTGGCATCGCGTCTGCAGATTGCATTCATCGCAACACCATATGGCCCACAGTACATTTGGTGTTTGGAGCAAAACTGGGCCTGCTCCCTGCTATGGTATGCCGGATACAAGATGGCCTGAGGGCCATTACTGATGGGCTGCTTGCAGATGATACACAGCGTGAAGGATATCCCAGAGTGGAATTACCATTCCTATATCTGATGGGATGGTTAATCCTTCACAATGCCAGAGTGATGTCTCCCGGATCTGCCAGCGGTTCGGGAAATAACTTCTTGTTGAATTACAAGAATTCACTTTGGAATGTGACTAGCGTCATCAATTGTCGACGAGCATTAAATTTTTTCCATGGTTGGAAGCTCTTTTGTACCATCCCCCCGTACATATCAATCAACAGGGGACTAAACTTCATGATGCGGGCCATGGGAGGACTATTCTTTCTCTTGAAACCTTTTACTGGTTGGTCTGTATTAGACCTTCCCACCTGCTGTACAAAAGTGAGGACTACTGCTACTTGGAGCCTTATCTGCCTAGCCGGTTCGCCAGGCAATTCGGGTACGACCAGTTGCACGTGGGAAATCCTATCACCAGCTTCAAGTGCAAAGGTGGTCTTATCGACGAAGCCAGAGGATGGCGGTACTTCATCATGGGTTGTACCGGAGCACTCTTTGCTGTGTCCACGACTTTTCTCTCCATGGAATTACGTATTCTTCACTCGTACGCACAATTTTATGCGTCCATCAATACCTTCTATCGTGATTTTGATGTGTATGGAAGTTTCAGGATGCCCTCCCGTAAGTCCACTGGGAGAGAGGAGTTACCGTCTGTTTCCTCGGATGAAGGTGATGAAGCCACCGGTGCAGACGATTTTTTATTGATAATACCGAGAGGCGTAATAGCTCCGCCAGCAGAACCTCTCGTTATCTCTAATAAGCGAAAGGCTTCCACTCTGAAAGAGCCTTCCCCCCGCAAGAAGAAGCAGACTGTTAGGGGTCCCGAAAGGACTTCCACCACGGGGGCCTCTAGGAGTGAGCCTGTTGTTTTCCCTGTTGGGGATGATTCTTTGATCGAAGGTCTTTCGCCTTTTAGAGAGGGAACCTTCATAGTTCTGGCTGACAGTACTGGAGATTCTTTGCTCGTGGTTGCTGCCATTACCACCGTTACTGGTAGTGCTTCGAGATCGCCTTCGAGACTGAGCATAATAAGAATCAATATACCCTTATCCAGACAAATAATGGGAATAACCCCTCCTTCGTCTATTAGTATTTGCAGCGAGATTTCGCCCGATGAACCTCGAGTGGATCTGGGTGACGACTGGGATGATTACCCTCAGACATCAGTTGGTGCACCCTTTTCTCCAGGTATGACAGCTTGTTTAGCATCATTAAGAAATGATTTAGCTATACAAGCTGCGGACGCAACATACATACCATCGGCCATGGGTAAATATTGCCTTCATACTTTTTTCAGGAAAATTATCATCAAATCGATATTAACCTTCTCTTGTCTTATTTTTAGGCGAAGACATCTCGGGGGAGGGCGGAGTTGACACAATTTCTGACTTTGTTGCGGATCCAACTAATGAAACGGCAGTGTCTGACGTCGAAGAAGCATGCTTTAAAGCTGCTGATCTTTCATCCGCAACATTCTTGGGTGTTACCCCACTGGTAGCAGTTCAAATAACATCAGGGGAGGATGAGCCCATTATCTCGGTTGTGCCTCCTTTATTGAGTATGCCATCTACTTCAACCGTTGTTGGTGCCTCTTCTTTTGTCGTACCATCGGTTGAAGCGACGACTGTGGCAACATCCTCTGTCGATGTTCCAGAAAGGAGATTTACCAATATCGTGGCCACTCCCAGTGTACATTCGATATTTGCCACGCTAGTTGAACAATACACTAGCATATTCTACGTCACTTTGAAAGAATTGATATCTATGGTGTTGGAGAAGAATCTAAGTTTTGATGCCCTGAAGACATCCTCCAAGCTGACCATAGCGCCGATTTAAAATTTTAATGACGTAAAAATAGCTGATGTGCTAGAGCAAATAGTTAATGGTTTAGAACAACCCATTAACGAATATTTGCAACTATCCCGAGGCAGCATCGACGATCTGGTTTAGGCTGAGTATGACTCCCTAACTGTGGAACTTGCTCAGCAGATATAATCTCTAAACAAATCCATCCAGGAATAGCAGCAAGAGATGGATAATGAGCAAGCCGTCTTGGTTGAGGTTATTTCTCAGCTAGCTAAGTGCCAGGCCGAATATGAGGGAAATGAAGCGAAGGTTCGAGAATTGGAAGCTGAACTCGCTCAGGCAAGGGAGAGGCTTCTTAAGACGTCGGTAGTTCGTGATGTATTTGAAGGCCAAATGAAGATAGCTCAACAGAACTTGACACATGCGGGTGTCATCCACGCCAGATTTGTTAATTCCCTGTCCGAACTATCTTTCTTGAACAATGACGAAGCAAGGCTGGAGCGGGCTCGCACTAACATTTTGAACTCCAAGAATGAGAGAATGGCTGCTTTGGTGCAACAAATCCGCGATCTAACGGCTCCTCCCCAATGATGTACTTTTCTGCTTCTTTTGTAATTTGCTATCCCCAGAGATAATAAAGATACTCCTTCTGACTTTATGGACCCATCATTTTAGAATGCAAATGATATGCTAGGATGATAGTAATATTAGAGGTAATGTGGACGTGATATACTTTCGGTAAGTTTCAGCTGGATATATCTATTCAGAGGTTATATGGACATGATAGAATATGATCCAACTAAATTTGTGTAGAAAACACTATCAGAGGTAATATGGACATGATAGGTTTTGTAGTTTCAAATTAGTTAAACATATCTATTCAGAGGTCACAAGAACATGATAGAATATGATCCAACCAGTCTTTGTACGTAGTATCATCAGAATGAGGTCTTCATTATACTCCGTTTTAAGCTAGGGAGATTAAGGGTAGTACCTCTTTAGGAATTTGTCGTTGATAGGAGCCATTATTAAATCTCCATTAGGATTGGCTAATCTGTAAGCGCTATTTGAAAATGTCATTTCAATCACATAAGGGCCCTCCCATTTGGGCTGGAATTTGCCCTTACTTTTGTGCATAATGATCATTGGCCTTTTCATAGCTAAAACTAGCTCACCAACTTTGAACACTCTTTCCTTCACTTTTTGGTTAAAAGCTCTGGAGATGCGTGCATGGTATAACTCAATGCGCTGTTGAGCTTGAAGGCATTTCTCGTCTAATCCTTCTAGCTCTTGAAGCCTTAAGTGATCATTATTTTCCTGAGTCAACTCATTAGCCACTGCTATTCTGAGTGATGGAATTTGGACTTCAATAGGGAGAACTGCTTCACACCCATAAACTAATAAAAATGGGGTATAACCTGTTGGTGTTTGTACCGTTGTGCGATATGCCCAGAGACATTCTCCCAGCTTCTCATTCTAATCTCTTTTGTTCGTCGAGACGAACCTCTTTAAGAGTTTGATGATAGTTTTTTTGAAGGCTTCCGCCAAACCATTGGCAGCAAGATTATATGCCGTTGAGGCCATATTTTGTATCCGATTCTTATCGCAAAATCGGTGAAACGCTTGACTAATGAATTGAGGTCCATTGTCATGAATTATCCTTTAGGGTATCCCAAAGCGATAAATGACATGATGCTTGATAAAGCTGATCACATTGGATATCTTTATCTCAGCAAGAGGGATCGCTTCCATCCATTTAGAGAAATAGTCGGTGATAGCCAATATGAATCGATGTCCTCTAGAAGACGAAGGGTGAATAGTACCAATGATATCCATATCCCATGCTTCAAAGGGCCATGATGCAATAGTAGGATGTAAATACTCAGAAGGCTGATGTATGAAATTCGTATGAACCTGACAGGCTTTGTATTGTCTTGCATATTTTATGGCATCTGCAATCATGGTAGGCCAGTAGTAGCCCATCCTCTTGATACGATCCTGTAACTTAGGACTGGGTTGATGTACTCCATATACACCGTCATGAGCTTCCCGGATAACCCGCTTTGCCTCATCATCAGAGAGACATCGCAACAATAATCCATCATATGTTCGACGATATAGACTTTATGAAGAAGCATCAAAATAGAAACGTAGTTATCGTCTTTTGATAGATACTGCTTCTAAGGGACTTCTCCAGTCTCTCTTAGGAGGAACCATATTTATAGCGTAGCTGCGTTCTATGTAAAAATTATTTTTCACACAGAATAAATCTCTATTATGAAGGATCACCGAATTCTGCCTTCTTATAGGAATGGCTAGATCTGCAGCTAGACTGGCCAGAGCGTCAGCTTCCAAATTTTGAGATCGAGGCATATGCTCTAAAAAGAATCCTTTAAAAGACATGGCTATCTCGATCGTTGTTTGGTGATAAGGAATGAGGTCTGGATTGCGGACTTCATATATTCCTCTGACCTGATTGACTATCAGCTGAGAATCACCAAAAGCTTTCAGGTATTCAACATCCAATTCTTTAGCGACTTGAAGCCCGATAAGTAGGGCATTATACTCTGCCACATTTTTAGAGCAGGGTTCGCTAAGAGAATATGCTCGATAGATGATGAGTTTATCAGGAGTCACCAGAATAATTCCTACTCCTGAAACCAAGTTTCCCTTGGGACCAATCCTGGAGGCACCATCAAAAAATAGCTGCCATGTATCATATTTCATTGCCGAATTACATTCTGTAACTTCGTCGGGAATATCCTCATATAATTTGGAGGTTTCTAGAATTGGATGGGCGGCTAAGAAATCAGCCAAGGCTTGACCTTTCATGGATTTCTGAGGGACGTACACCATATCATACGGTGTTAATAGCATTGCCCAAGTCGCGAGTCAGGAATTAAGAATACTTGGTTTACTCATTAAAACCCGAAGCGGATTAATTCTGGAGATGATATGAATAGTTTGGCCCGTCATGTAATGTCAGCATCTTCTGAATGGCAAACATTAAGGCCAAGCATTCTTTTTTCACTGGGTTGTACCGGTGTTCAGCTCCGACCATTATCCTGCTTAAATAGTAGATAGCCTGTTCATGACCCTTATTGTTCTGATGTGCGAGGAGAGCCCCTAAATAATGATCTATTGCTCGAACATACAGCAAAAATTGTCTTCCTATGACGGGAGGCACCAGAACTGGAGGATTAGTAAGATAGCGTTTGATGTCATTAAACGCTTGCTGAAAGGCTTCGTCCCATACGAATGACACACCTTTCTTTATCAGGCGAGAAAAATATTGACATCTCCCTGAGAGGTTGGATATGAATCTCCTAATATAAGCTAGACGACTTTAAAATCCCCTGAGTTCTCTCAGATTACGGGGTGGTCGCATTTCTATGATAGCTTTTACTTTATCAGGGTCAACTTGAATGCCTTTAGCGGTAATGACAAATTCCAGGAATTTGCCACTAGATACTCCGTGAAAGGACTTTGTAGGGTTCATTTTGAGTTGATGTTGGCGCATCAACTCGAATACTGTCTTCAAGTCTTGGATGTGATCATCCTTGAGGCGTCTTTTAACAGCAATATTATCTACGTAACAGTCCATCGTTTTGTATAGATGCTCATGGAATATTTTACTCATACCTCGTTGATATGTAGCCCCGGCATTCTTCAATCCAAAAGGCATGACTGTATAGCAATATACCCCCAGTGGTGTAAGGAAGGCAGTATGCTTCTCATCTTCAGGATTCATCTTAATCTGATTGTATCCGGAAAATTCGTCCATGAAAGACATGCGGTCAAAACTGCATATATTATCGATCATGACGTATGTGATGGGAAGAGGGAACTCATCCTTGGGGAAGGCCGCATTTAGATCTCGAAAGTCGATACAAATGTGAACTTTCCCGCTTTTCTTCATGACCGGGACAACATTGACAACCTAATCAGGATGTTGTTCTTCCTGGATAAACCCGTAGGCTACCAATTTCTTGATTTTAGCATCAATGGCCTCCATCATATCCGGGCGGAACCAGCGTTGGTGTTGCTTTACGGGCTTTGAATTGGGCAGTATGTTGAGTTTATGGGTAGCCACTTTTGGATTAAGACCCGGCATATCCTCATAATTCCACGCAAAGACATCGATGTATTCTTTTATCAGCTGGATCATTTCTTCCTTTTCTTCTTCGGAAAGATTGTTTCTGATAAATATCGGCTTTGGTGAAAATTTATCCCCAATATTGACTTGGCTAACTTTATCTTTAGTGGGTGGTTCTTTTTGCTCGAATCGGAGTTCCCATTGTGTATCCATTTGATGTGCCCAGGATTCATTTTCAAATGGTTTAAATTCTTGTTCCTCTGATTCAAGAGAATCTTTCAATACTGTTTTTACTGACAATGCTTGTCCGAGTTCATCATATGAATCGGAGGATGACAAACCATCCTGAGAAGAGGAAATGGTCTCCCCACTTAACTCAGAGTTGTTCGAAGTTGCAAGAGACATGGTATACCCTAACCCGAAGTGAGTTCATTGATAGTAGGGATCACCATGCAACGACAATCTTCTGACTTTCCCATAGTTGAGATCTAGCTCCAACTTCAAGTCATAATCCATGCTTTGCATAATATTCAAAGCCTGTGGGCTATATATGTGAACCTGTATTTTTCCAGCATCAGACTCGTGAGAATCTTCTTGTACAATCGGTCTGTTCCGCATGAGACCGAAGACTATTGGATGCTGATCGTTGCGAGTAGGTGGAACAATAAAGATAGAATCTTCATATAGCCTATATGTCATGATGACATTAGATGTTGACACTACTTCCCACATATACGGTTGATAGAAGTCTATAGCTTCCAAGAATTTTTGTGCTATAGGCTCTATATCGTTATGGGGGGAGGATTCCTGATTAGAAAATTGTGCGTCAGTATACTGGAAAAGAGAATCTTTATTATCGTCAGAAACTACGTTCCCGGTTGTATTTCCATCAGTCGGCTGCTTGTTGCGCCTAAGGTTGATAACCAAAGGTGGAGGCTTCAGGTTCAGAGTGATCACTAGGGGATCACTTCCTCCTCCCGATTTGGTTTTGCCTAAGTGGATAGCCACGGGTTCTATGACTTTTGGACGGGTAGTCCGCCCTTTCACCTGGATTGACAAAGGTTGTTCATCAGATGATTCTCCTGGCTCCCGGTGGGATTCTTCCTTCGTTCTGCCCGACACCTCCTTCATGTAATCTTGGGTGTATAACATGGCATCAGAATAGTAGGACTCAACTTCTTTGAATAGGTTGAGATAAGAAAACTCTATCTTCAATGTCCCTTGGGCGTCTACATATTTGAAGCATTGATGTAGAGTGGAAGGAACAATATTGTGATCGTGGATCCATGGTCTGCCCAACAGAATGTTGTAAGATACCTCTAAATCAATGACGTAGCATGTATCCACTGATCTAAGGTCACCAATCTGGATCCTCAGACGAATCTTCCCCAAGGCTTACTTTTCCTGGCATTGAAGCCCATGATTGTAGTGGTAGTGTAAGCCAGTTCGCTTATAGGAATCCTCAACGGTCTTAGCAGACTATGAGGGATAATGCTGATCGACAATCCCGGATCTATGTGAATCCGATCTACCTCCATGGAGTCGACGTATCCGGTGTAATAAAGAGGCTTGTCATGCTTGTTATGTTTCAACAACATGTCCTCTTGAGTGAAAGTGAAGTTAGGGACCACTTCCATCACACTATGGCATTGAGGACATGCCACAGGCTCTTTATCAAGGGACTTGAGCCGAGTCATGTATACATCTGCCTGCATTAACGCTTCACTCAAGGCTTGATGAGTATCTTTGGATAGCCTAAGTAGCTCAAAAATGGACAATCTGGCTGGAGTATTAGCCAACTGAGCCAAGATGTCAAAGTTATATGGTTTCTCTATATATGGTTTCTCTAAACCTTTGTTTTGAATATTCTTCAAAGGTTTATCAAAATGAACTTCTTTTTGCTTGCCTTTGTCCGCTGAAGTTGCTCTAGAAGGACCTGCCTCTAGCATAACAGGTTCAGGCTCTGGAAGTTTGGCAGCCGAAGTGTCTGCCGTTGCTTCTTCCTGATTTCCTCCATAGTCCTTGAGGTAGGCTTTCCCTGACCGGGTTCCGGTAGCCAAAGCCTCTTCTTCTGATGTCAGGGATAATGCAACCATATGGCATAGTTTACATCTTGAGTTCTTTTTAGACTTAGCTTTAGCAGCTTGAGTCTCTTTCTCAATCTCTGACACCAGATCAGGATGAACCAACATGATCTCCCCACGCTTGGTAGTTAGGGGTACCAGGTCAAGATTTTGACCCCTGGTCGGAGGGAGGTTAACAATGTTCATCATCGCCCATGGAATAGGTACTACACCATCCGGGACTTCCTGAGGGGGCAGATTGCTAAATTGGAGAGTGATCATGTTGGCAGTGACCGTCTTCTCGATATTACGCAGAGTGATGGCCTTGGCGTCGATCAATTCCTGGATTTTCTTTTTTAATACATAGCATGCCTTTGTAGGATGATGTATGTATCTGTGGAAAATATAGTACTTAGGATTATTGGTACTGTCGATTTCATTTGGCCGCTTTACCTCGGGGAGAGTAAGCTTGCCACTTTTGACTAGACAATCGAATATGCTCGGAATGTCGTCATCGTCAAAAGAATATTCTTCTTTAGGTCTGGAAGTCCCAGGATTCGTCTACGTAGTCAATCGAATATGTTGCCTAGACGTGTTGATTGCTAGAGCCTCCTTTCCTTTGGAACTACGAGTATGGTCGCTATTGGAGGATGACCGCTTCCCTCTATCAGAGGTAGAGATCATGATTCCATTGTCACGCACCTTCCAACTGTTATCTTCAGTGGCTACCGGTGAGATGATAAACGAGGGCCAATCATGGAACTGATATGGTCCCGTGAACACTGAAATCAGTGGAAGAAGGTTCTTCCTGCAAATGTCCACCAAGGCTGAATCTGGAACTCCAGGAGGCATCTGCAAAGTAGCGTGACGAAAATGTTCAATAAACGTACGAACGTTCTCTTTCTCCTTCTGCTTAACTTCGATGAGTGATGACATAGACATGTCCATCCCTCCCTCGTAGAATCGAGCGAAGAACAGAATCTTGAAATCTTCAAAAGAGGTAATACAGTTGTCCGCTAGACTACGGTACCATTGGTAGGCTACCCCAGACAGACAGCCCTTGAACACTCGAGTGAGAAGGACGTCATTCCCTTGTAACAACACCGTCAAATAAAACCATAGCATGTAGTTTATATTTTGGTGGTTTATATACTGGCTTGGTGACGTTTTTCCCTTAAATAAAACCATAGCATGTAGTTTATATTTTGGTGGGAAAGGGATCTCGTCCCAGATAGCTGGGTATGGCTGGTTGATTCCCAACTTCTTGAGCTGATCCTTATGCTTCAAGACATCAAATTGGGCCTTTAATTCCCGAACTGCTTGTATCGGATCTTCAGTTGGGAAAGGGGCCACAGAGAGGTGAGAGGTCGGTTGTATTGTGACTCCAATAGGAGGTAATACATTCTCTGGGTTGAGAGGTTGATGAGTAGCTGATTCTTGATTTTGAATAGGCTCCTGACTTGATGGTATATCTACCCCCACCCATAGTTGAGTCAGAGGAACAGGTGCAGCTGTGTGTTGAGTCACCAACATTTGGTGCATACTCTCCATCATTGTATGCATCTCTTTAAGCGATGCTTCCAATACAGCGATACGTTATTCCGTACTTCCTGATGGGGAAGCCTCTTCATGTTCATCTCCAATGGCATAAACTCCCATTTCTCTGGATGCTACTGAGGGACTGGTATAGATCTCTGTAGAGATCGAGTCTATACTATCAGCATCATATTATCATATTCAGGAAACTGGCGACCCCCAGTGTTGAAATCGGAAGAACATGAAGCCGATTGTCGTGACCTCGAGCGAGTGTTTCGAAAGACACCTGCTTCAATATTCTCAAGGAGTCTGTCAAATATCCTTTGGCTCGGGGTTCTAGAGGAATGGCGTCTTGAACTTGACCTTCCTCTAGGACTGTGTGAAGCCATGTCATTTCTTATTCCTGTAAGGACAAAGAGTAGTTCAACCGGTCAAAAACTGACCATTTTGCCTTAGAATAGTAGTAGTTAACTATAACTTTATGACTATTACAACAATGCTCCCTAGGGGGTGTAATAGACATATTAGAAGATCCCCTGTCTTTGCTCTTCTAGATCAAGAAATCACGCAAATCAGGGGGATTGACAGAAGAAGAAGGAGAAGGCTTATTTTGTCTTTTTATATCAGTTGGGGTATGGAGATTGGGAACCATAATTCTCTTCCTACCATAAGAATACAACAGTTCAGCCATATGAGTAGCATAAGATCCATCATCCGTCTGAAGAGCGTATTTTTCCGTCAAACGGGTCTTCTTTACGCGGATGGGCTTATCCTGGCGTAATCTGGAGCTTTGCACAGGTTCGCGTAAAACAGGGGAAGCCCTTTAACGGCCTCTAGCGTCACGCATAATCTGAAGAGAGGGCAACTTCTTCTCTTGGTTGTGTACAAGCCTAGAGATCGGGTGATTCGCCACTTGTTTCCCTTGATGTGACCAAAGGGACCATCTGCCTCATCGTAGATGGGAGATATATTTTTACGCGCCGAGCGCGTTTGAAATTTCTGAATTGGCACTGAGGCCTTGTCTGAAATTTTGTCTGCCACGTCACAGATGGAAGACGAATTTTTACGCGTAGGGTGCGTTGAAATTTTTTGAATTGGCACTGAGGCCTTGTCAGAAATTTTGTCTGCCACGTCACAGACGGGAGACAAAGTTTTACGTGCAGGACGCGTTGAAAATTTCTGAATTAGCACTGAGGCCTTATCAGAAATTTTATCTACCACATCATAGACGGGAGACAAAGTTTTATGCGCAGGGCGTATAGGTTGCGATGTCACAACCTTGTTGATCGGATAAAGAGAGCCTACAGGAAGGGCAGAGGATGTCCGGGGCATCCTTACTTTAGGCAGCTTCCTGTTGTCCTGGACAGAGAGGGAATGAGAGCTACCCCCTGCGCGAAGCATATCTTCATAAGCAGATTGGTCAAAATGGACGACCAAAGGCTTCTTCGTTGATCCAACGGATACAATATCGTGTTGAACAATGGCTTTCTCGTCAGATGAGAAAGTAGTCCCTAGCAGAGTCACCATCTTGTGTTTGATGATAAACAAAAGAATGAAAACATATTTTATACGAAACCTTTTCTTTGTTTACAAACACGAAAAAAAGAAAAGTACAATTAATCCTATACGAGGATATTAAGTACAATAAAAATAATTTTGGGGAAAAATTGCTATAGGAGTTTGATCTGCGGTCGATTACTTTGTCCCTTGGACCACACAATGATGAAGAAGTGCTGTAGAAGAAGAAGAAGCCTCTGAAATTGCAGGAGGGATTGAATTCTCGCTGCCAAAGTCTGATATTGGTTCCCTCCTCGATCTTTTTGACCCTCTTTTTCCGATCCTTTTCTCCTGTAATCAGTCACAGTAACTGTCCAGTCGGCATAGAAGCCAGACTACGGAGAGAATAACACTCTTTATGCGGCGGTTATAATAACTGCTACCCACGTCTGAATGATCTCCTGAATCCGCGTGTGGCGCGTATCCCATTATAAGGTAACGTGTATAACTGCTTCTCGAAGATCACGACATGCAAGCCACGTAGGCAACTACCTCTCGCGTAGAGATGGTTGGCATAAAAGCCAAATAGCTGTCTTGTTGAAGTAAAAGCCAAATAGTTGTCTTATTGGCGTAAAAGCCAAATAGCTGTATAATAGCTAACCAGCGTAAAGATAGCCAATTATCCTTCTTGACTGAGGTCTTGAGCGTATTCAGGGCCAAATAGCCTTATCACGTACCTTTGCAAATATAGCCTGAGTTGGCGTATTTTGAGGTGATAGCATACGACGTACTCCTATAGTTAAAAATAGCCTGGTTGGCGTATTTCAAGGAGATAGCATACGGCGTGCTACTATAGTTGAAAATAGCCTGGTTGGCATAAAATACCAGGATGGTGACATGAGCGTATTAGCCCTAGTTTTAGATCTCTCAGTCATTAAAAATAGAACAAAATCTCGTGCATTAAATGCAGAGATCTGCTCCCATCTCGTGCATTAACTGCAGAGATATGCCTCAAATTCTGTACGAAGAACAGCTTTTGACGTGGCATCTGATTTTGTCTCATCTTGAGCGTAAAAACTTATCTCTGCCTGTGTAAAATAGGCAACGTATTCCTTGAATGCATAAACAAAGTCGTATATCAAGGATTTTGTCACTAAACGACAGTCTGGGTCTCTGTGCAGAATCATCATTACAGTCGACCTCTCGATCGTTGTGCAGTACTCTTTGTCAGGAGTCAGGTTCACTGTTTTGTTTGACAGGTTCATTCGAGGATAATGAAGAGTTCCTCGTACAACTTCACGCTGTAATAAAAGCAGACATATTTTACGCCGAAGTGGCGATGTAGTAACCTTTTTACTCTAAAGCAGTCTGGAAGTACTGCCTTATGTGGGTTGTTTTGGAGCTCTGTTTTACGCTGAATAACGTTGGAGCTCTGCTGTACGCCAATGGCTCTGAAGTCATATTTTATGCCACACAGTGCTGGAGCTCTATTTTACGTTGGATAGCATTGAAGCTCTGTTTTAAGCGGGCTTCATGCATGTTGGGGGGTTTTATGCGTATAATTCCCCAGCGTATTTTTTATGCTTCTACAACAGCTGCTAACAACATCAGACAAATGAGTCATTAGTGAGCTGGATTACCGCTACTGATCCTGAGTTTCTCGGGGACCAACATATTATAGATAGTTTATCTTGTTTGCTTGATAGAATGATAGTCTACTTGATGCAGCATTGTCCCTAGTGTCCTTGAGTATAGCTCATGAGGCATGCTGTATACACCTTGATTGGTACAACGTGGTTGAACTGTTTGCCTTGTATGCTTGGTTGTATTGAACTGAATTCCGATTTTAAAGATGTTTCCAAAAGAATTAATATGACTCTGTTCCCGTACTACATGTAACGAACCTTGGTTAAACTAGAAAGATCACTAGTAATTTAATGTTTATAACATAATTGCTTAGTGTTGGTTTTAGTGAATGTTGCTTCTGTTCGTTGATTTTATACTCACCAGTACTTTTTTTAAAGTGCTGACCCACCAACAGTTTGCTTATTAGCAGGTGCTGGATCGTCCGAGGAAGCGATAACCATGCCTCATCCCTAGGACCCAAAAATCTGGTTTCGATGTCTTGTGCCGCATCGAGATATTTTGTGTTGCTTTTGTATAGAGGCACATAATGTATAGAATGATGCCATTGTATTAAGAGAACCTCGTACCTTGATATTTGCCCCGTATACTCAGATAAGTTATTGTTTATAACATTGTCCCTCCACTGCGTACTCGATCGGTTCGATGATAGCCACAACTTTAATGATGTTGCCTTGTGCGAGCGCAACCCCAGTTTCGTACGTTATCACATCCCGATGGATACGACCGTCTAGCGGGAGCACTAGTGCGGTGATTCACACCTAGCAGGGATGGTCGATTCCTGCGGGAGATCGGGGCATGACAATATGGTAGAGCAACTCGATTCTCTGGCATTACGCCCATTTTGCTGTTGTTCTTAGATAACAATTCCTTGTATATTGATATAGTTGCTGAGTTGAGCGTTCCATAGAATAAGTCATAGATATTCTCAAAGATGTGCGTAAAAGTTTTTTGGATTTGATTTTGTCACACCTACATTTCAGATTAGGGGTATTTTTGTCTTTTCAGAATTAATGAGTAAATGATTGCATAATAATTAATTATATTTAAATTGTTATGATTTTTATTTGATGGTTGCACTTTATCGTTGCTTCGATAATTAGAGCACTACACTAGCCATTGTCTTCCAACTGATTTCACACCCTTGTCCTAGATGTGCCAGACTATTACTTTGATCTTTGTAAGACTCATAACCATGTCTTGTTGTGCTTTATTTTATTCGCACAGCATTCGTCGTGACCGACTACAATTAATTCCCTATAAATCTAACTTTGTACCTTTGTGTGTTCCAATCGAATTAGAGACACGACCTCGACCTATTTTGAGCAACCCAAATTAGGGTAATATTCTATTTGGTGTCTACTTTATTCATGATGCTTGTGTCCTACTTAAATTCAGACCCTTGTACTTCTAATTAATTTTAGAACACCAATTACATCTTTTTTAATTAAATAAACCATAAATCTCACTTAGTGTAATTTTCCAATTGTTGGGCACTTTTGTGCATAAGGCATTAAGGTGTCCATCCCGTTGGACTCGACACGTGAATAAACCCATTCCTCTTTCATGTATATTTTTCCATAATTTTTGGGAGTATGCAATGCAACATCAAAAACCTTGAACCATGGCCTTCAAAACCCTTGAACCAATGCAATTCTAGCAAATTCATTTGAATTCATTTGAATCCTAGCCCTTGAAAACATCCATGACAAGGCCCAATCCCAAGAGGGCTTTGACCAAGCCTATTCCTAGGTCTACCCAAACCCATTGCATATAAATACTCTTTTCCTTTATTTTTCTTTTCTTTTCCTTAAAACCTAGAACCCATATTCATCCGATTTCCTTGTTCCCATCAACCCGCCGGCCATCTCCCTGCTGACGACAACCCCGACCTACACCCACTGAACGCCGTCAACCAACCCCCTCGACCGGCCGACCGCCTGCAGCAACACTTCATCCCCTCCTCAATACGACAACCCTACCGACTCACCGATCTCCTCCGCCCAGACGACGCGCGACCCCGCCGGTCTCCACCACCATCCATCTCGATTGTTCCTATCCCCGATAGACTTCATCCCCTCCACGATGCCGGAACGGTGCAACCGACAACCGCCTGCACCGCTGCTGAAGCCCGATGACCCGCTGCTCTCGACAGCAACCCGACTTCGACGAACCCGCTGAACTGAAGACCGCTGGACTTCTACCCTCACCCGTCTCGTCCTTCGCCGGAGCACTGAAACCAGCAACTTGACCGGCCAGAACTCTCCTGCACAGCCCGAACCTCACCATCCCTACTGTACACGTTGCCCGGACTCGCTGCACCGTCGACGACCGCTGAACCGGAGAAGCCCGGAGCCACTGACATGCTGCCAACCGACACCAGCACCCCGCGATGACCTCGATGCGCACGTCTTGTCCTACGTACCTAGGTTCAATTTCCCCTCGCGTGCATATACACGTACATGCATACGCGTAGATCTTCATCGTATTGCATACGTATGTAGCCATGGTATATTTAGTATCTGATGGGATTGGTATGTGATTGGTATGTACGTATTGGCATACGTATTAGTATATGTTGAAGGTATATTGGTGTATATATATATATATATATATATATATATATATATATATATATATATATATATATATATATACATATATATATATATATATACATATATATATATATATATATATATATAGTATGAACTCAATTAGTATATATATATATAAACTCAATTAGTATATATATATATATATATGCATTGTATATGTATTTAATTTGGTGTATATGTATATTATAAGTATATATATATATATATCTATATCTATTATAAGTTGCAATTAATTAGAGTTAATGTTATTGCTAGATAATATTATGTACTACATATTATATGTACTAGATGACTTGAATGTGACCATGGATACCCCGTAGTTACATTGACCTATGACTAGATAACATGTTAGCAGACTGCCATATATACACTGACGTACTGGCAAGACCCGTATCATCGACTGTCTGTTATGCACAGCAACTACAAACGTGACCCCCCTAGCGTAGTCTCTGAGATCATTGTGTTGATTGTGTGTTAGAGTAATGTCGGATGCAGTATTGTGTTATATGATATGTCTATAGGACTGTTGGATCATTCAGACGATACTTTGGAACCAGGATATTGGTATTGCCAGCTAAGGACCACAAGCGAGTACATTCTCTGACAGATTCCATTATGTTGATTATCTCTATAATTCTTGATGTATAGCGTACATGACTCTGATACTGTTATTTACACGAGTTGGCATTATCGAGACCTGTCACGAGGAGTCGTGATTTGGAATTCATCTTGCTAGCTGGGGAAAATAGGGAAATATTAGTAGCTTATGTGATCATACCCAAACTTTATATGCATCATAACTCACCCACACCTCACGTCGGTGCAGCCTGACCACTACATGCCTCATAGCCTGTTATATGTGACTAGCCTGACTATTGCTCGCATCATAGCTATCCGGATGGTTAGCCTGACCTTACATGAATCATAGCTAGTCATACATAGCAAGCCTGATCAGTCCTAAGCCGATCATATGATATGCTGATGTTTCACACACTTAGTTAGATATTCTTGACATGTATCTCTAGTATATTGATGTAGCATTCCTTATGTTCTAGTCATGATTCTAGCATTCACATATATACTAGTTCATTGTTCTAGCGTGTACTTGTATTTCTATTTCATTGCTAGATGTACATTGATGCTGATATGCTCCAGTATTCCATCTATTCCATTTATTTCCAGTACTTTATTATTCCAACATTTCTTATTGCCAGTTTTTATATCTGTCTTGTATTTCTTTACACAGTGTTATAGTTTTTGTCAATATATGTAGAACTGTTGTTTGTGCTTGTACTTTATTCCAATCCTGACTGAATATTTTTTCCAAAGGATCTTGAGGATTTCTGTACCACACACTATGGATCGGGTATAGATACAGATTACACATCAGAGGTCTTAGAGGAGGCTATTCCTTTAGAGGAGACATTACCTGCAGCTATCTAGATAGTATTTTTTCTAATGCATCTGAGACTTATTGAGGTTTATTTCAGTTTATGTTTAGACTTATTCTTAGTTTATGTTGAGACTTGTGGAGACTTTATGTTGGACAACCAGACTATAATTTATCTATATTGAGACATGGTGTTTAACTATGTCATTCTTCTTATCTCTTATCGTGCCTTATACTTTTATAGTGGTTGTGATTGAGTTTATATTATGGGATATTGTGAGATGTATATTGTCCTCCTTATGGAGATAGATATCATTGACAGGTATTCAGTTATATTGGTATTCATTGTGACCCATACATCATTCTACCACTGATACTACGGCATAGGCTGGACGTACCCGCGCACTCGTGCACCTATACCGGGTGCGGGTCGTGACACATTTTTAGTGGTGGCCTATGCAGGTCAAGTTTCATAAATTATGCGATATCGTGGTAGTGTGACAACTTAGTTGTACTGCTGCGAGCCTGCAATAGGATATAGGAAATAGGATCTAGGATGAGAGTATGCTCAATCATACTAGAAAATTTTGTTCTTCACAATACTATTCTAATTGATCGCTTCCTTTAGCATTTTACTGTCCTTCCTTGATAATATCGTATCTATCACCTTAATTGATCCTTTTGATCCGTATTCAGGATGCCGCCGAATACTAGATCCATGAGAGTGGGAGTAGCAATTTCAGAGAGGTCTGCCACCTCTCAACCTAATGAACAGACACCTAGAGTTCCTCCTACATCTCCTGTTCATGTGGTAGTATCTGCAGCTAATGAAATTCCTCCTCCACCTATTCAGAGGATTGCCCCAGCTATGACGGACAACCTTCTTCCACCACCAACACCGATTCTCGGAGGAGTGCCTACTAACGGGGCACAGATGTTCGCACTGACCTAGGGCATGCTAGAGGCCCAGAGAGTGACAGCCGAAGCTTAAATGTTCAAGCTGAGGCTCAGAGGGTGCAAGCAGAGGCACACCAGGCGCAGACAGAGCTGATAAGAGAGAGCATGGAGAATGCTCATCAGGTGGCTCTCCAAGCTGTGGAGAGAGTAGCACGACAACCACAACATCATGGCCAGCAACAACAGAGGCCACGTACCATAGTGGACGTTAAGAGAATGATGCCTCGAGAGTTCAAAGGCACAGAAGGAATACTCTATGCTAACGATTGGTTAGAGGACATAGAGAGAAACTTGCGCTTAGCACAGATTCTAGAGATTCTCCAGATAGAGGCTGCTGGCAGCTAGATGTTGATATCTCCCTGACGTGGTATCGTACAGAGACGAGACTCGATGTTGAAGGACTTACTTGGGAGGACTTTAAGGAGCTCTTCAAGGAGAAATTCTTTCCTGACGTGGCCTTGAGAGCATTAGAAAGTTAGTTCCATGACTTAGTCCAAGGAGGCATGTCAGTCGATGAATATGCCGCAGAGTTTTGCCGATTGAGTCAATTTGCGCCATCGATGATTCGAGACCCAGGGGACAGAACACGAAAATTCAGGAAGGGATTGAATAGAGAGATCAAGTCTCGTACTTCAGGATGACTCACTGCTACATTTGAGGGTATTCTAATGGATGTCCAGATTGTTGATGATGACTTGGACCTCAGGCCCAAGAGAGGATGCAACACTTTTGGAGGAACAAGTGGTAACATAGGACCGGCCAAGCGCCCATACTTTCAACAACAACAGAGGCCGTACCAACAGCAGCACCAGGCACCAGTTCGTGGACACATCCACCAGCAGCAGCCATAGAGACAGAATCAGCCCATTGCCTAGTGTGCGTATTGCGAAAAGATGGGACATACTAGAGACATATGTAGGAAGAGATTAGGTACTTGTTTGTCCTATTGATCATCAGCATATCAGTTTAGGGACTGTCCATCTATTCAGGCTCGTCAGGGTGGAGCAGCCGCTCAGAGAGGACCAGCCAGAGTACCTACTGTACCAGAAGGCCAGCAGAGGTTTGCTCAGCACCAGTAGCAGCAGAGAGAAGCACCACAGGGACGCGCATTTTCTATGACGATTGAGGAGGCCGAGCCAGCTGGAGACGTGATTTCAGGTTCAGTTTCTCTCGATTCTATTCCAGCACTTGCATTATTTGATTCTGGCACTTCCCATAGTTTCATATCTGTACCTTATGCTCTTAAGCATCATTTAGAAACGGAACCATTAGATAGAACTTGCAAGATCACGACAGGAGGAGGCATTTTCCTAGTCAGTAATTATTGCAAGAATCGAAGAGTGTCATTGGAAGGCCGAGAATTGAGCGTGAGTTTACTCATCATGCCACTCCCGGGATACAATATTGTACTTGAAATGGACTGGCTGAGTAAACACCATGCTTCTATAGATTGTCACAGAGGTAGAGTAGTATTTTGACCACCAGGAGAGCCAGAGTTTGAGATCGCCAGAGGAGCAGAGGAGCGGAGTAGAGGCCCTTTTTGCGGAGCCAGGATGGAAGAAGAGGAGTTACCACATCCACTGATAGCGGAGTTCCTGGATGTATTTCCATAGGAGTTGCCAGGTTTATCGCCAGACAGAGATGTTGAATTCTCTATAGACTTGATACCAGGAGCGGAGCCTATTTCGCAACATGTCTATAGGGTCATCAATAATGAGTTGGTAGTACTGAAGAAGCAAGTTGAGGAGATACAAGACAAAGATTTTATTAGATCCAGTTCATCGCTATGGGGATCACCGGTATTATTCGTACCGAAGAAGGACGGTACAGTATGCATGTGTATCGACTATAGAGCTCTGAATAACCTCACTATCAAGAACAAATATCTGCTGCAGAGGATAGATGATCTTTTCGATCAATTGAGTGGGGCAAAGATGTTTTCAAAGATAGACTTGAGGTCAGGCTATCACCAGGTGAAGGTGAAGAAGGAAGACATACCGAAGACAGCCTTTCGGACCAGATATGGCCAGTTTGAATTCACAGTAATGCTATTTAGTTTATCCAATGCACCCATAGTATTCATGAACTTGATGAACAAGGTATTCCATCAGTACCTTGACAAGTTTGTAGTGGTGTTTATTGAAGACATTCTAATATATTCGAAGACCCCAGAAGAGCATAAAGAGCACCTGAGGATGGTCTTAGAGACTCTCAGGAGAGAGGAGTTGTACGGGAAGCTTTCCAAGTATGAGTTCTTCCTTGACAAGGTTAAATTTCTTGGATACATGGTGACAGGTAATGAAATTTCAGTTAACCCAAAAAAGGTCGAAGCAGTGGAGTCATGGGCTACCTCCAGTTCGGTAGCTGAGATCATGAGTTTTCTCGGACTAGCATGATACTATAGAAGATTTGTACAAGACTTCTCCAAGATTGCAGAACCAATGACTAGGCTAACCAAGAAAGATGTAGATTTTGTCTGGACAGAAGAATGTCAAGCCGCAATTGATAAGCTGAAGAAGAGATTGACGATAGCACCAGTCTTAACATTGCCATTAAGGACAGGTGGATTCACTATCTACAGTGATGCTTCAGGAAAAGGTTTGGGATACGTTCTTCAACAAAATAGGAAAGTAATTACCTATGCTTCAAGACAATTATACCCTCATGAAAAGAACTATCCCACTCACGATTTGGAGTTAGCAGCAGTTATCTTTGCCCTAAAGCCGTAAAAATACTATCTGTACGAAGAGCGTGTGGAGATCTTCACAGACCATAAGAGCTTGAAGTACGTGTTTACACAGAAGGAGCTGAACATGAGACAGATAAGGTGGTTAGAGTTGATGAAAGACTTTGATATCTCATTATAGTACCATCCAGGAAAGGCTAACGTAGTCGCCGATGCCTTGAGCAGGTATCCGATGGCTATGTGCTTGACTTCTGATAGACATTTATTAGCTGATCTTGAGAGCTTTGGAATTAATGTACTAGTTCCAGGAGTTAAGATTCAGATGTAGGGATTGCATATACAATCGGAGATGATGGACAGAATTAGAGCTTCTCAGTATGATGATGAGATTCTAAGGAATATTAGAGCCCAAGTTCGGACAGGATTGACAGTTGACAGACGACTTTATTATTACGGATGATGGATCTTTACGGCATGGCACGAGGATGTATGTGCCAAGTGGAGAGCTGCGCGAAGAAGTTTTGCAAGAGACACATCTCTCTCAGTACTCGATGCATCCCGGAGCCAACAAGATGTATCAAGATTTGAGGGAACATGTATGGTGGTATGGTATGAAGCGTGAGGTAGCACGCTTTATATCCCGATGTTTAGTGTGCCAGCAGGTAAAAGCAGATCGACAGAGGCCAGGAGGATTGCTTCAACCTTTACCTATTCCAGAATGGAAGTTGGAGCATGTGACTATGGATTTTATTTTAGGATTTCCACGTTCTCTAGGAGGAAAAGACGTGATTTGGGTTATCGTGGATAGGTTGACCAAATCAGCCCACTTCCTACCATTCAAAGTGGGTACATCGACAAAGAAGCTAGCAGAGATGTACGTACAACAGATTGTCAGATTATATGGAGTTTATGTGAGTATTGTCTCGGATCGGGATAGTCGTTTCACTTCCCATTTGTGGAGGAGTCTGTAGGCTAGCTTGAGCACTCAGCTCAAGTTCAGTACCGCGTATCACCCCCAAACAGACGGGCAGTCTAAAAGGACTATTCAGACTCTTGAAGACATGCTACGCACTTACGTTTTGGATCTCGGAGGTTCTTGGGAGGATCATCTACACCTAGTAGAGTTTGCTTACAACAACAGCTACCAGGCCAATATTGAGATGTCACCATTTGAGGCATTATATGGACGGAGATGTCGTACAACGTTATCTTGGGATGATGTTGGAGAGAGAGCTTTGTTAGGACCAGAAATGGTCATGGATGTAGCAGAGAAGGTAAAACTTATCAGAGATAGACTGCGAGTGTCACAGGACAGATAGCGGCATTGGGTCGATAGCCACCGTAGACTCCTAGAGTTTCAGGTATAGGTTTTGTTTTTATTTGGTTTGTGATTGTTTTGTTTAGATTGCGTGTTAAGATTGTTTGTTCTAGGTTGGCGATTTGGTGTTCCTACGGATTTCTTTGACATGGAGCACAATTCGTTTTGGCAGAGGCAAAAAGCTTAGTCCATGATACATTGGGCCCTTCAACATTCTTGTAAGGGTCGGTGTAGTGGCCTATAGACTTGACTTGCCGCCTGCTCTAGATGGAGTGCATAACGTGTTCCACGTGTCACAGCTGAGATGGTACGTGGCAGATCCTAGTCATGTACTAGATCACTCGGAGATCGAAGTTGGATCGACGCTGAGCTGTCCTGAATAACCCGTTGATATCTTAGATCGTAGAGAGAAGGTATTGCGGAACCAGACTATTCCCTTGGTTCGTGTTGCATGGAGACATCACTCTCCAGGAGAGTCAACCTGGGAGAGTGGGGACGAAATGCGCGAGCAGTATCCGTATCGCTTCGAGACTTGAGGTATAATTCCTTGTTTGATTGTTTGTTCTTGTGCTAGTTCATTTTAATTTCGAGGACAAAATTCTTTTAAGGAGGGTAGACTTGTCACCCCTATATTTCAGATTAGGGGTATTTTCGTCTTTTCAGAATTAATGAGTAAATAATTGCATGATAATTAATTATATTTAAATTGCTGTAATTTTTATTTGATGGTTGCACTTTATCGTTGCTTCGATAATTAGAGCACTACACTAGCCATTGTCTTCCAACTGATTTTATACCCTTGTCCTAGATGTGCCAGACTGTTACTTTGATCTTTGTAAGACTCATAACCATGTCTTGTTGTGCTTCATTTTAGTCGCACAGCATTCGTCGTGACCGACTATAATTAATTCCCTATAAATCTAACTTTGTACCTTTGTGTGTTCCAATCGAATTGGAGACACGACCTCGACCTATTTTGAGCAACCCAAATTAGGGTAATATTCTATTCGGAGTCTACTTCATTCATGATGCTTGTGTCCCACTTAAATTTAGACCCTTGTACTTCTAATTAATTTTAGAACACCAATTATATTTTTTTTAATTAAATAAACCATAAATCTCACTTTGTATAATTTTCCAATTGTTGGGCACTTTTGTGCACAAGGGATTAAGGTGTCCATCCCGTTGGACTCGACACGTGAATAAACCCATTTCTCTTTCATGTATATTTTTCCATAATTTTCGGGAGTGTGCAATGTAACATCAAAAACCATGAACCGTGGCCTTCAAAAACCTTGAACCAATGCAATTCTAGAAAATTTATTTGAATCCTAGCCCTTTAAAACATCCATGACAAGGCCCAATCCCAAGAGGGCTTTGACCAAGCTTATTCCTAGGTCAAACCAAATCCATTGCATATAAATACTCCTTTCCTTTATTTTTCTTTTCTTTTCCTTAAAACCTAAAACCCATATTCTTCCGATTTCCTTGTTCCCATCTACCCGCCGACCATCTCCCTGCTGACGACAACCCCAACCTACACCCACTGAACGCCGTCGACCAACGCCCTCGACCGGCCGACCACTTGTAGCAGCACTTCATCCCCTCCTCAATACGATAACCCTACCGACTTACCGATCTCCTCCGCCCAAACGACGCACGACCCCGCCGGTCGCCACCACCATCCATCTCGACTGTTCCCATCCCCGGCAAACTTCATCCCCTCCACGATGCCGGAATAGCGCAACCGAAAACCGCCTGCACCATTGCTGAAGCCCGACGACCCGCTGCTCTCGACAGCAACCCGACTTCGATGAACCCGCTGAACTGAAGACCGCCAGACTTCGACCGTCACCCATCTCGTCCTTCACCGGAGTACTAAAAACAGCAAATCGACCGGCCAGAACTTGCCTGCACAGCTCGAACCTCGCCATCCCCGCTGTACATGTCGCCCGGACTCGCTGCACCGTCAATGACCGTTGAACCGGAGAAGCCCAGAGCCATTGACCTGCTGTCAACCGATACCAGCACCCTGCGACGACCTCGACGCGCACGTCTTGTCCCACGTACCCAGGTTAGATTTCCCCTCACGTGCATATACATGTATACGCATACGCATAGATCTTCATCGTATTGCATACGTATGTAGCCATGGTGTATTTAGTATATGATGGGATTGGTATATGATTGGTATGTACGTATTGGCATACGTATTAGTATATGTTGAAGGTATATTGGTGTATATATACATACATATATATATATATATATATATATATATATATATATATATATATAGTATGAACTCAATTAGTATATTTATATACATATGTATATGCATTGTATATGTATTTAATTTGGTGTATATGTATATTGTAAGTATATATATATATATATATACCTATATCTATTATAAGTTGTAATTAATTAGAGTTAATGTTATTGCTAGATAATATTATGTACTACGTATTATATGTACTAGATGACTTGAATGTGACCACGGATACCCCGTAGTTATATTGACCTGTGACCAGATAACATGTTAGCAGACTGCCATATGTACACCGACGTACTGGCAAGACCCATATCATCGACTGTCTGTTATACACAGCAACTACAAACGTGACCCCCTAGCATAGTCTATGAGATCATTATGTTGATTGTGTGTTAAAATAATGTCTGATGCAGTATTGTGTTATATGATATGTCTATAGGACTGTTGGATCATTCAGATGATACTTTGGAACCAAGACATTGGTATTGCCAGCTAAGGACCACAGGCGAGTACATTCTCTGACAGATTCCATTATGTTGATTATCTCTATAATTCTTATTGTATAGCGTACATGACTTTGACACTGTTATTTATACGAGTTGGCATTATCGAGACCTGTCACGAGGAGTCATGATTTGGAATCCATCGTGCTAGCTGGAGAAAATAGGGAAATATTAGTAGCTTATGTGATCATACCCAAACTTTACATGCATCATAGCTCACCCACACCTCACGTCATTTCAGCCTGATCATTATATGCCTCATAGCCTGTTATGTGTGACTAGCCTGACTATTGCTCGCATCATAGCTATCTGAATGGTTAGCCTAACCTTACATGAATTATAGCTAGTCATATATAGCAAGCCTGATTATTCCTAAGCCGATCACATGATATGCTGATGTTTCACACACTTAGTTAGATATTTTTGACATGTATCTCTAGTATATTGATGTAGCATTCCTTATGTTCTAGTCATGATTCTAGCATTCACATATATACCGGTTCATTGTTCTAGCATGTACTTGTATTTCTATTTCATTACTAGATGTATATTGATGATGATATGATCCAGTATTCCATATATTCCATTTATTTTCAGTACTTCATTATTCCAGCATTTCTTATTGACAGTTTTCATATCTGTCTTGTATTTCTTTACACTATGTTATAGTTTTTGTCAATATATGTAAAACTGCTGTTAGTGCTTGTACTTCGTTCCAATCCTGACTGGATATTTTTTCTAGTGGATCTTGAGGATTTCTGTACCACACACTATGGACCAGGTATAGATGCAGATTACACATCAGAGGTCTTAGAGGAGGCTATTCCTTTAGAGGAGACATTACCTGCAGCTATCTAGATAGTATTTTATCTTATGCATCTAAGACTTATTGAGGTTTATTTCAGTTTATGTTTAGACTTATTCTTAGTTTATGTTTAGACTGATGGAGACTTTATGTTGGACCGCCAGACTGTGATTTATCTATATTGAGACATGGTGTCACTACCACATTTTCAGACTAGGGCATTTGTGTAATTTTACTATTTTGAATAATTATGTATTTAATTAATCTGCTGAGTTTTTAAACTATTTATATGTTGTTATTTGTGTTTGGTTTAGGTCAAACCCTAGAACTCATTAGGACTAACCTAATGACTAAACCCTAATTTGAAACCCAAGTTCTAGAGAAACCCTAGAATTCTAATTTTAGGTTTGAACCTCAAACCCTAGAATTCCAATTTTAGGTTTGAACCTCAAACCCTAGAATTCCAATTTTGGGTTTGAACCTCAAACCCTAGAATGACTAAACCTTAGTTAATTAAGTTCTTATTGACCTAACATGGGGGTTTAACCTAATCCTATGCATTTGAAACCCTAACCTAGTTTTTAATATAAAAGGAAGCCACCCTCAAACCTTTTCTCCTTCATGAAGAAAGAAACCCTAGCCTCCATTAGAAAAGCCATTTCCCCCACCCCAAATTCAGAATCAAATCCTAGGATTCCATTTTTCCTCCATCAAAGCAAAGGGAAACAAGGAGCTTGGGTCAAGGAACCTTGGGAAAGAAGAACCTTCATAGGGAAACCATCTCCCTAGGTAAAATCCAAATTTTAATTCAGTTTATTTCTGTTTTTCTGTTGTTAATGCCCATTAGGAAACCCCCTATTGTGTAGATCTCGATTTCTAGGGATCCTACATGAAGACCTAGGAGAAACTAGGATTTGGATGTACCTACGAGTGTTTTCCCCAAATTTCAGGAACCCTAAACCTAGGGATTTTGTGTAGACACGATTTTACCTCCAACATATGAGTTTAGATCTCGATTCTTAGGTTTTCGAATTGAGAATTCATGGGTACTTGTGTGAATCCGTTTTCTGCACTTCTTGTATTTGTAGAAATGCCCTTAAGGTTTTACCTATCTTATGTATTCGTATATCTGCATATTTTGACATACAACTATATACATAATGTAATTACTGGAGTTGTCAGATATGTGTTGGATTTTTCCCTGTACAGTTGATGATTTGAGATGTGCAATGCAGTCGGGTGTTTTGGGATTGTTCAGTGCAGTACTAGGTCCTATGTGTGTGCAGTAATTTGTTTGTGTGAGTGTCTCAGTGTGATAATTTCTGTGTGTTTGCTTGTGTGAAGTTTCAGTGTATCCAGATCTGTGGGTGTACTATCTCAAAAAATCTGTATGTGTATCAGTTAGAACCATGTGTACTGTGTTGCAGGAAAGGTTTAGTGTAGATGTGTAGCTGAGTTCAGGTGAGATTTGAGTTCAGTCTAGCTGTGAGATTGATACTGTGTGTATCCATGAACATTTGAGGAATCAGACCATTGCCTGTGCAAGAGTGAACAAGTTCATATCCTATTTTTGGCTACCTCTGAGCTCTGATACTGTGAATAGTTCCTTAGATCAGTACATGCTGTGAAACTGTGCCTTAGTGAGGTAGTAGTAGGGGGGGTACTAGAAGTGTTAAGTTTGGCAAGGTATTAACTAGTTAACCTAGTATTGATCCGTAAACCTCAGAATTGACCTAGAAGCCTCATTTCTTAATTAGTTAACATGTTATTTCCTTAATTCAGTATCTGACATTTATACTCTACAAATAGGTCATTGTGACTCCATTTTGGACATCGATCCTCACATATTCATCGGGACCACAGGCGAGTACATTCTTTGACAGTTTTTGTTTTGTTGATTACTTCTATAAATTGTAATGTATTACATACTTTATTCCGACACTGTGGATACAAGGGTTAGCATCCTAGATACCGTCATGAGGAGTCGTGATTGGAATCCATCGTGCTAGCTGGGGATGGAGAACTATTAGTAGATTATGTGATCATATCCAAATATTTACATGCATCATAGCTCACCCCACTTCTCACGTCGCGTGTGGCCTGACCATTTACATGCATCATAGCTGTTATATATGATTAGCCTGATCACTACATGCATCATAGCTAACCATATGGTTAGCCTGACCTACAAGAATCATAGCTAATCATATATAACCAGCCTGATCTAGTCCCAAGCCGATCACATAATAAACTGATAATTCAAACACTTAGCTAGATGTCTATTCTTTATTCAGTTTCACTTGTTCTAGTATTCACTACTTATTGTTCTAGCATCCACTATTTATTGTTCATTGCTAGATGCTCTATTGCCTATTTTTATTCCTCCAGTACTTTACATTTCCAGCATTTATTCCCATCTTGTATTTCTTACACTGTTTATAGTTTTTGTCAATTTAATGAAACTGCTGTTAGTGCTTGTGCTTCGCTCCAATCCTGACTGGATAACATTTTTCAGAGGACCTGGAGAACTTTTGCCCCACTCATTACGGCCCAGGATTAGAGGGAGATTTCACTCCGGAAATCCCAGAGGAGTTGCCTATTCTAGAGGAGATCTTACCTGCCTGTTCTTAGATTACTTTTTCTGTATTTATTATTTTAGACTGAGACTGAGTTGTATTTTTTATTTTGTGACTTTGTGAGGTCATATAGACTCAGGACTTGAGTTGGACTTATTGTGGTTGGTTCATTATAGAACTCTTTTCCATTCTCATCGTGCCTATTATTTCTTATAGCTTGTGATTGCGTATATTTATAGAACTGTGGATTATTATCATTGTCCTCCGTACGGAGTTGAGACTATTGACAGGATATATTTTATGTTGAGACCTAGACAGCGTTCTACCGCCGATGCTGCGGCGTAGGCTGGACGTACACACTACGCATGCCCAAATTTCGGGTGCGGGTCGTGACACATTTTTAGTGGTGGCCCATGCAGGTCTAGTTCTAGATTCGCATTAGAGCGATATCGTAGTGGTGTTCGCTTAGAGTATTACTACGAGCCTGTTTTAGGAAATAGGAATTAGGCCGAGGATATGCTCAGTCACAATTAGGAATTTCTGATTCTTATAATACTACTCTTAATAATTTTTTTCTTTAGAAATTTACTGTCCTTCCTTGATGATATCGTGTCTATTGCCTTAATTAAATCTTTCGATCTGTCCTCAGGATGCCGCCGAGAACCAGGTCCCGGAGACTCGGAGCAGCAGTGTCAGAGAGGTCTGCCACCTCTCGCCCTGTCGGACAGACATCCGCAGCACCTCCTACATCTCCAGTACATGTGGGAGTGTCTGCAGCATTCGGGGGTCCTCCACCACCTGTTCAGAGGGTCCCCATAGCTACGACGGAGCCTCTACCACCACCACCACCAGTTCAGTATCCAGGAGGTGTGCCCGTCGATGGGGCACAGATGTTCGCTTTGATTCAGGGCATGGTCGATGCCCAGAAGACGTCGGTAGAGGCCCAGAGGGTGCAGGCTGAGGCACACCAGGCCCAGATAGAGATGATGAGGGTGAGCATAGAGAATGCTCATCAGGTGGCTCTTCAGGCTGTGGAGAGAGTCGCTCAGCAGCAGCAGCATCCTGGTCAGCACCATCAGAGGCCGGGCACCATTGTGGATTTCAAGAGGAAGATGCCTCGGGAGTTCAAGGGGACAGAAGGGATACTCTACGCCAATGATTGGCTAGAGGACATCGAGAGGAACTTGCGCTTGGCGCAGCTTCCGGAGGCCCTTCAGATCGAGGCCGCCGGCAGCCAGATGTTCGACATCGTCTTGACATGGTTTCGCACGGAGCCGAGACTCCTTGACGGGGGACTCACTTGGGAAGCTTTCAGGGAGCTCTTCAAGGAGAAGTTCTTTCCTGACTTTGCCCTGGGAGCTTTGGAGAGTCAGTTCCATGACTTAGTCCAGGGGAGCTCGTCCGTCGATGAGTATGCTGCGGAGTTTTGCCGCTTGAGCCGCTTCGCGCCATTGATGATTAGAGATCCGGGGGACAGGGCCCAGAAATTCAGAAAGGGGCTGGCAAGGGAGATCAAGTCTCGCACGTCGGGACATCGCACTGCCACTTTCGAGGGCATATTGATGGATGCCCAGATAGCCGAGGACGACTTGGACCTCAGGCCCAAGTGGGGATGCAATGTTTCCGGAGGAGAAAACAGTAGTGCGAGACCGGGCAAGCGTCCACACTTTCAGCAGCAGCAGAGGCCCTTTCAGCAGTAGCACCAGGCACCAGCCCGAGGGCAGGTCCAGCATCAGCAGCAGAGGCAGACTCAGCCCGCCATCCAATGTGCGTACTGCGGGAAGGTAGGACATACTAGAGAGATCTGCAGGAAGAGATTGGGCTCATGTCTGTCCTGCGGATCGACGATACACCAGCTGAGGGATTGTCCTACCATTCGTCCAGGTCAGGGCGGAGCAGCCGCCCAGAGAGGACCAGACAGGGTACCTATCGTACTAGGAGGCCAACAACAGAGGGGACCACTTTCACCGCAACATCAGAGGTTCGCCCAGCATCAACAGCAGAGAGGTGCACCCCAGGGGCGAGCGTACACCATGGCAGTCGAGAAGATCGAGCCAGCAGGAGACTTGATCACAGGTTCGGTTCTTCTCGATTGTAATCCCGCATTTACCTTATTCGACTCTGGCGCTTCCCATAGTTTTGTGTCTGTATCTTATGCACTTCGACATCATTTAGACACAGAACCATTAGCTAGGACTTGCAAGATCATGACTGGTGGAGGTATTATCCTAGTCCGTGATCACTGCAAGGACCGAAGAGTGTCAGTAGGAGGCCGAGAGTTGAGCATGAGCTTACTCGTCATGCCACTTCCGGGGTACGATATTGTATTCAGAATGGACTGGTTGAGTAGGCATCATGGTACTATAGATTGTTATAGAGGCAGAGTATTATTTAGACCACCAGGAGAGCCGTATTTTGAGGTCGTCAGAGGAGCAGCGGAACAGAGGAGGAGCATATTTTGCGGAGCTAGGACGGAAGAAGAGGAGCTGCCACATCCTCTGATAGCAGAGTTCCTGGATGTATTTCCAGAGGAGTTGCCAGGCTTGCCACCAGACAGAGATATTGAATTCTCTATAGACTTGGTTCCAGGAGTGGAGCCTATTTCACAACATGTCTATAGAGTCAACAACAGCGAGCTGGTAGAACTGAAGAAGCAAGTTGAGGAGCTGCAAGACAAAGGCTTCATCAAATCTAGTTCATCACCATGGGGAGCTCCGGTATTGTTCGTACCGAAGAAGGACGGCACGGTGCGCATGTACATTAATTATAGAGCTTTGAACAACCTCACTATCAAGAACAAATACTCGTTGCCGAGGATAGATGATCTTTTCGATCAGTTGAGCGGGGCGAAGGTGTTTTCAAAGATAGATTTGAGGTCAGGCTATCACCAGGTGAAGGTGAAGAGAGAAGACACGCCGAAGACAGCCTTTCGGACCAGATACGGCCAGTTTGAGTTCATGGTGATGCCATTTGGGTTAACTAATGCATCGGCAGTATTCATGAACCTGATGAACAAAGTGTTCCACCAGTACCTTGACAAGTTCGTGGTGGTGTTCATCGACGATATTCTTGTGTATTCCAAGACCCCGGAGGAGCACGAAGAGCACCTGAGGTTGGTCTTAGAGACTCTCAGGAGGGAGAAGCTGTACGAAAAACTCTCTAAGTGTGAATTCTTCCTTGACAAGGTTGAATTTCTTGGGTATGTGGTATCGGGTGACGGAATCTCGGTTAACCCACAGAAGATCGAGGCAGTGGAGTCGTGGGCTACCCCCAGTACGGTAGCTGAGATCAGGAGTTTTCTCGGGCTAGCAGGATACTACAGGAGGTTTGTACAAGACTTTTCCAGGATTGCAGCACCAATGACCAGGCTGACTAGGAAGGATGTGGATTTTGTCTGGACGGAGGATTGCCAGGCCGCATTTGATGAGCTGAAGAAGAGATTGACTACAGCTCCTATTTTGACGTTGCCAGCAGGGACAGGTGGTTTCACCATCTACAATGATGCTTCAGGGAAGGGTCTGGGATGTGTTCTTCAGCTGCACGGGAAGGTAATTGCCTATGCTTCCAGGCAGTTATGCCCTCATAAAAAGAACTACCCCACCCACGATTTGGAGTTGGCAGCAGTTATCTTCGCTCTAAAGCTGTGGAAACATTACCTGTACGGAGAGCGTGTGGAGATCTTCACAGACCACAAGAGCTTGAAGTACGTGTTCACACAGAAGGAGCTGAACATGAGATAGAGGAGGTGGTTAGAGTTGATGAAGGACTTTGACATCTTATTGCAGTACCATCTATGGAAGGCCAACGTAGTCGCCGATGCCTTGAGCAGGTATCCGATGGCTATGTACTTGACGACAGATAGACATTTGTTGGCTGATCTGGAAAGCTTGGAGATTGAGGTGTTAGTTCCAGGTACTGAGATTCAGATGTGGGGATTGCAGATACAGTCCGAGCTGATGGACAGGATCAGAGCTGCGCAGTATGATGATGAGGCTCTGAGGAGTATCAGAGCACAGGTTCGGACAGGATTGTCGGACGACTTTACTATCGCAGATGATGGTTCCTTACGGCACGGCACGAGGATGTGTGTGCCGAGCAGGGGGCTGCGCGAGGAGGTTTTGCAGGAGGCACACCGCTCTCAGTACTCAATGCATCCCGGTACCAACAAGATGTATCGAGACTTGAGGGAGCACGTATGGTGGTATGGAATGAAGTGCGAGGTAGCACGCTTCGTATCCCGGTGTCTAGTGTGCCAGCAGGTAAAGGCAGACCGACAGAGGCCAGGTGGTTTGCTTCAACCATTACCGATTCCAGAATAGAAATGGGAGCACGTGACCATGGATTTTGTTTTAGGGCTTCCACATTCTCCAGGAGGGAAGGACGCGATTTGGGTCATCGTGGACAGGTTGACCAAATCAGCCCATTTCTTACATTTCAAGGTGGGCACGTCGACAGAGAGGCTAGCAGAGATGTACGTACGACAGATCGTTAGGCTTCATGGAATTCCTGTGAGCATCGTTTCGGATCGAGATAGTCGTTTCACTTTCCACTTCTGGAGGAGTCTGCAGGCTAGCTTGGGCACTCAGCTCAAGTTCAGTACCTCATACCACCCCCAGACAGACGGGCAGTCTGAAAGGACTATTCAGACTCTCGAGGATATGCTACGCACTTGCATTCTAGATCTCGGAGGTTCTTGGGAGGATCATCTGCACCTGGTAGAGTTCGCTTACAACAACAGCTACCAGGCCAGCATCGAGATGTCACCATTTGAGGCTCTTTATGGACGGAGGTATCGTACATCGTTATCTTGGGACGACGTTGGAGAGAGAGCCTTGCTAGGACCAAAAATGGTCGTGGATGCAGCAGAAAAGGTGAAACTCATCAAAGACAGACTGCGAGTGGCGCAGGACAGACAACGGCATTGGGCCGACAGCCACCGTAGACCCCTTGAGTTTCAGGTTGGCGATCTAGTATTCCTACGGATTTCTCCGACGCGTGGCACGATTCATTTTGGTGGAGGTGGGAAGCTTAGGCCACGCTACATCGGACCCTTCAGTATTCTTGCGAGGGTAGGTGCAGTGGCGTATAGACTAGACTTGCCGCCTGCATTAGAGGGAGTGCATGATGTGTTCCACGTGTCGCAGCTGAGACGGTACGTGGCAGATCCTAGTCACGTACTTGATCACTCGGAGATTGAGGTTGGTCCGACGCTCAGCTACCCCGAGCAGCCCATAGAGATCTTGGACCGCAGAAAGAAGGTGTTGCGGAACCAAACTATTCCTTTGGTTCGTGTTGCATGGAGACATCACTCTCCAGGGGAGTCGACCTGGGAGAGAGAGGACGAAATGCGCGAGCAATACCCGTTTCTCTTCTAGACTTGAGGTATATTTCCTTTTCTGATTTCAATCTTGTTCTAGTTCAGTCCAATTTCGAGGACAAAATTTTTTAGGAGGGTAGACTTGTCACTACCACATTTCCAGATTAGGGCATTTGTGTAATTTCACTATTTTGAATAATTATGTATTTAATTAATCTGCTGAGTTTTATAAACTATTTATATGTTGTTAGTTGTGTTTGGTTTAGGTCAAACCCTAGAACTCATTAGGACTAACCTAATGACTAAACCCTAATTTGAAACCCAAGTTCTAGAGAAACCCTAGAATTCCAATTTTAGGTTTGAACCTCAAACCCTAGAATTCCAATTTTGGGTTTGAACCTCAAACCCTAGAATGACTAAACCTTAGTTAATTAAGTTCTTATTGACCTAACATGGGGGTCTAACCTAATCCTATGCATTTGAAACCCTAACCTAGTTTTTAATATAAAAGGGAGCCACCCTCAAACCTTTTCTCCTTCATGAAGAAAGAAACCCTAGCCTCCATTAGAAAAGCCATTTCTCCCACCCCAAATTCGGAATCAAACCCTAGGATTCCATTTTTCCTCCTTCAAAGCAAAGGGAAACAAGGAGCTTGGGTCAAGGAACCTTGGGGAAGAAGAACCTTCATAGGGAAACCATCTCCCTAGGTAAAATCCAAATTTTAATTCAGTTTATTTCTATTTTTCTGTTGTTAATGCCCATTAGGAAACCCCCTATTGTGTAGATCTCGATTTCTAGGGATCCTACATGAAGACCTAGGAGAAATTAGAATTTGGATGTACCTACGGGTGTTTTCCCCAAATTTCAGGAACCCTAAACCTAGGGATTTTGTGTAGACACAATTTTACCTCCAACATATGAGTTTAGATCTCGATTCTTAGGTTTTCGAATTGAGAATTCATGGGTACTTGTGTGAATCCGTTTTCTGCACTTCTTGTGTTTGTAGAAATGCCCTTAAGGTTTTACCTATCTTATGTATTCGTATATCTGCATATTTTGACATACAACTATATACATAATAATGTAATTACTGGAGTTGTCAGATATGTGTTGGATTTTTCCCTGTACAGTTGATGATTTGAGATGTGCAATACAGTCGGGTGTTTTGGGATTGTTCAGTGCAGTACTAGGTCCTATGTGTGTGCAGTGATTTGTCTGTGTGAGTGTCTCAGTGTGATAATTTCTTTGTGTTTGCTTGTGTGAAGTTTCAGTGTATCCATATTTGTGGGTGTACTATCTTAGAAAATCTGTATGTGTATCAGTTAGAACCATGTGTACTGTGTTGCAGGAAAGGTTTAGTGTAGATGTGTAGCTGAGTTCAGGTGAGATTTGAGTTCAGTCTAGCTGTGAGAATGATACTGTGTGTATCCATGAACATTTGAGGAATCAGACCATTGCCTGTGCAAGAGTGAACAAGTTCATATCCTGTTTTTGGCTACCTCTGAGCTTTGATACTGTGAATAGTTCCTTAGATCAGTACATGCTGTGAAACTGTGCCTTAGTGAGGTAGTAGTAGGGGGGGTACTAGAAGTGTTAAGTTTGGCAAGGTATTAACTAGTTAACCTAGTATTGATCCGTAAACCTCAGAATTGACCTAGAAGCCTCATTTCTTAATTAGTTAACATGTTATTTCCTTAATTCAGTATCTGACATTTATACTCCACAAATAGGTCATTGTGACTCCATTTTGGACATCGATCCTCACATATTCATCGGGACCACAGGCGAGTACATTCTCTGACAGTTTTTATTTTGTTGATTACTTCTATAAATTGTAGTGTATTACATACTTGATTCCGATACTGTGGATACACGGGTTAGCACCCTAGATACCGTCATGAGGAGTCATGATTGGAATCCATCATGCTAGCTGGGGATGGGGAACTATTAGTAGATTATGTGATCATATCCAAACATTTACATGCATCATAGCTCACCCCACTTCTCACGTCGGGTGCGGCCTGACCATTTACATGCATCATAGCTGTTATATATGATTAGCCTGATCACTACATGCATCATAGCTAACCATATGGTTAGCCCGACCTACAAGAATCATAGCTAATCATATATAACCAGCCTGATCTAGTCCCAAGCCGATCACATAATAAACTGATAATTCAAACACTTAGCTAGATGTCTATTCTTTATTCAGTTTCACTTGTTCTAGTATTCACTACTTATTGTTCTAGCATCCACTATTTATTGTTCATTGCTAGATGCTCTATTGCCTATTTTTATTCCTCCAGTACTTTACATTTCCAGCATTTATTCCCATCTTGTATTTCTTACACTGTTTATAGTTTTTGTCAATTTAATGAAACTGCTGTTAGTGCTTGTGCTTCGCTCCAATCCTGACTGGATAACATTTTTCAGAGGACCTGGAGAACTTTTGCCCCACTCATTACGGCCCAGGATTAGAGGGAGATTTCACTCCGGAAATCCCAGAGGAGTTGCCTATTCTAGAGGAGATCTTACCTGCCTGTTCTTAGATTACTTTTTCTGCATTTATTGTTTTAGACTGAGACTGAGTTGTATTTTTTATTTTGTGACTTTGTGAGGTCATATAGACTCAGGACTTGAGTTGGACTTATTGTGGTTGGTTCATTATAGAACTCTTTTCCATTCTCATCGTGCCTATTATTTCTTATAGCTTGTGATTGCGTATATTTATAGAACTGTGGATTATTATCATTGTCCTCCGTACGGAGTTGAAACTATTGACAGGATATATTTTATGTTGAGACCTAGACAGCGTTCTACCGCCGATGCTGCGGCGTAGGCTGGACGTACACACGACGCATGCCCAAATTCTGGGTGCGGGTCGTGACACATGGTATTTAACTATGTCATTCTTCTTATCTCTTATCGTGCCTTATACTTTTATAGTGGTTGTGATTGAGTTTACATTATGAGATATTGTAAGATGTATATTGTCCTCCTTATGGAGATGGATATCCTTGACAGGTATTTAGTTATATTAGTATTCATTGTGATCCAACATCGTTCTACCACCGATACTGCGGCGTAGGCTAGACGTACCCGCGCAATCATGCCCCTATACCGGGTGCGGGTCGTTACAGATTTATTGTTTGAGAGTTGTGCTTTCGTGATTGTGATTCGCTAGAGTTTTTGATTGAGGATTGTGAGGGATGAGGACTATCGTTGCTCTGGATATCGAAAGTTGCTGCTTAAAGTTTCAAGCACAAAACTTTTTTTTGGTGAGTAAGTATGCAGTGCCCCGCTCCGCGTTGGCAATATGTACAAGATATATCGGTTTGCTTACTCAAAAAAAACTTTCTTAAAGAGCTCATTGTTGAACCAGAAGATGACTGATCTAGGTGAGTGGGCATAACTTTATTCTCTGATTTTTGCATGCCTTAATAATGAATCTAAGTTTTTAAAATACTTGTTTGCTTAATAAGATAACGTTTGCATGAATGATAGAACGAGAACCTGCTTGCCTAAAAAGAGATAGAACTATTAACATGCTAAGTATAAAAATGAATGGTGCATGATAGTTACACTAACACCGCTATCGAACGAACCTTGCCATGCTAAAGAAAGAGTATAACTTCAAGCTAACTTGAAGAGATAAATTGACCCATGCCATATTTGCTTAAATTAAAGATCGTTTGTATGTTTGCTTATCGTCATGTTTATAATTTCTTATCTTTGATGCAAAATCTAGATTGAATGTATGCTTATTTTGTTATAAGAGTAAATTGCTTATCTTGTTAGACAAAAGACTAGTAGCCCACCCTGATGTTCCGGTCCTACGGGATCTAGGGGGTACAACTATTAGATAAGAGATAGATGGATTGAAAGCTTGTATTGTCACGTTGTGTTAAAATTGTTATATACTTTTTATCGAGGAGCTTGCGGGGATGGAGGCTAAATGACAAGTTAGAGACTAATAGTGCATTCCAATATTCCGGTCCTACGGGATCTAGGGTGGTGGCTATTAAAATGGTGGATGGAGTTTGATGGGGTGAGACTAATAGTACGTCATGATGTTCCTGTCCTACGGGATCTAGGAGGACGTGGCTATTAGATGTGAGACAGTGCTTCTGTTGGGAAGAGTTGGAGTTTGTGTTAGAGAAGTTAGCTTGTTCATGAAGATAGCTGCATTCAGGTAGTTAGGGCGTATGCTTGGCTAGCCTTATTGCATACCTAACTTTTTGATGTAGAGATGGATAGGAAAAGAGAACCTTATATATATGCATATGTTGCTAACTTGTATGTCTGCTGCAGGGATAACCATTCGGTAAGGGGTAAGAAACACGGAGAGTATAGAAATAGCCTTCTTGTTTATGAACATGTGCATCATAGAGTTTATCTGATCGTATTTCATGCATTTGCATCGGTCGAACAATGGCTATTAGTGCAGAGCTGAACCTTGGTCAAGAATGCTATTTTGAGCGTATTTAATGAAGAGCAACCATGAGTCACAAATGCTAATAGCATCAGATAAATGAGTCATTAGTTAGCTGGATTTTTGCTACTGATCCTGAGCTTCTCGGGGAACGACATCTTATAGATAGTTCATCTTATTTGCTTCATAGAATGATAGTCCAGTTGCTGCATTGTCCCTAGAGTCCTTAAGTATAGCTCACGAGACATGCTGCGCACACCCTGATTGGTACATCGTGCTTGAACTATTTGCCTTGTATGCTTGGTCGTATTGAACTGAATTTTGATTTCAAAAATATTTACAAAAGAAGTAATATGACTCTGTTCCCGTACTGTATGTAATGAACCTAGGTCAAAATAGAAAGATAACTAGTAATGTAATATTTTATAACATAATTACTTATTGTTAGTTTTAGTGAATTTTGTTTCTGTTCGTTGATTTTTTACTCACCAGTACTTTCTCCAAAGTGGTGACCTACCAACAGTTTGCTTGTATGCAGGTGCTGGATCGTACGAGGTACCGATAGCCGTGCCTCATCCCCAGGACCCAAAAATTTGGTTTCGATACCTTGAGTCGTATCGAGATATTTTGAGCTGCTTTTGTATAGAGGGACAAAATATATGGAATGATGCTATTTTATTCAGAGAACATCGTGCCTTGATCTTTGTCCCATATACTCAGATGGATTATTGTTTGTAACACTGTCCCTCCGCTGCATACTCGATCAGTTCGATCATAGCCACAACATTAACGATGTTTTCTTGTGCGAGCGCAAACCCAGGTTCGTAAGGCATCATGTCCCGATGGAAACAATCGTCCCGCGGGAGAGTTGGCGCGGTGATTCGCGCCTAGCATGGACGGTCAATTCCTGCGGAAGATCGGAACGTGACAACTTATGTGCCGAGTTCTTCCATGTTCTAATTGTAGCCATACGTAGATGCATAGTGTCATTCTCTCTTCGACAACCATAGTAGACTTCTCTATACGGCTACTAACTTTAGACATCTTCATGCGCCAACTTGCATTAGATGTCGACTTTCTTTCTCTTAGAATGTGCATCTCCAGCGATGCTAGATCAAGTTCACTTCCATCCACAGGAATAGTAGATCATGTATCTCTCTACCCACATCTAATATTTGATAGAGGACTCCTTCCTCATCCAAATGATTGGAGTATAACCCGTCAATCTTCTCAAGTTTGTAAAAACTTGTGTTGAGAAGACTTGCACGGTTGTTTTCCATCTTACTCGAATCTTGCTTTGAGATTGTTATTCTCTGAGACAGATTTTCTGATGGTTGAATAGATGCCAGAAACAAAAATATAAACGAGCTTGTTAGGAATGTAGAAGCAAAACTCTGAACGAGCTTCTTAGGAAGGTAGCAACAAAACTCAGAATGAGCTTGTTAGGATGGGATCTTCCTGAACTGAGATCTTAACTCAAGACGAGTGCCAACTCCAGAAATCAACTAGGAGAAACAAGCGTTGTTCTTCCTTGCAAATGCAGTTGCAATTAAGATAGGATAAGAACCCATAAAACAAAAATAACCCTCGTTCTTTCTTACAAAACGCAGTTGCAATCGGATAGAACGAACAAAGAAGAAAAAGGATAAGAAGACAAAATAAAATTATTCTTACTGGGACGGTGAAGACCACTGTTGCTCAAAGTAAGATTCGTCCTCTATCGACGATCTTCTCCCAGAAGCCAGTAAGTTCATAGGAGAACTTCTGGAACGCTTTTAGTCACCTCTTTGTGTGACTCAAATGAACTCTTTTCGACTCCTCTTTATCAATTTTTTGGTGTGTCTTAAAATGAGGCTAGAGGGTTCTTTATATAGGGAAGGCTGGAAGCCCATCCTCCTCTTTTTTTCGATGTGGGACTAAAAAACTAATATACAAAATTGATATCCCATAATCACAGCCCAATGCATAGCCCGTTCAGCACCTGCTCAATGTCTATTCATGCAATATGTGCATACAACCGGAGCATAAAACTCGTGCACGAGCGCAACAAAAGTACATAAGCACCTTGCGACGATGCTAAGTGCAAAGTGCGCCAATAAAGCACCACTTTGAGCCCTTGAGCCCAAGTTCGAGGTGCTTGTCTTGTACAAGAATAATTTAGGCTTGTGTGATATCACGTCCAGCTAGGACATTTGATTCTGTGGAACCGGGGCATGATATTTTGGTATCAAAGTACAGCTTTATATCCTTTGACCCTGATTGATTCTCTTAGTTTAAGTTGTGTTTGTCGCACCCCGATCTCCCGCAGGCTAATCGGCCATTCCCGCTAGGCGGGAATCACCCTCGCCAGCGCTCTCGCGGAACGATTGCTTGACCCATCCGGGCGTGATGCCGCACGAGCGTGAACCGCGCCCGTGCAAGGCCGTGATTCGTAGGCCGGCGGTAAGAGTTCTAAGCCACAGAGTCGCACAGATTGTCCGAGTGCAGCGGAGTCATGAACGCATAGGCGATCGGTAACAGGTTCACTGAGTCAACAATATAGCAAAAGCATTGAAACACAAGTTGAAGTAAAGCAAGCTCTTTTATTGATATAGACATGTGTTACAGACGGCGTATAGCCGAGATTACAAGTCGCTCAAGACTCTCTCTCCGAAACATTAAAAGCGTGCCAAGTGGCTACAATTGTGGAATAATTATATAGGCGATGATCAGGCGAGTTCGGGCTATGTTCCAACATTATGTCTTGTATATGTGCTTCTGTTCCGGACGCACCGTTGCTTCGAAGTGATCTCCATGCCTTAGCACGCACGTTGGAGGCATCCGCACTGAACGAGGTTCCCCCGCACCCTGCATACAAACTGGTGGATTATCAGTACATTGAATGCACTGGTGGGGAAGCTACTCGCCCGCTCGACAAATCCAAACACGTAATACAGGTTTCGTGCACAACTATTAAGTTGTCTTTCTAGTTGCCTTAGGATCAGTTTCATGCAAATAATGAATAGCCTAACGTGTCGGGCAGTGCGTCGTGCAATATGAGAGAAAACACGGCGAGACTTACCAACTTACCATCTCCTTCCCTGTCCAAGGCAAATATTGAGGCAAACATCGTTAACTCAAGCACGTGCAAGTATAACATTCAGGAGGCATAGCATATGCAAACATGAGGGTCGTTTTAACATGATCGTTCAGGTGTTTAGTTGTTCATTGATACGATGCAATGACTCGCACGCGGATAGCCGCTAAGCGAGGATGACTTATCTATATGAACGTTAGTCGCTGAAATAGCCATAAAGGACCAGTTATAGTCTTGAACAAGGGTGGAAAACAACAAAGATGCAGTGGTGGTTGCAGACCATCCTGTCCAGATGTAGTAGACTATCGTGCAGTTCGTTATAGTCTTGAACTAGGATGGCAAGCAACAAAGATGCAGTGGTGGTTGCAGACCATCCTGTCCAGATGCAGTAGACTATCGTGCAGTTCCATCCGGATCAGAGCGGCCCCAGTACCCCAGTAACCGTCCGTGGAACTATGCCTCGTTTCCGAGTTGTCCGTGACATGCAGGTCAGGGTCTCGGTCTGGTACAGGAACAAGTTCGATGCAGTATGTGTATATATTGAACAAGTCCGGTATGGAACGAGTTTGAGGCAGTATATATACAGAACTTGTTGAGGCAGTATTCAGTGATTCAGTAGCGTTTGCCAGACTAGTTGATTCAGTAGTTTGCTCCATGAGTTATGATTCTGTAATTTATTCAGTCAGGGTGCAAATTCCCTGGTTCGGGAATTGACTTGGTGACCTAACGGTCCCGGATACTTGCAGGTTCATTCAGGCACGGAACGACTACGTAGTAGTCTTCCGGGGTTTGGATGAAAACATGGCAACATTCAAGCAAACAAGCATGCATTTCTAAGGAACATAAGCAGGCACGTTGCTCGGACCCGAAGGTAAGCCGAGAGATGAAATCGTTAGGGACTTAGCATGCGAGGGTCTGAATATAAGCAGTATTTTATTTTCCATGTTCTAGCATAGCAATACAAGTTGGGATTATTTCCTTAGCTAGGTGTGTTGGATTTTATTAGCATGCAGGGGGTGATTCACCTAGCGACTAATATGAATATTCCAGATTTTATGTGTGCTGGCTAAGCAAAGACAAGTTCACCTTAGTCACCCACCTTAGCGATGATTCGCCTTGGTTGAGCGATACGTCTGAGCGAGCCTCTGAAAGCCTAAGCTGAATTTCCTGTAGGGACAAGTCTGGATATCCTTTGCTTTTCATTTGAGGCAAAGCGGGTCGGGACAGTTGCACTATTGCCGTTTGAGTCGGCAGTCCGCTTGAGCGGAACGGGGTGTTACAGTGTTCTTTATCGATATTGTTGATGTTCTCTCTCAATGTTTCGTGAGATATTTTATGTCTAAATATTTTATGAATCTCATGCGTGTATTTTGTTGTCTAGGAATAACTTTGTAGAAGGCCTTGTTAGATGAGTTGTACTGGACATTACATTCCTAAATTTATATTGGTTTTAGAAATTGTATGGGGTCAAAATATTTTTCAACGATGATAAGTTGGACACGATTGATTGAATTTGAGATAACTATCGATAAAGGTATTGTTGGGAGATCTAGATTATTGATGCGAATGTGAAGGGAGTGTGTTGGATTTCGAGGAATAGAAATTGGATGGATATTCAAGTGGATAGTTGAATTCAATTTTGAGGATCTATCGATTGGCTCGATCCCTGAGTGATGTATGGGATAACCTTGGGGACATTCACTTAATTGAGGATTTTGGGGTAACAATGAGTCAATCAACAATAAACGGGATAGTGCAAAGCCTTAGAATGAGTACTGTCTAGTTAGTCATGATTTAGAAAATCTCGTATGAGATTGGTAAGGATGATCTAGAAACGTCGTGTATCAGATTAGAATTATTTTGGGTGAGGATTCAGAACAGTGGACTAAATGAATTAATCAAAAGAAAATCAATCAGAATGTATAATGGGATGGATAACTTGGTCGAGGAAATGATATAAATCGTGTATTATATTACAGATTGAAAGATTGGGATACAATTTTGATGTCAAGTTAGAAGATTCGATGATAATATCGGGAGATAATACTATTGAAAGTTGTTTCGACGATTAACGAACTTACTCTAAGGATTTAAGAATTTTATTGCTTGAGGACATAGGGATAGACGACAACTGAGTAAACCTTGAATTCAGATAAGTCGATACAGTGTCGACGCTCAGCAGATAGTAAGGATCAATACATATTGAGGAAATTTTGTTGCTCGATGATCTAAGATAGCAGTAGCAGATTTGATCTTATATTTCGATGAGATTAAGTTATCGAGTGGTGTTTCTTGGTTATACAAAAATACTTAATGATGTCAAGGCATACTGAAATCGATAGACCGTGACTCAAGAATATTTAGTAGGATTGGATGATGATCGAATTGCACATTGAATCGATGAATGCACGATCTTGATGGATGCTAAATTATGGACTATCAATCGATCAAATGATAATATTAAAGTTTTGGAGGATTTTGGCTAGATGAATCTTGATAATGGCATGAATGGACACTAGTTGGATACGAATTGGTAGATGTTGAGATTCCGGATGTCTGATTTTGATTCAATAAAATGAATTGATGGATTGGGAGAAACTTCGAGTAGATCTATAACTTCAAGGAGATGAATATGTAACGATATTATTCGGTGATTTTAAGATTGTCCTAACTTATGGATTAATGTTAAAGCGGGTTTAAGGATTCAAGTAAATGAAATGCATGTATCGAGGATGAGTCATGTTTGAAATTTTGAGATGGTTTATATTCGGTAGATTTGTGATTGAATTTATGATTGGTGACTTAGAATATTTATTTATGATTGGATGACCAAAATTGTGAAACCTTATTGGTGGATTCTATCACATGAATTTGAGGATAAGGATTATATGTATCACTAAGATTGATGTGTATCGATCATGATATATCGAGGATAAAGTTAGGTGAATTAACTCTAGGAATGGCTTTGTTGAATAGATTATGTCCTTTGGACTTTAAATTATTGATGTTGGTAGGATGATTAATGCTCGATGTCTAAAAATCTGAGTGAGACAAGTTTGGATATAATTTTCGATATTACTGACTATAGTTTGACCCTATGATGGGGGTGAGTGCAGTAAATTGGATTGCATATTGAGGATGGTGACCTGGATACGTCACTTTGACCTAGTGAGTTAGCCTAGCAGCTAGGCAGACGTCTGTATGCCAAGAAATAGAATTGTTTGATCGACCATAGAGCATGGTCTGGGTAGACTATAGAGATGGGGTAGCTAGTTTGAGGATTGAAACTGGAATTGACATGTGTTCTTAAGAATTTTAAGGATTGCTATAATTAGAATGTCATGGTAGAAGTTGGATAATCGGACAATATCGAGGACTAGTTGGATCGATTTATATTATCGTGGAGAATATCAAGGACTAATCGGATCGATTTATATTATCAGACTTATCTTATGGGACTCTTACTCAAATAGAATTGATATATGAAATTTGGATGATGAAATGAATTAGGATCTGAAATCGTATGCATGGAAGATATGATTTATGGCAATGTGAACCAATGATTGGAATTGGCTTAGATTTTTTTGATCAACCATGCTTGAGGTAAATATGGTGATTTCATAAGGCGAGAATACTTGGGATATGGATTATGATAACATAAGAATTGATCAAAAGAATAGATGGTTAGTTGACGGAACGAATCGGATTTTGATGATAGAATTCAAGTCATTAGAAGAAATGTTGAGGAGTAAGACGGATGCAAGTAGATACGTCACAAGTAGAGAGATGGATTAAGGATTATACCTGGGAGATTGAATGCAAACATATTTATGCTTGTTTGGATTCAGATAATGTTATCAAAATTGAAATCATATTTGAAAGACTGTAATCGAATTATGCATAGAAAGATATTCAGATTTTAATTGGTTATTTTATAGAGTTGGAAATTTATTGGAAGATAACACGTAGATGATTCAAAATGATAACTTTGGGAGATTGTAAGATTTCTAAGCGAGAATTGAATACGCGATATGAATGATCGAATTTGGACTTTGCTGCTGTCGTGTTTGGAAGATTCGTTGGGATTCGTACTAGATTTTGAGAATAGTTTGATTGGTTGAAGTGCAACATTTGGGTTTTGATTGGGAGATATCTCGAGTGATCGGCTCAAATATATTTATTGGTTTAGAAGAATTGAAGTATAGTATTCGGGTGGGTTCGCCCTAGTTCTAAGTTTGTCCCGTGTGGGGTGAGTTATAGCATACCCAGCATTGGTGTAAGTACAGTCCTGAAAGAGACACGACATGGATAAAGGCAACGGATTTGATGGTTAAGAGTTAGATATAGTCAGATTGGTTCAGATGATATGGATGATTGATTGAATTGACTAAGGCATGAGCATGACATGGATTGAGAAAGAGAATAGGAAGATGGGTTCGAGCGATCTTTGATATCATGCAAGGAGGATTCGAGTTGAATTTAAAAGTGATGCAATAGGATGAGTTTTTACTCATAAAGTTTTGAGGACGAAACTTTTTTTTGAGTGGTGTATTGTGTAACATTCCGTCCAGCTCAGTTCAACAAGATGATTCATTGGTGCAATGCCACTCGAATTTTGCTCATTCAGGAGACGTGCTCGAAGTCCTACTTGGCCGAGGCAAAGTCTTCATTCAGGTGGGTGTCTTTGGTGAACTCGTCTCTACTTTGTCATCATACTTAATAAAATGGATGTCACGTGCATGTTCGCTATACCATAACTTAATGCATGTTAATAAAAAGAGATGAACTCACATATCTAAGAGAATAATCCCACTATTTATCATTTCGTATTAACATAAAACTTTAACTTGTTGATTGAATAAACTGTCATATTGCTACTTTCGATATGAACCTTTGCATGCTTGATTTCAACTTGCATAACATAGTATTTCTTGGTATTATCACTTAGGATATTAAACTCGCTTCTACAGTAGTAGATTTCCATGCTATTAACGTATCATTTCACATATATTGTAACACTACTGAGTTATCACGTGGAAAATAGTATTGCCATCATAGACAAGAAGATTACAATTAGTCATTCCCTAATTCAGAGATGAAAATATGAAAAGACTTCAGGACCTTTGGGTTGCTAAGGCAATCCCTGATTTGGGAGCTGCATATAGATAGAAAATTAAGATAAACGTAATGACTTGAGCAATATGGTAAATTTTGAGTAGAGACTTGTATTGTAACCACTACTTTTCACCTTAGGAATATTTTGGTAATTTTGCATTTTATTAAATTTTTATATATTATATTATGTTAGTGGTTAGTCTATAATTAATTAGTGTTAGTATTAGTGTTAGCTAATTAGAATTAATTAGCACATATTTTGTCATGAATAGAATATTCCATATCAATTAGTTAGATGCCATCCATGACTAATTTGATTCTATTCATGTTAGGGTTAGAAATTTTATTAGAGAGTGGAATGACAATTTCACTAATCACACCACTATATATATATATATATATATCCTACTCTTTCTCCCTTCTCTCATTCATTTTATTTTTCTCTACTCCTTCTTCTTCCCCATTTCATCTTCTCCACCTCATCATGAATACCAAATTCTAATTTTTCCCTTTCCTCCATTAGAGCTTCACCAAACTTCTTCCATAGAGAGCTAGAGCTTGGGATCTCCTAGAAGGAGTAAGGATGAGCACTATCAAGGAGGATTGGTGCCACTTCTTCTACTATTCTTCACCAAATTCGTGGAGATTCTTTAGGATCCAACTCCCAATAGGTAATTTCTTTATTTCCTCCAATTTTAGGGTTAGGAACACCCCTTGGACCTATAAAAACCATTTTTATGGTTGGAATTGACCCTCCCATGATAGATCTAGGTGTAAGAAGACTTACTTTTGGTAGATCTAAATTTTTTCTAGGTAGAAAGATTTCTTTTTTATACTCAACTTGGTAGAACCCCGAATTGTGCACACCAAGTGTTAATAGAATGGCCTCAATAGGATTTTTAGTCTAATTTAGACTTTTGCTTATGTCCATGTGTCCAAAATTGTAAACGAGGTATCCGTATCATGGTACACCATGATACACATGGTTAGATTTAGGGATTGGTGCATATTGGAACCTCCTCGTGTCTCTTAGTGTAAATTCTTGTATAATTGCTATTAGATCTATCTATTTCATGAGTTTTATATCAATATTGTTATAAATATTCTCATGGAGAGTTAGTTTGGTATCCTATGGTTTGGTATCACATAATGGTGTTGGCATCATGGGGGTGTGGTGTTGTATCATAGGTTGGAGGGGTGTTGTTGGTGTGTCATATGGATTTGGTGAGGATACTAGTGTACCATGCTACTAAGTGATATCATGAGAGTTGTGTTAGTTGTTATCAGTATATAAGTTTTGTTAGTTGATAGTATTAGTTGGTGTTAGTATTATGTGTACTCTTATATTTTTAATTATGTGTTTATATAATTGATGATATCAGGAGGGAGTTCCAGTTCCAATTTATGGATATTGCAGTACTCCTGGAATGTTATAGACATTAAAGAGGGGCTCAGGTTGGTGCACCTATATTCAAGTGAGGATGTGTGCATAGTTGAAGGAAAGAACCAGTGTAGAGTGTTAAGATTAGGCGGTTGTGGGATACCCGACTACAGTGCACTAGGTACTACAGTATTGAGTTGGAGACTATTGGTAGAGGAGTATGCAGCAAGTTGGGTCTGTGATAGTGCGCATAAGGGTATATTGTGGGGAGTGTAAGTGAGAAGGTAATAAGCAGCAGATGCTCGAGTATCACACATTGTTTGTACTAGTGTGTTGGCAAGGAGTATTCCAGTGTTGCAACAACTAGTGTTGTCATATGTATAGGACCTGATTTTAGGGGCAACAATGACAGAGGTTAAGGAATTAGTGGGTGTAAAGAGCTTGTGTGTGTGACGTTCAATATATATATATATATATATATATATATATATATATATATATATATATATATATATATATATATTAGAGTGTGTGTTTGATGTAGTACAATAATGTGTATCCTAATATACTTGGTATCAGGAATTTGATGGGTGTGTTGTGAGCTTGTGTAAGTGTGGATTGACAAAAGTGTTCAGAGTGTTGGAGAATTATGAAGTGAATGGGGGAAACTCCATATCACTGTGATCAGTGAAGGGGGTGTGGTGACTGTGATGGTTAGTCGGGTTGGTGTGTTGGTTCCAAGACCAATGTGCTCAGGGTTGTATTAGAAGTGGAGAGGGGGTGTTTGATGTGTTTTCTTGAACACAGTTGTCACTCCTAGTTCCCAGTATACATATTTGGAGTGTATTTATTTTCTTGCTAGCATAGTAGTATGTTGTAGAGAGACTAGACCCATTCTTTGGTTCACTTAGCTCTTGGTTTATTTCTTTGGTTTGGTTTTATCATGAGTTGAACGCCTGGTCCCAACCTCAGACCCCCTCCATATGTAACTCAACTTTATTCTCTCTTCTCTTATTATTTTCTTCCATCCTCTCTCTTAGGCTTCCCCTCTTCTCTCCATAGTCAAGTGCACCTTGCTCGAAATGGATAAAACTTTTATTTTATGAGTCTATTATGTTGATTGTATGATTTTAAGCACATTTGGAACTTGGTATTTTAGGATTTTTTTTGGATGAATTAGTGTAGATTTAAATTTTAAGTTTTAGGATTTTCTATGTGTTCTTGAGTATTCTTAGATTTTCCTCTCTTAAAACTTAAAGATTTTAAAAACTTGTTGCTCTATGTTGATGAGCACATAATTTTAAGTAGTTTAGAGCTTTACTTTGCTAGATTTGGGCATTATTTGAGGTTTCTATGGAAGAAACAAAATTTTATATCCAAGCTTTTGGCCATGGCCGAAAAGCTGCTGTTGGGGGAGACGAATGAGTGCTATACGGCACAAAATTCTATACGGCCAGGACTCCTCGTCTCGAGTTTGCACATGCGCCCCTTAGCCAAATGACTGAACTTAAAAGAACAAAATTTTGCTAAGTCCCAAAAGATTTTATGCGGCCAAGTGTGTATCCGGCCAAGAGGAGTATGCGGCCTCATCAACTGTAATCGTCAACTATAACGACCCAGTCCCAAAATATGTAGGACTAGAAATATATAACATGCCAGCTACGCATTCGATCAGACTCTGATCTAACTCGAATGCATATACGCTGTATAATAAGGGTAACTATCTAAGAATACTGAAAATATATATCTCTCAATCCACATAAAGAATAAAATATCAAGAATGAACTACATATGCTAAAGTCGGCCGCCCAGTAACACATAAGCTCGAATAGACTCGAGAAAGAAATATAAGTCTATAAAACTAGGCTACATCAGCAGATGAATAAATAATATAAATAATAACCATAACTCCGGAAGAAATGATATAAGTACCTGGCACCAATGCCTGCAAGACAAAGCAACACACATCAGCAACCCCAAGTAGGCTTCACAATGGTCTATGCTGCAAAACTGGCAAGGGACCAAGTCCTCAGAGGGACGTAACAAGGTATAAGAAATAACATGCCAAAGTAAAACAGTATAATGCCACATACTCAAGGATAAACTAATGTAACCATCTAAGTGATATGTACGTGAGAGCATCACTCGTACTCAGGCTAAAACCACTACAGGCTTTGTGTCGGGGAGCCCATAGCAGCAAGTAATATCATGTAGTCCAGTATAGGTGCCAAAACACCTACAATAATATAATATATATATAAATAATCATCATGTAGTATGGTATGTCTCTTCCCACCCAATGTAACCTCATGTCTCATGTCCACGATGTCTCATGTCCATAACACGAAAGATCATGACCTCTAGCTAGTACAACGAGTCAAAATGATATATATATATATAAGAGTCTCATATCACGAATCCTGTAAGCCTATACAGAATCACCATGAATAACTCAAGATAAATTTTGTCACATGAAATAGTGTCAAGTGTCCTACGGTATGACATACTTGGTAAAGCAAGTACGCAAAACTAGGATTGTGGAATCAACTCTCTAAATGACGTTACACGACTCCGCATACAACGTCGACACCCGAATCTTGTTTGGACGCTAAGCAACATCTCACGGTCCTAGGTTGAGCAGGAACATCACAAGAATATATAAAATGAAACACAAGTCGATAATATAACATAATTTACTACAAGTTGGCAAGGTACACTTGCCTGGGTTCTACACTCCGTCAACTACTCCTGTAAAAGTGGAATATCCAAGTACGCCTCCGGGTGCTGAAACAAACATTACCATTTTTCTCAGAATACTTGAAATAGCTAGGATTGACTACCCATAAGTCTAATTTGGACATAGGGGCAGAATTAACAGTTTTGGGTCAAAGCGGGGTCCACATGTGGCCCACTTCGTACCAAAAAATATGCCAGTGATAAATTTCTTCAAATTTAGCAAACTTAATGTCTACAAGGCCAAAACGATGACACAAATACAACGGAATGTCCGAAATTGGATTTCGGTGAGCCGGTCACGAAATTACCTGTAAAGTAGAACCGTAGGACCCGCGAAATGGTGTTTCGTCAACGTTATCAGAATTGAACCAAACTTGGGTCATAGGACCAGCGTAATACTGCGAATCTGATGGCATAAGTTTTGCTATGAAACAACAAGCACACACAAAGTTAGGACAAGTGTCAAAATAGGTTGATATGGTATTTTTTTGACGGATACGTGTTCATTCCGGTATGCACGTATATCCAAATCAAGTTTCGCAAAATCTTGTACGTCCACGTTGACGATACGCACCTTTCAGTAAAATTCTCACACGACAAAGTGGCCTCATTTGGCGGGACGCAACCCGTATCGGGAAATTTTGGGTTTTGAAAACATAATTTTTTTATTTCAACGCTGGATTGACAACGATTTAATACGAATGAAAATAAACTAAATAAAGGGATTAAAACTTGGTTATGTTGTCTTTAATTTGAAAAATAAATTCAATTTTTGGTTCATTGGTTTGAAAGAAAACGGCTTTAGAAAATGGGGTGTTGGGACAGTTTCTTATGATCCCGAAATCAAGTTTTTCTTGATTTTGGATCGCGATTTGCGATCAACATAGAACGATTTAAAACAAACTATTTGAAGGGAGTTGAGGGCGTATAAGTTGTGGGTTTACCTGCCAAATTGGTTTGGAAAACCATGGAGCGAGGGAGGAGAAAACTAGCTGTGAAGTGGGGGTTTGGGCCACACTCCTGTTGTCGTTGTTCCTGCGCCATTCGCGCGCTCGCGGCCTGCGGCGTCCAGAGGTCGCCGGGGTGGGTCAAAGTCAGCAAAGGTGGTCGTCTGGAGATAGGGAAAAACTGGTGGCAGTGGTCTGATATATATAGAGTGAAGGAGGGGGGGTTCAGAATGGGAAAGGAGGGGTCGCAGGAGGTTTCAGGAGAAAAATTGGAGGGGGGTCAGTTATTGTAGCTGTGGGGTCGGGTCTGAGTTGGTTTCGGTTGTCGGTAGCCGTGTTTAGGGTTTAGGCTTTATATTAATTTCTTTTATTATTAACCATATATATATATATATATATATATATATATATATATATATATATATATATATATATATATAGTCATTATAAATAGATTTGAACCCCAAATAATTTCCAAAAAAATCTATAATACTCTAATAATAGTTGTACACCCAAAAATATATTTTTGTGTAATATTTGTTATTAATTAAATATGCATAATTATTTGTCCATGAATATAATATTTTCTAATTAGCTTAAAATAATAAAAATTCTTCCTTAATCTTAATAATTACATAATATCAACATTAATAAATTTAAAATTTAAATCTAAAAAATCAAGGGGTTTACAATCTATCCAACTTATAAAAAATTTGTCCTCGAAATTAAAAATAAAACATGGTAGAAAAGATTTTAGTTAAGAAAGATTGCACTAAATATGGGGGACGCAGTTACCATTGGAATCATATTTTGACGTTGTATTCCAAGAATAGGGGTACGCTTAATCAAGGATTTACCCAACTTATAAGAATGAAGTTGGCCATGAAAATTTTGGTCATCCTCCTGTTGACAAGAGTTATATAAGTCTATCTTCAAAGGAGGTACAAGATGTTTACGTTTTTGTGACCATAGTCACAAACTATCTGTAAGCCCCCTGATTTTTAGGAATTATTAATTTAGATTTTTCACAATTTTCTGGAATTTTCTGGGATTTTTTTGTAATTAAAATCAGGGTTCTATTTATTAAATGATTTTTAAATGCTAATAAATAATATTAAAATATTATGAAAATAATATTTTTGGGTGTAAAATGAAAAACTGGGCTTAGGGTAATTTTTCTGGAATTTATTGGGTCCCGAACCCATTTTTAAATCACCTAAAACTAATATTTATTTATTTATTATTTATTTATTTAATTATTTTCTTTTAACCCAAACCCCAGCCCATTTCGGCCCAGCCCAACCCGTTTAGCTGCGGGTCGGGTCGGGTCCATCCGCACCCGAACCCGCTCACCCGCTCACCCGTTTCTCCCCCACTCCTCTGCCCGAGTCCACCGCCGGATCCGCCGGCCAGCGCCCGCTCCACCTCTCCCGGCCCACGCCCCACGACCCCGCCACGTCCCCGCACCCGTCGGCCCCTTCACCGCCTCGCCCGGAGCCGACCACCCGCCTTCTCCCCTATAAATCCTCTCCCCTCCGGCCACGGCTCCCCCACCTAACCCTAGCCACCGCCCCAGACCTAGCCGTCGATGCATCACTGCCTCACCGTCGATGCCTCACCGCCCTCCTCGCCTCGCCTCGTCGCTATCCGCGCCCGCCTCAGCCGGGCTCAGCTCCGCCCAACCGTCCGTCCCCAGAACCCGACCGAGAAGACCCCGAGCCCAGCCACGCCACCCCACCTCGCCGCAGCGCCTCCGGCCGGCTCCGCCTCTCCCCCGCCGCTCCGGCGCGCCAATCGCACCGCCCCTCCGGCCCGACTCCGGCCTCAGCGTCTCAGCTCCGCCGGAGAACCCTAACCCTAACCCTAGTTCTCCCTGTGTGTCGGACACGAGATTTCCGGGTTTTTGGACCCTGTTCAGGTACGCGTATCTTTCTGCTCGTTTACCCGTTTCTAATTCCGTCTTTTGCAACGCGTAGCCTGCATGACCCTCTCGGTGCCCGTGCAATCCGCTCGGGGCATCGCTTCCTGTGGCGATCGCGAACCGCGATCCAAAAACAGGAAAAACAACGACCCGTTTTACCCCGGAACTGGGTACGCTCCGCCAAACGGGATGACTTGGTCCCGCGCGGTCTTCACAGATACGTGCGCATCGTTGATACGGACTTGTGAGATTTCGCAGAAGTCGATTCGGGTGTGCGTGCACACCGGAATCAACGCGTATCTGCGGACAACGCCCCATATCCGACTTTTCTGAATCATACCCTAACTTTCTGTACACTCATCGGATTGAAACGAAACTTGTGCCATCGGACTCGTAGCAATACGCTGGTCCTGTGACCCAAGTTTGGTTCGATTCTGAGAACGTTGACGAAATTGCGTGTCGTGGGCCCCATATGTCCCACTCGACGGACGATTTTGTGATCGGTACATCGGAATCCAATTCTGGAAGTTCCGTTGGGTTCGTATCATCGTTCCTGACCTGTTGACACTAAGTTTGGTGAATTTGGAGACCTTTGACCCTGACACGTTTTTCGGTGCAAAGCGGGCCCATATGCGGACCCCGTTTTGACCCGAAATTGCCGTTTTTGCCCTTGTCTCCAAATTGGACTCAAGGACAGGCATTTTTAGCTATTTGATATCTTCTGAGCATGATGGTAATGTTTATTTCAGCATCCGGAGTCATTTCTGGAAATTTCCCGAGGATAAAACTGTAATTGGATCCAAACATCAGGCAAGTACCTGCACTTCAAGTTTAATCTTTATATTGTGATAATTAATTCCTTGCTCTACTAGTACCATTGATGATTACACTTAGTGTTAGATTTTGGACTTTTATGTCTTGCTTTTCATGTCGGGTGGGAGAATACTAGGAGGCATGTAGTTTACCCTTCCCCCTGTCGTGACTAATAGCTGTTGGTACACGACTGTACCATCAGCCGGATCTTGATTATTCCTGTCTAATAGCCGTCTATGACGGCCGGATTAGCCTTATAACCCCCTACATGCCAACTATGTATTCTAAATACACACTTACACACACATAGTTTCTTGTCGTGTTGCAGTTCCTGTTATCTTGTTGTAGTTCCATTTTCCTGTCTCATTATATTTCCTGTTTACTCATATTCCTAATTTACAGCAATTAATCCTTAGTTATTGTTACTTATTATTTATGCATATCCTCAACATGATACTTGTCAGTTCTTTTCTACTTGTCATAAATATTTAGTTTAATCTTGTTGTGCATTTGGTACTTTGCTCCTTTCCTGACTGGATCCGTTGATTTAGGCGATGATGAGGACTATGCCCCCACCTTTTATGGCCCATATGACGTAGCGGATGATACATTTGAGGAGCCGGTTCTTACTCAGGAGACTACTTTTGAGGAGTAGTTAGCCAGTTAGCTAGTATTTTCTTTCAGCATAGTAATCGGGTTTGTCCCCGATTTATCTTCTGGTTCTGTAATAAACTGTGGATTTGCTTGTCATATTTTGTCTTATGAAATCTTAGCATTCCTATTTTCTATTATTATCCTTGCCTATTTATTTTGTGAATGAGCTAGATTTTAAATTACCTGTGAATATGGTCTAGACAGCGTACTACCGCCGACACTGCGGCGTAGGCTGGACGTACTCACGAACTCGTGCCCGAATATCCGGGTGCGGGTCGTGACACTATCAGAAGAAATCTAGGAACTACCATGGCGTTAATGAGTCAATAACTCTATAAAGAAAGTTTACCAGTTCTCCTTGCTCCAAATTAGGTCATTAGTCTATAAGATAATAGGAAACATCATAGCCAAATACAACTAGGGTGAGATGGTACCGAGAAGTTGTTTATTGCATATCATGGATGCCGATGAATGGTTCAGCAATAAGCGTCAAAAGGTGATATAACTCATCAAGGTGATTAGTATTTTATAAAGAGTACAAGGGGTTCAATTTAGTACAACACAAGTGTCATGGACGCAGGTTGGCATGAATGGACTACGGGTACATTATTAGTAGTTAGAGTAATTGGGTTGCCGATGTACAATTTAATTTAATTACAACGGAATTGAATATTTAAGTATAGGTTTTCTAGAAGGAGGTATGCCTCAAATATTGTGGGGTCTATATGGAGCATGGGAATATATATTTGGGCATAATAGCTAGGTCATGAGTGAAGTAGGTCTAGTTAGGCTCATAAATCTCAAAGTTGTCAGAAGAATTGAGTCAATGTTGCGCATTAAAATTATCCGCAACGAAAAAGAATATCTAGGTGTTATTTGTGTGTAAAAATGTGTCACGAATATTGTGCGACTAAAACGAAGAAATAAAAGGTGAGTTTGTGAGTGATAGTCATGTCATGGGTGTAGAGTGACTAGTCTAGGTCATATAGGTGAAAGTTATTGGAAAGGAAAGGAAATGATAGTATTGTTCTCCAAATATTCGAGCCACAACCAAGGTATTAAAGGATACAAAATTTTAAAGAGGTAAATCATTATATTTGAAATTAATCCTAATCAATACGAAATAAATTCAAATTTACCCTGAAATTTCAAAATAACCCCACACTAAAATAATGGGCTACGATCTACCCAACTTATAAAAATTAAGTTGGTATCCAAAACTAAAGTCAGGGTCCTACTAACAAGATTTCTGGAAGGACCTACTTTCTAGTAAGAATTCAAGAGTTATAGGGTTTACTCGCCATAGTCAAATATTCTCTAAGGAGACATAGATATTATCAGGGTGCTATTGGTCGACAACTCTATAAAGAAAATTGCTACCAAAATAATATTCCTCCTATAGTTTATGTCTTCAAGAAAACATAGAAAAGGGTTTGGTCGGGTATAACTAGGGCAAGGTGGTATAGAGACTTTAATCATCGCATGGTATTGATGATGAGAGGACAAATCGAGAGAATCACAAAGGGAGGAATCTACCGACTAAGACAAGAGAAGTTTATGATAAGTTTAGGGAGTATGGTCACATGATTGAGTAAGGTACGATTAGACAATTATCTGGAGAATCAAGTCACAGTGACTAAATCAGAGAATTAGAAATAGAATAAAACGATACCTACAGTGAGATGGATATTAACACCATGAAGAGGGTACTAACTAAAAAATTAATTTGCTACTAGGGCACGACTGGAAAAGGAAGAAGGATCTACTCAGTTGTTATAATTAAAAGGATCGTTGTTGCGAAAGCACGAGTCTATAAATGCAAAATAATATAAGAATTTGATAGGAAGGATATGAATGCAGTAGAGAGAGTAATACAACTAATACTTAAACTCAATACTATATTCAATTCTTATGCTAACAATCTACACAAGCTCTAGCCTATAGGAATAACCTATCTACCCATCCTATTAAGGGTAACCGTCTTCTCAAAATTTATATACAGCATGTCTTCTTCCGCCTTAATAAGGATCTGCTTCTGAAGGAAATACCGCGCACGAACATCCATCTCTCTGAAATAAGGAGAGATGATAAACAATAATAAGAATGTTGAGGGGAATAAAAGAGTACAATTATGAAGTCCAAGGGCGATAATCAAATGCTAAGGAATTTTCAAATCAGTTGTGGATTGAGATACTAATACTGCTAATCCTGATTACATGCTAGCTCGATACTGGAAAGTAACCGAAATAATTTAATCATGGCCTGCATGGGCCACCACAATAACATGTAACGCCCCAACCCTAAAATACGTCGGACTAGAAATACGTAACATGCTAGCTACGCATTCGATCAGACTCTGGTCCGACTTGAATACATATAAGCTATATAATAAGGGCAACTATCTAAGAATACTGAAAATATATATGTCTCAATCCACATAAAGAACAAAATATCAAGAATAAACTACATGTGCTAAAGTCGGCCGCCCAATAACACATAAGCTCGAATAGACTCGAGAAAGGAATATGAGTCTATAAAACTAGGCTACATCAATAGATGAATAAACAATAGGAATAATAACCAAAACTCTGAAAGAAATGATATAAGTACCTGGCACCAATGCCTGCAAGACAAATTAACACACATCAGCAACTCCAGGCAGGCTCCACAACGGTCTATGCTGCAAAATTGGCAAGGGACCAGGTCCTTAGAGGGATGTAACAAGGTACAAGAAATAACATGCCAAAGTAAAATAGTATAATGCAACATACTCAAGGGTAAACTAATATAACCATCTAAGTAATATACACGTGAGAGCATCACTCGTACTCAGGCTGAAACTACTACAGGCTCTGTATCGGGGAACCCATAGCAGCAAATAATATCACGTAGTCCAGTATAGGTGCCAAAGCACCTCTAGTAGTATAGTATATATATAAATAATCAGCCTGTAGTATGGTGTGTCTTTTCCTACCCAATGTAACCTCACATCTTATGTCCACGACGTCTCATATCTATAACACGCAAGATCATGACCTCTAGCTAATACAATGAGTCATAATGATATCTCTATATATGCAAGTCTCATATCACGAATCCTGTAAGCCTATACAGAATTACCATGAATAACTCAAGAAAGATTCTGTCATATGAAATAGTATCAAGTGTCCTACGATATGATATACTTGGTAAAGCAAGTACGCAAAAATATGATCGTGGAATCAACTCTCTAAATGACGTTACACGACTCCGCGTACGACGTTGATACCCGAATCTTGTTCGAATGCTAAAAAATGTCTCACGGTCCAAGGTTAAGCAAGAACTTCACAAGAATATATAAAATGAAACATAAGTCAATAATATAACAGGATTTACTGCAGGTTGGCAAGGTATACTTGTCTGGGTTCTATACTCCGTCAACAACACCGATAAAAGTAGAATCTCCAATTACGCCTTCGGATGCTGAAACAAACATCACCATTATTCTCAGAATACTTAAAATAGCTAGGATTGACTACCCATAAGTCCAATTGGGACACAGGGGCAGAATTGACAGTTTTGGGTCAAAGTGGGGTCCACATGTGGCCCACTTCGTACCAAAAAATATGCCAAAGATAACGTGTAAACCCCCTGATTTTTTAGGAATTTTAAAATTTATTTTTCATAAATTTCTGGAATTTTTCTAGTATTTTTAACTAATTAAAACTAAGGAATTTTGAAATTAAATGATTTTTAAATAATATTAATCAATATTAAAATATTATAAAAATAATATTTTTGGGTGTAAAATAAAAAATTAGACATAGGGTAATTTTTCGGGAATTTATTGGACCCCGAAAACAATTTTAAAGACCTAGAAACTAAGTTTTAAATAAACCAAAATAAACCCTAGAATAAACCCGGTTCAATTGAACCAAACCAACCCAGACCAGTCTAACTAAACCGAACCCAATTCCTAGCGGGTCGGGTTGGACCCAAACCCGACCCGAAACCCGATAACCCGATAACCCGTACCCATTCCTTAGTGGATCGGGTCGGATCCCTATCCGCCAGACCCGGACCCGAACCCGACCCGGGACACTTTTCCTGTAACCGACCCCGGCTTTCCCTCTCCCCGGTGTCGCTTCGTCTCCGTCGGCTGATCCGCTATGGCGCCTCGCCTTCCAGCCGCTCCGGCTCCCCCGCAACGCCCGTCGCTCCGCCTCCCCTGCCAGCAACGACCGCCGCTCCCTCTCCCACTTGCCTCTATAAAACCCGCCCTCAGCCGTCGTCTCCGGCAAAGCCCCGCTCCCAGCCCCGCTCCGCCGTCTTCCCTAGCGCCACCACCAGCTGTCGTCTTCTCCGGCGCTGCGTCTCCCCTCCTTCACGAAGACCTCGCCGTCCTCCGCAACAGCGCCTCCATCTCCTCCGCTGCTCTCCCCGCAGAGCCCTGAGCTCAGCCCTCCCTGCTCCTCCGTCCTCGCCGGCCAGCACCCTCAGCCCAGAGCCGCCTCAGCCGTCTCCGCCTCTGCCCTAGCCCCCTCCGACGAAGCCCCGGCGCTCCTGTAGCCGAAACCCTAGCACTGTGTCGTTGTGTGTCGTGTCGCCTCGCGGACACGAGAAACCCAGTTCTGCGTAGCCCTATTCAGGTACCCTTTTCTCTCTCCTCGTTGCCCCATTTTTCGTTCCGTCTATTATGACGCGAACGCTGCGTGACCCTCTCGATGCCCGTGTAGCCCGCTCGGTGTGTCGCGTCCTGTGGTGATCGCGAACTGCAATCCAAAAGCAGGAAAATAATCACCCCATTTCCCCCCGGAACTGAGTGCGCCCCGCCAAACGGGATGACTTGGTCGCGTGCGATCTTCACCGAAAGGTGTGCGTCGTTGATAAGGACGTGTGGAATTTCACAGAAGTTGATTTGGATGTGCGTGCACACCAGAATCAATATGTATCCGCCGATAACGCCCTGTATCGGCCCTGCTCCAGAACACATTATAACTTTGTGTACAAATGTCGAATCAAAACGAAACTTGCGCCATCGGACTCGTAGCAATATGCTGGTCCTGTGACCCAAGTTTGGTTCGATTCTGAGAACGTTGACAAAATTGCATATCGTGGGGCCCACGGCTCTACTTGACGGGCAATTTTGTGACCGGCTCATCGGAATTCAATTCTGGAAGTTTTGTTGGGTTTGTATCATCGTTCTGGACTTGTTGACACTAAGTTGGACGAATTTGGAGACCATTGTTTCTGAAACATTTTTCGGTGCGAAGCGGCCCACATGTGGACCCCGTTTTGACCAAAAACTGTCATTTTTTGTCCCTGTGTCCAAATTGGACTCAAGGACAGGCGTTTCTAGCTATTTGATATTTTCTGAATCTGATGGTGATATTTATTTCAGCAACCGGAGGACAACCTGTAAATTCCACTGAGACCAGAGCTACAGTTGGAGTCAGAATACCAGGCAAGTGTACCTTGCCAACATTGCAGTTCTTGTTATATATTTTCTTAATTTATTTATATCTTGTACATGCTTAACCTAGGGCCGTGTGACTTTACTTAGCGTCCGATTAATAGTCGGGTGCCAACACCGTACGCGGAGTTGTGTAACGTCACCTAGACATGGATACCGAGACCCTTTACTTCTCGTGCTTGCATTATCGAGTACGTCATAACCCAGGACACCTGACACTATTCATGAGACAGAATCTTCCTAAAATATTCATGGTGATTCTGTATAGGTTACAGGTTTTATGAATATTCTTTTTCTTAGATATTATATGACTGGATGCATTAGATATGATCATGCGTGGCATGGACATGAGACGTCGTGGACATGAGACATATGATTCAATTGGGTAGGGAGAGACACACAGGCTACAGGTTGATTATATTATGCCGGCGTCTTAGTCTCTTTCCGAGCTAGACAACCACATGATATCACTACTACCGGCTCCCCGACGCAGAGATTGTAGTGGTTTCAGCCTGAGTTCTAGTGATGCTCTCATCTTGCATTTCACTTAGCTGGTTATATAGTTTACCCTATTGTTTCATTTATTGCTGTACTGTATTTATTTTGGCATGAGTTATTTTGTACCTTGCTATATCCCCTGAGGACCTGGATCCGAATTATGTCCCCAGGACTAGCAGACGAGATCGATCCTGAGGTATACGGGACAGGAGCATTAGCAGGAGCAGGAGCAGGAACAGGAGCAGGCCTAGGAGAAGTACCAGATCCAGTAGACGAGTGATCACCGAGGATATCTTCTGAGTATATGATTTATCCATACTCAGTATTTGCAGTTGTTATCTTTATTTCTGTATCTTGACTATTGTATCAGACTTGTTATCGGGTTGTTCTCCGATTTATTTACTTATGACTTGATGATGTTTAAATTTTCTTTTATTGATATTGATGTATTCATTATGTGAATGAGATTAGTAGACCCTTATTGTTGTATTACAGCTTAAGTACACCCCGATGGATCCATTAAATTGGGTTTGTCCATCGGTGTGTGCTGCTGGCCATTGCCACGTATCTAGTCCCTCGTTATTTTGGGACTGGGACATGACATAAAGTTCTCCAAATTTATCAAACATAGTTTCTACAAGTCCAGAACGATGACACGAACTCAACGTAATATCCGAAATTGGATTCCGGTGAGCCGGTCACAAAATCATCTGTAAAGTGGAATCGTGGGGCCTGCGAAACGGTATTTTGTCAACATTCTCATAATCGAACCAAACTTGGATCACAGTACCAGCGTAATGATGTAAATCCGATGGCATAAGTTTCAATGTAAAATGACAAGCACATACGAAGTTATGACAAGTGTCGGAATAGATCAATACGATATTTTTTGACGGATACGTCTTGATTCCGGTGTGCACGCACATCCAAATCAAGTTTCACAAAATTTCTTATGTCGGCATTAACGATAAACGCCTTTCGATAAAATTCTCACACGACAAAGTCACCTCGTTTGGCGAGACGCACCTCATATCGAAAAAATTTGGGTTTTGAAAACATAATTTTTTTTTCAATTTCAATGCTGGATTGACAGCGATTTAACACGAATGAAAATAAACTAATTAAAGGGAATAAAACTTGGTTATGTTTTCTTTAATTTGGAAAAATAAATTCGAATTTTGGTTCATTGGTTTGAAAGAAAATGGCTTTGGAAAACAGGGTGTTGGGACTGTTTCTTATGATCCCGAAATCAAGTTTTTCTTGATTTTGGATTGCGATTTGCGATCAACATTGAACGATTTAAAACAAACTATTTGAAGGGAGTTAAGGGCATATAAGTTGTGGGTTTACTTGCAAAATTGGTTTGGTAAACCATGGAGCGAGGGAGGAGAAAACTGGCTACGAAGTGGGGGTTTGGGCTACACTACTATTGTCGTTGTTCTCGCGCCATTCGTGCGCTCATGGCTAACGGCGTCCAGAGGTCACCGAGGAGGGTCGTAGTCGACAGAGGTGGTCGTCTGGAGGTAGGGGAAGACTGGTGGTGGTGGTCTGATATATATAAAGTGAAGGAGGGAGGGGTTTCGGAATGGGAAATGAGGGGTCGCGAGAGGTTTCAGGGAAAGGAATCGGTGGGGGGTCGTTTACTGTAGCTGAAGGGTCGGGTCTGAGTTGGTTTCGGTTGTTGGTACCCGGGTTTCAGGTTTAGGATTTATGGTTTATATTTATTTCTTTTATTATTAACCATATATATATATATATATATATATATATATATATATATATATATATATATATATATATATATATATAGCCATTATAAATAGGTTTGAACCCCAAATAATTTCTAAAAAATCTACAATACTCTAATAATAGTTGTACACCCAAAAATATATTTTTTGTGTAATATTTGTAATTAATTAAATATACATAATTATCTGTCCATGAATATAATATTTTCTAATTAGCTAAAAATAATGAAAAATTCTTCCTTAATTTCATTAATTACATAATACCAATATTAATAAAATTTAAATCTAAAAAATCAATGGGTTTACATCAACCATGCAGCAAGAAGCTATGCATCCCTCTTCATCTGGATGCATAACTTCTGACTGACTTGGCACGACTTTTCCTAATTTTGTCTTTTCTTTTGACACACTTTTATCACATATCACATCAGTTACTTTTTTGACTTGACTTGACTTGCATTTATTGATTGTCACATCACACGTTTCCCGAAGAATGGACTTTGCTCTACCTATGCGTCCAAGCCAACTATGCGGCCTCGACGTTATGCGACACATTTTATGCATCCAAGACAACTATGCGACCTCGACGTTATGCGGCACCTTACATGCGTCCAAGCCAACTATGCGACCTCGACATTATGCGGCACTATGCATGCGGCCTTGACCCTATATGGCCTCGACGTTATGCGGCACCTTGCATACGGTCTTAACCCTATACGGCCTTGACATTATTCGGCACCTTGTTATGCACCTTTGCTCCTATGCACCTATTGTTTCTTGCACACTATAGATACTGAAGGGCCGTGAGGCAACTCTAGATGGGGGGTGAATAGAGTGTAGCAAAATAATCTACCCAATTTAAGATTATCAGAATGAAGGCAGTTGCTAACTAACAGTGTATATAAAGAAAGTAGAGTAAAGCAGTAAAGTGGATAGAGAAAGTAAACGCAAACACCAAGATGTATACTGGTTTCCCTCTGAGAGGACTAGTCTAGTCCTGAGAACTCAAGCTCAGAATTTTATCTACTATAATCACCAATAGCAAATCACAAGCTTTGATCCGAAGTCTTGCCACTTTTTTACACCACGATGTTTGATCCGAAGTCTCGCAACTTCAAAGCTTAGAGAGAGAGAGAGAGTAACTGATGGAATAAAGCCCTTTACAACTCTGAAGACTTCTAGACCGAGATATCACTTGGCACTAGGAAGCCTTGGAAGTTGCTCTTTAAGATAAAAAAGTTAAGGCTTTAGAGATTTGCTCACAATAGGATAGAAGACTTAAGAATGGTTGAGTGAGTAAGAATAAAGAATTCCAATCCTATTTATAAGGTATAGGCAAACAAAGTTCGGCCATAATTCGGATGGGGTTTAATTCAAATTTCCAATCGTTGGTCCAAGAAATCAGGAGCTATTGAACTGGTTGATTTCATACCAAATGGGTAACCGAGTTCGGTCCGAGTTCGGCACAAGTTCGACCCAAGTTTGGTCTCTTAGTATGGTAGACTTTGTAAATGAATGTGGCCTGATTTGGTGGATAGGTTCTTTGGTTCATTTGAATGGACTAGGTATCTAGGTATAGGTACTTGGGATTTGCCAGTGTAACTCAGCTTACATCGTCCTAGACTCAAATAAATGAAAGATTATATTTTAATAGATGAAATACAAACGACATATAATAGCAGTGTTGAGGCTTCAGATCGTGACATATCAATACATGGTTTAGTTAACTATCAAAATCAAGTTGACTGAGACTGGATGGGCCAACGATCTTTCCCATTTTGATAATTGACAAACTATGAATGATACTGCAAATCTTTGATATGCAAGGCTCCCCTGTATTTATGGAGCAGTTGATATGCTGAAGACAACGTCTATCAAGTATCATCTTGTATGCTAGTATCATGTATATCTTTCTCCCCCATTGTTATTTGATCAAAATGGCATATGTAATACCCTGTTCTGCTCAAGCAGACTTCCGATTCAAACGACAAAAGTGCAATATCCCGACCCACTTTGCTCAGGCGAGAACACTCGTTTGAGGCAAAGGATATCTAGACTTGTCCCTTCAAGAGTTCGGCTTAGGCTTTCAGAGGCTAGCTCGGAGTATCGCTCAGCCAAGGAGAATCGTCGCTAAGGTGGGTGACTACGGTGAACTTGTATTTGCTTAGCCGCATACTTAAAATTTGGAATGATACATGCTAGTCGCTAGGTGAATCACCCCCTGCATGCTAATAAGAATGCAACGCACCTAGCTAAGGGAATAATCCTAACTTGTATTGCTTATGTTAGAACATGGAAATAAAATATTGCTTATATACAGACCCTCACATGCTACCTTTGCCTTGTGCAACAAGACTCCGCTATGCCCCCCATAGAACAAAATGTATTTGCTCTTCTTAGTGCATTGTTTACTTGTTTACACTGCACAACCCTATATCACGTTGTTCTGGAAGTTTCCTTAAGGTTTTACTCCATGGCTTACCTTTGGGCCCGAGAGAACGTGAATGCTTAAGTTTTCTTGTAAATGCAAGCTTGCCTGCTTATATATATTGCCTTGATTGAATGCTTGTCATATAAACTATGCCAAGACCCTGTAATGCCATTCATGTCATGCATTCATTTAGGTTCTCCTCGGAAGACTATCTAATAGTCGTTCCGTGCATGAGTAAACCTGAAAGTATCCGGGACCATTAGGTCGCTAAGGCAGTTCCCGAACCAGGGAATTTGCACCAAGTCAATGATCCAAGAATCACAGCTCGTGGAGCAATACTGTCTTGTACTGAATCAAATAGCTCATAGAGTCGATGCACATATTATAAATAATCATGCCTGAAACAAGTACCTGATATAAATATCATGCCGCAAACATGTACCTGATTTCCTACCTGAAATATGTGTCTGATATGTATCCTGCCTTAAACTTGTTCCTGTGTCTGACCAAAGACCCAGAAGATTAAGACTTGCATGGTCACAAGACAACTTGGAAACAAGGATTAAGTTCCACGGACGGTTGTTGGGGCACTGGCACTGATCCGATCCGGACGAAACTCCTGATAGTCGCTTGCTTCGGATGGAGTGGCCTGTAATGCCTCATGTTTCTTACGTCGCACGTCACTTTATCCCGAGACTAGAACTGTCCTTTATGGCACCGTGCTAGTGACCTCATGTTCATATAGATAAGTCATCCTCGTTTAGGGGTAATCCGCGTGCGAGTCATTGCATCGCATCGAGAATAACTGAACACCTGAACGATCATGGTAAAATAATACTTGTGCATAAAGAGCACTTGAACATTGTATGAAACACACCGATCATCCGAGTAACTCGTGCATCCAAAACATAGACTCGTTCATAACATAGTATTTGCATATGCTATTGCCCTGAATGTTCATACCTGATCGTGCTTGAATTAACTTGGTTTTCTTTGGACAGGGAAGGACAAATGGTAAGTTGGTAAGTCTTGTCGTGTTTCCTCTTATATCTCACGGCGCACTGCCACACGAGTTAGGCTATTCATCTATGCCATGAAATTGATCCTAAGGCAACTAGAAAGATAACATAATAGTTGGTGCACGGAACCTATATTACGTGTTTGGATTTATCGAGCGGGCGAGTAGCCTCCCTACCAGTGCATTCATGTACTGATAATCTACCAGGTTGTTTGCAGGGTGCGGGAGAACCTCGTTCGGTGTGGATGCCTCCTTCGTGCGTGCTAAGGCATGGAGTTCACTCTGGAGTCATTGAGTGCTGCATCCAAAACTGAAGCACATATATAAGACATAATATTGGAATATCGCTTGTACATCATTCCACAATTGTAGCCACTTGGCACACTTTTACTATTTCAGAGAGAAATGCTAGAGCGACTTCTAATCTCGGCTATGCGTCGCTTGTAACACTTGTTTATATCAATAAAGAGTTTATTTTACTTTAACTTGTATTATTTAATGCTTCCGTTATTGTCGACTCAGTGAACTTGTTACCAAATTGCCTATGCGTTTATAATTCCGCTGCACTCGGATAATCTGTGTGACTCTGTGGCTTAGACTTCTTCCGCCAGCCAGTGAACTACGGCCTTGCACTGGCGGGGCTCACGCTCGTGCGGTATCATGCCCAGATGGGCCGAAGAGATCATCCCGCGGGAGCGCTGGCGCAGTGATTCTCGCCTAGCGGGGACGGGCGATTAGCCTGCGGGAGATCGGGGCGTGACAGATTGGTATCAGAGCTCGGCTATACGCCTTTGGACTTCGTTTTGATTTTATCAGTTTTGAAAGCTCGTTCGTGGGTTATGCGCACACTCTCTCTCAATGTCCCAAACGGAATATTCCAACAATGAGTCTAAATACTTTCGAAAAGTATATGTGAATGATATGATTGCTTGTACGGAATTAGAATGTTAAGGCCTTTGTGCCAACATGTGCTAGTCCCTTCGGGATTAAACTCGTGCTAGAATCATGACTTATGTGCAAAACTGAAATACCTGTACTTGATTGCCCAACTGGTTAATACGGAATCGAATATTGCCCGAACGGTTAGCTTTGCACACAGCCCTTCGGCTAAGTTGTGTAGAGTATCACGCGCCAAGACCCTTTTTGGTGCAAGCTAAGTTGCAACGAGATTTATATATCGTTCAGGAATGCAACAAGTCAAATATAGAACGCCAACCGATAGAAACATTCTCGAATTTATCGCTTAGGCGAATATTGAGAATCGTGCTTGGTTTTTGGGAAATAGCTCAAACGATATTTCGTATCAGAATATACAAACCAATTATGGATTTGATAGGATGACTCAATTTTGAGTGGTGTATTGATCGCTTAGAAAGGTTCAAACAAATTCATAAGGTCTCGTGCAATAGTCGGATTGAACGGAATAAAGAATGTCCTAAATAATTGATAAGGCTTATATTTAATTGGGATTCACGGGTATTGAAATTGATATCTCGTTAAGGAAACTTGTTAGAAACTTAAGTATCGTGTGAGCAATTTTTGATTGAAACAAATGGACTGAACTTGAACACAATATCGCTCGAATAGAAATTAGCCTGAAATAAATATTGTGTTTCGATGAAAGAGATGAACGATAATGGATTTAGCTTGGAATTTAAAAGAACAATCTTAAAATCGAGTTCAAAATGATAACATTCTAAATCGATCCCAACGAGAACGGTTATCCTGCGGGAGCGCCGGCGTGGTGATTTCACGTACGGTGGGGATGATCGAACTCATGGGAACATGATCGGTGATTATTCCAAATGAACTCAATGAATGGAACATATCAAAAATATAGAAATAGACTTAAGCATGAACGGACATGAACATGGATGAATAATAAGGTGTCTCGATCGTGCCGAGGATAACCATAATATTCAAACGTTCTAGTCTTGTGCGAGCGTAACTGTATGCTTGTACATGTGTCACGCCCGGATTAGGACGATTATCCAGCGGGAGCATTTACTTAGGAATCTCACGTCCAACGAGGGTGATTGAACTTGCGGAAGACCGAGGCGTGACAACCAATGGACCGTCTTGACTTTTGGTTTGACACGATAAAACGAATTTGGAATGCAAATGATTGAAATGTTTCGGTAGATAAGTTAACCTAGAACCTAAAATAAATCACGCTTGATGGTTTCGTGAACAGATACATGAATCAGGTTGAATGACTTAAAGTTATAAATAAAAGTTTAGAATTGAATCTTGGCTTGGTGGACTTAAAATGGATAGGAATTCTATCAAAACATGTTTGGAGGGATAGACTATACAAATCACTAGATTTGTCCTACAATTTGGATATACTGTGGATTTTACTGAATGGACTCGTCTCCCATACAAACGAATGTGTTATAGAGAAGTAGGAAAATCTGTGCTCGATGTTTATGTAGAAGCATGAAATACGCTGGGAAATTGTACGCATACTATACAATCAAAACCCCCAACATGCATGAAGTCCGCATAAAGTAGTGCTTCAAGGCTGTGTGGCATAAAACATGGCTCAAAACTGCTCGCGCAAAACAAAACTTCAGAGCTGAGTGGCGTATAGAAGAGCTTCAGAACTGCCCGCGTAAAGCAGTGCTTCAATGTTGTTTTGGCGTAAAAGATTGTTACACCTCCCTACGGTGTAAAATACGTTTGTCTTTAATGCAACATAAAGTCATACGAGGAACTCTTCGTATTCCTCGAATGAATCTGTCAGTCAAAACAGTGAACCTGACTCCTGACAAAAGTACTGTACGACGATCGAGAGGACGGTTGTGATGATGATTTTGCACAGAGACCCAGACTGTCGTTTAGTGACATATCCTTGATATAAGTTATTTTTACGCATTCAAGGGATATGCTGCCTATTCTACACAGGCCAAGATAAGTTTTTACGCTCAAGATGAGACAAGATCAGGTGCCACGTCAAAAGCTGTTTCTCGTACAGAGCTTGAGGCATATCTCGGCATTTAATGCACGAGATTGAGGCATATCTGTCACGACCGGATTCTGTAGAATTATTGGGGCGTCCCCCGAATCGTGATGTCGTGCAGGCCTGGGGTTGTGCCCGCACAAGACTAAAGTATTTTGCATAACGAGCACATATTCAGAGTACGCTGATAAATTGAAACACATATTTGAAACATGGAAAAGTTTTCTTTATTGATAATGAACATCTATTACAAACTCTTGAACGAGTCAGCTAATATGTCGCACGGGCTTACAAAAGTGTTGACTAAAAATTAGATAGCAGTCATGTATATTACATCCCTTTACTAAGCTTCAAAATGTATAGACCTCCGGGCTGGAGGACAGCTTTGCTATGGAGCTGCATTTGTGTATGAAGAGTTACAGGCTCCTGCTTCAAAATACTTCAAGGATGGCGCGATCAAGATGCGCCAACAGCTGGACTGGATCGGGAAGACGACTTTGGCTCCTCGCTCTGTTCGTCTTGGTACGGAGAACCTGTTTCAACGAGGGTCAGCATGTCGAAACATACTGGTGAAGGCGAGCTAACCGAACTATATCAATCAACATGTTGTTTTAATGAAGCATGCATGTTTTTGTGGGTTTCTATCTTGCCTTAGTTCATTTACAAGTAAGCAGCATATAGAATTTACTGAAATAAACTTGCCACCGTTTGGTGGATTTTACCTGTCCGTCTGAATCACCTGCACAATACTTACCATGCCTTCCATGCCACGAAGACACAAGTTAGTTTGTAACAGGTTTAAATATACACAAGGATCACTGGCATGATTGCCATAATGGACGTAGCCGAGGACAAGGATAGCATGCTACGAGAGTACACGATGCGCTGCAAGCTATCCTGTCCCGTACACGATGTCTACACACGAGTTCCGCCCGGATCGTATCGGTTCCAGTGCCCCAGCGACCGTCCGCAGAACCAATACCTTGTGCACAAGTTGTCCATGATCGAACACGATTATTTAGTTAAAAATTTATGCAGTTGAGGCAACACGAGTGCAAGAACACGAGTACACGACAAGCAGTATTGCATGATTCATTTTGCATAGCCTACCTGAATAATTTATGCATATACAAGACATGATCCATACTTTACATGGTTTATGGAACATTTGCAACAAACTAGCATACGATAAGATAACAGTTCACAAGTTTAATTTACAAGCAATATAATCCAAGCCTATTCCCTTTTTATCTTGGTATCTTTTATTATTACTTGGTATCGTTTGATCGGGGCAAAGAAGAATACAAGATTTAGGATGTGAAGCTTGGAAGCAGGGCTAGCTAATCGGGTTGGTAGCCACTCACTTAGATTGTTAGAAGGGAGAAGGAATGAGGCGCTTCACGACTCCGCTCACAAGCTGCCTAATGCTTGTTCACCTGTATTACACGAACAGCTCGATCAATACTTCTTCCTCTCTTTACAATCTTAGAATTGAAGTGCAATTCAATGAACGAAAATAATAAAATCATAGAAACCATTCAAGAAAACCCAAGCAAATCCAAAACCAACTCAAAGCACGAAAGCAACAAGCGACATCGAAATCTGAGGCAACAAAAAATAACAGCGGAGAGGTCCCTCCTGACTCTACCACTAAGTCGATCCCGGGGGCACGGTCCACTGAATATGAGAATCGATTCCGAAGAAACAAATCCATAACAAGAACGAGTTCTTGTTTCATCTATCCCAATCGAATGATACCATCTTGTGTTACTTAGCCGCGCTCTCCGCACCGGGAGAACTGGGTGCTACAATATCTCTGCAATAAATGCACGAGATTTGGTTCTATCCTTTATAATTTTGTCATGACTGGGAGAGCTAAAACTAGGGCTAATATGCTTACATCACCATCTTGGCATTTTACGCCAACCAGGCTATTTTCAACTATAGGAGTACGCCGTATGCTATCTCCTCGAAATACGCCAACTCAGGCTATATTGGCAAAGGTACGTGATGAGGCTATTTGGCCCATAATACGCTTAAGACCTCAGTCAAGAAGAATAATTGGCTACTTTTACGCTGGTTATCTATTATTCATCCAGCAGCACGTTTTACGCAGAATTTGGCTTTTACGCCAACAAGACAGCTACTTGGCTTTTTATGCCACCAAGACAGCTATATGGCTTTTACGCCAACAAGACAGTTATTTGGATTTTACGCCAACAATCGCTACGCGAGGGGCAGTTACCTACGTGGCTTGCATGCCATGATCTTCGAGAAGCAGTTATACGCGTTACCTCATAATGGGACATGTATCATACGCAGATTCAGAGGGTCATTTGAACGTGGGTAGCAGTTATTATAACCGTCGCGTAAAAGATGCAACTTTGTTCACAGTTTGGCTTTTACGCCGACTGGACCGTTATTTAGCTGATCTCTATAAATAGAGACCCTTGGTCACAGGGTAAAGGGGCCAAAAAACAAGGACAGAGGAGAAAAGATCAGAGATCAAGAGATCATAGAGAGAGAGCACAGATAGAGAGTGTTGATTGACAACTTTGGCAACGAGAATTCAATCCCTCCTGTAATCTTTGAAGCTTCTTCTTCTTCTACAGCACTTCTTCCTCATCGTGTGGTTCAAGGGACAAAGTGATCGACCGCAGATCAGACTCCTATAGCAATTTTTCCCCAGAATCATTTTTATTATACTTAACATCCTCGTATAGGATTAATTGTACTCTTTTTCTTGTTTGTAAAAAAAAAGATTTCGTATAAACCCTCTTCTTCTCTTATTTTTGTTTATTCAAACATAAGATGGCGACTCTGTTGGGGATGACTTTCTCTTCTAACAAGAAGGCAATTGCTCAACGCGATGCGGTAGCCGTCGGATCGACAAAGAAGACTTTGGTCGTCCAATTCGACCAATCTGCTTATGAAGACATGCTTCGTGCAGGGGGTAGCTCTCATTCTCCCTCTGTCCCGAACAACAGGAAGCTACGTAAAGTTTGGATGCCCAAGACATCCTTTACCCTTCCTGCAAGCTCTCCTCCTCTGATCAACAAGGTTGTGACAACATAGCCTACGCGCTCTGCGCGTAAAACTATGTCTCCCGTCCGTGACATGGTAGACAATATATCTGGCAATGCCCCAGTGCCAATCCAAAAGTCTAGAACACGCCCTGCGTATAAAACTTCGTATCCCGTCTGTGACGTGACAGACAAAACTTTTAGCAATGCCCTTGTGTTAATCCAGAAGTCTAGAACGCGCCCTGCGCGAAAAACTTCGTCTCCCGTCTGTGACGTGGCAGACAAAATTTTTGACAAGGCCTCAACGCCAATTCGGAAATTTCAAATGCGCTCTGCGCGTAGAAATACATCTTCCATCTATGATGAGGCAGATGGTCCCCTTGATCACATCAAGGGAAAACAAGTGGCGAGTCTTCCAACCCTAGGTTTGTACGCCACCAAGAGAAGAAGTTGCCCACTCTTCAGATTACGCGAGACGCGGGAGGCCATTTGAGGACTTTCCACGTTTTACGCGAACCTGTTCAAAGCTCCAAATTATGCCAGGATAAGCCTGTACGCGTAAAGAAGACCCATTTTATAGGAAAATACGCTCCTCAGAAGGATGATGGATCGTATGATACTCACATAGCAGAACTGTTGTATTCTTATGGCAGAGAGAGGGTCGTGGTTCCCAATCTCCACGTTCCTACTGATAAAAAGGCAGAATAAGCCTTCTTCTTCTATTAATCTCCCTGATTTGCTTGATTTCTTGATCCAGAAACGCAAAGACAGGGGATCTTCTAATATGTCTATTACACCTTCTAGGGAGCATTGTTGTAATAGTCATAAGGTTGTAATTAACTACTGCTGTTCTAAGAAAAAATGGTCAGTTTTTGACCGGTTGAACTACTCTTTGTCTTTACAGGAAGAAGAATCGACATTCGCATCGGTAAACATGGCTTCGCACATTCCTAGAGGAAGGTAAAGTTCAAGACGTCATCCCTCTAGAACTCCAAGCCAAAGGAGATTTGACAGACTCCTTGAGAATATTGAAGCAGGTGTCTTTCGAAACACCTGCTCGAGGTCACGCAATCGACTTCATATTCTTTTGATTCCGATACTGGGGGTCGCCAGTTTTCTGAATTTGATGTTGAAAGTATAGACTCAATCTCTACAGATATCTATACTAATCCCTCAGTGGCATCCAGAGAAATGGGAGTTTATGCTGTTGGAGATGAGCATGAAAAAGCTTCCCCATCTGGAAGTACAGAACAACGCATCGCTGTATTAGAAGCATCATTCAAAGATATGCATACCATGATGGAGAGTATGCAGCAGATGTTGGTGACTCAACACACAGCTGCGGTAGCTCAAACACCTGTTCCTCCGACTCAACTACGTCTGGGGGTAGATATACCATCAAGCCAGGAGCCTGTTCAAAATCAAGAATCAGCTGCTCCTCAACCTCTCAACCCGAAGAATGTATTACCTCATGTTGGAGTTATAATACAACCGGTCTCTTACCTCTCTGCGATCCCTTTTTCGACTGAAGATCCGATACAGGCAGTTCGGGAATTAAAAGTCCAATTTGATGCCTTGAAGCACAAGGATCAGCTCAAGAAATTGGGAATCAACCAGCCATATCCAGCTGTCTGGGATGAGATCCCTTTTCCACCAAAATATAAACCACATGCTATGGTTTTGTCTAAGGTAAATACGTCACCAAGCCAGTATATGAATTACTTCAGCATGATGACGGTGTTGTTGCAGGAAAATGATGCCCTTCTCACTCGAGTGTTTAAGGGCTGTCTGTCTGGAGTGGCCTACCAATGGTACCGTAGTCTAGCGGACAACTGTATTACTTCTTTTGAAGATTTTAAAACTCTGTTCTTCCCTCGATTCTACGAAGGAGGAATGGACATGTCGATGTCATCACTCATCGAAGTAAAGCAGAAGAAAAAAGAAAACGTTCGTACTTTTATTGAATTTTTTCGTCAGGCTACTTTGCAGATGCCTCCCGGAGTTCCAGATTCCGCCTTGGTAGATATTTGCAGGAAGAACCTTCTCCCACTGATCTCAGTATTCACAGGACCATATCAGTTCCATGATTGGACCTCGTTTATCATATCGACGGTAGCTGCTGAAGATAACAGTCGGAAGGCTCGTGACAATAGAATTATGATCTCTGCCTCTGATAGAGGGAAGCGGTCATCCTCTAATAGTGACCATACTCATAGTGCAAAAGGAAAGAAAGCTCTGGCAATCAACACGTCCAGGCAAAATAATCCAGCAACTACGTAGACGAAACTTGGAACTTTCAGGCCTATAGAAGAATATTCTTTTGACGATGACGATATTCCGAGCAAATTCGATTGTCTAATCAAAAGTGGCAAGCTTACTCTCCCTGAGATAAAGCGTCCAAATGAAGTTGGCAGTACAAATAATCCTAAGTACTGCATTTTTCACAGATACATACATCACCCCACAAAGGCGTGTTATGTACTGATAAGGAAAATTGATGAGCTGATCGACGCCAAGGCCATCACTCTGCGTAATAACGAGAAGACGGTCACTGCAAACATGATCTCCCTCCAGTTTGACAACCTGCCCCCTCAAGAAATCTCGGATGGTGTGGTACCTATTCCATGGGCAATGATGAACATTGTGAATCTCCCTTCTAATAGGGGTCAAAATCAGGACTTAGTGCCCCTAACTACCAAGCGTGGGGAGATCATGTGGGTTCACCCTGATCTGGTGTCAGAAATTGAGGAAGAGACTAAAGCTGCTAAAGCTAAGTCTAAAAAGAACTTAAGATGTAAACCATGCCATATGGTTGTAGTATCCCCGACATCGGAAGAAGAGGCTTTAGCAACCGGAACCCGGTCAGGGAAAGCCTATCTCAAAGACTATGGAGGAAATCAGAAAGAAGCGACGGCAGACACTTCGGCTGCCAAACCTCCAGAGCCTGAACCTGTTATACCAGAGGCAGGTCCTTCTAAACCAACTTCAATGGACAAAGTTAAGCAGAAAGAAGTTTGTTTCGATAAACCTTTGAAGAATATTCAAAACAAAGGTTTAGAGAAACCTTATAACTTCGACATCTTGGCTCAGTTGGCTAATACTCCAGCCAGATTGTCCATCTTTGAGCTACTTCGGCTATCCAAAGACACTCGTCAAGTCTTGAGAGAAGCATAAATACAAACAGATGTATGCTTGACTCAGCTCAAGTCCCCTGATAAAGAGCCTGTGGCATGTCCTCAATGCCATAGTGTAATGGAAGTGGTCCCTAACATCACTTTCACTCAAGAGGACATGTTGTTGAAACATAACAAACACGACAGGCCTCTTTATTACACCGGATACATCGGCTCCGTTGAGGTAGACCATATTCACATAGATCCGGGATCGTCGATCAGCATTATCCCTCATAGTCTTCTAAGACCGTTGAGAATTCCTACAAGCAAACTGGCTTACACTACCACCACAATCGTGGACTTTAATGCCAGGAAGAGCAGACCGTTGGGGAAGATTCATCTGAGAATCCAGATTGGTGACCTTAGATCAGTGGCTACATGCTACGTCATTGATTTGGAGGTGTCTTACAATATTCTGTTGGATAGACCATGGATCCACGATCACAATATTGTTCCTTCAACTCTACATCAATGCTTCAAATATGTAGACACTCAGGAAACAGTGAAGACAGAATTCGCTGATCTCAACCCGTTCAAAGGAGTTGAGTCCTACTATTCTGATGCCATATTATAGACCCAAGACTACATGAAGGAGGTGTCAAGCAGGATGGAGGAGGAATCCCACCAGGAGCCAGGAGAACCATCTGCTGAGCAACCTTTGTCAATCCTGGTGAAAGGGCGGACTACACGTCCAAAAGTCATGGAACCTATGACTATCCACTTCGGCAAAACCAAATCTGGAGGAGAAAATAATCCCCTAGTGATCAGTCTGAACAAGAAGCCTCTACCTTTGGTCATTGACTTTAGGCGCAACAAGCAGTCGGCTGATGTAAATACAATCGGAAACGTGGTTTCTGACGATAATAAAGATTCTCTTTTCCAGTATACTGATGCTCAATTTCCTAATCAGGAATCTTCTCCTCCTAACGATATAGAACCCATAGCACAAAAATTCTTGGAAGCTATAGACTTCTATCATCCATATGTGTGGGAAGTAGCGTCAATACCTAATGTCATTACGACATATGGGCGGCATAAAGATTCTATCTTTATTGTTCCACCTACTCGCAGCAATCAGCATCCAATAGTCTTTGGTCAACTACGGAATAGACCGATTGTACAAGAAGATTCTCACGAGTCTGATGCTAGAAAAATACAAGTCCACAGGTATAGACCACAGGCTGTGAAGATTATGCAAAGGATGGGTTATGACTTGAAGTTGGAGCCATGCCTCAACTATGGAAAAGGCAGACGAATGTCGTTGCATGGTGATCCTTACTGTCAACGAATTTGTTTCGGGTTAGGGTATACCACATCTTTTGCAGCTTCAAACAATTCTGAACCAAGTGATGGGACCATTTCCTCTTCTCAAGATGATTTTTCATCCTCCGATTCAGAGGATGAATTTGAACTGGCACTATCAGTAAATATGGTGTTGACAGATTCCCTCGAAACAGAGCAACAAGAATCTGAACCATTTGAGAATGAATCCTGGGTACAGCAAATGGACACACAATGAAAACTTCGTTTCGAACAAAAACAACCACCCACTGAAGATAAGGTTGTCCAAGTCAATGTTGGGAATGAAATTTTACCAAAGCAGATATTTATCAGCAGCAATCTTTCTGAAGAAGAAAGAGAAGAAATTATCCAGCTGATAAAAGAATATATCAATGTCTTTGCTTGGAATTATAAGGATATGCCAGGTCTTGATCCAAAAGTGGCTACCCATAAACTCAACATACTATCCAATTCAAAGCCTGTAAAGCAACACCAATGCCGGTTCCGTTCGGACATGATAGATGCCATTGAAGCTGAAATCAAGAAGCTAATAGCCTGTGGGTTCATCCGGGAAGAACAATATCCTGATTGGGTCGCTAATGTTGTCCCGGTTATGAAGAAAAACGAAAAAGTTCGTATTTGCATCGACTTCCGAGATCTAAATGCGGCTGCCCTAAAGACGAGTTCCCTCTTCCCATTACAGACGTCATGATCGATAATACGTACGGTTTTGAGCGCATGTCCTTCATGGACGAATTTTCAGGATATAATCAAATTAAGATGAATCCTGAAGATGAGAAGCATACTGCCTTTCGTACACCACTGGGGGTATATTGCTATACAGTCATGCCTTTTGGATTGAAGAATGTCGGGGCCACATATCAACCAGCTATGAGTAACATATTCCATGAGTACTTACGCAAAATGGTGGAATGTTATGTAGACGATATTACTGTCAAAAGCTGCCTCAAGGATAATCACATCCAAGACTTGAAGACAGTATTCGAGTTGATGCGCCAATATCAACTCAAAATGAACCCTACAAAGTCCTTTCTTGGGGTATCCAGTGGCAAATTCCTGGGATTTGTCATTACCGCTAAAGGCATTCAAGTTGACCCTGATAAAGTAAAAGCTATCCTAGAAATGCGACCGCCCCGTAATCTCAGAGAACTCAGGGGATTTCAAGATCGTCTAGCTTATATCAAGAGATTCATATCCAACCTCCCTGGAAGATGTCAACCTTTTTCTCGTCTAATGAAGAAAGGTGTGTCATTCGTATGGGACGAAGCCTGTCAACAAGTGTTTAAAGATATCAAACGCTATCTTACTAATCCTCCGGTTCTGGTGCCTCCCGTCATAGGAAGACCATTTTTGCTGTATATTCGAGCAATGGATTATTCTTTAGGGGCTTTTCTCGCACAGAAGAACGATGAGGGTCACGAATAGGCTATTTACTATCTAAGTAGGATGATGGTCGGAGCTGAACACAGGTATAGTCCAGTGGAAAAAGAATGCTTGGCCCTAATGTTCGCCATTCAGAAGACGCGACATTACGTGATGGGCCAAACTATTCATATCATCTCCAGAATCAATCCACTTTGGGTATTAATGAATAAGCCAAGTGTTCTTAATTCCTGACTCGTAACTCAGGCAATGCTATTGATACCGTATGATATGGTGTACGTCCCTCAGAAGTCCATGAAAGATCAAGCCTTGGCGGATTTCTTAGCCGCCCATCCAATTCCGGAAACCTCTAAATTATATGAGGACATTTTCGAAGTTGCAGAATGTAATTCGGCAATGAAAGGTGATACATGGCAGCTATTCTTCGATGGTGCCTCCAGGACTAGTCCCAGGAGAAACGTGGTTTCAGGAGTAGGAATTATTTTGGTAACTCCTGATAAACTCGTCATCTATCGACCATATTCTCTTAGCGAACCCTGCTCTAATAATGTGACAAAGTATAATGCTCTATTGATTGGGCATCAAGTCGCTAAAGAATTGGAGGTTGAATACTTGGAAGCTTTTGGTGATTCTCAGCTGATCGTCAATTAGGTCAGAGGAATATATGAAGTCCGCAATCCAGACGTCATTCCTTATCACCAAACAACGATCGAAATAGCAATGTCTTTTAAAGGGTTCTTCTTAGAGCATATACCTCGATCTCAAAATTTGGAAGTTGATGCACTGGCCAGCCTAGCTGCATATCTGGCTATTCCTATAAGAAGGCAGAATTCGGTGATCCTTCTTAACAGAGATTTATTTTGTGTGAAAAATAATTTTCACATAGAACGCAGCTAGGCTATAAACACGCTTCCTCCTAAAAGAGATTGGAGAAGTCCCTTTATAGACTTCGTGTCATACGAAATCTTACCAGAGGATCCTAAAGAAGCAATATCTATCAAAAGACGATCACTACGCTTCTATTTTGATGCTTCTTCACAAAGTCTATATCGCCGAACATATGATGGATTATTGCTGCGATGTCTCTCTGATGATGATGCAAAGCGGGTTATCCGAGAAGCTCATGACGGGGTATGTGGAGCACATCAACCCAGTCCTAAGTTACAGGATCGTATCAGGAGGATGGGCTACTACTGGCCTACTATGATTGTAGATGCCCTGAAATATGCAAGACAATGCAAAGCCTGTCAGGTTCATACGGATTTCATACATCAGCCTTCTGAGTATTTATATCCTACTATTGCATCATGGCCCTTTGAAGCATGGGGTATGGATATCATTGGTCCTATTCACCCTTTGTCTTCTAGAGGACATCGGTTCATATTGGCTATCACCGACTATTTCTCTAAATAGGCGGAGGCGATCCCCCTTGCTGAGGTAAAGACATCCAACGTGATCAGCTTTCTCAAGCACCATGTAATTCATCACTTTGGGATACCCCGAAGGTTAATTCATGATAATGGGCCTCAATTCACCAGTCAAGCGTTTCACCGATTTTGCGATAAGAATCGGATACAAAATATGACCTCAACGGCATATAATCCTGCTGCTAGTGGTTTGGCGGAAGCCTTCAACAAAACCATCATCAAACTCTTGAAGAAGTTCGTCTCTTCGAAAAAAAAGATTAGAACGAGAAGTTGGGGGAATGTCTCTGGGTATACCGCACGATGGTACGAACACCAACGGGTTGTACCCCATTTTTATTAGTTTACGGGTATGAAGCAGTTCTCCTCATTGAAGTTCAAATTCCATCACTCAAAATAGCAGTGGCTAATGAGCTGACTCAGGAAAATAATGATCGTTTAAGACTTCAAGAGCTAGAAGGATTAGACGAGAAACGCCTTCAAGCTCAACAGCGCATCGAGTTCTACCAGGTACGCATCTCCAGAGCTTTTAATCAGAAAGTGAAGGAAAGAGTGTTCAAAGTCGGTGAGCTAGTTTTGGCTGTAAAGAGGCCAATGATCATTACACACAAAAGTAAGGGCAAGTTCTAGCCCAAATGGGAGGGCCCTTATGTGATTGAAACCACATTTTCAAATAGCGATTTCAGATTAGCCAAGCCTAATGGAGATTTGACAATGGCTCCTATCAACGATAAATTCCTGAAGAGGTACTATGCTTGATCTCCCTTGCTTAAACGGAGTATGATGAAGATTTCATTCTGACGATACTACGTACAAAACTTAGTTGGAGCATATTATATCATGTTCTTATGACCTCTGAATAGATATGTTTAACTAATTTGAAATGTCAAAACCTATTACGTCCATATTACCTTTGATAGTGTTTTGTATACAAATTTAGTTGGATCATATTCTATCATGTCCATATTACCTCTGAATAGATATTTTCAGCTAAATCCTACCGAAAGTATAGCACGTCCATATTACCTCTGATATCACTTTCATCTTAGCCTATCATTTATATTCTAAAGTGATGGGTCCACAAAGTCAAAAAATGTATCTTTATTATCTCTGGGGATAGCAAATTACAAAAGGAGCAGAAAAGTACATCATTGGGAAGGAGCAGTTAAATCGCGAATCTGTTTCGCCAAAGCAGCCATCCTCTCATTCCTGGAGTTTAAGATGTTGGTACGAGCCCGCTCCAGCCTTGCTTCGTCATTGTTCAATGGAGATAGTTCGGACAGAGAATCAACAAAACTTCCGTGGATGACACCCGGTTGTTTCAAGTTCTGTTGAGCTGTCTTCACTTGACCCTCAAATACATCACGAACCACCGATGCCTTAAGAAGCCTGGCCCTTTCATGTACAAGTTCAGCTTCCAATTCTTGAACCCTCGCTTCATATCCCTCATATTCGGCCTGGCACATAGCTAGCTGAGGAACAACCTCCACCAATACTGCTTGTTCTTTCTCCATCTCTTGTTGATGTTCCTGGATGGACTTGCTTAAAGATTATGTCTTCTGAGCAAGTTTCGCAGTTAGGGAGTCGTACTCAGCCTGAATCAAGTCATCGATGCTGCCTCGGGATAGTTGTAAATATTCGTTAATGGGTTGTTCTAAACCATTAACTATTTGCTCTAGCGCATTAGCACTTTCAGCGTTACTGAAATTTCTAATCTGCGCTATAGTGAGATTGGAGGACATCTTCAGAGCATCAAAGCCGAGATTCTTCTCCAGCACCAGGGATATCAATTCTTTCAAAGTGAGGTAGAATACGCTATTATATTGTTCAACGAGCATGGCAAAGCTCGAATGGACGCTGGGAGTGGCCACAATATCGGTAAATCTCCTTTCTGGAACGTCGGTAGAGGATGTTGCCACTGTCATTGCTTCAACAGATGGCACAAAAAAAGAAGAGACGCCAATAACGGTTGAAGTTGCTGGCATGCTCGATGAAGGAGGCACAGTCGAGATGGTGGGTTCATCCACCTCTGATATGGCTTGAACTGCTACTGGCGGGATTACGTCTGAAAATGTTGCAAGATCAACAGTTTCAAAATATGCTTCTTCGATGGTGATCACCGCCGTTTCATCAGTTGGATCCGCAACAAAATTAGAGATTGCTTCAGCTCCGCTTTCCCCAGAGATGTCTTCGCCTGAAAATAAGATAAGAGAAAGTTAATATCAATTCGATGTTAATTTTTATGAAAAAAACGTGAAGACAACATTTATCCATTGTCGATGGTATGTATGTGGCGTCTGCAGCCTGTATAGCTAAATCATTTCTTAATGATGCTAAACAAGCTGTCATACCTGGAGAAGAGGGTGCACCAACTGACACTTGAGGATAATCATCCCAGTCGTCACCCAGATCCACTCGAGGTTCATCGGGTGGAATCCCGCTTGAGATACTTACAGACGAAGGAGGGGCTAGTCCTATTATTTTTCTTGATAAAGGTATATTGATTCTTATTATGCTCGGCCTCGAAGGCGATCTAGAAGCACTACCGGTAGCGGTGGCAGCGGCAGCAATTGCGGGCAAAGAATCTCCAGCACTCTCAGCTAGAACTGTGGAGGCTCATTCTTTAAAAGGCGAAGAACCCCTAGTCAAAGAATCATCCCCAACAGGGGAAACAATGGGCTCACTCCTAGAAGAGGCCCCCTTGGTGGAAATCCTTTTGGGACCTCTGGTCATCTGCTTCTTCTTGCGGGGAGAAGGCTCTTTCAGAGTGAAACCCTTTCGTTATGGGAAATAATGAGAGGCTCTGCTGGCGGAGCTATTACGCCTCTCGGTAAAATTAACAAATAGTCATCAGCACCGGTGTTTTCATCACCTTTGTCAGAGGAAACAGAGGGTATCTCCTCTCTTCCAGTAGACTTATGGGAAGGCATTCTAAAACTTCCATGTACATCAAAATCATGATGGAAGGTATTGATGGACGCATAAAATTGCACGTACGAATAAAGAATGTGCAACTCCATGGAGAGAGAAGTCGCGGGCACAGCAAAGGTTGCTCCAGTACAACCCATTATGAAGTACCTCCATCCTCTAGCTCCATCAATAAGTCCACCTTTGAACTTGAAGCTGGTGATAGAATTTCCCACATGCAACTGATCATACCCAAATTGCCTGATAAAACAGCTAAGCAGATAAGGTTCCAAGTAGCAGTGGTCCTCACTTCTGTACAGCAGATGGGAAGGTCTAATACAGATCAACCAGTAAAAGGCTTCAGGAGAAAGAATAGCCTTTCCCTGACCTGCATCCCGAAGTTTAGTCCCTTTTTGATTGATATGTACAGGGGGGACGGTGCAGAAGAACTTCCAACTATGGGCAAAATTTAGTGCTAGCTGACAATCTATGACGCTAGTCACATTCCAAGAAGAATTCCTGTAATTCAACAGGAAGTTATTGCCCGAACCACTGGCCGATCCGGGAGACATCACTTTGGTGTTGTGAAGGATTAACCATCCCATCAGATATAAGAATGGCAATTTCACTCTGGGATATCCTTCACGTTGTGTATCATCAGGCAGTATTCCCTCAGTGATGGCCCTCAGGCCAGCTTGAATCCTGTATACCATGGCAGGGAGCATGCCCAATATTGCTCCAAACACCAAACGCACTACGGGCCATAATGTGTTGCGATGAATGCGATCCGTAGACGCGATGCCAGGAACCATCCATCGGCGTAGCCAGACAGAAAGGAAGCCATCCAGTTGAGATTCTCTTGACAAAGGCTTTCGACAATGCCTCATATAGCTGTAGGCTTTGGTTCCTGTAGGATAACCCCCTATCTCTTCATTAAGAACCCAATCTGGAGCCCCTGCATCTTCGATGAGATCATCAATTATGCTGGCATTAAGCATGCTCAGAAGGTGCAAAGGTTTATCTTTGCTATCTACAACCTTGTCCTGCTTGGCATTTCTGGCCTGATGGAAGAAGAGGTAGGATACCCATTTGTTGATATGAGCCAAATCAGAGGGCTCTTTGTAGAAGGTGGTGCATGCAAGGTAGTGGCTCATCAGCTCTTGGTATACGACCACTGCCCGAGGGTTGGTATCCTTCAGCTCCCTATTTGTGGGAACGTACTCTTCATAAGGAGTGTCTCCTATTGGCAGCTTTGAGATATCTGCCATCTCATGAAGGACTAAGCCCAACTGACCTAGCGGAGTGGCGAAAGTCCTAGTGAGCGAGTTATATTGCTCCATCAAAGCAAAGAACAAGTTAGGGTTGAGAGGCAGCCCAACACTAGTGGCACTCACAGCCGCAAACAAGTCAATACTTTCCAGCTCTGTCTGAAAGTGCTTCAGGGCCTACGCAGTTAAACTGGCCCATCGAAGATTCTGGGGGCTAAGCCATCCACTGGTGCGAGGGTTAACCTTAGGGTATACTTCTCCCTGCCCCATAAAGTCATTGCAGAAAGTCGCTATTTGAAGTGGCAGGATCAGTGAAGTATCTTCACTCGGGACGCTGCCCGGCAGTAATCCTCTGAAAGGCATGACAGGACCCGAGGGACTGCTTACAAATGATCCTCGGTTTAATCCTTTCTTCTAAAAGATCTTCTTTGGCTGCCCATGAAGATCAGGAGTCAGAGTCTATACCATCTTTTTAGGATGTGTGGCATGGAAGAATGCAGAGATAGGGTAATCTCTGGGCATCTTTGGCAGATACATGATCGTGCCCTCAGCAGTAAATACCCAATCTTCCTTCTTGGGCTTCGTTTGGGATTGCTTATCAATCACATCCTCGAATAAAAAGCTGGTTTCTTATACTCAGTCCCATCTATGTATGTCAGGGGCTCCCCACTGATCATACTCAGCAACATTCGTTCTCCCTGGGCCGAGATCAGAGTTCCCCTTTCTTGAGGATACTTGTTTTCAGAGATGGGGAATGTCACATGGGACAAGTCCTCCAGATAGTTAGAATTCAGCATTCCAGTAGCAGAGCCCATCACTTCAGCCAGAGGGGGGATCTGTAGGTCCACTGCAAAAAAGCAAGAAAATAAGTCAGTTTTATGCTAGATACTACACTCTTTGCAGTATACTCCAAAACTTGACAGTTTGTGCTTTTACGCCAGACTACAAAAATTTGAGTTTTACGCTAGAATTTACTCCCAGTGCATAAAACTCAAGGTTGGCAGTATACGCTAAAACCTAACAGTCTGAGTTTTTATGCCAGACTGCCAAAATTTGAGTTTTACGCTGGAATTCACATCCAGTGCGTAAAACACAAGGTTTGTAGTATACGCCAAATTTTGACAGTATGTGCTTTTACACCAGACTGCAAAAAAATATGGAATTTTACGCTGACACATTTGGAATATGGGCGTATTTACGCATACACGTATAACGTATGCGAAGGATTTTTTTTCCTCTCGAAGCCCTTACCTATGATGCCCGGAGCGCAGCTAGATGGTGGAGCACTTCGTTCAGGACGAGGCTTGCTCGGCCTAACGAGGGTTGCTCGTACTTGAGCAATGAAGCGAAATGAAGAAGCGACTTTCTTTCCCTTAGCAGCGGAGGACTGTTTTGGTGCCATGGCGAAACTAAGTTCTCAGGAAGAGACGATGACAAAGAGTTCTCAGAAAGAGACGAAGAGTTTTCAGAAAAAAGTTGGAGGGTTTCTCTCTCACGACCTAGGTCTATTTATAGAGTTCATGTAACTCTTTGAATCCTTAACCAAATCTAATTTTTAATAGTTTGTTATAATTTGGAACCACGTCAGCATATCATTTAAAAAAGAAGGCGGACAGTCATACTGCGTAACAGATCCATGATTTTACGTGCAGAGCAAGGATCCACAATTTTACGCTTAGAAGCTACAGATCTATGATTTTACGCTCAGAAGCTACAAATCTACGATTTTATGCTCAGAAGCTACAGACCTATGATTTTACGCTCAGAAGCTTTTACGTTCAGAAGCTACAAATCTACGGTTTTACGCTCAGAAGCTACAGATCTACGATTTTACACTCAGAAGCTTTTACGCTCAGAAGCTACAGATCTACAATTTTACGCTCATTTTACGCTCAGAAGCAACAGATGCTACGGATCTATGACTTTTCGTATATCTTAAAATTACGCAGGACAAGATACGCGTATAATTCGGGTCTTATACTCGAGAAAGCCAATTACAAGGGATTACGCAAAAAATGCTCCTTTTTGGTTATAAAATATTGCAAATGCCTGAAACACACAGATGTCAGCATTGAAGATAACTCTTCTTCTTGGGCCATTGAAAGTTCATTCGAAGTCTAGCCAGAATCCTTTACGTCTAGGTTCAAGTATGGCATGTTCGGCGGATATTTCTTGCCCTATTTCGGGAAGCTTTCGGGAAGCCAATCTTGAAGATGATGTTCTGAACAGAAATTCCTCGTATTAGAGAAGTAACAGTTCAGAATTCTATGTGACTTCTCGTCCAAAAATAGCATAACAATTGGACTTTCAAGACGATTTAATGCTGAAGAGCTTTTTACGCATATTCCTCTATGCGTAAAAGTCGGAACGTGACTGGAAGCATATTTATCATAATCAACATAAAGATTACTCAAGCATGTTGAAGCTGCGTATTATCAGACTTCCTCGCATCAAATATGGCAAATCAATGATGCGTAAAAGAAGACAAGTTTATTAATCATGATTACATATGATGGAAATCCATTTTTATAAAGGATTTTTCATTAATATTCGAGATCATGATTACATATGGTGGAAATCCATTTTTATAAAGGATTTTTTATTAATATTCAAGATCATGATAGGAATCTATTATGCTAGGTTCCCATCTGATGGAGATCTTCATTTTTTTCTTCTACAGTACTTCTTCGGCTTCTATACGCCGGAGGCCAAGAAAATGGTGAACGGAGGAAGGATACAGAACTGGGCCTGTTTAAATTATTTAAGCCCCCCTCCATACGTCATCGACGGCCATGCTCAGATTTGTGTTAGGAATTCAGACCCAACACAATACTGGAAGACACGGCCAAGCTGCCCACCAGGGTCCAGCTTCATGATAGGAGAAAATACAGCAAGCAAGTTGTGTGGTCTAATAAGACCCTTCCTCTCGCCTTGACGAATCACCATATAAAATTGCTGATTACCCCGAGCAAAGAAAGCTATGATACCCTTCCTTGATCCATCGTTGCAGAGGATACTTGCTCAAAGATGCCTCCTTTTACGGCTCCTTACATACTGAAAAAGCATAATCTTCTTATTTCTCAGGTCAGCCCAATGAATCTCGGCAACCATTTTTGTGGTGAAGGAAGTATGAAAAAATATGTTCATTCGCTTGCCTTTATATAGGCAGAAGAGAATATACCAAATCCCAACAACTTCTTAAATATTGCCAAAAAATCAGCCTAAAAGAACGAGTCAAATTTGTCCATTTCATGCTTCATTCAAAGTATTTCAAATTACGAGGAATTTGAAAACTTTAAAGGGGGTCTTGTAGAAGCATGAAATACGATGGGGAATTATACGCATACTATACAGTCAAAACCCCCAACATGTATGAAGTCCGCGTAAAGCAGCACTTCAAGGTTGTGTGGCGTAAAATATAGCTTCAGAACTGCTCGCGTAAAATAGAACTTCAGAGCTGAGTGGCGTATAGAAGAGCTTCAGAACTGCCCGCATAAAGCAGCGCTTCAATGCTATTTTGGCGTAAAAGATTGCTACACCTCCCTACGGCATAAAATACGTTTGTCTTTAATGCAACATAAAGTAATACGAGGAACTCTTCGTATTCCTCGAACGAATCTGTCAGACAAAACAGTGAACCTGACTCCTGACAAAAGTACTGCACGACGATCGAGAGGACGGTTGTGATGATGATTTTGCACAGAGACCCAGACTGTCGTCTAGTAACATATACAAGTCATTTTTACGCATTCAAGTTATACGCTTCCTATTCTACACAGGCCGAGATGAGTTTTTACGCTCAAGATGAGACTAGATCAGACGCCACGTCAAAAGCTATTTCTCGTACAGAGGTCAAGGCATATCTCGGCATTTAATGCATAAGACTGAGGCATATCTCTGTATTAAATGTACGAGATTTTATTCTATCCTTTATAATTTTGTCATGACTGGGAGAGCTAAAACTAGGGCTAATACACTTACATCACCATCCAGGCATTTTATGCCAACCAGGCTATTTTCAACTATAGGAGTACGTTGTATGTTATCTCCTCGAAATACGCTAACCAGGCTATTTTCAACTATAGGAGTATGCCGTATGCTATCTCCTCGAAATACGATAACTCAGGCTATATTGGCAAAGGTACATGATGAGGCTATTTGGCCCCGAATACGCTCAAGACCTCAGTCAAGAAGGATAATTGGCTACTTTTACGCTGGTTATCTATTATTCATGCAGCAGCACGTTTTACGTAGAATTTGGCTTTTACGCCAACAAGACAACTACTTGCTTTTTACGCCACCAAGACAGCTATATGGCTTTTACGCCAACAAGACAGTTATTTGACTTTTATGCCAACCATCTCTACGCGAGGGGCAGTTACCTACGTGGCTTGCATGCCATGATCTTCGAGAAGCAGTTATACGCATTACCTCATAATGGGACACGTGTCATACGCGGATTCAGAGGGTCATTTAAACGTGGGTAGCAGTTATTATAACCGCCGCATAAAAGATGCAACTTTCTTCACAGTTTGGCTTTTACGCCGACTGGACCGTTATTTAGCTGATCTCTATAAATAGAGACCCTTGGTCACAGGGTAAAGGGGCCAAAAAGTAGGAACAGAGGAGAAAAGATCAGAGATCATAGAGAGAGAGAGCACAAACAGAGAGTGTTGATTGACAACTTTGGCAAAGAAAATTTAATCCCTCCTGCAATCTTTGAAGCTTCTTCTTCTTCTATAGCACTTCTTCCTCATTGTGTGGTCCAAGGGACAAAGTGATCGACCGTAGATCAGACTCCTATAGCAATTTTTCCCCAGAATAATTTTTATTGTACTTAACATCCTCATATTGGATTAATTATACTCTTTTTCTTGTTTGTAAACAAAAAAAGAAAGGTTTCGTATAAACTCTCTACTTCTCTTATTTTTGTTTATTCAAACACAGTTTAGAAATCTGAGTAAAATGAGCTTGGGTAGAATACACCGTGTAAAATGAACAATGGTTTGACCTTGGGAATTTTAGGGCGAGCATCGTGCGACAAATTTGCACGATGTATCGTGTGCTTGAACTTGTACCTATGACCTTGTGAGCTGACCTAGCAATTAGAAAGACGACCCTGTACCAAGTGAATGAACCTGTGCAACCGACTTTAGAATATTGCTTGAACAAGCTATAGAACTGGGGCAGCAAAACTTAGGGTTAGACTTGGGGACAAAAATGAGTGCTATGTTTGACCCAAACGGATGAACACTAGTCGGTAAACTGAATAGATTGTGCTTAACAGTAGTGCAAATACTTGATAATGCTGGAATAAAAAATGATATGGAATTGAATTGACCCTATCAGAGGTATCCTCATGATTCAATAAACGAACCCTAAGATTTTCGTAAAAAGTAGCTTGTCCGATTTTACTATATGTAAGTTTGGTTGAATGCATATGTTTGAGGGACGTCTTGAATGTGTGCATGATCCAAGACTAAATGAGAAGTCAAACTCGAGTGCTAAGACTTCGTTATCGCTAAGTTGGTTGGCGTGCTCATGCTTGAGGTGCACTTCGACTATGTGCACGATCCAGACTCACGATATGCTGATCTCGATTGCTAGTACAAGTGAATATCCACCTGAACAAGTATAACGACTTGTATAAGTTTGCATCTGCCCTAGATCGTTAATCAAGATCGATTGAAACATACTCTGCATTAAGCAACATGTCCCGCGCTAAGGCGCAAATGAGACTGACTCAGCATACATGCGACACGGCATAAGAATCGAGTAGGAGATTGTGTTCAAAATTGGATCTAGTGGTACTGATTGTTATGCTTGGGATAGATTTGATAACGCGATAGAACGGCTAGCCCTCAGGAAGTCTCGAGGATGAGACTTTTTCTGAGTGGTGTATGATGTAATACCCTATTTTGCTCAAGCAGACGACCGATTCAAACGGCAAAAGTGCAATGTCCCGACCCCCTTTGCTCAGGCGAGAACACTCGTTTGAGGCAAAGGATATCCAGACTTGTCCCTTCAGGAGTTCGGCTTAGGCTTTCAGAGGCTCGCTCGGAGTATCGTTCAACCGAGGCGAATCATTGCTAAGGTGGGTGGCTATGGTGAACTTGTCTTAGCTTAGCCAGCACACTTAAAATATGGAATGATACATGCTAGTCGCTAGGTGAATCACCCCATGCATGCTAATAAGAATATAACACATCTAGCTAAGGGAATATCCCAACTTGTATTGCTTATGTTAGAACATGGAAATAAAATATTGCTTATATACAGACCCTCGCAAGCTACCTTTGCCTTGTGCAACAAGACCCTGCTACGCCTCGATAGAACAATATGTATATGCTCTTCTTAGTGCACTGTTCACTTGTTTACACTGCACGACCCTAGATCACGTTGCTCGGGAAGTTTCCTTATGGTTTCACTCCTCGGCTTACCTTTGGGCCCGAGCAAACGTGAATGCTTAAGTTTCCTTGTGAATGCATGCTTGCCTACTTATATATATTGCCTCGATTGAATGCATGTCGCATAAACTATGCCAAGACCCTGTAATGCCATTTATGTCATGCATTCATTTAGGTTCTCCTTGAAAGACTATCTAATAGTCGTTTTGTGCATGAGTAAACTTGAAAGTATCCGGGACCGTTAGGTCGCTAAGGCAGTTCCCGAACCAGGAAATTTGCACCAAGTCAATGATCTAAGAATTACAGCTTGTGGAGCAATATTGTCCTGTACTGAATCAAATGGCTCGTAGAGTCGATACACATATTATAAATAATCTTGCCTGAAACAAGTACCTGATATACATATCATGCCTCAAACATGTACCTGGTTTCCTGCCTGAAATATGTGCCTGATATGTATCCTGCCTGAAACATGTGCCTGATATGTATCCTGCCTTAAACTTGTTCTTGTGTCTGACCAAAGACCCAGAAGATTGAGACTTGCATGGTCACAGGACAACTTGGAAACAAGGTTTTAGTTCCGCGGATGGTTGTTGGGGCACTGGCACTGATCCGATCCGGATGGAACTCCCGATAGTCGCCTGCTTCGGATGGAGTGGCCTATGATGCCTCATGTTTCTTACGTCGCACGTCTCTTTATCCCGAGACTAGAACCGTCCATTATGGCGCCGTGCCAGTGACCTCATGGTCATATAGATAAGTCATCCTCGCTTAGCGGCAACCCGCGTATGAGTCATTACATCGCATCGAGAACAATTAAACACTTGAACGATCATGATAAAACAATACTTGTGCATAAAGAGCATTTGAATATTGTATGCAACACACCGATCATCCGAGTAACTCGTGCATCCAAAACATAGACTCGTCCATAACACAGTGTTTGCATATGCTATTGACCTGAATGTTCAAACCTGCTCGTGCTTGAATTAACTTGGTTTGCCTTGGACAGGGAAGGACAAATAGTAAGTTGGTAAGTCTCGTCATGTTTCCTCTTATATCGTACGGTGCACTGCCACAAGAGTTAGGCTATTCATCTATGCCATAAAACTGATCCTAAGGCAACTAGAAAGACAACATAATAGTTGGTGCACAGAACCTATATTACATGTTTGGATTTGTCGAGCGGGCGAGTAGCCTCCCCACCAGTGTATTCGTATACTGATAATCCATCAGGTTGTTTGTAGGGTGTGGGAGAACCGCATTCGGTGCAGATGCCTCCTTCGTGCATGCTAAGGAGTGGAGTTCACTCTAGAGCCTTGGAGCGCTGCGTCCGGAACTGAAGCACATATATAAGACATAATGTTGGAACATCGCCTACACATTATTCCATAATTATAGCCATTTGGCACGCTTTTATTGTTTCAGAGAGAAAGGCTAGAGCGACTTATAATCTCAGCTATATGCCGCCTGTAACACTTGTTTATATCAATAAAGAATTTATTTTACTTCAACTTGTATTATTCAATGATTCCGCTATAGTCGACTCAGTGAACTTGTTACCAAATCGCCTATGAGTTTATAATTCTGCTGTACTCGGACAATCTGTGCGACTCTGTGTCTTAGACTTCTTCCGCCAGCCATTGAACCACGACTTTGCACGGGCGGGGCTCACGCTCATGCGACATCACGTCCAGATGCGCAAAAGAGATCGTCTCGCGGGAGCTGGTGCGGTGATTCTCACCTAGCAGGGACGGTCGATTAGCCTGCGGAAGATCGGGGCGTGACAGCATGCTCCCCCGAAATCGGTGAGATGACAAGAAAAATAAGAGAGTAAAGTGTATACAGGATAATATATAATGACAAAAGAAAAATTATATTAAACTTTTATTCATTTGAAAGAAAATATACAAAAGTAGATGTGTAGTGGAAACATCATATAGAGCATCTAAAAGTAAAAATTTTAAACATTTAAATCCATTGATTAACTAGTTGTATTTTTTTTATCTTCATCATCAGGTTCAACTATTTTGTTTGGATCAAAGAAGGCATCAGCTGGATCCAAATGTCGCTGAATATAAGGGTGATAAATTCAAAATCCTTGTTGATTCGGATTTTGGAGAATTAAAAAAGGTCCGACTGGGTGCTTCGATAGGGTGTACTAGATGTCTATCAAAGTATTGCCAAGAGCCTGAGTCTGAAGAGTTTGGCGATGATCAGTAGCACGATTACGTATATCTTCTTGGTGGAAGCGATCATGCAACAGATTGAAAATTGACTCTAAGGTTTGCGGTTGTTCATCAACAGGAGGGACGGAATCAACAGGATGAGTGTTGGAGTTTGATGATGAGTTATAAGGTATAAGCATAGTTGGCTCAATTTTTCGAATTCTATTCAGTTATAAAGGTTCAAGATTTGGATAAGTATCCAAAGTAATGTCAAAATAGCTAAAAATTGTTGGCAAGTACATGGCGTATAGTAGTGGACGCCCTTTCTTGTGATATTGAACCATTTGAGATAAGATGGTCTGGGGAACATTGAAATTAATGTCGAAATACAAGTGATATAAAGCTGACATTTCTAGATAAGAGACCTCATCAAAGTAAGTCTTCTTAGGTAGAAAAGTTGAAAAGATAATACGATGTATTTCAAAAAAGTGACCATTCAAATATCTAGCATAAAATTTTCCAGGTGGACATTCAAGAGGGTAACAAAAGATATTCTTAAAAGAATCTAGGGTTAAGCCATAGTCGAATTGAACTTGCGTGATGTTGACTAAGATTTTTCCATCAGCGGGAATGCATATGATTTCACCCAAGTCATTCGCATCGAATTCAATTGGAATGCCACGAACTCTAGATAAAATAGTATCATGTTCATATGTTAAGTTACAATAGAACATTTAAATAACATTAGTGTAAATTTTGGTATAGGTTGTAACAAATTCTTCAAGTTGAAGTTTTTAAAGAATAGGTATATAGTCTTTGTGTTGGAAATAAAAATCAATAGGATGGCCAAAACAGATGTGTCTCTTGGAGAAGTCATTAAACCAATTATTTGAAATTTTGAGCCTTCGAAAGGTAAAATCATCGAATTCTCCGATGTTTGGCATAATGGGACAAAAAAAGAGTCAGAAAAGGAATCTATTTTTCTTTTAGGGGACATTGGGAGAGGATGTAGGAGAAAAAGCTAAGTTTATTTGTAGAGGAGGAATGGTTTTTGTTGGTCTAAATGAATGAGCAACAAAATGATCTATATATAGAGTAGCAGAAGCCTAAATTAGAAAAAGAATTAAATGACATAGCATATTCTGGAATTAAACTAACCGAGTTCGGTCCGAATTCTGTTGACATTTATTTCCAGAATCTCAATATAATTTTAATCGATATTATGCCTTGCTTGACTTGATATGAATACCGAATGATAAGTGCTGAACTTAAATAGTATGTTTTCAAGAGCTTAAATTATCTCGGAGTAGCTGTAGAGGCTGGATCCCAGCTAGCGGTTGTCCAAAGATACTTAAATACCATGTCGCTTAAGGTTATTTACACCTTTTTGACAGAAGGGCCATTTCGGTTTGTATCCAAAAAATTTAAAACTTTTTAAAAAGTGTAACAAAAAAATTTTTAAGCATCTTATGATTCTTATATTTTATCAGAATCCAAAAGACCTAATTCTCGACGAATAAAGTTGAATCGATCTTCAGCTAAAGGTTTAGTAAAGATGTCTGCTAATTGATGTTCCGTGTCCACATATTCTAAACAAATATCTCTGTGTAATTGATGATCCCTTAGAAAATAATGACGGATTTTTATGTACTTAATGCATGAGTGGCATACTAGATTTTTGGTGAGATTAATGGTGCTAGTGTTATTACAGAAAATAAGAATGTTCTTATAGTGCAGATTAAAGTCTTCTAGGGTTTGCTTCATCCATAAAATTTGAGCACAACAACGTCATGCGGTGATATACTCTGCCTCAGTTGTTGATAATATAACAGAATTTTATTTTTTGCTAAACCAGGAGACTAGAGACTTTCCTAAGAAATGACAGGTACCGCTGGTGCTTTTCGATCGACTTTGCATCCAGCAAAATCAGCATTCGAGTAACCAGCAAGGTCAAAGGACGTTATTTTGGGATACCATAAGCCGGCCGACAAAGTCCCTTTAAGGTATCTAATGATACGCTTATCTGCGCACAAATGTGATTCCTTAGGATTAGCCTGATATATAGCACAAAGACATGCAGCAAGCATAATGTCTAGGCGATTAGCAGTTAGATATAACAAACTATCAATCATACTTCGATACTTACGTATGTCTATTGGTTTACTATTTTCATCAAGGTTAAGCTTAGTTGATGTTGTCATTGGAGTTCCGATAGGCTTTGCATTATCCATGTCAAACTTTTTAAGAAAATCCTTCATGTACTTAGCCTGATAGATAAAGCTTCCTTGTGAATCTTGTTTGATTTGCAATCCTAGGAAGAAAGCCAGTTCATCCATCATGCTCATCTCAAATTCACTCTACATACACTTAACAAACTCGGTACATAGGCTCTCATTAGTAGATCCAAATATGATACCATCAACATATATTTGCACTAATAACAAAGAATCCGCAGATAATTTTATAAGAAAAGGGTAGTATCAATTTTTCCTTTTAAAAAATTATTTTCAAGTAGAAAGAAGCTAAGACGTTCATACCAAGCACGAGGGGCTTGTTTGAGTCTGTATAGAGCCTTTTGTAACTTGAATACATGGTCAGGGTGTTTAAAATCTTCAAAACTAGGGGGTTGTTTGACAAAAACATCTTCTTTGATAACTCCATTTAGAAAAGCACTTTTAACATCCATTTGAAAGAGTTTAAAGTTATAAAAACTAGCAAAAGCGCAAAGCATTCGGAAAGATTCAAGTCTGGCAACAGGAGCATAAGTCTCGTCGTAGTCGATACCTTCCTCTTGGTTGTATCCTTGAGCTATGAGACATGCTTTGTTACGTATAACTGAACCATCCTCATTTAGTTTATTTCAGAAAACCTAATAAGTACCAATAATCGGATAATTATTAGGTTTAGGAACAAGTTCCCAAACTTGATTACATTCAAATTGGTTGAGTTCCTCTTGCATAGTAGAAATCAAAAATTCATCAGCAAAAGCTTAATCAGTATTTTTAGGTTCTATTTGAGAAATAAAAGCAACATTTGCAATGATATCTCTACTTAAGGAACGTGTACTTACACCTTTCGATACATCACCTATTACCAAGTCCTCAGGATGATCTGTAAAAAACTTTAGTCTTCTTGGCAGACTTTTCGGATGACTTGTACTGTTTGTATCTTCTGATGTTCTATTGGTTGTGGTTTGACTACCTTCATCGTCGCTTTCATTTAGTACTTGAGTATTATATTCATCAAACATAATATTGATTGATTCTTTAACGGTCAATGATGTTTTGTTGAATACTCTGAATTATTTACGTTTGGCGACATAACCTAGAAAAACACCTTCATCGACCTTGGAGTCAAATTTTCCTAGATTATCTTTTGTGTTAAGAATAAAATATTTGCAGCCAAAAATTTTAAAGTAACTAATTGTGGGGATTCTACCAAACCAAAGTTTATTGGGGGTTTTCTTCGATATAGGTCGAATAAGTACCATATTCAAAGCATGGCATAAAGTATTTACAGCTTCAATCCAAAAGTATTTTGGAAGGTTATACTGATTTAACATGACTCTGGCCATATTGCCAAGAGTTCTATTCTTCCGCTCTACAATACCATTTTGTTGTGGAGTTCTAGGACAAAAAAATTTATGAGAAAAATATTTTCATTACAAAATCTTTTGAAATCACTATTTTTGAATTCGCCTCCATGATCACTTCGGATACGAGTAATCATGAAACTTTTTTTGTTTTGAACCTTTTTACAAAAGTAAAAAATTCAAAAAATGCTTTATTTTTATTTGCAAGAAAATAAATCCATGTGTATTTAGAAAAATCATCAACAATAACATAAGCATAAAGCTTACCACCAAGACTGGCGACTCTACTGGGTCCAAACAAGTCCATATACAAAAGTTGTAGAAGTCTAGAGGTACTTACAGAGTTGATTGATTTAAAGGAAGATTTTGTAGCTTTATTCTTTTCACATTCAACACATACCATATCTTTCTTGAATGTAATCTCTGGTAAGCCGCTTAGGAGTTTCTTCGTAGATAGTCTTGCAATAGTATCCATGTTTGCGTATTCTAGACGCATATGCCATAGCCAGCTGTCATCTTTGTTGGCGTATAGACATTTTGTCACTACCACATTTTCTATGAAAAGGTATTTTAGTAATTTTATAATTAATTAAATTTTATGCATATTAAATAATTATTTTTTGTATTATTTAATTGTTGTTAGATGTTAGTTATTATTTTGGACTTGTGTTAGTGGACCTAACTAGTTCAGTTTAGACTCATGGACCAACATGTATTAATTGTTAGATTTTAGCCCATTTAAAGAGCCCATTGTTTAGGAGGAGGATTAATTTAATTAAACCATTAGACTAGAAGCTTTCCTCCTTAATTATTCCTTCATGAGAGGCCCCAAGGGATATGATGGATATTACATAGTGACTTGAGGAAGGGGTAAGGAGGGGGGCGGCCTATTAAAGAAGAGGAGAAAAGTTTCTCTCTTCTCTTTTCATTTGAAAACTAGATCTAGAATTTTTCTCAACCAAATTCCTTCATTTCCACATTATTTTCCGACCAAATTTTATCCCAAGTCCTTCCCAAATCACCATTGAAGATTAGTGGAGTAAGGATCTAGAAGGAGAAAGCAAGGATCTACAAAGAGGAGCAAGGATCTACAAGTTGGAGGCCAATTTTATCACATTTAGAGATTTCATTGGTAATCCATCTTCCAATAGGCATAATTCAATTTTTCCCTTAATTTAGGTTCTAAATATGAGATTTAACCATAAAAAATTAACCCTTATGCATAGACTACCCATAGGATTTAGTTTTGTGTTCATATGAGGCCTATTGAGAAAGTTATGGTGCTTTTGTGTCAATTTTAGGAGAATTCCGAGATTGACATTTGTTGTATGTGTCAATTGATCCTATAGATCAATTTGGCATGTGTTTGTGTATTTGGGGCTAGTGTCGTATCTACAATTGGGAACATGTAGGTCGTATCCCAACAATTTGGTGATACGTGTTGATTTGGGGGTTTTTCCTTCGACATGGGACTTTAAGCATGTTATATTTTGACACGGACACGTAGATTTGTGTTTGACTCTTTGTATTATTCATAAATAATATATTAGACTTGCTCGTGTCCTTTGGGGTACGTTTGGATGTGTGGTGGACTCGTGTCGCAAGCGTATCCTAGATTTAGTGGGATACGGGATGATACGCTCTATGTGTTTGTACAATTATTTCTAGATCTATTTCTCTATTATTCTTAGTCATGGTGATGTGTAATTATATATATGTATATATGTATATTGTGGTGTATATATATTTATGTATTAATGTGTCTTAGATCTATGTATCTATTATATCTATGTGTATATATTTTTATGTAACTATTCTTCTACATATGTAAGAGCTATTTAATGGTGTTGTATATATATGTATTATAGTATATATATATGTATATGTTATGTGTAGATATATATATATATATTGTTATATTTATACTTTAATTTTATATGTATATATTGTGTATGATTATATATATATATGTACGTATATGTGTAGTTATATATATGTTACTAGATATATATGTATGTTATTGTCATATGTATTTATTATGTACAAATATATGTATGTGGAGAAGTATGTGTGTTTACATATAGTTATATAGTGGTAAGTTATATATAGTAGTATTATATATTATGTTTTATATATTATATATATTATGTTATATATATATATATATATATATATATAGAGAGAGAGAGAGAGAGGGGGGGGGGGGGGAGAACAGGAGCTTTAGCGACGACAGTAGCAGCTTTAGCAATGCACAATAGCAGCAGCAGATTTAGCGATAGCAGTCGCAACAACAGCAGCAATTGTGACAGCAGCAGCAAAGGCAACGGCAGCACAGCAACAGCGACATCAGCAACTCAGCAACAGCGACAACAACAGGAAATCGTCGCAGTAGCAACAGTTCCCGCCATAGCAGCAACATAAATTCTGACGGCGGCCAGCAGCTTTTAGCGACGTTTCTGCGGTTATATTTATATATAGTTATAGTTTATATTATATAGATATATATATGTATATATGGTATTAACATTTATGTATATACTTTCCTAATTGCTAATTGTATTTTAGTATACTATATTTATAATATTTAAGTTGTTAGCATATATTATTTATGGGCAGTTAGTATAAGCAAGGTATGGGATATTACCTTGAAATACCAAGGTAAGTATAAAGGTATTTGGGGATACCCAAGGTATTGGGTTTAGGTATCAAGATTATGGTTTAGTATTGTGATACCAAATTGGTTCGAAAACAAGGTATCCATTTAATGCTTGTAATTATGATTTTATATAATTAATATTTGTTTGATAGGTATATGTGATATTTTACCTATTGTTTTACGTATCCTGAGATTCGGTATCCTAGTATCCTAAGATATAGCTTTTATGACCTAGACTCTAGTGTTTGAACCCAATATTTTTTGAGATAGACTCATGCAACCTAAAAATAGGTAGTTTGTCATAATTGACCATAGTTTGACCATAATTGACCATAGTTTGACTTAGAGTTGACTTTGTTTGACTTTTGACTTAGAAATAGCTTGTTGACCTAGAAGTTGACTAGTTTAACTTATTTTTTTTCGAAACCTTGTATTGATGTTATATTCCATATATAGGTCTTCGAGGCACCGTATCAGACATCTGTGAGACTATTCATTGGACTTCAGGTGAGTATATTCTCTGATAGTTTCTTATTTATGATATCCTCTATGTTCATTATATCTAGTGTAGATATCCATGTTTCTTGACACGATGGTTACACGGATTGGTATATCCGGATCTTGTCATGAGATGTTATTCCTTGTATATGGTGTATTTTGTACAAGTCTTGTTTCATTGATTATCATATGCATGTACAGACACTGATTCTCGGAGAGATTTGCTACCTTCCTAGAGAATCCCGTGCCATAGCATACCATGGTTGGATCTATTATACCAGTCGGTGGGGAGTATTTTAGTGTAGATATGTGATTATACCCTCCTTGTATCAAGTCTTGTTCTTGAATAGTGTTAATCATACACCGCACGTATGATTAGCCAGGCCATAAATCTTATATCATGTTCCCAAGCCGATCACATGTTAAAGCTAATACTCACATACTTAGTCATTAGTATTCTTGTTCATTATCATGTTGTTCATTATTGTATTTATTCTAGTATTTTCTTACTGTATATCTCTTATTATATCTATTGTGCATCTTGTATATTCACATCTATTTACTGTTACATAGTTTTTATCATTGATTAGAACTGCTGTTAGAGATGTACTCTGCTCCTTTCCTGACTGGATATATTTTTCCCAAATGACACTAAGGAGTGGTACCCTACACATTATGGACCTCAGGATGTTGTGGGTTTAGAGTCAGAGACCCTGGCTCAGAAGGGACTTATCCCAACTAAGACAGATGATCCGAGATTAGTAGCTTCTTAGTATTCTTTTGTACTGGATTTGTCTCCAGCTTATTTTGTTAGTATTCTTTCAAACTCATTGATGTTATTATTTTAGACTCATGAGTTGTATGTGACTATTCTATTATTTATCATATTCATGCTCGTTTCCATCTTAGATCTGTGATTGAGTATATTATTATTGTTGGTGGTTCATTATATTGCAAGATAGATTACCCAGACAGCGTTCTACCGCTGATTCTGCGGCATAGGCTGGGCGTTGTTCCCGACTTGCATCCCTACATCGGGTGGGGGTCGTGACACATTTGCCTGCATTGTCAGTATCTTTTACAAGATAAATAAATATATATATATATATATATATATATATATATATATATATATATATATATATATTGTCTTCCCTGATCCTTCAAAGATAACCTTACTAGTGGATCTTTTATAAATAGAACATTTGTTTTTAATGAAGTTAATACCATATCCTTGGTCAGCTAGATGACCGATGTTCAGTAGGTTATATTTTAATTCTGTTACTAGACAAACGTCTTTTATGACAGGATAGGGAGGAACACCTATATTACTATTACTAATAATATATCCTCTGAGGTTATTGCCGAATGAGACATAACCTTCTTTCTTCATCGATAGCGTTGCAAATAGGTTATCTTCACCAGTCATATGTCGTGAGCAACCACTATCGAGAATCCACTTTCTTCTAGCATGAGAGGGTTGGTCCACCTACAAAATGAGTTGTAGATGTAACCCTTAGTACCCATTTCCTTGAGGGTCCTACTGTGTTAGTTTTTAGTACCCATGCATAAATATTCATATCTACTAATTTTCTTGTTCTACAGAATCTAGATATATATTATTTCTTACCACAGTAGTGACATATAGCTGTATGATTGATGCTTGGTTCAGCATGATAGATATGATTGTATGAAGCAGTTTTTTGTGGTCTTCTATAGTAGAATGCATGATTGTGTGAAATAGTTTTTTGTGGTCTTATATAATAGAATGCATGATTGTGTGGAATATTTCTTTGTGGTCTTCTATAATAGAATGCATGATTGTGTTTGGTTCTATATGCATGATGTGTTCTGAACATATATTTGCAAGAACTTTTATGCATGTAGATATGATCATAGCTGTGAGTGTTCTTTTGTCTTTCTACATGTCTCGTGTTAGGTTGGGTGGAGGTTTGTTCGACCTGTTTACCCAATCTAATCTTTAACTTTTTAGAGGTAGCATATACTTTATCATATTTAGCAGTAAGAGCATCTATTCTACGTACAGCAATGGAATACTTCTTCTTTTCAGATTTGAGTTCTTCCTTAAGTTTAGCGTTCTCCTGAGAGCTCTTGTCAAGATTGGCAAGTGCCTCGTAGAGGTTAAGCTTAGTCTAGAATTCTTGTCTGAATCATTTGAGATATTATTTACTTCACTTAGTAGAGATATTAGTCTCTCTATTTCAGTTTGACATTCTTGAACATCTTTCTTAGCATGCTTGTACTTATTTCTAAGTTTCCTAAAATTATCAAACAGATCACTAAAAGCATTATCTAGTTTATCAAAAGTAAAATTATCATAAGAGTTGTTATCTGTTACCTGATCAGCTAATGCCATGAAGCATAGGTTTGCTGTTTCTCGAGGATTCTCTTTTTTGGATTCACTAGCTTCACTTTCATGCCAAATACTAGTGTTTGCATATTTCTGTGATGATGTTCTTCTGGATGAGTAGTTGTGATAATTTTCTTTTCTTAGGGTTGTATAATCTTTCTTTATATGTCCTGTCTTCTTACAGTTGTACCATATAGGCTCTTTATCACTGTTGTCAGTTGGCTCCTTCTTTTTTGATTTTTCAAGCTTTAGAATTTTTTTAAAGTTTTTGGTGGTTAGGGCAACTTCCTCATCTTGAGACTCATTATCGTCGAAGTTGTAGTTGGTGACCTTTTTGTGATGTGCCTTAAGAGAAATCATCTTCTCCTTGGGAGTGGGTTCTTCAAATTCCTTGAGATCCAGCTCGTGAGTCATCATCTTGCCCATGAGCATCTCGAGGGTCATCTGGCAAGATCATTCCCTTCTATGATTGCAATGGCCTTGGGATTCCAATTCTTGGTGAGTCCCCTGAGTACTTTGTAAATCTATTCATGATTTTTGTACTCCTTGCCGATTGATAATAGAGGGTTAACGATGTCAAGAAAACTTGTGAATATTTGAGTAATCGTCTCATTTTGCTTCATCTTGAATGCTTCATACTCTTGTGTTAGATGCCTTATTTTTTATTCCTTCACTTAGGAGGTTCCTTCATGAGTAACCTCAAGAAGTTTTCATACTTCGTGTGACGTTCCGCAAGTGGAAACCCTGTTAAATTTAATTCTGTCTACAGCAAAAAATAGAGCGTTAATAGCTTTAGCATCAAGACTAGCTTATTTTTTTCGGTGTCTGTGTACTTATCATAAGGCTTCTCTAAAAGGTTACCATCTATGACTATTCTAGGTGGCTTCTTGTATCATTCTACTACTACAGTCCAAAGGTCAAAATTAAGTGACTTTAGGTAGAAGCTCATACGTGTCTTCCAGTACGTGTAGTTAGTACCATCAAATAAGGGTGGCCTATTTGTGGACTGGCCTTCACCATTATTGGTGTAGATAGATTTAATAATTATCATAAGTCTCTTAGGATGTTAAGCCAAATATTAAAAGAACTAGCTCTGATACCAATTGAAGGACCGTAAGGCAACTCTAGAGGGAGGTGAATAGAGTACAGCAAAATAATCTATCCAATTTAAGATTATTAGAATGAAGACAGTTGGTAACTAACAGTGTATATAAAGACAGTAAAGTAAAGCAGTAAAGTAGAGAGAGAAAGAAAACGTAAATACCAAGATGTATACTAGTTTCCCTCTGAGAGGACTAGTCCAGTCCCAAGAACTCAAGCTTGGAGTTTAATCCACTATAATCACCAATAGTGTATCATAAGCTTTGATCCGAAGGCTTGCCACTTCTTTACACCACGAGGTTTGATCCGAAGTCTCGTAACTTCACATCTTAGAGAGAGAGAGAGAGTAACTGATAGAACAAAGCTCTTTACAACTCTGAAGACTTCTAGACCGATATTGCACTTGGCACTAGGAAGGCTAGAGAGTTGCTCTTTGAGATGGAAAAGTTAAGGCTTTAGAGGTTTGCTCACAATAGGATAGAAGACTTAAGAATGGTTGAGTGAGTAAGAATGAAAAATTCTAATCCTATTTATAGGGTGTAGGCAAACAGAGTTCAGCTATAATTCGGATGGGGTTTAATTCAAATTTCCAATCGTTGGGCCAAGAAATCATGAGCTATTAGTCTGGTTGATTTTATACCAAAAGGGTAACCGACTTTGGTCTGAGTTTTGCACGAGTTCGACCCGAGTTCGATCTCTTAGTATGGTAGACTTTGTAAATGAATGTGGCCTGATTTGGTGGATAGGTTCTTTGGTTTATTTGAGTGGACTAGGTATCTGGGTATTGGTACTTGGGATTTGACAGTGTGACTCAGCTTACATCAGTCCTAGACTCAAATAAATGAAAGATTATATTTAAATAAACGAAATATAGATGACATGTAATAGCAGTGTTGAGGCTTCAGATCGTGACATATCAATGCATGGTTTAGTTAACTATCAAAATTAAGTTGACTGAGACCCGATGGGCCAACAGATACTTGCTTGGTGTAATGTTGATAATGATTGAAAGATTATGATGTTATGTATTGAACTTAGAAATGACTTGTATAACCCAGATGTTACCATGTGCTAAATGACTAAGTATCTGGCATAAGTCCTGTAGATATGGCCCTACATATACTTACTTTCTAATTAGGCTACTTTTCCTTGATCACATTATTTTACGTTAGATAGAATAAGGGGCATAGTTTGACTCGAGGGAGGTCTGCAATCCCAGTCCTTATTTGGCTTAAGGATTATGGATCTGATTTTGAGGGGTTCTCGCACTACTCTTATTTTATCTATTGATATAATAAAGTGACAAACTAATGTGATCATTATTTGACTGCCCTATTCTAAATACATTGCTACTTGATAACTTGTCCATAACCTTGATACTAGAACTCGATCATGTTTTGACTATTGTATCCGTGCTGGTACACTTTATCGCACCAAGAGTGATACTTGATATATAGTGAGCTGTCGTACCATATACACTTGCTGTATGATATATGTAATTACTTCCTTGCATGGATCTGGTAGTTGGACAGCGACTTTAGCCGTGGCTAGATAGTATTGATTTTTGCATCACACTTGGGTGAATCCAGATTTTACTTTTGAGTGACAATGTAGATTTGTATCAAGAGTGCCCGTACTTAAAGTACGACATTTAGGAAGGAATATTCATATGACCACGGCATGAGATTATAAATTACCTAGGGTTAACTAGGCAACTTAATTTATAGAGCATTGGGAGGGAACGGTATCTCGAGATCGTGCATGTCGAACCACCCTAAGTTAGCTGAAAGTAAAGGTTGGCCACCACGGATACTGTATATCATCTGCACTAGTGGATTGTTGTATCTGACTTAATTATAAGTCGAGCCAGTGTCTTTCTTATAGAAATCCTGGAACTGCTACTGATCATTAATTAGCTCAGGGCCCTTGGATGGGACTGCTACTGCTTTCTCCCTCGTATATCATTGGTTTAGCCAGCCCTGCTCGATTATGGCACGATCTGAGTGTCACGACCCGCACCCGGTTTAGGGGCACGAGTGCGTGGGTACGTCCAGCCTACGCCGCAGCATCGGCGGTAGAACGCTGTCTAGGTATTGATACTATCTAACTAATGTCACGCAAATATCCAATCTCCATTAGGAGGCACGGATGACACAAATAGATGAACATATACTCAATCACAGGATTACAGCACGATAAGATTTCGAAACAGAAATTAAAATTAAACACAACACAAGTCCACAAGAAATAACTTAACTTAACAATATCCAAGAATCATCCAAATGCCGGAGACAAATCCGGTACCAAAAAGTCTACTTAAGAACTAACAATGAAATAATAATGTCGTCTAGACCTTCCAAAATCACAGATAACTACCAAGTCTGCAGCTACTCACCATAAGTGTCGGACAGCGGTCCTCTAAGGCATAGTCTGGAAAAATATTTCCAGTCAGGAAGGAGCAAAGCACAAACTCAAATAACAGTTCCATTAATTGATAATGTCTATAATACAATAAAATATGTCATGCTAGCTACTGAGAAGACAGTGGAATAATGTAATGACAGTTTAAGAGAGACAGGCAATAGGCAATGAAACACAGTCAGTGCATGTATAAAAATGAAGGAATAAGGAACAGTATCATATACGGGTGAGGTAGTATATGAAAATATAGAGAACTGTAACTATTCTAAGTGTTTGAAATAGTAGTTTCGAAATGTGATCGGCTTGGGAACATGTACGGTTGCTATAAGGCCTGGCTAATCATGGGTGAAGAGCATGATTAACACTTACAGTTTTTATACTACAATAAGAGGTTATGATCACATTTCTTACTAACTACTTCCCCGCCCCCAACTAGTACTGTGGATCCAACCATGACACGTCACGATACACGAGCAAGTAAAGTCTATCATGTACGGTTTCTAAATATACATGTCGTGTACAATGTCAATACGATAATAATGGTAACATCTCATGACTGTAAATCCAAGCTATACTAGTCCGTGTAGCACAGTGACAAAGATTCAGATGTAACATTTCATGATTTTTGAACTTATAGAATTTATCAAGAATTGGAAATTATCAGAGAATGTACTTGCCTCGGTCCTTAGCTGGTATTTATGGATGTCCTGTTCCAGAGTATCCTCTGGTAAACCAACAGTCCTATAAACATAACACAATCAAACCACATTTGCATCAGATGCTACGCTAACACACAGTCCATAAACACTGGCCTCAGGGCCATGTCAGACAGGGCACTAGTCAACTAGGGTCATCTAGTAGGGGTACATAAATATACATATCTACTCAGAAAATATAAATACCAATTTAAACATGTATATACTATATATAAGTGCCTATCAATAACTTGTACAAAATGCGTATATAATATATATACACTAAATAGATGTATATAAATTTATATAATTCTTATACCAAAAATATATTTGTATCTATACGATCAAATATATATATAATTATACCAAAATATACGTTATGCCACATTTATTTATATACATGCCAAAAATGTTTTTGTTAAACGTACACCAATACGAAATATATATATATACATATATATTTATACCAAAATAATAATTATATTATATACACATACACAAAATTACATACCAATATATATATATATACATGTGCCTTAATTAAATACATACTTGTACTAAAGTATACATATACCAATAATATTAATTTAATATATATTTTACCAATATATAATTTATACCAAAAATTACATATATATATAGGTTTGTGCATATACCAAAATATGTATACTATATATAAACAGAGAAAAATACACTATACAGTTAATTATTACTAAATAAATAATATACATTTATACATTTATACCAAAAATACGTAATTGCTTTTATTTACTAGATATCTCGTATATATAAATAACCCATATATATATATATACAATATATATATATATATCAATTTAATCACACCTACTAGAATACATATATATATATATAATCATACTTAATATATATACATTAATTATACACATAAATTAATATCTACATATACTAATTTCATGCTAATTTAAATGTATAAACAAACATTTATATATGTACATTAGATATAAACATTAATCAATATACACAAATACGTATACTAGGTATTTATATATATACCATACTAATATATATATAAAACATAAATTTTAAATACATTTTTATACTATTTATTTAAATACATACAATACTTTATATTAATTATATATACAAATACTAATTTTCCACATTAATTAAATGTATAAACAAACACATATATATACATTAGATATATATATATATATATAAGATATATATATATAGATATATATATATATATATAAAGATATATATATATATATAAAAGAGAGAGAGAGAGAAAGAAATACTCACAGAGGGGGTGGCTGCCGCCGGCCGCCGGAGGAGCAGCGGGGTCGGGGTGCTCGCCGGCCGGAAATGCGAGGGGGATCCGCCGGCTGCACAGTGGCTCGGGCCGGAGCACACAGGGAGGAGGAGCTCGAGCAGCCGGGTGAAGCCGAGCTGCCGGAGTCGGCCGCCGGGATCGGGCTCTCGGGAAGAGGGGGCTCGGCGCCGGAGCACGGCCGGAAGAGCACAGCAGCGGGTGGAGCCGAGCAGCCTGAGCCGGCCGCCGGGCTGAACCACAGAGTCGCCGGGCTGAACCGCAGAGCCGCCGGACGCAGGCTGGTAGCCGGGCCGCTCGCCGGCCGCCGGATGTCTGAGTACAGGGGCCGCTACAGTAGGGTGATGGTGAGGTTTCCCCCCCTTAATGAAGATTTAAATCTTCAAAATAAAAACAATAAAGAGGAAGAAGGAGAAGAAGAAGAAAAAGGAAGAAAAGAAAAGAGAAGGAGAAGAGAAAAATGTTCAACGTAGGAGAGAGGGGGAGATGGAGGCTTGAGGATTTTTGGAGGCTTGTGAGGTGGGGTTTTCTAGGTAGTCTAGGGATTAGGGTTTGATAGGACATGATATTAAATAGGGAGGGTTTGTTGAAATGAAGGGTGAGGATGCACCCAATTAAATGGGTGGTCCAGATTTGTCAAGAGAAAATAATTCATGAGGGAATTTAGGGTGAGGTTAATTAAATAATTAGGGATTCCTCATTGGTTAAAAAATAATTAGGTGTTGGCACCTACAATTTAATAATTGCAACTTAGCCCCTTAAATTCGGGAAATTGCACAAACACATAAAATGACGAAAATTGGACGGGCGATTCGGGGTCCGATATTTTGTAGGGTCAGGGGACACTGTAAGATGGGTATGGGCTGAATTTGCAGGGCACTGGAATTAATTTGGGATTTTAAAATCAGATAAAATGGTATCCTCAAATTAAATAGAAATAAATGCAAGTTGTGTTCAACAATTAATTAGGAGTACCTGGGGCCAAAATCAGGTCAAGTCATCAATACCAATATTGAAGAAGACTTAGAACAGAATATTACCCTAATTTGGGCCGCACGAAAAATAGGTCAAGATGGCCTCCAATTTTCGATTGGAACGCACAACGATACAAAAATAGAAATTTTAAAAATAACGTCCGCGACGATTTTTGTGCGGCTAGAAACAATGCACAGGGAGCAAAATTATGAGTTGCAAAAATAGCAGAATTGAAGGCGGGCATGTCTAGAGCAAGATTGTGAAATTTGTTGGAAGTCAAAAGTCTGGATAGTGCTCCAAATATCGAAGCAAAGGCAATGCGCAAAATATTAAATAAAATACAATAATTAATTACAATCTCCAAATATTAAATTTTAAATAAAATAATGAAATCCAGAATTCTCTAATTCCGACAGGTGTCCGTCTACTGGGCTTCTAGGTCTAGTCTGCTAGCTAAAATAAATAATTAACACTGCATATAATACTATAATTATTTACACATCACACATAATAATTATTTAAATCAAATATATTATTATGCAATTAATTAATGGTAAATAACATAATAGTAAATATTGTAAAAATTCGAAAATACCCCTGTTTTCAGAATGTGGTAGTGACAAGTCTACCCACCTTAAAAGAATTTCGTCCTCGAAATTTAAAATCCTCATATTAGCATTTAATCATACACATTATTATTTCCCTCAATTTAAGTTTATCATCCATGAAATCTTTTAATACTCCACAATGTCCTTTCGCAATTTCAAAATTCTAAAATTGTTGTATAACCTGAAAATCTTCAAGTAAAGTCCATCAAAATTTCCTTGAAAGTTTTAAGTTAATGATTCAATGTCCGGGATTTAATATCCACTCCTCAAAATACTCAACAAATGCGATATTTAAGGATTCTCCAATTGTTACATCCAATTATAAAGTTCAAAAATTCATTACTTGCAATTTAGTAAATATATTGATGAATCTCCCAAAATTTCCAAATTAAAACCAACTTAAACATGTCAAAATCTTTCCTGGAATTAATAAACCACCAATTATGCCATGTTAATTTCTTAACCATTTATTTAAATCAATAATTATCCTCAAAATTTTAAATCCTCGATTGTGTTATTTATGTATTTACTACCATCAAAATTAAATTCCTCAAATCATATAATCATGAACTACCCCATATTGCTATTTCACAATAAATTCTTTCAAAAATTCTATAAATAGCATATCCCTAAAAATCTTCAAAAATAAATCAAATCACATTCTTATCACAATATTCTCCAAAATTTTAAGTTAATAACGAAATACAAGAATTTAATATTCCATCCACTAATTGAAATCCAATCAGTGCATATTTCAAAAATTTAATCTCGTCCCAAATTTAAATTTAACACTAATCCATTTGTGTTCTTATCCCTCGATTTTTTTTTTTTTTTCATAATATGCAACGATGTAATACTTATGAACCCTTCAATACAATATTCAAAATATAAGTTCACAACTTGCAGTCCAATAAATATATCGATGGTCTTCTTAAATTCCTCAAATTCAATGATAAATTCAATCATTTCATAATTTTCAAAAAATCAATGATTTAACAAAACTTCAATTACGCCATATCAAATTCCCAACTCTTCATTTAATTTAATATTTTTTTTTTTTTTTTCCTCAAAATTTTTGGCACCTTGTCTCCCTTTGTCAAGTCATAACCTCTTCGTTAATCTTTACTACAGTTAAATCCTCAACAATCAAAGTCTAAGAGAATTCTACCTACAACCATACAACATGCAACCTAAGGGAAATATGTATGATCATGGTGTCTTTTGTCATGGTATTGCAGTCTCTGTATCAGGGGTACTACTAACTACATTATAACAAGAAATCATGCATACAAGCTACGGTACTAAGGTATCAATCAATCAGAAGACAAAAAGAACATGAGAAAAGAAGAGAAAGAACCTGCTAATATATTACTTGTAATATCTTCTAACATAATCATAGGTCAAATGATGCATGGAAAGTTTGATACCCCTATCTCTTTAGGTACCACACTTTATTACCACCCTAGATTGACACCCAAGTCAGTTGGCAGTGAGATTTCAATCATACTCAAGTCATCAGATCCTTACACATGTATATCATCTACTCATATATTAATATTCATCTCTTATCTACCATAAAGTTAATCCTCGAAATAATCGTCAAGGTTTAACTTCTCGATCAACTTAAAAATAATTGCATACACTCCTCAAAATCAGATACTCAATATCAAAAACTTTAATCACCTTTAAAATCCTTATAGCCTTGACTATGTTTATTGAATTGAATTCGAATACTCAAAATTTAATAACATAAAATCTCATCTCCTCAAAATTTTTTAAAAATTGAAATTTATTTCCACTCTACAAATTATAAATTTAATCCACAAGTATACATATACTACTCACAGTCTCTAATACTCAAGGTGCACTCTAATACACTAATTATTTACAACCTCAACTGTGTACGAAAATTGTACTGTCCGAATTATTTGCACTATCATTTCCAATAATCCAAATTATCATCTCGCATATTTTCTTCAATGATTTTCTATCTATATTACTTAATACCCCAATCTGTTTGTCATCACACGAAGTACTTACTGTCATTTGCACCTTGCTCAACAATATTTGATATAGAATCACTAGCGCTATTGGTATGGTAACACTAGCTTCATCCTTAGATTAACTCGTCAAACTTATTACAAATCACGATCACTTGCACTTTCTATAATACCAATACGAATTATAATAACACCTATCATAGAACTATTGCTACAAGGTACTATGCTATAGGTATCTCTAGATTAATGCCTAATGCTCATATGTCCAACTAGGGAACACTTACAATTCACAGGCAACACTCAGTCAACTAATACAAGACACAACCAAAATTGCAAGTCACTAATTATCATACTAACAAGGAATAAGCTCAAAAGGAATTGGATCAAGGACGGAAGGTATCCTTACTGCTAGTAAAGAAAAGAAGCGATGGAACAAAGTCCTGGAATAACAAAATGGATAAGTCTTGAGATGATATTTTAAGGACCAATTTAAGATACAACCTGATAATCATACACGTCTATCCAAAATCATGACGCTCAGAACTTTCGCCACGCCAGTAAGCGTAGGTGCGATAAACGACAGGTTCCGTAACTAAGGTATGCAACCCTATAATCATGTCATCTAGAATCCTCGCCACGCCAACCGGTATGGCTGCGAGAAACTCTAAATCTCATAACTAAAGTATGTACATCCAAGTTAGGTTCCTACGTTCTCGTCACGACAGCTAATATGGCTGCGATAAATTCTAGGTTCCATAATCAAAGTAGACGTTTTACCTTTCTCACTGTCCTCATCAATATACGTCATCAGATGATACCGTAAATTTTAGCCCGTAAAATTCACCTCGATATGAAATCAAAACTCCACAACGATACCAAGAATTAAAGTTAACAACTGGTCAACAAGAATTAAACTCAATATCAATAAGTGAGGACGGACGAAAACAAGGGGAAGGATTTAAATTGGAATTTATAATGAGATTCTCAGGGGTCGTCCCAGGAATCTCTCAAATAATTTGTGATTGAGTATCCTCTCTCTTCCTAGTATCCTAGGTCCTATGTCCTATAGCAGGCACGCAGTAGTATAACAAGGATGTCACACTACTACGACATCGCACAACTCGCGAAGTCTGACCTGCATGGGCCACCACTAAAAACGTGTCACGACCCGCACCCGGTTTAGGGGCACGAGTGCGTGGGTACGTCCAGCCTACGCCGCAGCATCGGCGGTAGAACGCTGTCTAGGTATTGATACTATCTAACTAATGTCACGCAAATATCCAATCTCCATTAGGAGGCACGGATGACACAAATAGATGAACATATACTCAATCACAGGATTACAGCACGATAAGATTTCGAAACAGAAATTAAAATTAAACACAACACAAGTCCACAAGAAATAACTTAACTTAACAATATCCAAGAATCATCCAAATGCCGGAGACAAATCCGGTACCAAAAAGTCTACTTAAGAACTAACAATGAAATAATAATGTCGTCTAGACCTTCCAAAATCACAGATAACTACCAAGTCTGCAGCTACTCACCATAAGTGTCGGACAGCGGTCCTCTAAGGCATAGTCTGGAAAAATATTTCCAGTCAGGAAGGAGCAAAGCACAAACTCAAATAACAGTTCCATTAATTGATAATGTCTATAATACAATAAAATATGTCATGCTAGCTACTGAGAAGACAGTGGAATAATGTAATGACAGTTTAAGAGAGACAGGCAATAGGCAATGAAACACAGTCAGTGCATGTATAAAAATGAAGGAATAAGGAACAGTATCATATACGGGTGAGGTAGTATATGAAAATATAGAGAACTGTAACTATTCTAAGTGTTTGAAATAGTAGTTTCGAAATGTGATCGGCTTGGGAACATGTACGGTTGCTATAAGGCCTGGCTAATCATGGGTGAAGAGCATGATTAACACTTACAGTTTTTATACTACAATAAGAGGTTATGATCACATTTCTTACTAACTACTTCCCCGCCCCCAACTAGTACTGTGGATCCAACCATGACACGTCACGATACACGAGCAAGTAAAGTCTATCATGTACGGTTTCTAAATATACATGTCGTGTACAATGTCAATACGATAATAATGGTAACATCTCATGACTGTAAATCCAAGCTATACTAGTCCGTGTAGCACAGTGACAAAGATTCAGATGTAACATTTCATGATTTTTGAACTTATAGAATTTATCAAGAATTGGAAATTATCAGAGAATGTACTTGCCTCGGTCCTTAGCTGGTATTTATGGATGTCCTGTTCCAGAGTATCCTCTGGTAAACCAACAGTCCTATAAACATAACACAATCAAACCACATTTGCATCAGATGCTACGCTAACACACAGTCCATAAACACTGGCCTCAGGGCCATGTCAGACAGGGCACTAGTCAACTAGGGTCATCTAGTAGGGGTACATAAATATACATATCTACTCAGAAAATATAAATACCAATTTAAACATGTATATACTATATATAAGTGCCTATCAATAACTTGTACAAAATGCGTATATAATATATATACACTAAATAGATGTATATAAATTTATATAATTCTTATACCAAAAATATATTTGTATCTATACGATCAAATATATATATAATTATACCAAAATATACGTTATGCCACATTTATTTATATACATGCCAAAAATGTTTTTGTTAAACGTACACCAATACGAAATATATATATATACATATATATTTATACCAAAATAATAATTATATTATATACACATACACAAAATTACATACCAATATATATATATATACATGTGCCTTAATTAAATACATACTTGTACTAAAGTATACATATACCAATAATATTAATTTAATATATATTTTACCAATATATAATTTATACCAAAAATTACATATATATATAGGTTTGTGCATATACCAAAATATGTATACTATATATAAACAGAGAAAAATACACTATACAGTTAATTATTACTAAATAAATAATATACATTTATACATTTATACCAAAAATACGTAATTGCTTTTATTTACTAGATATCTCGTATATATAAATAACCCATATATATATATATACAATATATATATATATATCAATTTAATCACACCTACTAGAATACATATATATATATATAATCATACTTAATATATATACATTAATTATACACATAAATTAATATCTACATATACTAATTTCATGCTAATTTAAATGTATAAACAAACATTTATATATGTACATTAGATATAAACATTAATCAATATACACAAATACGTATACTAGGTATTTATATATATACCATACTAATATATATATAAAACATAAATTTTAAATACATTTTTATACTATTTATTTAAATACATACAATACTTTATATTAATTATATATACAAATACTAATTTTCCACATTAATTAAATGTATAAACAAACACATATATATACATTAGATATATATATATATATATAAGATATATATATATAGATATATATATATATATATAAAGATATATATATATATATAAAAGAGAGAGAGAGAGAAAGAAATACTCACAGAGGGGGTGGCTGCCGCCGGCCGCCGGAGGAGCAGCGGGGTCGGGGTGCTCGCCGGCCGGAAATGCGAGGGGGATCCGCCGGCTGCACAGTGGCTCGGGCCGGAGCACACAGGGAGGAGGAGCTCGAGCAGCCGGGTGAAGCCGAGCTGCCGGAGTCGGCCGCCGGGATCGGGCTCTCGGGAAGAGGGGGCTCGGCGCCGGAGCACGGCCGGAAGAGCACAGCAGCGGGTGGAGCCGAGCAGCCTGAGCCGGCCGCCGGGCTGAACCACAGAGTCGCCGGGCTGAACCGCAGAGCCGCCGGACGCAGGCTGGTAGCCGGGCCGCTCGCCGGCCGCCGGATGTCTGAGTACAGGGGCCGCTACAGTAGGGTGATGGTGAGGTTTCCCCCCCTTAATGAAGATTTAAATCTTCAAAATAAAAACAATAAAGAGGAAGAAGGAGAAGAAGAAGAAAAAGGAAGAAAAGAAAAGAGAAGGAGAAGAGAAAAATGTTCAACGTAGGAGAGAGGGGGAGATGGAGGCTTGAGGATTTTTGGAGGCTTGTGAGGTGGGGTTTTCTAGGTAGTCTAGGGATTAGGGTTTGATAGGACATGATATTAAATAGGGAGGGTTTGTTGAAATGAAGGGTGAGGATGCACCCAATTAAATGGGTGGTCCAGATTTGTCAAGAGAAAATAATTCATGAGGGAATTTAGGGTGAGGTTAATTAAATAATTAGGGATTCCTCATTGGTTAAAAAATAATTAGGTGTTGGCACCTACAATTTAATAATTGCAACTTAGCCCCTTAAATTCGGGAAATTGCACAAACACATAAAATGACGAAAATTGGACGGGCGATTCGGGGTCCGATATTTTGTAGGGTCAGGGGACACTGTAAGATGGGTATGGGCTGAATTTGCAGGGCACTGGAATTAATTTGGGATTTTAAAATCAGATAAAATGGTATCCTCAAATTAAATAGAAATAAATGCAAGTTGTGTTCAACAATTAATTAGGAGTACCTGGGGCCAAAATCAGGTCAAGTCATCAATACCAATATTGAAGAAGACTTAGAACAGAATATTACCCTAATTTGGGCCGCACGAAAAATAGGTCAAGATGGCCTCCAATTTTCGATTGGAACGCACAACGATACAAAAATAGAAATTTTAAAAATAACGTCCGCGACGATTTTTGTGCGGCTAGAAACAATGCACAGGGAGCAAAATTATGAGTTGCAAAAATAGCAGAATTGAAGGCGGGCATGTCTAGAGCAAGATTGTGAAATTTGTTGGAAGTCAAAAGTCTGGATAGTGCTCCAAATATCGAAGCAAAGGCAATGCGCAAAATATTAAATAAAATACAATAATTAATTACAATCTCCAAATATTAAATTTTAAATAAAATAATGAAATCCAGAATTCTCTAATTCCGACAGGTGTCCGTCTACTGGGCTTCTAGGTCTAGTCTGCTAGCTAAAATAAATAATTAACACTGCATATAATACTATAATTATTTACACATCACACATAATAATTATTTAAATCAAATATATTATTATGCAATTAATTAATGGTAAATAACATAATAGTAAATATTGTAAAAATTCGAAAATACCCCTGTTTTCAGAATGTGGTAGTGACACTGAGGATACTCATATATTATATTACTGGGATAACCCAGAGATGACATATCAAGCCGTAACACATGTTTGGCTGTTAAATCTGTTTTGATTAGAGAAGTGTACCATTGTAGCATAAAAGTTTAACTCATGTCCTTTTATGTTGTTGAGTTACGCTGTTGTGTTACAATGGGACGCAGATCAAAGCTACTTGTTATCTTATGTTATTTTACTTAATATTGTATTTCTGCTTATGTATTGTGCCTTCTGTTGAGTGGAATAAGGGAAATAGAATGTCATGGCATGATAGTTTAACTCATGTCCTTGTTTGGTTGTTGGGTTGCGCTATTATGTTACGATAGCCTATGGACTAAAACTACAATGCAAAGTTATTTTAGCTTGACCACAATCAAGGGATGTATTCTATCTTGGTGTAACATGGCACTTTATGTCCTTGTTTGGTGAAAGGGTGTCATGTGATATCATGGATAGGATTTATGCCATTGATTATTGGCTCATGCATCTCATGCTATAGAACTGGTTTTGTTTCTTTATTTGTGCTTGTTTTGTGGTACTTGCTATTTGAGGGTTTGATCCCACTGGTTTTGTATGGCCAGGTTTAGAGCCAGCACCTAAGGATCAAGCGTATCTCGCCCTCACTGATGGTACGTACCAGAAGGATGGTTGTTGAGGGTCACGAGTGGGTTTCTTTATTCACTACTCGTCTTTTGTAAACTATATTCTTTTGGGTATTTAGCCAACCGACACCTGTTAGCCGGATAATCTGGACACTAGTTCCTTACATGATTGTAATATATTTAGATTACAGCTGACTCACTGTCATGTATGCTTTTTGGTTGTTTATCTGGCATATCGCTCTGTATCTCGATGTCTCTAGAACGTTCTGATATGGCATATGGGGCACCTTACTGCTTATTCTAAAATATTCTATGTTATTGTTACTTATTTGAATGATTGAGATATAGACGTTCTTGACCCTAGATGACTTGATTATAGTATGGACCCCCTTCTCTCTAGACAACCTTAACACATTGTGGGTTGCTACGGTATTCCACAAGATGTGGTTGGCTGAGTCATTTCTCCGTTCTCCAGTATTCTGGATCTAGGGCCTGACAAGGTTTTAGTGGTGTCCCATGCAGGTCTGGTTTTCTGACTTGTGTGGTGGCTTGATTATAGGATATCTCAATCAAACATGTTCCTTCCTGAAATTTTGAATCTGTCTCCTCGAACTCAGCTTGAGTTATGTACCATTGATTCCTCGATCCTTTCTCGTCATGTTCTTGATTTATCTTGTGTCCTTTTTCTTAGGGCTTCTCCAAAATCGGTGGTTAGAGCACCACTAGTTTCAGCAGGGCAAGGATCCGTTGGCCTACAACGAGAGGCATCACCTATTTTTGGAGGGATCAGGGTAGAACCAGTAGAGAAGCATGAGGAACAACATATACCAGAAGTTCTAGTACCCCCAGTCGTAATAGCAGTGCCAGTAGAACTTGATATACCGGCATTGCTACAAATTATTCAAGGAATAATGGAGGCTCAAAAATATCAGCAGCTTCAGCAGCCGTAGCAGAATATCTTGTTGCATCAAGGATTATAGACGGCCTTGGAGAGAAGTGTTAGAACAGACTCAGGGGCATCAGTAAGGTTCTGTCGACTCAACCCAAGTACTTTGATGGAACGGAGGATGCCATACTGCAGATGCTTAGTTATAGAACATTAAGACAATACTGACAGCAACAAAGATTCCAGCTGAGGAACAAGTTGATCAGGTCTTATTGCAACCTTGGGACCTTGCTAAAGATTGGTGGGCAGCAGAAGAGGTTAGTTTAAGACAACATGTCTCATGGGATAACTTCAGAACCCATTTCAGGGTCAAGTATTTTGGAGTGGTAGCGCAGTATGAGCAACAACAGAGGTTTATCAATATCAAGCAGTCAGGGTGTCATGCCCCAGTCCCAAAATACGTAGGACCAGGAATACGCGACACGCTAGCTACGCATTCGACCAGACTCTGGTCTGACTCGAATACGTATAAGTTGTAATATAAAGGACACTATCTAAATATCTCATAAATGTAAACATCTAAGTCTCAATCTACAATGAACAGAAATATACAAGAAAGAGCTATATGTGCTAAAGTCGGCCGCCCAATAACACACAAACTCGAATAAAATCGAGAAGAGATGAGTCTACAAAACTAGGCTACAACATCAGATGAATAATCAATATGAATAAAGTAACCATAATGCCGGTAGAAATGATATTAGTACCTGGTACAGTGCCCGCAAGACATGCCACTCCATCAGCAATTCCAAGTGCCCCATAATTGTCTATGCTGTAAAACTGGCAGGGAACTAGGTCCTCAGAGGGACGTAACAAGGTACAAAATACAATATGCCAAAGTACAACAGAAAGTACAAGTGCAATGACGGTGTAATCTAGCATAACCAACTAAGTGAGACACAGTTTTGAAGATAATGTTCGACGCGTAGGTTGTCCAAAATAAAACCATAGCTCCGGACACGGAGACACACGGGACGTACCGCAGGTCCGGGCAAAGAGTCACACAGGTGATACAACTACACTAGATACAAGATCACTACAGAAATAATACATATACATATATAAGCGCGTGTAGAGGAGCCCAAACGTCTAGTAACTGTCTTCCCCATCCCAAGCGGTCAACGATTGTGCGTTGAACCTGAACCTCTATCTAACAGTCTCGTCACACAGAAATATCTTGGGTTCCGATAGGCAAAGCCTCTTCTTCTGATGTCGGGGATATTGCAACCATATGGCATGGTTTACATCTTGAGTTCTTTTTAGACTTAGCTTTAGCAGCTTGAGTCTCTTCCTCAATCTCTGACACCAGATCAGGATGAACCCACATGATCTTCCCACGCTTGGTAGTTAGGGGTACCAAGTCATGATTTTGACCCCTGGTCGGAGGAAGATTAACAATGTTCATCATCGCCCGAGGAATAGGTACTACACCATCCGGGACTTCCTGAGGGGGCAGATTACGAAATTGGAGAGATATCATATTGGCAGTGGCCGTCTTCTCGCTATTACGCAGAGTGATGGCCTTGGTGTCGATCAACTTCTGGATTTTCCTTTTTAGTACATAACATGCCTTTGTGGGGTGATGTATGTATCTATGGAAAATGCAGTACTTAGGGTTATTGGTACTGCTGACTACATTTGGTCGCTTTACCTCGAGGAGAGTAAGCTTTCCACTTTTGACTAGACAATCGAATATGTTCGGAATATCATCGTCGTCAAAAGAATATTCTTCTTTAGGCCTGGAAGTCCCAGGATTTGTCTGCGTAGTCACTGGAGAATGTGGCCTGGACGTGTTGATTGCCAGAGCTTTCTTTCCTTTGGAACTACGAGTATAGTCACTATTGGAGGATGACCGCTTTCCTCTATCAGAGATAGAAATCATGATTCTATTGTCACGCGCCTTCCGACTGTTATCTTCAGCGGCTACTGCTGAGATGATAAACGAGGGTCAATCATGGAGCTGATATGGTCCCGTGAACACTGAGATCAGTAGGAGAAGGTTCTTCCTGCAAATGTCTACCAAGGCTGAATCTAGAACTCCAAGAGGCATCTGCAAAGTAGCCTGACGAAAACGTTCAATAAACGTACGAACGTTCTCTTTCTCCTTCTACTTAACTTCGATGATTGATGACATAGACATGTCCATCCCTCCTTCGTAGAATCGAGCGAAGAACAGAGTCTTGAAATCTTCAAAAGAAGTAATGCAGTTGTCTGCAAGACTACGGTACCATTGGTAGGCTACCCCAGACAGACAGCCCTTAAACACTCGGGTGAGAAGGGCGTCATTCCCTTGCAACAACACCGTCATTAAGCTGAAGTAGTTCATGTACTGGCTTGGAGACGTCTTTCCCTCAAACAAAACCATAGCTTATGGTTTGTATTTTGGCGGGAAAGGGATCTCGTCCCAGACAGCTGGATATGGCTGGTTGATTCCCAACTTCTTGAGCTAATCCTTATGCTTCAAGGCATAAAATTGGGCCTTTAATTCCCGAACTGCTTGTATCGGATCTTCAGTTGGGAAAGGGGCCGTAGAGAGGTGAGAGGTCGGTTGTATTGTGACTCCAACATGAGTTAATACGTTCTTCGGGTTGAGAGGTTGAGGAGCAGCTGATTCTCGATTTTGAACAGGCTTCTGACTTGATGGTATATCTACCCCCACCCGTAGTTGAGTCGGAGGAACAGGTGCAGCTGTGTGTTGAGTTACCAACATTTGGTGCATACTCTCCATCATGGTATGAATCTCTTTAAGCGATGCTTCCAATACAGCGATGCATTGTTCCGTACTTCCTGATAGGGAAGCCTCTTCATGTTCATCGCCAATGGCATAAACTCCCATTTCTCTGGATGCTATTGAGGGACTGGTATAGATCTATGTAGAGATCGAGTCTATACTATCAGCATCACATTTAGGAAACTGGCGACTCCCAGTATCGGAATCGAAAGAACATGAAGCCGATTGTCGCGACCTCGAGCGAGTGTTTCGAAAGACACCTGCTTCAATATTCTCAAGGAGTATGTCAAATCTCCTTTGGCTCGAGGTTCTAGAGGGATGGCATCTTGAACTTGACCTTCCTCTAGGACTGTGTGAAGCCACGTTTACTGATGCGAATGTCGGCTCTTCTTCCTGTAAGGACAAAGAGTAGTTCAACCGGTCAAAAACTGACCATTTTGACTTAGAACAACAGTAGTTAACTACAACGTTATGACTATTACAATAATGCTCTCTAGGGGATGTAATAGACATATTAGAAGAACCCATGTCTTTGTGCTTCTGGATCAAGAAATCACGCAAATAAGGGGGATTGACAAAATAAGAAGGAGAAGGCTTATTCTGCCTTTTTACATCAGTTGGAGTATGGAGATTGGGAACCATAATTCTTTCCCTGCCATAAGAATACAGCAGTTCAGTCATGTGAGTAGCATAAGATCCATCATCCATCTGAGGAGCGTATTTTCTCGTGAAACGGGTCTTCTTTACGCGGACGGGCTTATCCTGGCATAATCTGAAGCTTTGCACAGGTTCGTGTAAAATAGGGGAAGTCCTCAAACGGCCTCCAGCATCACGCGTAATCTGAAGAGCGGGCAACTTCTTCTCTTGGTGGCGTACAAGCCTAGAGATCGGGCAATTTGCCACTTGTTTTCCCTTGATGTGATCAAAGGGACTATCTGCCTCATCGTAGATGGGAGATGTATTTTTATGTGCCGGGCGCGTTTAAAATTTCTGAATTGGCACTAAGGCCTTATCAAAAAATTTGTCTGCCACGTCACAGACGGGAGACGAATTTTTACGCGCAGGGCGCGTTTGAAATTTCTGAATTGGCACTGAGGCCTTGTCAAAAATTTTGTCTGCCATGTCACAGACGGGAGACGAAGTTTTATGCGTAAGGCGTATAGGTTATGATGTCACAACCTTGTTGATCGGAGAGAGAGAGCCTGCAGGAAGGGTAGAGGATATCTGGAGCATCCATACTTTATGCAGCTTTCTGTTGTCCTGGACAGAGAGGGAATGAGAGCTACCCCCTACGCGAAGCATGTCTTCATATGTAGATTGGTCGAATTGGACGACCAAAGTCTTCTTTGTTGATCCGACGAATACAACATCGTGTTGAGCAATGACTTTCTCGTCAGATGAGAAAGTAGTCCCCAGCAGAGTCACTATTTGTTGTTTGATGATAAACAAAAGAATAAAAACTGGATTTGTACAAAACTCTTTCTTTGTTTACAAACAAGAAAAAAAAGAGTACAATTAATCATATACGAGGATGTTAAGTACAATAAAAATAATTCTGGGAAAAAATTTCTATAGGAGTCTGATCTGCGGTCGATCACTTTATCCCTTGGACCACACGATGATGAAGAAGTATTGTAGAATAAGAATAAGCTTCAAAGACTGTAGGTGGGATTGAACTCTCATTGTCAATCAACACTCTCTGTCTGTGCTCTCTCTCTCTCTGATCTCTGGTTATGCTCTCCCCTAGTCTCTGTGTCCGTTTTGGCCTCCAACCTTTATCCGTCTTGCCCTATGACTAAAGGTCTCTATTTATAGAGATCAGTTATGATAACTGTCCAGTCGGCGTAGAAGCCCAACTGTGGAGAGAGTCGTATCTTTTACGTGGCTGTTATAATAACTGCTACCCACGTTTAAATGACCCTCTGAATCTACGTATAACACGTGTCCCATTATAAGGTAACGCATATAAATGCTTCTCGAAGATCATGGCATGCAAGCCACGTAGGTAACTGCCCCTCTCTTAGAGATGGTTGGCGTAAAAGCCAAATAACTATCTTATTGACGTAAAAGCCAAATAGCTGTCTTGTTGGGGTAAAAACCAAATATCTGTCTTGTTGGCATAAAATCTAAATAGCTGTCTTATTGGCGTAAAAGTCCAATAGCTGTCTTGTTGGCGTAAAAGCCAAATAGCTGTCTTGTTGGAGTAAAAGCCAAATTCTACGTAAAACTTGATGCTGCATGAATAATAGATAACCAGCGTAAAACTAGCCAATTATCCTTCCTGAATGAGGTCTTGAGCGTATTCTGGGCCAAATAGCCTTATCACGTACCTTTTACAAATATAGTCTGAGTTGGTGTATTTTGAGGAGATAGCATACGGCATACTCCTATAGCGGAGAATGGCCTGGTTGGCGTATTTCGAGAAGATAGCATACGGTGTGCTCCTATAGTTGAAAATATCCTGGTTGGCATAAAATGCCAGAATGGTGATGTAAGCGTATTAGCCCTAGTTTTAGCTCTCTCAGTCATTAAAAATAGAACAAAATCTCATGCATTAAATGTAGAGATCTGCCCCCATCTCGTGCATTAACTGCAAAGATATGCCTCGAGTTTTGTACGAAGAACAGCTTTTGACGTGGCATCTGATTTTGTCTCATCTTGAGCGTAAAAACTCATCTGTGTCTGTGTAGAATAGGCAGCGTATTCCTTGAATGCCTAAAAATGACTGTATCAAGGATATGTCACTAAACGACAGTCTGGGCCTCTGTGCAGAATCATCATTACAGTCGTCCTCTAGATCGTCGTGTAGTACTCTTTATCAGGAGTCAGGTTCACTATTTTGTCTGACAGGTTCATTCGAGAAATACGAAGAGTTTCCCGTACAACTTCACGCTGCATTAAAAACAAACGTATTTTACGCCGAAGGGAGGTGTAGCAACCTTTTTACGCCAAAATGGCCTTTGAATGCTGCTTTATGCAGACTTTCTTGGAGCTCTATTTTACGCTAAATAGCGTTGAAGCTCTGTTGTATGCCAATAGCTCTGAAGTCATATTTTATGCCACACAGCGCTGAAGCTTTGTTTTACGCGAGTTTCATATATATTGGGGGTTTTACGCTTATAATTCTCCAGCGTATTTTCATGCTTCTAAAAGAACCCCTTCAAAGTTTCCAAATTCCTCGTAATTTGAAATACTTTGAATGAAGCATGAAACAGTCAAATTTGACTCATTTTGCGAGGCTGATTTTTTGGAGGTATTTAAGAAGTTGTTGTGATTGGGTATGTTCTCTTTTGCCTATATAAAGGCAAGCGAGTGCACCCATTTTTCCACACTTCCTTCACCAAAAAGATGGTTGTCGAGATTCATTTGGCTGACATGAGGAAGAAGAAGATTATGCTCTTCTAGCATATAAGGAGCCATAAAAGGAGGCATCTTCGAGAAAATGTCCTCTGCAACGATGGATCATGGAAGGATATCGTAGCTTCCTTTGCTCGGGATAATCAGCAATTTCATATGGTGACTCATCCAGGAGAGAGAAGGGTCTCATTCGACCACCAGCTTGCTAGCTGTATTTTTCCCTATCATGAAGCTGGACTCTGGTGGGCAACGTCCCGAGTGAAGATACTTCGCTGATCCAGCCGCTTCAAATAGCGACTTTCTGCAATGATTTTATGGGACAGGGAGGAGTATACCCCAAGGTTAACCCTCGCACCAGTGGGTGGCTAAGCCCCGAGAATCTTCGATGGACCTGTTTAACTGTCTGGGCCCTGAAGCACTTTCAGACAGAGCTGGAAAGTATTGGCTTGTTTGCGGCTGTGAGTGCCACTAATGTTGGGCTGCCTCTCAACCCCAATTTGTTCTTAGCTTTGATGGAGTGGTATAACTCACTAACTGGGACTTTCGCCACTCCGCTAGGGGAGTTGGGCCTAGCCCTTCATGAGATGGAAGAGATTTTAAAGCTGCTAATGGGAAAGACTCCTTATGAAGAGTATGTTCTTACAAATAGGGAGCTGAGGGATACAAACCCTCAGGCAGTGGTAGTGTACCAGGAGCTGATAAGTCACTATCTTGCCTACACCACCTTCTACCAAGAGCCCTCTGATTTGGTCCATATCAACAAATGGGTATCCTACCTCTTCTTCCATCAGGCCAGAAATGCTAAGCTGGATAAGATTGTAGATAGTAGAGAAAAGCCTTTGAACCTCCTGAGCATGCCCAGTGCCAACACGGTCGATGATCTCATTGAAGATGTAGGGGCTCAGATTATGTTCTTGATGAGGAGATAGGGGGTTATCCTGCAGGCACTAAAGCCTTTAGTTATATGAGGCATTGTCGTAAGCCTTTGTTAAGGGAAGCTCAACTGGCTGGCTTCCTCTCTGTCTGGCTACGCTAATGGGTAGTGCCTGGCATCGCATCTGCGGATTGCATTCATCGCAACACCATATGGCCCACAGTATGTTGGGTGTTTGGAGCAAGACTAGGCTTGCTCCCTGCCATGGTATGCCGGATACAAACTGGCCTGAGGGCCATTACTGATGGGCTGCTTGTAGATGATACACAGCGTGAAGGATATTCCAGAGTGAAATTACCATTCCTATATCTGATGGGATGGTTAATCCTTCACAATACCAGAGTAATGTCTCCCAGATCTGCCAGCAGTTCGAAAAATAACTTCTTGTTGAATTACAAGAAATCGCTTTGGAATGTGACTAGCGTCATCGATTATCGACGAGCATTAAATTTTGCCCATGGTTGGAAGCTCTTTTGTACCGTCCCCCCGTACATATCAATCACCAGGGGACTAAACTTCAGGATGCGGGCCATGGGAAGACTATTCTTTCTCCTGAAGCCTTTACTGGTTGGTCTGTATTAGACCTTCCCACCTGCTGTACAGAAGTGAGGACCACTGCTACTTGGAGCCTTATCTGCCTAGCCGGTTCGCTAGGCAATTTGGATACGACCAGTTGCACGTGGGGAATCCTATCACCAGCTTCAAGTGTAAAGGTGGACTTATCGACGGAGCTAGAGGATGGCGGTACTTCATCATGGGTTGTACTGGAGCACTCTTTGTTGTGCCCACGACTTCTCTCTCAATAGAATTGCGCATTCTTCACTCATACACATAGTTTTATGCGTCCATCAATACCTTCCATCATGATTTTGATGTGTATGGAAGTTTTAGGATGCCCTCCCGTAAGTCCACTGGAAGAGAGGAGATACCATCTGTTTTCTCGGATGGAGGTGATGAAGCCACCGGTGCAGACGATTTTTTGTTGATAATACCGAGAGACATAATAGCTCTGCCAGTAGAACCTCTCATTATCTCTAATAAGCGAAAGGCTTCCACTCTGAGAGAGCCTTCCCCTCGCAAGAAGAAGAAGACTGTCGGAGGTCCTAAAAGGACTTCCACCAAGGGGGGCTCTAGGAGTGAGCCTGTTGTTTCCCCAGTTGGGGATGATTCTTTGATCAGAGGTCCTTCGCCTTTTAGAGAGGGAACCTCCACAGTTCCGGCTGACAGTGCTGGAGATTTTTTGCTCGCGGTTGCTGCCGCTACCACCGTTACTGCTAGTGCTTCGAGATCTCCTTCGAGATCGAGCATAATAAGAATCAATATACCCTTATCCAGACAAATAATGGGAATAACCCCTCCTTCGTCTGTAAGTATTTCCAGCGAGATTCTGCCCGATGAGCCTCGAGTGGATCTGGGTGACGATTGGGATGACTACCCTCAAACGTCAGTTGGTGCACCCTCCTCTCCAGGTATGATAGCTTGTTTAGCATTATTAAGAAATAATTTAGCTATACAAGCTACAGACGCAACATACATACCATCGGCCATGGGTAAATGTTGTCTTCACGCTTTTTGCAGGAAAATTAACATCAAATTGATATTAACTTTCTCTTGTCTTATTTTTAGGCAAAGACATCTCGGGGGAGGGCGGAGTTGACACAACTTCTGACTTTGTTGCGGATCCAGCTAATAAAATGGCGATGTCCGACGTCGAAGAAGCATGCTTTGAAGCTGCCGATCTTTTATCCGTAACATTCTCTGGTGTCACCCCGCTGGTAGCAGTTCAAATAACATCAGAAGAGGATGAGCCCATTATCTTGACTATGCCTCCTTTGTTGAGTATGCCATCTACTTCAACCATTATTGGTGCCTCTTCTTTTGTCACACCATCTGTTAAAGCGATGACTATGGCAATATCCTCTGCCGACGTTCCAGAAAGGAGATTTACCGATATCGCGGCCACTCCCAGTGTACATTCGATCTTTGCCACCCTAGTTGAACAATACACTAGCATATTCTACGTCACTTTGAAAGAATTGATATTTATGGTGTTGGAGAAGAATCTAAGTTTTGATGCTCTGAAGACGTCCTCCAAGCTCACCATAGTGCCGATTAGAAATTTCAATGACGTAGAAAGAGATGATGTGCTAGAGCAAATAATTAATGGTTTAGAATAACCCATTAACGAATATTTGCAACTATCCCGAGGCAGTATCGACGATCTAGTTCAGGCTGTGTACGACTCCCTAACTGCGAAACTTGCTCAACAGATAGAATCTCTAAACAAATCCATTCAGGAAAAACAGTAAGAGATGGATAATGAGCAAACCGTCTTGGTGGAGGTTATTCCTCAGCTAGCAAAGTGCCAGGCCGAATATGAGGGAAATGAAGCGAGGGTTCGAGAATTGAAAGCTGAACTCGCTCAGGCAAGGGAGAGGCTTCTCAAGACGTCGGTAGTTCGTGATGTATTTGAAGGCCAAGTGAAGACAGCTCAGCAGAACTTGGTACATACAAGTACGCCAGTTTTGTAAGTTCCCTGTCCAAACTATCTTTCTTGAACAATGACGAAGCAAGGCTGGAGCGGGCTCGCATTAACATTTTGAACTCCAGGAATGAGAGGATGGCTACTTTGGTGCAACAGATCCGTGATTTAACGGCTCCTCCCCAATGATGTACTTTTCTGCTCCTTTTATAATCTGCTATTCCCAGAGATAATAAAGATACTTCTTCTGACGTTGTGGACCCATCACTTTAGAATATAAATGATAGGCTAGGATAAAAGTAATATCAGAGGTAATATGGACGTGATATACTTTCGGTAAGTTTCAGCTGGATATGTCTATTCAGAGGTCATATGGACATGATAGAATATGATCCAACTAAATTTGTATACAAAATACTATCAGAGGTAATATGGACGTGATAGGCTTTGAAGTTCCAAATTAGTTAAACATATCTATTCAGAGGTCACAAAAACATGATAGAATATAATCCAACTAGTCTTTGTACTTAGTATCGTCAGAAATGAGATCTTCATCATACTCCGTTTAAGCAAGGGAGCTTAAGCGTAGTACTTTTTCAGGAATTTGCCGTTGATATGAGCCATTATCAAATCTCTATTAGGCTTGGCTAATCTGTAAGCATCATTTGAAAACGTCATTTCAATCACATAAGGGCCCTCCCATTTGGGCTGGAATTTGCCCTAACTTTTGTGCGTAATGATCATTGGCCTTTTCACAGCTAAAACTAGCTCACCAACTTTGAACACTCTTTCCTTCACTTTTTAGTTAAAAGCTCTGGAAATGCGTGCCTGGTAGAATGCAATGCGCTATTGAGCTTGAAGGCGTTTCTCGTCTAATCCTTCTAGCTCTTGAAGTCTTAAACGATCATTATTTTCCTGAGACAGCTTATTAGCCACTGCTATTTTGAGTGATAGAATTTAAACTTCAATGGGGAGAACTGCTTCACACCCGTAAACTAATAAAAATGGGGTACACCCGTTGGTGTTCGTATCGTCGTGCGGTATGCCCGGAGACACTCTCCCAACTTCTCGTTCCAATCTCTTTTGTTTGAAGAGACGAACTTCTTCAAGAGTTTGATGATGGTTTTGTTGAAGGCTTCCGCCAAACCATTAGCATCAGGATTATATGCTATTGAGGCCATATTTTCTATCCGATTCTTATCGCAAAATTGGTGAAACGCTTGGCTGATGAATTGTGGCCCATTGTCATGAATTATCCTTTGGAGTATGCCAAAGTGATAAATTTTATGGTGCTTGATAAAGCTGATCACGTTAGATGTCTTTACCTCAGAAAGAGGGATCGCCTCCGCCCATTTGGAGAAATATCGGTGATAGCCAATATGAACCGATGTCCTCTAGAAGACGACGGATGAATAGGACCAATTATATCCATACCCCATGCTTCAAAGGGCCATGATGCCATTGTAGGATGTAAATACTCAGAAGGCTGATGTATAAAATCTACATGAACCTGACAGGCTTTGCATTGTCTTGCATATTTTAAGGCATCTGCAATCATGGTAGGCTAGTAGTAGCCCATCCTCCTGATACGATCATATAACTTAGAACCGGGTTGATGTGCTCCATATACACCGTCATGAGCTTCTCGGATAACCCGCTTTGCCTTATCGTCAGAGAGACATCGTAACAATAGTCCATCATAAGTTCGGCGATATAGACTTTGTGAAAAAGCATCAAAATAGAAACGTAGTGATCGTCTTTTGATAGATACTGCTTCTTTAGGATCCTCTGGTAAGATTTCGTATGACACGAAGTCTATAATGTGACTTTTCCAATCTCTCTTAGGAGGAACTGTGTTTATAGCGTAGTTGCGTTCTATGTGAAAATTATTTTTCATACAGAATAAATCTCTATTAAGAAGGATCACCGAATTCTGCCTTCTTATAGGGATGGCTAGATCTGCAGCTAGACTGGCCAGAGCATCAGCTTCCAAATTTTGAGATCGAGGCACATGCTCTACAAAGAATCCTTTAAAAGACATGGCTATCTTGATCGTTGTTTGGTGATAAGGAATGAGGTCTGGATTGCGGACTTCGTATATTCCTTTGACCTGATTGACGATCAGCTGGAAATCACCAAAAGCTTCCAGGTATTCAATATCCAATTCTTTAGCGAATTGAAGCTCGATGAGTAGGGCATTATACTCTGCCACATTATTAGAGCAGGGTTCGCTAAGAGAATATGCTTGATAGATGACGAATTTATCAGGAGTTACCAGAATAATTCTTACTCCTGAAATAACGTTTCCCTTGGGACCAGTCCTGGAGGCACCATCAAAGAATAGCTGCCATGTATCACCTTTCATTGCCGAATTATATTCTGCAACTTCGTTGAGAATATCCTCATATAATTTGGAGGTTTTCGGAATTAGATGGGCGGCTAAGAAATCAGCCAAGGCTTGACCTTTCATGGACTTCTGAGGGATGTACACCATATAATACGGTATCAATAGCATTGCCCAAGTCGCGATTCGGGAAATAAGAACACTTGGTTTACTCATTAAAACCTGAAGTGGATTGATTCTAGAGATGATATGAATAGTTTGGCCCGTCACGTAATGTCGTGTCTTCTGAATGGCAAATATTAAGGCCAAGCATTCTTTTTTCACTGGGTTATACCGGTGTTCAGCTCCGACCATCATCCTGCTTAAATAGTAGATAGCCTGTTCATGACCCTCATTGTTCTGCTGTGCGAGGAGAGCCCCTAAAGAATGATCCATTGCTCAAACATACAGCAAAAATGGTCTTCCTATGACAGGAGGCACCAGAACTGGAGGACTAGTAAGATAGCGTTTGATGTCATTAAACGCTTGCTGACAGGATTCATCCCATATGAATGACACACCTTTCTTCATCAGGCGAGAAAAAGGATGACATCTCCCAGAGAGGTTGGATATGAATCTCCTGATATAAGCTAGATGACCTTGAAATCCCCTGAGTTCTCTCAGATTACGGGGTGGTCGCATTTCCAGGATAGCTTTTACTTTATCAGGGTCAACTTGAATGCCTTTAGCGGTAATGACAAATCCCAGAAATCTGCCACTGGATATACCAATAAAGGACTTTGTGGGGTTCATTTTGAGTTGGTGTTGGCACATCAACTCGAATATTGTCTTCAAGTCTTGGATGTGATTATCCTTGAGGCAGCTTTTGACAGCGATATCGTCTACATAACATTCTACTGTTTTGCGTAGATATTCATAGAATATGTTACTCATAGCTCGCTGATATGTAGCCCCGGCATTCTTTAATCCAAAAGGCATTACTGTATAGCAATATACCCCCAGTGGTGTACAGAAGGCAGTATGCTTCTCATCTTCAGGATTCATCTTAATTTGATTATATCCTAAACATCCGTCCATGAAAGACATGCGTTCAAAACTGTACGTATTATCGATCATGACGTCTGTGATGGGAAGAGGGAACTCATCCTTGGGGTAGGCCGCATTTAGATCTCGGAAGTCGATGCAAATACGAACTTTCCCGCTTTTCTTCATGACCGGGACATCATTGGCGCCCCAATCAGGATGTTGTTCTTCCCGGATGAACCCGTAGGCTATCAATTTCTTGATTTCAGCTTCAATGGCCGCTATCATATCCGGGCGGAACCGGCGTTGATGTTGCTTTACGGGCTTTAAATTGGGCAGTATATTGAGTTTATGGGTAGCCACTTTTGGATCAAAACCCGGCATATCCTTATAATTCCACGCAAAGACATCGATGTATTCTTTTATCAGCTGGATCATTTCTTTCCTTTCTTTTTCGGAAAGATTGTTACTGATAAATATCGGCTTTGGTGAAAATTCATCTCCAACATTGACTTGGATAACTTTATCTTCAGTGGGTGGTTCTCTTTGCTCGAACCGGAGTTCTCATTGTGTATCCATTTGTTGTGCCCAGGATTTATTTTCAAACAGTTTAAATTTTTGTTCCTCTGCTTCAAGAGAATCTGTCAATACCGTATTTACTGACAATACTCGTCCGAGTTCATCATATGAATCGGAGGACAACAAACCATCCTGAGAAGAGAAAATTGTCTCCCCCCCTTGACTCAGAGTTGTTCGAAGTTGCAAGAGACGTGGTATACCCTAACCCGAAGTGAGTTCGTTAATGGTAGGGATCACCATGCAACGACAATCATCTGCCTTTTCCATAGTTGAGACCTGGCTCCAACTTCAAGTCATAACCCATGCTTTGCATAATCTTCAAAGCCTATGGGCTATATCTGTGAACCTGCATTTTCCCAGCATCAGACTCATGAGAATCTTCTTATACAATCGGTCTGTTCCGCATACGACCGAAGACTATTGGATGCTGATCGTTGCGAGTAGGTAGAACAATAAAGATGGAATCTTCGTGTGGCCCATATGTCGTGATGACATTAGATGTTGACGCTACTTCCCACACATACGGCTGATAGAAGTCTATAGTTTCCAAGAATTTTTGTGCTATAGGTTCTATATCATTATGGGGGGAGGATTCCTGATTAGGAAATTGAACGTCAGTATACTGGAAAAGAAAATCTTTATTATCGTTAGATACCATATTTCCGGTTGTATTTACATCAGTCGGCTGCTTGTTGCGCCTAAGGTTGATAACCAAAGGTGGAGGCTTCTGATTCAGAATGATCACTAGGGGATCCTTTCCTCCTCCCGATTTGGTTTTGCCCAAGTGGATAGCCATAGGTTCCATGACTTTCGGACGGGTAGTCCGCTCTTTCACCTGGATTGACAAAGGTTGTCCAGCCGATGGTTCTCCTAGCTTCCGGTGGGATTCTTCCTCCATCATGTCCGATACCTCCTTCATGTAGTCTTGGGTGTATAACATGGCATCAGAATAGTAGGACTCAACTCCTTTGAATGGGTTGAGATCAGCAAACTCTGTCTTCAATGTCCCTTGGGCGTCTACATATTTGAAGCATTGATGTAGAGTGGAAGGAAAAATATTATGATCGTGGATCCATGGTCTGCCCAACAGAATGTTGTAAGACACCTCTGAATCAATGATGTAGCATGTAGCCACTGATCTAAGGTCACCAATCTGGATCCTCAGACGAATCTTCCCCAACGGCTTACTTTTCCTAGCATTGAAGCCTATGATTGTAGTGGTAGTGTAAGCCAGTTCGCTTATAGAAATCCTCAACGGTCTTAGCAGACTATGAGGGATAATGCTGATCGACGATCCCGGATCTATATGAATCTGGTCTACCTCCATGGAGCCGACGTATTTGGTGTAATAAAGAGACCTATCATGCTTGTTATATTTCAACAACATGTCCTCTTGAGTGAAAGTGATGTTAGGGACCACTTCTATCACACTATGGCATTGAGGATATGCCATAGGCTCTTTATCAGGGGACTTGAGCTTAGTCAAGCATACACCCGCCTGTATTAACGCTTCACTCAAGGCTTAACGTGTGTCTTTGGATAGCCTGAGTAGCTCGAAAATGGACAATCTGGCTGGAGTATTAGCCAACTGAGCCAAGATGTCGAAGTTATATGGTTTCTCTAAACCTTTGTTTTGAATATTCTTCAAAGGTTTATCAAAACGAACTTCTTTTTGCTTGCCTTTGTCCGCTAAAGTTGGTCTAGAAGGACCTGCCTCTAGCATAACAGGTCCAAGCTCTGGAAGTTTGGCAGCCGAAGTGTCTGACGTCGCTTCTTCCTGATTTCCTTCATAGTCCTTGAGGTAGGCTTTCCCTGACCGGGTTCCGGTAGCCAAAGCCTCTTCTTCTGATGTTGTAGATGTTGCAATCATATGGCATGGTTTACATCTTGAGTTCTTTTTAGACTTAGCTTTAGCAGCTTGAGTCTCTTCCTTAATCTCGGACACCAGATCAGGATGAACCCATATGATCTCCCCACGCTTGGTAGTTAGGGGTACCAGGTCATGATTTTGACCCCTGGTCGGAGGGAGATTAATAATGTTCATCATCACTCGAGGAATAGGTACTACACCATCCGAGACTTCCTGAGGGGGCAGATTACCAAATTGGAGAGATATCATGTTGGTAGTGACCGTCTTCTCGCTATTATGCAGAGTGATGGCCTTGGTGTTGATCAACTCCTGGATTTTCCTTTTTAGTACATAACATGCCTTTGTGGGGTTATGTATGTATCTATGGAAAATGTAGTACTTAGGGTTATTGGTACTGCTGACTTCATTTTGGCGCTTTACCTCGAGGAGAGTAAGCTTTCCACTTTTGACTAGACAATCGAATATGTTCGGAATATCATCGTCGTCAAAAGAATATTCTTCTTTAGGCTTGGAAGTCCCAGGATTCGTCTGCATAGTCATTGGAGAATGTTGCCTGGACGTGTTGATTGCCAGAGCTTCCTTTCCTTTGGAACTATGAGTATAGTCGCTATTGGAGGATGACCGCTTCCCTCTATCAGAGGTAGAGATCATGATTCCATTGTCACGCGCCTTCCGACTGTTATCTTCAGCGGCTACTGCTGAGATGATAAACGAGGGTCAATCATGGAACTGAGATCAGTAGGAGAAGGTTCTTCCTGCAAATATCTACTAAGGCTGAATCTAGAACTCCAAGAGGCATCTGCAAAGTAGCTTGACGAAAACGTTCAATAAACGTACGAACGTTCTCTTTCTCCTTCTACTTAACTTCGATGATTGATGACATAGACATGTCCATCACTCCTTCATAGAATCGAGCGAAGAACAGAGTCTTGAAATCTTCAAAAGAAGTAATGTAGTTGTCTGCAAGACTACGGTACCATTGGTAGGCTACCCCAGACAGACAGACGCCCTTAAACACTCGGGTGAGAAGGGCGCCATTCCCTTGCAACAACACCGTCATCATGCTGAAGTAGTTCATGTACTGGCTTGGTGACATCTTTCCCTCAAACAAAACCATAGCCTGTGGTTTGTATTTTGGCGGAAAAGGGATCTCGTCCCAGATAGCTGGGTATGGCTGGTTGATTCCCAACTTCTTGAGCTGATCCTTATGCTTCAAGGCATCAAATTGGGCCTTTAATTCCCGAACTGCTTGTATCGGATCTTTAGTTAGGAAAGGGGCCGCAGAGAGGTGAGAGGTCGGTTGTATTGTGACTCCAACATGAGGTAATACGTTCTTTGGGTTGGGAGGTTGAGGAGCAGCTGATTCTTGATTTTGAACAGGCTCCTGACTTGATGGTATATCTACCCCCACCCGTAGTTGAGTCGGAGAAACATGTGCAGCTGTGTGTTGAGTCACCAATATTTGGTGTATACACTCCATCATGGTATGCATCTCTTTAAGCGATGCTTCCAATACAGCGATGCATTGTTCCGTACTTCCTGATGGGAAAGCCTCTTCATGTTCATCTCCAATGGCATAAACTCCCATTTCTCTGGATGTTATTGAGGGACTGGTATAGATCCCTGTAGAGATCGAGTCTATACTGTCAGCATCACATTCATGAAACTAGCAACCCCCAGTGTCAGAATTAGAAGAACATGAAGCCGATTGTCGCGACCTCGAGCGAGTGTTTCGAAAGACACCTGCTTCAATATTCTCAAGGAGTCTGTCAAATCTCCTTTGGCTCAAGATTCTAGTGGGATGGCATCTTGAACTTGACCTTCCTCTAGGACTGTGTGAATCCATGTTTACTGATGCGAATGTCGGCTCTTCTTCCTGTAAGGACAAAGAGTAGTTCAACCGGTCAAAAACTGACCATTTTGCCTTAGAACAGCAGTAGTTAACTACAACTTTATAACTATTACAATAATGATCCCTAGGGGATGTAATAGACATATTAGAAGATCCCCTATCTTTGTGCTTCTGGATGAAGAAATCACGCAAATCAGGGGGATTGACAGAAGAAGAAGGAGAAGGCTTATTCTGCCTTTTTATATCAGTTGGGGTATGGAGATTAGGAACCATAATTCTCTTCCTGCCATAAGAATACAGTAGTTCTACCATGTGAGTAGCATAAGATCCATCATCCGTCTGAGGAGCATATTTTCCCGTGAAATGGGTCTTCTTTAAGCGGACGGGCTTATCCTGGCATAATCTGGAGCTTTGTACAGGTTCGTGTAAAACAGGGGAAGTCCTCAAACGGCCTCCAGCGTCACACGTAATCTGAAGAGCGGGCAACTTCTTCTCTTGGTGGCGTACAAGCCTAGAGATCGGGCGATTCGCCACTTGTTTTCCCTTGATGTGATCAAAGGGACCATATGCCTCATCGTAGATGGAAGATATATTTTTAAGCGCCGGGCGCGTTTGAAATTTATGAATTGGCATTGAGGCCTTGTCAGAAATTTTGTCTGCTACGTCACAGACGGGAGATAAAGTTTTACGCGCAGAAAGCATTTAAAATTTATGAATTGGCACTGAGGCCTTGTCAGAAATTTTGTCTGCTACGTCCCAGACGGGAGACGAAGTTTTATGCGCAGGGCGTATAGGTTGTGATGTCATAACCTTGTTGATCGGAGAGAGAGAGCCTGTAGGAAGGGTAGAGGATGTCTGGGGCATCCATACTTTACGCAGCTTCCTGTTGTCCTGGACAGAGAGGGAATGAGAGCTACCCCCTACGCGAAGCATGTCTTCATAAGCAGATTGGTCGAATTGGACCACCAAAGTCTTCTTCGTTGATCTGACGGATACAACATCGTGTTAAGCAATGGCTTTCTCGTCAGATAAGAAAGTAGTCCCCAGCAGAGTCGCCATTTGTTGTTTGATGATAAACAAAAGAATGAAAACTGGGTTTATACGAAATCCTTTCTTTGTTTACAAATAGGAAAAAAAAGAGTACAATTAATCCTATACGAGGATGTTAAGTACAATAAAAATGATTCTGGGAAAAAATTGCTATAGGAGTCTGATCTGCGGTCGATCACTTTGTCCCTTGGACCACACGATGATGAAGAAGTGCTATAGAGGAAGAAGAAGCTTCAAAGACTGCAGGTGGGATTGAACTCTCGTTGTCAATCAACACTCTCTGTCTGTGCTCTCTCTCTCTGATCTCTGGTTATGCTCTCCCCTACTCTCGGTGTCTGTTTTGGCCTCCAACCTCTATCCGTCTTGCCCTGTGACTAGAGGTCTCTATTTATAGAGATCAGTCATGATAACTGTCCATTCGGCGTAGAAGCCCAACTGTGGAGAGAGTCGCATCCTTTACGCGGCAGTTATAATAACTGCTACCCATGTTCAAATGACCCTCTGAATCTGCGTATGACACGTGTCCCATTATAAGGTAACGCATATAATTGCTTCTCGAAGATCATGGCATGCAAGCCACGTAGGTAATTGTCCCTCATGTAGAGATGGTTGGCGTAAAAGCCAAATAACTATCTTATTGGCGTAAAAGCCAAATAGCTATCTTGTTGGCGTAAAAGCCAAATAGCTGTCGGGTTGGCGTAAAAGCCCAATAGCTGTCTTGTTGGCGTAAAGCCAAATAGCTATCTTGTTGGTGTAAAAGCCAAATTATGTGTAAAACTTGATGCTGCATGAATAATAGATAACAGGCGTTAAACTAGCCAATTATCCTTCCTGACTGAGGTCTTGAGCGTATTCTGGGCCAAATAGCCTTATCACGTACCGTTTGTAAATATAGCCTAAGTTAGCGTATTTTGAGGAGATAGCATACGGCGTACTCCTATAGCTAAAAATGGCCTAGTTGGCGTATTTCGAGGAGATACCATACATCGTGCTCCTATAGTTGAAAATAGCCTCGTTGGCGTAAAATGCCAGGATGGTGATGTAAGCGTATTAGCCCTAGTTTTAGCTCTCTCAGTCATTAAAAATAGAACAAAATCTCATGCATTAAATGTAGAGATCTGCCCCCATCTCGTGCATTAACTGCAGAGATATGCCTTAAGTTCTGTACGAAGAACAGCTTTTGATGTGGCGTCTGATTTTGTCTCATCTTGAGCGTAAAAACTCATCTCTGCCTGTGTAGAATAGGCAGCATATTTCTTGACTGCATAAAAATAACTTGTATCAAGGATATGTCACTAAACGACAGTCTGGGCCTCTGTGTAGAATCATTATTACAGTCGTCCTCTCGATCGTCGTGCAGTACTCTTTGTCAGGAGTCAGGTTCACTGTTTTGTCTGATAGGTTCATTCGAGGAATACGAAGAGTTCTTCATACAACTTCACGTTGTATTAAAAGCAAACGTATTTTACGTCGGAGGGAGGTGTAGCAACCTTTTTACGCCAAAATGGCCTTTGAATGCTTCTTTATGCGGATTGTCTTGAAGCTCTATTTTACGCTAAATAGCTTGAAGCTCTGTTGTACGCCAATAGCCCTGAAGTTATATTTTACGCCATATAGCGTTGAAGCTCTGTTTTACGCGGGCTTCATGCGTGTTGGGGGTTTTACACTTATAATTCTCCAACGTATTTTCATGCTTCTACAAGGGATGTGACACACGTCTAAACATATGCTCAGACTCAGCTACAACTCACCGGGACACGACGCTAGAGGGTTGACCAAGGTTGACTATTGGTACGTTATATTAAAAAAACTAATCATCTGTACAATATCATCAAACCATCCTCAATCCTACTATATTCAGCACAGTGTTCATTGGTATATCATATATGTTTATTCCTCAAATTTTACCTCTGTGTGCACCGACGTTAACATGTACATTTACTGTCATCCTCAAATACATAATTAATAATTATTAACCTTCCGTTTCATATCATCATTACTAATTCACAATAAGTACTACTCTTCAATTAAACCCATCATTTATTTTCAGTTCCCAAATTACCGAATAATGGTTTGATACCACACCTCATTTCATAATAAATCAACTGTCCCTCGATGACAAATTATAGTATTATTTTACAATAATTTAATCTGCTCAACAACAATCATCAAATGCATATGTAAATTGAAATGCCCTAACATCTCAATGCATAAATGTAACTCTTAAATAAAACTATTTTATTCTCAAAACTTAAATTTCAATGTACCTATAATTCCCAAGCCTCGAAGTATATATTCTATAACATCATACCCCAACTCCATGCATATCCATTAATTTCATTTTAATTACTTATGTAAGTAAACCCTAAATACTATATTAAACACTAATCACCCATCATTAACACAAGATCATATACTACCCTACATTTACACAAGACAATATATAAACATATAGAGAGGGGGGAGTATACCTCAACGGCGTGGGGGGTTGCTGGCCAGAGTGAAGTGGCGGTGCTGGTGGTGGTGTATAAACTGGAGGTGGTGGTGGAACGAACATCAGGAGGTGGGGTGAAGATAGCCTGCCGGAGAAGGGGGTTTGGTGGTGGAGCTGGTAGCGGGGATGTGCTCAGCCGGTGGTGCGAGGATGAACAGGGATGGAACGGTATATGGTGGTGGTCGAGAGGGTAGAGTGGTGCAACAGCTCGTGGTGGTATGAAGTAGACACTGGAGGTGGGGAAATATCACTATCACATTTCTAGATTAGGGCATTATTATAATTTTCCTGTTTAATTTATTGTGTAATAAATATGTGTGGTGGGTTTATTAAATAATTTGTAGGGTGTTCCTTCATGCATAGTTTATGGGCTTGACCTAAAAACCCATTAGGTTCAACCCTTGTGACTAAACCCTAGTTAGCATTTTAGTTTTAGATTAAACCCTAGAAATGACTAAACCCTAATTAATTTAAGTTCTTCATGACTAAACATGAAGGGCTAATTAAAATACTTGGCATTAGAAACCCTAACCCTAGTCTTATATAATGAGGGGAAGCCTCCCTCAAGCTTCTTCATTCATGAAGAAAGCCCTAAACCTAGCCTCCACTTAGAAAACCCTTCCTTCCCCCATAAATTTCAGAATTTATAAACCCTAGAAATCTATTTCCTCCTCCATCAAGAGAAATCTAGGAGCTTGGACCAAGAAGACTTGAAGAAAGAGGACCTACATTGGAAAACCATCTCCTAATAGGTGAGAATCCGATTTTAACCCCATTTAATTCTGTTTTTTCATTGTTGTTTGGCCATTAGGAGCCCCCCTTTGTTTTAGATTTGTTCTATGGGTTTCTCCATGAAGACCTAGGTGAATCTAGGGTTTAGGTGTTCCAACGTTGGTTTTTCCCCAAATTTCGTGAACCCTAGTTATGGGAATGTGCATTCCTACATGATTACATCTCCTACCTATGGTAATGATCTCGATTTAGGGTTTGGATTTGGGTATTTTGGTAAAACCCCTTATCCTAGAAAACCGTATTTACTTTTTTATTAATTATTAATTATTAATTTAATTATAGTAATTAATGGCTAATTAGGAGAAATAGATTTTTATTAATTTTTATTTTAGGTGTTGGTGCACTTAGAAGATTTATGGGGCCATTAGGATTTTATCCGAATTTATTTCATGTGGGAGACCCTTTGAGCAATTGCTTGCTTAATGGTATGCATTAGTATAATTTTAGATTTTTTTATGAGTATATATATATATATATATATATATATATATATATATATATATACATTTATACTAAAAGAAGAATAAAAGAAAAAGATTAGAAAAGAAAAGAAATGAAATGAAAAAAAAATCCATTAATTAACTAAACAAACCAAACCATTACTAATTAACCTATCATACCCAAACCAAACTAAACCATCCTTCCCACCCGTGGACAACTACACAGCCCACGCCCCTTGTTAGCACAGCCAAGCACCCACACCCACCCATTGAGTATATTAGAACCACAGCAGCTTCCCACGCGGATGCGCGAACCCCCTCCCCTTTTCATCTCTACTTCTATATATAAATATATATACAACCACTTTCAACAAAACCCTAACCCTAAACTCTTCCTCTTCCCATCTAGACTTAAGGAGCGCCGCCACCACAGCCGGAGAACCCCGCCAGGCCGTCCAAACCGACCCCGTCGACCGCGACCCCGCGCACCCCGCGCACTGCAGAATTCAGCAATGAGGTACTTGTGTTCCAGAGTTGTTTTCTATCACCTCGCTCAACCAAACGCCACTCCATCTTCACCGGTACGCTCACCCCTTAACCCTCTTTCATATCTGTGTGATAGTAGACCTCGAACAACGCGTAACCATAGGCGAAAACAGCGCCAAAGTTGGCAGAAATAGACCAAATTCTGGGATCACAAAAAACTGCGGTGATCACCCATATTTCCGAGTTCGTATCTCCCACCACAAAGATCTGAATTCGATGATTCTTTTTGGTATGAGTAGACCCCAGTTGACCTAGTTTAATTTTTGTTATATAATCCTAGATTATTAACTACTGTAAACAGAATTAAATCCGTTAGAAAACCCCGCGAACACACTTTTCCAAATTTCTAAAAGTTATGAAACGGAGCGCGCTATGCCAAACGGGACCGCTATGCCATAAACCAAGTGTACCAAACGGTGCGCACAGCCTACCCGGACACGTGAGAGTTCGCAAAAACTGATTCGGACGCGTGTGCGTGCCGAAATCAGCCCGTATCTGCAGACAAATCCTGTGTCGCAACTTTCGCGAAAGTTGTGCGCATTTTGTGCATGCTCGTCAGATTGCGAAGAAACTTGTGCCACTGGACTCGTGATAACGCGCTGGTCCTGTGACCCAATTTTTATGTAATTCTGAGACAGTTGACCAAGTCGCCAATTGGCAGGCCCTACGATTGACTTTTGGGCGAAATTGTGTTCAACCCATCGGAATCCACATTGGATATACCGTTGGGTTCGTATTGACATCTAGAGTTTGTTTGACCTATAATTTATCCCATTTAGAGACTGTTATCCTTGACACATTTTTCGGTGCAAAGTGGGCCACACGTGGACCCCACTTTTATCCAAAATTACCGTTTTGCCCCTATGTCCAAATTGGACGAAAGGGAATTGCTTTCTAGATATTTTGCTTATTCTGGGAACGTTGGTGATATCTATTTCAGCATCCGGAGACATTTGTTCTGAGGCCATAGCTTCTGATCCTGTGTGTGGACTTCTGGACGTTACACTTTGCAGCTTTCTTACCAAGCAAGATACCTTGCCAAATTGCTTACAGTATTTTGCATGCTTAGTATATTTCTGTATATTTATTGCATTTTTGTTTATTCATTGCATGTGTAGTTTCTTTCAGTCATTACTATATATTAGGTATATTGACACACACTTGGCACTTAGTATCATGAGAGGACAATCAGTAGGCGTATAGGCTTTAACCACTCTGGTAAACCGTAGTAACTAGCACGCACTATGGTGGTCATGTCCGATGGTCGCTACCCCCAAGGTATGTCGATTGATGGAGTCACGAGGGTCGCTACCCCCGAGGTATGTCGGCTGATGATGTTCTAGACGGGTGTGTGAGTTGTGAGGCTTAGATCGAGTAGCCTACCCTTGCCCATACATCAAAAAGTTGTCCTCATTTGCATTCATATAGATTATCTTGTACAGCGTACTTATTTATTTTCAAATATTATGCATGTTTACTATATTCAAATTGGCTTGCTTCTATGTATCTTATTACGTACCTCTGAGGACCTGGCCCTTCCAGGTGTATCTGTTCTTGAGTATTCGCAAGAGCGCAGATTCGGATGGTTACGTATGTTTCGAGGATGTCTTCTCTTCGAGCACGTGATTGTTAGCTGGTATTCTTATATTGTGCTATTGTGTTGTACTTCTCCATTCGAGTTGGTAGTGGATTTGTCTCCATCCAACTATCATCTTTAGGTTCTTCTTATTGAGATCTAATTATATAGATGTTGGTTATTTATTTATATTTGATTTTCGTGGATGAGATTTAGATTGTACCCTATGACTTGTGATAGAGTTTTACCACTTGTGGATTAATATTCATATTACAGTGTACATATGGGTTATGGTTTCTATATATTGGAGTTGCCATATCCATGCGGCTGGCATGCTTACGTGTCCTAGTCCTACGTATTTTTGGGACTGGGGCGTGACAATTTTGGAGTTCTTGAGGTGGAACCCGTTTTTGCACCTCATGTGCTTGGTAAAATGCTCTCAGTGAGGGAATACCTGATTTTGACCTAGTTCCTAGGAACCCTGATTTGTATACATACATATATGAGTGTGTGTAGTTATATACCTACGGTTTTGTGCTGATGTGTATGTGTGTATTGGGGGATTCACTATGCACAGTCGGTTTTTTAATATTTCTGTGTGTGTGTCAAGTAACTAGCTGTGAGTTTTCTAGAGTATCAGTAATTAGAGTGCAGTGAAGTCGGGTTCCTCACAGGTAGTAGAGTATTTGTCGAAGTTTAAATGTTAGAGTCTCAGTCAGTGTCTCAAGGACACTGACACTGTGGTTCAGTGAGGTGATGCCTGTGTAGTGATTCTTTATATACCAGTGTCAGTTCAGTGTATCAGTAGGTTAGAGGGGTTTTACTTCACGAGTGATGTGTTGTGTATAACACTGTGTTTCAGTATATCTGATACTGGGGGATAAAAAGAACAAGTTCAGCACAGTGAGTGATCAATGGGTGTGCATTATAGTATGTTTTATCAGTGTTTGGGTTCTGTGTATTAGTTTTGAGTGAGCTGAGAGTTTGAGTGACCAGTGGGTTAGTGTATTCAGTATGAGTACACTGTATCAGTCGTGTCCTAGAGTGGAGGAAAGGTTTTAGCATCAGTGTCTGTGTTAAGTAGTGGTAGTGTGGTGAGCAGTTTGAGGTATTTAACACACTATCCAAGTGACTGTGTTAAGTATCAGTGAGGTGACTGTGAGGACACTGTGTGGTAAGCAGTTTTGATAAATGTATCAGTGTGTTAGTGCGTCAGTATTCAGTGAGTTCATTGTGTATCAGAGTTGGTTCAATGAGGTGAGTGAGGTGTGAGTGTGTCAGTTCAGTGATCTGTGTGTCTGTGTGTGTGTGTATCAGTGTGCCTGTGAGTGGTAGTTTTAGTTTAGTATAGTGAAGTGTAGAGGTATGAGGGAGATTTGTGCAGTGAGTATCTGTACACAGTACCAGTTCAAAATTGAATTGTGGCTAGCTGCATTGTGTATCAGGGTTTAGCCATGCCTGTATAAACCATAGACTTGTCTCAGAGATTAGGCTATGTATCCTGTCAGTAGCTATATGCTTGTCCCAGAGATTAGATACTGTGTGTATCAGTAAATAGTAGTGATGGGTTACTGCATCAGTAAATAGAGATTAGGCTATGCATGAGTATCAGGGAACAAATTCAGACTTACCTGTGGATTCTACAAATAGCCATATGATGTCTCAGAGGTTGAGCCATGCATGTATCAGTAGCTAGTTGGCCTTGTATGTGTAAGTTTGAACCAGTTCACACTGCCTGGTTGATCCTGCCAGTAGTCTTAAGCTTGTCTCCAGGATTAAACCATTGGTGAAGTCTGAACAACTTTAGACTGTGACACTGTGTAGGGTTCATTAAATCAGTATTTGGGATTAATGCATTTGTTAAGAGATTAGGTGTATTTCTTTGTGACCTGTGCCTCGGTGTGGGAGAAGTGTAGAGAGTGTCAGTTTAGTCAAAACTAAACCCTGGCTACTTGAAAAGGGTTTCACAATGTCAGTTTTATTCAAACTGTAAAAGAGAAGGAAATTATGTATTAGTGTTTTGGGTGTACTAAGTGTATAAGGGTTGACATAGGAATTGGTATCAGTCCTTCAGTATATCAGGGGTATTCAAGTGAGGAACTGTGGCTACCTTGGTACCTTTGAGTTCTGATACTGCCTTATGTATCTTGATCCCTATGACCTATAAGTTATCGTTCAACAACTGAGCTGTGTAGTTGAGTTTCAGTGGAGTGCAGGTAAGTGAATAGCATACAAAGGGTTCGATGTGAGGTAAAGGTATTGGATGTGGGATTACACACTAGGACAACGGTAATAATTAGGATATTGATTTGAGTAGGATTTGATCGTGGTATCATGTGCCTAGTGTGAGAATCATGAAGGTTAGCTAAGATACTTACATAAGTTAAGATAATACCTAGATAAAGTAGGTATAGAGGTGTTATGAGTACACCTTAGTGTTTATAACTAAGTATGACAAATAATTAGCTATTGTGAGACTAGTATTGACCAGTAGACCCTTAGTAAGACCTAGAAGCCTCGTATTTAATTAGTAAACATGCTCATTACTTTAATTTATTATTTTGATATTGATATTCCATAATTAGGTCATTGTGATCTCGCTTTAGACATTGATCCTCGCACCTTCCTCGGGACCACAGGCGAGTACATTCTCTGACAGTTTTCATTTTTATTGATTAATTCTATAATTCCAGTTATATACTATACTTGACTCTGACACTGTGGATACACGGGTTAGCACCCTAGATACCTGTCATGAGGAGTCATGATTGGAATCCATCGTGCTAGCTGGGGATAGGGAAGTATTAGCAGATTATGTGATCATACCCCACCTTACATGCATCATAGCTCACCCCACATATCACGTCGGGTGTAGCCTGACCATTTACATGTCTCATAGCCTGATATATATGATTAGCCTGACTATTGCTTGCATCATATCTAACCAGATGGTTAGCCTGACCTCACATGTATCATAGCCAATCATATATATCAAGCCTGATCTCGTCCCAAGCCGATCACATAATAAATTGATATTTCAAACACTTAGCCAGATGTTTACTATTATTTCAGATTCACTTGTTCTAGCATCCACTTATATATTTATTCATTGCTAGATATTCTATTGCTTATTTTATATTCTCTAGTGTTCTATATTTCCAGCCTTTATTTCATCTTGTATTCCTTATATTGATTTATAGTTTTGTCAACATAAATGAAACTGCTGTTTATTGTTTGTGCTTCGCTCCAATCCTGACTTGATAATATTTTTAGAGGACTTGGAGGATTTTTGCCCTACCCAGTACGGCCTGGGAGCAGAAGGAGATTTCATACCAGAAATTCCAGATGAGTTACCCATCTTAGAGGAGATTCTACCCACAGGCATTTAGACTGTCCTATTCAGTATTATTGTTCTAGAACTGAGATATGGGTTATTTTATTGTTGTGACTTTTGAGGACATCTAGACTCTAGACTTGTGATGTATTTATATTTGTGTATGACTTATGTCAGAACTCTTTATCCTTATTTCTCATCGTGCCATTTACTTTCAAATAGCCTTGTGATTGAGTATATTATAAACTGTGGATACATGTTTTATCATTGCCCTCCTTACGGAGTTGAGACCATTGACAGGATGAGTTATATTTGAGACCTAGACAGCATTTTACCGCCAATGCTGCGGCATAGGCTGGACGTACCCACGGCTCATGCCCAATTTCCGGGTGCGGGTCATGACACGTTTTTAGTGGTGGCCCATGCAGGTCTAGATTCGCGTTTAGAGCGATATCGTAGTGGTGCTCGCTTAGAGTATTGCTACGAGCCTGTTTTAGGAGATAGGATTTAGGCCGAGGATATGCTCAATCACAATTAGGAAATTTCCGATCCTTATAATGCTATTCTTAATGATTATTTCCTTTAGAATTTTACTGTCCTTCCTTGATGATATTGTGTCTATTACCTTAATTGATTCTTTCAATCTGTCTTCAGGATGCCGCCGAAGACTAGGTCCTTGAGACTCGGAGCAGCAGCTTCAGAGGGGTCTGCCACCTCTCGCCCTATTGGACAGACATCCGCAGTGCCTCCTATATCTCCTGCGCATGTGGGAGTGTCTGCACTTTTTGGGGGTCCTCCTCCCCCACCTGTTCAGAGGGTTCCCACAGCTCTGACGGAGCCTCTTCCACCACCACTGACTCCATTTCCAGGAGGTGTGCCCGTTGATAGGGCACAGATGTTTGCGCTGATCCAGGGCATGGTTGATGCCCAAAGAACGTCAGCGGAGGCCCAGAGGATGCAGGCAGAGGCGCACCAGGCCCAGACCGAGATGATGAGGGTGAGCATGGAGAATGCTCATCAGGTGGCTCTCCAGGCTGTGGAGAGAGTTACGCAGCAGCAGCATCCTGGCCAGCACCACCAGAGGCCGGGTACTATTGTGAACTTCAAGAGGATGATACCTCGGGAGTTCAAAGGTACAGAGGGGATACTCTACGCCGATGATTAGCTAAAGGACATAGAGAGAAACTTGCGCTTGGCGCAGCTTCCGGAGGCTCTTCAGATCGAGGCCGCCGGCAGCCAGATGTTCGACATCGCCCTGACGTGGTTTCGCACTGAGCCGAGACTCGTTGTTGGGGGACTTACTTGGGAGGCCTTCAGGGAGCTCTTCAAGGAGAAGTTCTTTCCTGATGTTGCCCTGGGAGCCTTGGAGAGTCAGTTCCATGACTTGGTCCAAGGAAGCATATCCGTTGATGAGTACGCCGTGGAGTTTTGCCGCATAAGCCATTTTGCGCCGTTGATGATTCGAGATCCAGGAGACAGGGCTCCGAAGTTCAGAAAGGGGCTGGCAAGGGAGATCAAGTCTCGTACGTCGAGACGTCGCACTGCTACCTTCGAGGGCATTTTGATGGATGCCCAGATAGCGAGGATGACTTGGACCTCAGGCCGAAGAGGGGACGCGATACTTCAGGAGGAGCAAACAGTGGTGCAGGACCGGGCAAGCGTCCACACTTCCAGCAGCAACAGAGGCCATATCAGCAGCAGCATCAGCAGCACCAGGCACCAGCCCGAGGACACGCCCAGCAACAGCAGCAGCAGAGACAGACTCAGCCCGCTATCCAGTGTGCGTACTGCGGGAAGGCAGGATACACTCGAGAGATCTACAGGAAGAGGTTGGGCACATGTTTGTCCTGCGGATCGACAGTGTTGTTTAATAAAATAAACGAAAAAGATAATAATATGTGGAAACGAGGTCTTATACGAAAACCCGCCCTTCTTTTGTGTTTACAAACAAGATTGTACAATTTAATCCTATACGAGGATGTCGAGTATAATTTATTTAATCTGGGTAAATATTGCTATAGGAGCCTGATCTGCAGTCGATCACTTTGGCCCTTGGACCACACGACGTTTGAAGAAGTGTCGTGTAAGACAGAAAGCAGCTTCGAAGGTTGCTAAAGAGGGTGGATGCCCGATGCCAAAGTCATCGATCCCTTCTCTTTGCCTGAGCTTTGGATTCTTCTCTCTCTCTCGACCATTTTTTCTCCTGATTGTCAACCTTGGATCTGATACTGGATTCCTTGACCAATTTTTGATCGTTCGATCTTCAATTATGTGCTCTCCTTTTCGACCTTTCGACCTTCGACCCCTGTTGATAGGGGTCTCCATTTATAGAGTTTTTAGTGACAATGACCACTCAGTCGGTGTAGAAACCGAGTAGTGGAAAGTACAGCACCCTTTTATATGACGGTTTAAAATAACCAATGCCTGCGTACAAATGACCTTTTGAGTGAGCATGTGATGCGTGTCCAACTAAGGAACAAACGCGTATATCTACTGTGAAGATCACGGCGTAGAAGCTACGTAGGTAGTTATCCCTTGTGTAGAAGAGGTTGGCGTAGAAGCCAATGACTGTCACCATGGCATAGAAGCCAAGTAGGCAAAGAAGCCGAGTAGGCGTAGAAGCCAAGTAGGCATAGAAGCCGAGTAGGCGTAGAAGCCGAGTGGTCATAGAGGCCGAGCAGGCATAGAAGCTGAGTGGTCATAGAGGCCGAGCAGGCGTAGAAGCCGAGTGGTCATAGAGGCCGAGCAGGCGTAGAAGACGAGTGATGTGGACGTTTTAGCCGAAATTATGGCTCTTGGAGATATAATCAAATCTCTTGCATTAAATGCAGAGATCTGCCTCCATCTTGCACATTAAATGCAGAGGCTTGTCTTTAAGATTTGCCATCATTCTGCACATTAAATGCAGATACGCGCCTCGAATCCTGTACGAAGAGTAACTGCTGACGTGGCAGTCTGTTGGCCTTCTACGGAGCATAAGAAGCTCACGTCTGCCTGTGTAAAACTGGGCAGCGTATCCCTTTGTATGCGTAAGAGCAGTTGGCACAAAGGGAAAGTCACTAGACGAAGGTTCAGTGACATTTAATCAAATATCCTGTATTAAATACAAAGATCCGCCATTATCCTGTGCATTAAATACAGAGGCATATTTTGAAGGTCTGCCACCCTTCTGCGCATAAAATGGAGAGATGTGCCTCGGCCATCTGTCAGTATTTGGCGCATTAAATACAGAGACGTGCCTTGAGAACCTGTCACCGCTCTGCGCATTAAATGCAGAAACGTGCCTCGAGCCCTGTACGAAGAGCAGCTTTTGACGTGGCAGGCTGTTTGTCTTCTGCGGAGCGTAAACAGCTTATATCTACCTGTGTAAAACTAGGTGGCGTATTCCTTTGTACGCGTAAAAGCGGTCTACGCCAAGGAAATGGCAGTAAATGACAGCCTGGGTTGCAGTGCCACGCCATCATTATAGCCGTCGCTTGGGTCGTCGTGTAGTAATCTTTGTCAGGAGTCCAGACGTCAGGTTTATTGCATGATCTGACATGTTCATTTCGAAGAATACGAAGCGTTCCTCGTACTCTTCAATGCTGCATTAAAAGCGGATGAGTTTTACGCCATAAAGGCGATGTAGCACCCTTTTTACGCTAAAGCAGCCTGGACATACTGCATTATGCGGATGGTCCTTGAGCCTATATTTTACGCTGTACTCAGCAAAAAAGCTCTGTTTGCACATCGATGGCTCTGAGGTCCTCTGTTTACGCTGCCCAACATCAACATGCTGCGTAGAGCTATCCAGCGTATTTTTTATGCTTCTACAAGACCCCCATCAAAGCTTTTAAATTTTTCGTAATTTGAAATACTTTGAATGAAGCATGAACCGTTCCTCGGAATTTGAAACGCTCTGAATGGAGCCTAAAACGGTCAAGTCTGACACGTTCTTTCAAGGCTGACTTTATGGCGGAGTTATTGGGGATCGGTGTGATCTCTTTCGCCTATAAAAAGGCTGAGGAGTTATCATGTTCTTTCCACATTTCCTTTACCACACAGAGATGATGGCCAGAGTTCGTCGGGTCGTCTTGAGGAAGAAGGAGACCATGTTCTTCCAGCATGTAAGGAGCCGAAAAAGACAGCGTCTTCGAGCAAATATCCTCTGCAACGATGGATCATGGAAGGATATCATAGACTCCTTTGCTCGGGATAATCAGCAACTTTGTATGGCGGTTCCTCGGGAGAGAGGAAGGGTCGTATTAGACCACGCAGCTTGCAAGCGGTACCTTCTCCCGTTACCTGTGGACGAGGGCAGGCAAACTGGCTCTGTCCTCCAGTATTGAGTTGAGTAAAATATATCAACTCAATCTGTCACGGCGCTGGACGTAGGAAAGTAGATTTACCCTGCTTCCTCGTATTGGAGGATGGGTCTAGGCCCATTTTGTATCCTCCCGTCGTTGATCATATGTCAGTCGGTTTGGGATCACCGACTGACTGCTGGAGAAGATGGATGAAGAATTTTGCCCATGCGAGAACCTGGCAGAACAGATTCTGGGCGCGATCTTCAGACGATGATGAGGAAGTCCTTTATAGACGGGATTCCCCTCATATGTAATCACGAAAATAAAGAAAAACCCTTGTAGACTGGATTTCCCTCATATGTAATCATGCTTTTAATAAAATCGTCTTCTTCTTTGCATATGATCATCTTGCCATATTTTGCTGTGAAGTCTGAATATGTGTAGCTTCGACACGTCTGATAATTTACACCGACTCTGATAGAAAGAGTGCTAGGTCCTGTCCTGTCTTTTACACATAACTAAGGATATGCAGAAAGCCGCTTAGCAGTCGAGTGTTCAAACTGTCCTGCTGTTAGGAATGAGGAACCGCGTAGAATTCTGAACTGTTTTTACTTCTAATAAATAGAATTTTTGTTTAGACCATCATCTTCAAGAATAATTTCTTAAAAATCCTTTGGAACAGGGCAAGAAATGGCTGTCAAAAACTGAGTCGCCATCTTGAACTGTGGACGAAATATTCAGACTAGGTTCTGGATGAACTTCGAATTGACCCATGAAGAAGAGTAGCTTTCAATATTTTGAACTCTGTATGCCTAGGGTACTTGAGATATTTTGAGGTCAAGAAGGAGTATCTTCTGTGTGAACTCCTGTAATTGACCGCCTTGAGAATTGTTCAGATGTACTGTGCTGGCCTGCGCATTTTTCAGATATACGGAAAGTCGTAGAGCGCGAAATCATAAGTTTGTTGCCTCTGAGCGTAAAAAAGCCACCGAGCGTGAGATCATAGGTTCGTAGCTGCTGAGCGTGAAGTCGTAGGTTCGTAGCCTCTTGAGCGTAAAAGCTACCGAGCATAAAAGCATCCGGGCGTAAAACCATAGACTAGTAGCCTGTGAGCGTAAAACCTTAGATCTGTAGCTGTCAAGCGTAGAAAGCTCCTTAGCAAAAAAATAGTAGATTTGTAGCTTCTGAAAAGAAAATCTTCCGAGCATGAAGTCGTGGATCTGTTGCCTCCGAGCGTAAAAAACCACCGAGCGCGAGATCATAGGTTCGTAGCTGCTGAGCGTAAAATCGTAGGTTCGTAGCCTCTCGAGCGTAAAAGCTACCGAGCATAAAAGCATCCGAGCGTAAAACCATAGACTAGTAGCCTGTGAACGTAAAATCGTAGATCCGTAGCTATCGAGCGTAGAAAGCTCCTTAGCGTAAAAACCACGAATCTTCTTCGCACGAAAACTTTTCGAATTCTCTGACTGTCCGCCTTCTCTGAGTAAATAGGCTGACGTAGTCCCCAATCATAACCAAATATTAAATGTGAGATTTGGTTCAGGATTCGAGGAGTCCATCCGAACTCTATATATATCCCAAGTTTCTGAGAGAAAAACTTTTCATCCGTCTTCTGCGAAAGAAAGCTTTTGTATGTTCGAGTTCTTCTTCGTTTCTTCTCCGAGTCTTCAAAGTTTCCAGTAATGGCCTTGAAACAAGTTTCCTCCTCTAAGGGAAAGAAGGTTGCTTCGTTTTCTCGTTCTTCTGCTCAAGCGGGGGCAACTTTCGTCGGGCACGGCGAGCTTCATTCTGAACGAAGTATCCCGTCGACTAGCAGTGCACCCGGCCTTAAAGGTAGAGCTTTTGGGACGAAAAAGAACGACTAAAAATCCTTCGCACACGTTGTACGTGAACGCGCTAGGTCATCTTCTGTGCTGATAGCCTCTTCGAAGAAGATAATGCACAGAGATATTTCATCTTTTATGCCCATATTCCTAATGTGTCAGCCAAAAACTCCATATTTTCGCAGTATGGCGTAAAAGCTTTGACTGTCGAAAGTTGGCATATACTATATAATTTGAGTGTCACGCAGGGATGGAAATTTTGGCATAATAACTCAAATTTTGGCGTATACTGCCAGTCTTGAATTTTATGCCTTGGAATGGGATTCCAGCGTAATGATCAAGTTTTTACAGTCTTGGCGTAAAGCACAGACTGTTGATTTGTCTGCATATGCTGCAAGATTATAGAAACTGACTTGTCTTTATTGCATTTTGCAGTTAACTTGTATGCGTCTCCGCTAGCCGATGCGATAGGCTTTGCCGCCGGGATGCTGTACTCCAACTATCTAGAGGATCTGTCGTACGTGACTTTTCCTATCTCCGAGCCCCAGTATCCTGAAGGAAGGGAAATCCTGATATCGGCTCAGGGCGAGCGAACGCTGCTGAACATGATCAACGAAGAGCCCCTGACGTACATAGATGGGGACCAATACATAAAGCCGGCTTTCCTCTTCAGGGACATGATTGACAAGCAGTCCCAGACAAAGCCCAAGAAAGAACTCTGGGTCTTCCCTGCCGGGAGCTTAGTTTTGTATCTGCCCAAGATGCCGAGAGACTATCCCATCTAGGCATTCTTCCATGCTACACATCCCAGGAGGATGTCGTAGACGCTGACTCCTGATCTTCACAGCAGGACGGGGAAGATATTTCATCTGAAAGGAGCGGACCAGGGGTCGTTTGTCAGCCGCCCTACCGGCAATGTGATGATGTTCAGGGGACTGTACCCGGGCAGTGTCCCGAGCGAAGACAGTTTAGTGATCCAGCCGGTTCAATTACCGACTTTCTGTAATGATTTTATGGGGCACGGGGGAGTATACCCTAAGGTGAACCCTCGGACAGGCGGGTGGATCACCCCCATAAATCTTCGATGGGCTCGCTTAGCTGATTGGGCCCTGAAGCATTTTCAGATCGAGCTGGAGAGCATTGGTCTGTTTGCAGCTGTGAGTGTCACCTGTGTTGGGTTGCCTCTCAACCCCAACCTGTTTCTGGCACTGATGGAGCAATATATCTCGCTCACCGGGACTTTCACCACTCCACTGGGGGAGTTGGGATTGGCCCTCTACGAGATGGCAGAGATCTCGAGACTGTCGATGGGGGATACTCCATATGAAGAGTATGTTCCCACGAACCGGGAGCTGGGGGATTCGGACCCTCAGGTAGTGGAAGTGTACCAGGAGCTGATGTGTCACTACCTCGCTTGCACCGCTTTTTATGACGAGCCTTCAGATTTGGCTCATATTAGTAAATGGACGTCCTACCTCTTCTTTCACCGGTCCAGGACTGCTAAGCCGGAGAAGGTATTGGAAGGCAAGGATCAACCTTTGAATCTTCTGAGCGTGCTTAATGCTCAAGTAGATGACGATCTCATGGAAGACGCTGGGGCTCCGGACTTGATCCTCGACATAGGGATAGGGAAGTATCCCGTAGGCACCAAGGCCTATAGTTATTTGAGGCGCTGCCACAGGCCTCTGTCCAGGGAAGCTCAACTGGCTGGCTTCCTCTCCATATGGCTGCGCCGACTGGTGGTACCCGGCATCGCATCTGCAGATCGCATTCACCACAACACGCTATGGCCTGCAGTACGTCTGGTGTTTGGGGCAAGACTGGGCTTGCTCCCTGCCATGGTGTGTCGCATTCAAGCTGGCCTGAGGGCCATGACTGACGGGCTGCTCGCCGATGAAACTCGGCGTGATAGCTTTCCTAGGGTAGAATTACCATACATGTACCTGATGGGATGGTTAATTCTTCATAACTCCAAGGTTATGTCTCCCGGCTCTGGCAGTAGTTCGGGGGCTAGTTTCTTGTTGAACTACCAAAAATCCTCCTGAAACATGATCACAGTTATAGACTGTCGGCGGGCGCTGAATCTTAGTCACAGCTGGAAGCTCTTCTGTACTGTTCCCCTTGTTCATCTCAATCAACAGGGGATCAGACTTCACGACGTAGGCGACGGGAAGACCGTTCTTTCTCTTGAGTCTTTTAATTGGTTGGTCTGCATTAGACCTTCCCACCTACTGTACAGGAGTGAAGACCATTGCTTCTTCGAGCCCTACTTGCCTAGTCGGTTTGCCAGGCAATTCGGGTACGACCAGTTACACGTGGGCAATGCCGTCACCAGCTTCAGGTCCAGGGGTGGACTCATTGATGGAGCCAGAGGATGGCGATATTTTATCATGGGTTGTACTGAGGCAACTTTTACCGTGCCCGTTATTTCACTCTCCACGGAGCTGCATATTCTCCACTCGTATGCCCAGTTCTATGTAGCAACCAACACCTTCCATCGCAATTTTGATATGCATAGAAGTTTTAGGGTGCCTTCTTCCAAGTATGGGGGAAGAGTCAAAGTCTCCTCGGTTTCTTCTGACGAGGGTGAGGAGTCCGTCAATCCAGATGAGCCTCTGTTGGCAGTATCGAGGGATGAATTACCTCTGCCTGCAGGGCCTTTGGTAATCTCTGGGAAGCGAAGGGGCTCCTACTCCGAAGGAGACTTCCCCTCGTAAGAGGAAGAAGAAGACAATTACTCGTCCTCTCCGGATTTCTGGTATTGAGGCTCCTAGAAATGAGCCTGCATCTCCCCATGTTGGGGATGATTCTTTGATTGGAGGTTCCTCGCCTTTTAGAGAGGGACCCTCTAATGTTCCGGCCGGTGGTGCCGGAGAATTCCTGCTGGAGGCTGCTGTCGCTGCTACCGCTTCCGGTAGTGGAACGATATCGCCTTCGGGGCCGAGCCGAATGAGGATATCTTTATCCGGATCAGCATCGAGAGAGACCCCTGCCGTGTCTGTTGGTGCACCCAGCAAGATTATAGCCGATGAACCTCGAGGGGATCTCGGCGGAGATTCGGAAGAGTACTTGCTGATATTCGGAAGAGCACCCCCTTCTCCAGGTATGACAGCTTGCCTAGCATTACTAAGAAATGATTTAGCTATACTGGTCGCGGACGCGTCATATACAACATTGGCCATGGGTAAATGTCATCTTTTATGCCTCTTCTTTTTAGGAAAATTAACATTATGCTTGATATTAACTTCCTTTTGTCTTCTTTTCAGGGGAAGACTTCTTCGGGGAGGGCAGTATAGATGCGCCCTTTGGCTCTGTGTCAGGTCCTGGCGGCGACACGGAGGTGCCTAATTTTGAAGAGGAGATATCTTCGGGTGCCGGCTCGCCTGTCGAAGAGATTCCGATATCTCAAGAGGAGGACGAGCCTGTCATTGCGACAATGCCTCCTTTGAGTACGCCGGTCACTTCGTCCGGTGTTGGCGCTTCTTCTTTTGTCTCACCTCCTGTTGAGGCGACAGTCGTGGCAACATCGTCTGCGGTTGTTCTTGGAGGGGGACTCGCCACTATCGCGGCCACTCCCAGCGTCCATTCGGATCTAGCTGCGCTGACCGTGCAGTACACTGGTATCTTCTATGCCACCTTGAAAATGTTAATATCGATGGTGTTGGAGAAGAATTTGGGCTTTGCGTCGCTGAGGAGGGCCTCCCGGGCCTCTATAGTGCCGATCCGAGAATTCAACGATACTGGGGTAGCTGACGCGCTGGAGGAGATAGTTAATGGTTTGGAGCAACCCATTAACGAATACTTGGAGCTAGCTCAAGGCAATATTAACGGTCTCGTTCAAGCTAAGTATGACTCCCTGACTGTGCAGCTTGCTGAACAGATGGCATCTCTGAATAAGTCCATTGAGGCTCAGCAGCGGGAGATGGACGAAGAACGTGTCCAATTGGGGTATGTCGTTCCCGAGTTGACCCGGGGCGAAGCCGAATATGAGGAAGCGGCAGCGCAGGCCCATATTTTGAAGGATGAGCTCATTCGACTGGAGGCGAATGCTCTCTCTTTGTCGGCGGCTCGAGATGTGCTGAAGGAGCGACGGGCGACTGTTCAGCAGAATCTAACACATGTGGGTGTTATTATCATGCCCCAGTCCCAAAATATCGAGGGACCAGACACGTGGCAATGGCCAGCAGCAAGCACCGATGGACAAACCCAATTTAATGGATCCATCGGGGCATACTTAAGCTATATTACAACTATCAGGGTCTACTATTCTCATCCACAGAATGAATATAATAAGTCAACAAAAGGAAATAAACATCAACATCAAGTCACAAGTAAATAAATCAGAGAACAACCCGATAATCAAGTCTGATACAGTTGTTCATTAAACAAGAAAGTAAATAACAACACAAACTGAGTATGGAAGAACATATACTCAGGAAAATCCATGACAATCACCAAGTCCACGATTCCTGGTTCTGCTCCAGAGCCTGCTCCTATTCCATCTTTTGCTCCTGCTAATGCACCTGTCCTGTAAACCTCATAGTGGATCTCCTCTGCTAAACCTGGGGACATAATCCATTCCAGGTCCTCAGGGGACATAGCAAGGTACAGATAATACAAGCCAAAATAAATGTAGTGCAGTAAATAAATGAAATAATAGGGTGAACTAGACAACCAGGTAAGTGATATGCAAGTTGAGAGCATCACTAAAACTCAAGCTGAAACCACTACAAGCTCTGTGTCGGGGAGCCGGTAGCAGTGATAACACGTAGTGGGCCAAGCCCGGGTTTAGAGTCTTGAGCACCGCAATAATAGGGGTTTTATATATATATGATCAGCCTGTAGCCTGTGTGTCTCTCCCCACCCAATGTAATCATATGTCTCATGTCCACAACGTCTCATGTCCATGCCACGCAGGATCATCTCTAATACAACCAGTCATAATAAGAACTAATATAATGTCTATGTCCATCCTGCATCCTACACAGAATCACCATGAATATCTCAGGAAGATTCTGTCAAATGTATAGTGTCAAGTATCCTGGGTATAACGTACTTGATAATGCAAGTACGAGAATGCAAAGGGTCACGATAACCATCTCTAGGTGACGTTACACAACTCCGCGTACGGTGTTGGCACCCGACTATTAATCGGACGCTAAGTAAGTCACACGGTCCTAGGTTTAAGCATGTACAACAATTATATATGTCAAGGAAATAAGTAGCAAAAACTGCAGAATTTGGAAAGGTACACTTGCCTGGGGTTCCGGTTCCAATAGTAGCTCTGACTTCAGCAGGATTTGCAGGGACTGCTCCGGTTGCTGAAATAAATATCACCATCAGATCCAAAAAATATCAATCAGCTAGAAATGCCTGTCCTTGAGTCCAATTTGGACACAAGAGCAAAAATAACATTTTCAAGTCAAAGCGGGGTCCATATGTGGGCCGCTTTACACCAAAAGACGTGTCAGGGTCAAACGTCTCCAAATCTGTCAAATTTAGTATCAACGAGTCTGGAACGATGATACGAACCTAACAGAACTTCCAGAATTTGATTCCGATGAGCCGATCACAATATCGCCCGTCAAGTGGAGCCTGTGGGGCCCACGACACACAATTTTGTTAACATTCTCAGAATCGAACCAAACTTGGGTCACAGGACCTGCGTATTGCTACGAGTCCGATGGCATAAGTTTCGTTTCGATTCGACGTGTGTACACTAAGTTACAGTGAGAACCAGAAAGGACGGATACGGGGCGTTGTCGGCGGATACGCGTTGATTCCGGTGTGCACGCACATCCGAATCAACTTTTGTGAAATCCCGCATGTCTGTATCGACGGTGCACACATATCGGTGAAGACCGCACGTGACCAACTCATCCCATTTGGCGGGGCGTACTCGGTTCTGGGGTGAAACAGGGCGTTGGTTTTCCTGTTTTTGGATCGCGGTTCGCGATCGCCACAGGACACGATGCACCGAGCGGGTTGTACGGGCATCGAGAGGGTCATGTAGGGTTCGTGATGCAACAGACAGAATTAAAAATGGGGCAGCGAGGAGAGAGAAATAGGTACCGGAACAGGGCTCCAGAATCTGAGAATTCTTGTGTCCGCGTCGTGTCCGAGTCGTGTCCGGGTGCTGTTCACCCTAGGGTTAGGGTTAGGCTTTGGACCAACCGGAGCTGCGGCGGCTGGAGGCGGGCTGGAGGGAGGCCGGGGGCAGCGGGGGAGGCACTGGCCGGAGGCGACGGCACGTCGGAGCTGGAGGGGGACGTGCGGCCGGCTGTTGCAGGTTGGAGCAGCTGCTGCTGCGACGGTGCTGGGTTCAGGGAGCTGGAGGGCTTGCTGGGGGAGGAGGAAGGAGGAGGAGAGGGAGGCTGGGGCGGCGTGGTGCGGCAAGGTGGAGCTGGGCAGTGGGTGAGGGAGGAGTCATCTACGGGGGATTTGGCCGGAGAAGAGGGAGGGGCTAGGGTTTTATAGCGGAGGGGAGCGGGTGAGGCGGAGGTGGGGGAGACGGCTGCACAGGTGGCGGAGCTGCGGGTTGAGGGCGGAGGACAGGGCTGCCGGAGAAGACGACGGAGGGGGTTTCAGGCAGGAGGAGGAGGTGGCGTCGGGTTTTATAGGAGTCGGGGAGGAGCTGGGCGGACGACCGGTGCAGGGAGGCGGAGCGAGGAGTCGGGGCAGGGGAGCGGCCGCCGTTACGGGAAGCCGAAGCGGTGGCAGCGGCGTAACGGCCGACGGCGGTCAGAAAATGCTGGGAAGGGGAAGGGTTTAGGTGGTTACGGGTCGGGTCCGTGGGTCATGCAGGGGATCCGGCCCGATCCGCAAACTGGGAAGAGGGTTCGGGTCGACGGGTCGGGTCAGGTTTGACTGACTGCCCGGATCCGACCCGATAAGCTTGAACCCGGTTCACCTAGACCGGGTTCGGTCCGGTTCGGGTCGGTTCAGGCCAAATAAACCGGGTTTATTATGGTTCAATTTGGTTTAATTAATTAATTAGTTTTTAGGATTTTAAAAATGCTTCCGGGGTCCAATAAATTCCCAGAAAATTACCCTATGTCTAGATTTTCATTTTACACCATAAAATATTATTTTTATAATATTTTAATATTAATAAACATCAATTCAAATTTATTTAATAATTAAAACACCTTATTTTAATTACAGAAAAATTATCAGAAAATTCCAGAAAATTGTGTAAAATCTAAATTAAAAATTTCTTGAAAAATCAGAGGGTTTACAATCTACCCCCCTTAAGAGGATTGTGTCCTCGCAATCAAAGAATAACCGGTCAACAGAGATGACACGGTTATAAACTTTTTTTTGAAGCACATTAATATCAAGAAGAATCAAAGTTGAGGGTGTAAGAATAACACATAGGAAAAATCATTTCCCTAAGCGATGGAAGTTATACAATTTCCCGAATGTAGGAAATCTAGAAAATTACAGTTTTAGAAAAACTAGGTTATCACTTACTAGGTTATCAAATTATTAGCAAGTTAAAACTATCAGGTTAAGTCTAAGGTCACGAACCAGCAGGCACGAACTAAAGCAATACTAGAAACGAGATAGCTACGAATCACTTACGCGCATTAGCTACTCCATGCATCTGCGCATTCTCCAAGGTCATCGTCAGGGCTTGTCTGCGTCCTTGCAGTCGATTCCTCTGCTGCTGCTGAGCCTGCTGGAAGAGTAGTGCCTGGGGTATCAAAGGTGGCCTCGGCTGATACCCTCCTAGAGCTGGTGGTAGGACTCCTTCGACTTTCATTTGCGGTGCTCCCAATGCTGGATTGGTTGGCCTCGGTACTGGTACCGCTTGTTGGTTTACCATTGGTGCTCCTTCTCGATGCTCGGGGCATTCTTTCACTAAATGCTGACTGGACCCGCAAGCTAAACATACTTTTATTTTTCGTCTGCACTCGTTCTCTATATGGCCTCGCTTGCGACAATATTGACAGACAGGTAGTGCCTGTGAAGATGCTTCTGGTGGTTGGTGCACATGAGGTCTTTTTGCAACTTTTTCCTGTGGTGCTCCGGATGGTGCTGATGTGGACGATCGCTTCAGACTGGTCTCTCTTCTAGTGATGCGCTCCATGCGTCGGGCTGCAGCAAGGACGTCCGAGTAGGAAGTAGGTACAACGGATCCAATTAGTTTCTGTAGCTCAATGTTTAGTCCGTCGAAGAACTTCTCGGCCTTCTCTTCTTCTGTCTGAATCAAGGTTGGGGCAAAGCGACTCAGATTAATGAATTCCGTGTTGTACTCTTCCACTGTCATACTGTCTTGAGTGAGGCTATTGAACTTGTCCCAAAGTTCTGATCGAACGATGGCTGAAATGTATATCTCCTGAAAGAGTCTGGAAAACTCTTTCCAAGTGACTCGGTCTGGTCCAAGCCGTGTCTCCTCAGATAGCCACCAGTGATGTGCATTGTCCGTCAATTGCATTCTGACTGCAATCATCCAACGTTCTCGTGGAATCTCAGCTGCTTCCAATTAATATTTAGTGTTGGTGAGTCATTCATGAACTTCTGTGGGCTCCTCTTTGCCTAAGAAGGTACGGGGCTTCAGCTGGCGGAAATCAGAAATAGAGCCCGTCGTTGGTCGTCGTGCTGGTAGATCTGCCTGCTCTAGTGCACTTACTAGGCTGCGACTCAAAGCCTCTTGTTGAGCTTGCATTATTGCATAGATCATTTGAAATATCTGCTGCCCGTCCATGGCCTGCCCTTATGGAATTACGGGCATTGGTGGAGTAAATTGCGTCGATGTAGGAATGTCATTTTGCTGGATTCTCGTGGCATATTGACTTGCTTGTTGAGCTGATTGTCCTTCATCAACTGGTGTCACTTCATCTTCGTTGGTTACCACATCATCTCGTGGTGATATTGCAGGAGTCTCGTCGTTTGCTTGTGAATCCATAACTCTGCAACCAAAATAAACAATAAGAGGCATATAGGAATCAAGACAGGATGTAATTCAAGAAATTAATTCGAATTCGATATAGATATCAAGAACGTTTCAAGTAAGTGGATAAGATCCTTAAAACTTCTCCTATTCTTATTGCAGGCCTGTTCGGTCCCTAAGTTGAAACCGAATAATTTAGTCGTTGACCTGCATGGTATTTGTGATATTAAACGAAAGAATGAAAGCGTATTTCAATGACGGGGTTATAAGAGACCCGCGCCCTTTGGTTTACAAACAAACTTGTATAATGTAATCCTATACGAGGATGTGGGAGTATAATTTATTTAATCTGGGTATAAATTGCTATAGGTGTCTGATCTGCGGTCGATCACTTTAGCCCTTGGACTACACGATGTTGAAGAAGTGTCGTGGAAGACATGATGCAGCTTCGGAGGTTGCAAAGGAGGGTGGATGCGCGATGCTGAAGGTCGTCGCTCCCTGTTCCTTGCCCGAGCTCTGGGTTATCCTCTCTTTCTCTCTATCTCTCCTCCTTGATCTCTGGTTCGATGACCTTGTCTGATCTTCGAGTTTCTAATTTTTTGACCTTTGATCTTGTACTGGTTTTTTTGACCAATTTTCTGACCTTTTTCCCCATTGATAGGGGTCTCTATTTATAGAGTTTTGGTGACAGTGACCACTCCGTCGGTGTAATAACCGAGGAGTGGACAGTACAGCACCCTTTTACATAACGGTTTAAAATAACCAATGCCTGCGTGTAAATGACCTTTTGAGTGAGCATGTGACGCGTGTCCAACTAAGGGGACAAAATACGTATATCTGCTATGAAGATCACGACGTAGAAGCCACGTAGGTAGGTATCCCTTGTGTAGCAGAGGTTGGCGTAAAAGCCAAGCGACTGTCACCTTGGCGTAGAAGCCAAAATAGGCATAAAAGCCGAGCAGGCATAGAAGTCGAACAGGCATAGAAGCCGAATGGGCATAGAAGCCGAGCAGGCATAGAAGCCGAATGGGCATAGAAGCCGAATGGTCGTAGAGACCGAGAGGGCGTTGGAAGCCGAGGGAGCACTGATCCTGAGCGGGCGTAGAAGCCACTGCGTACCGAGTCGAAGTGCTGATGCGGACGTCTTAGCCGGAATTACGGCTTTCGAAGATGTAATCAAATCTTCTACAGAGATTTGTCATCATCTTGTGCATTAAATGCGGAGACGTGTTTTTGGAGGTCTGCAGCCCTTCTGTGCATCCGTCGCGGAGACGTGCCTTGAGGGAAACTGTCACTGCTCTGTGCAATTAGACGTAGAGATGTGCCTCGAGCCTCGTACGAAGTGCAGCTTTTGACGTGGTAGCGGTTTGCCTTACTGCGGAGCGTGAAACAGCTCATGTTTGCCTGTGTAAACAAGGCAGCGTATTCCCTTGCACGCGAAAGAGCAGTTTACGCTGGAGGGATTTTGGTAGGCGACGGTTTGGTGATATTTAACCAAATCCTCTGCATTAAATGCAGAGATCCGCCATCATACTGCGAGGTGCGTCCTGAGGGATCTGCCATCGTTTCCAGCCGTCGTCTGGGTAGCCGTGCAGTACTTTTTGTCAGGAGTCAGAGGCCAGGTTCACCGCATGACTTGACAGGTTCATTTTGGGGAAGACGAAGCGTTCCTCGTACGCTTTAACGCTGCTTTGAGAGCGGCTGGGTTTTACGCCATGGAGGCGATGCAGAACCCTGTTTTACGTTGGATGGCTTCGAAGGCCTCTATTTACGCTGCTCTGTATCAAGATGCTGCGCAGATTATTCCAGCGTATTTTTCATGCTTCTACACATGGGCCACCACAAAAACCATGTCACGCCCCAGTCCCAAAATATCGAGGTATCAGACACGTGGCAATGGCCAACAGCACGCACCGATGGACAAACCCAATTTAATGGATCCATCGGGGCATACTTAAGCTATATTACAACTATCAGGGTCTACTATTCTCATCCACAGAATGAATATAACAAGTCAACAAAAGGAAATAAACATCAATATTAAGTCACAAGTAAATAAATCGGGAAACAACCCGATAATCAAGTTTAATACAGTTGTTCATTAAACAAGAAAGTAAATAACAACACAAACTGAGTATGGAAGAACATATACTCAGGAAAATTCATGGCAATCACCTAGTCCACGGTTCCTGGTTCTGCTCCAGAGCCTGCTCATGTTCCTGCTTTTGCTCCTGCTAATGCACCTGTCCTGTAAACCTCGGAGTGGATCTCCTCTGCTAAACCTGGGGACATAATCCATTCCAGGTCCTCAGGGGACATAACAAGGTATAGATAATACAAGGCAAAATAAATGCAGTGCAGCAAATAAATAAAATAATAGGGTGAAGTAGACAACCAGCTAAGTGATATGCAAGTTGAGAGCATCACAAAAACTCAGGCTGAAACCACTACAAGCTCTGTGTCGGGGAGCCGGTAGCAGTGATAACACGTAGTGGGCCAAGCTCGGGTTTAGAGTCTTGAGCACCGCAATAATAGGGGTTTTATATATATATGATCATCCTGTAGCCTGTGTGTCTCTCCCCACCCAATGTAATCATACGTCTCATGTCCACAACGTCTCATGTCCATGCCACGCAGGATCATCTCTAATGTAACCAGTCATAATAAGAACTAATATAATGTCTATTTCCACCCTGCATCCTACACAGAATCACCATGAATATCTTAGAAAGATTCTGTTAAATATATAGTGTCAAGTATCCTGGGTATAACGTACTTGATAATGCAAGTACGAGAATGCAAAGGGTCACGATAACCATCTCTAGGTGACGTTACACAACTCCGCGTACGGTGTTGGCACCCGACTATTAATCGGACGCTAAGTAAGTCACACGGTCCTAGGTTTAAGCATGTACAACAATTATATATGTCAAGGAAATAAGTAGCAAAAACTGCAGAATTTGGCAAGGTACACTTGCTTGGGGTTCCGGTTCCAATTGTAGCTCTGACTTCAGCAGGATTTGTAAGGACTGCTCCGGTTACTGAAATAAATATCACCATCAGATCCAAAAAATATCAATCAGCTAGAAATGTCTGTCCTTGAGTCCAATTTGGACACAAGGGCAAAAATGACATTTTCAAGTCAAAGCGGGGTCCATATGTGGGCCGCTTTGCACCGAAAGACGTGTCAGGGTCAAACATCTCCAAATCTGTCAAACTTAGTGTCAACGAGTTAGGAACAATGATACAAACCCAATGGAACTTCCAGAATTAGATTTTGATGAGCCGATCATAATATCGCCCGTCAAGTGGAGCCTATGGGGCCCACGACACACGATTTTGTCAACGTTCTCAGAATCGAACCAAACTTGGGTCACAGAACCTGCGTATTGTTATGAGTCTGCTGGCATAAGTTTCGTTTCGATCCGACGTGTGTACATTAAGTTACAGCAAGAACCAAAAAGGACGGATACGGGGCGTTGTCGGCGGATACGCGTTGATTCCGGTGTGCACGCACATCCGAATCAACTTCTGCAAAATCCTGCACGTCCGTATCGATGGCGCGCACGTATCGGTGAAGACCGCATGCGACCAAGTCGTCCCGTTTGGCAGGGCGTACTCGGTTCCAGGGTGAAACAGGGTATTGGTTTTCCTGTTTTTGGATTATTTTTCGCGATCGCCACAGGACGCGATGCACCGAACGGGTTGCACGGGCATCGAGAGGGTCATGTAGGGTTCGCGATGCAATAGACGAAATCGAAAACGGGGCAGCGAGGAGAGAGAAATGGGTACCTGAACAGGTCTCCAGAATTTGAGAATTCTCGTGTCCGCGTCGTATTCGAGTCGTGTCCGGGTGCTGTTCACCCTAGGGTTAGGGTTAGGGTTTGGACCAACCGGAGCTGCGACGGCCGGAGGTGGGCCGGAGGGAGACCAGGGGCAGCGGGGGAGGCGCTGGCCGGAGGCGACGGCGCGCCGGAGCGGGTGGGGGATGGGCGGCCGGCTGTTGCGGGCCGAAGCAGCTGTTGTTGCGGTGGTGCTGGGGTCGGGGAGCTAGAGGGCTTGCTAGGGGAGGAGAAAGTAGGAGGAGAGGGAGGCCGGGGCGGCGTGGTACGGTGAGGCAGAGCTGGGCAGCGGGTGAGGGAGGAGTCGTCGGAGCAGGAGTCGGGGCAGGGGAGCGGCCGCCGTTACGGGAAGCCAAAGCGGTGGCAGCGGCGTAACGGCCGGGGACGGTCGGAAAATACTGGAAAGGGGAAGGGTTTAGGTGGTTACGGGTCGGGTCCGTGGGTCGGGCAGCGAATCCGACCCGATCCGCAAACAGGGAAGAGGGTTCGGGTCGACGGGTCGGGTCGGGTTTGACTGACGGCCCGGATCCGACCCGATAAGCTTGAACCAGGTTCACCTCGACCGGGTTTGGTCCGGTTCGGGTTGGTTCAGGCCAAATAAACCGGGTTTATTATGGTTCAATTTGGTTTAATTAATTAATTAGTTTTTAGGGTTTTAAAAATGCTTCCGGGGTCCAATAAATTCTCAAAAAATTACCCTATGTCTAGATTTTCATTTTACACCATAAAATATTATTTTCATAATATTTTAATATTAATAAACATCAATTAAAAATTACTTAATAATTAAAATACCTTAGTTTAGTTATAGAAAAATCATTAGAAAATTCCAGAAAATTGTGTAAAATCCAAATTAAAAATTTCTTGAAAAATCAGGGGGTTTACAGTTATCCATGCTGATTTTGTGCGGGCTCGGTCTGAGCTAGCTGCTTTGGACAATGATGCGGCCAGGTTGGAATGGGCTCGTGCCGACGTCTTGAACTCCAAGGATGAGAGAATGGTTGCTCTGGCGCAGCAGATTCGCGACCTAACCGCTCCCCCCAAGTGATGTACTTTTCTTTTGCTTTTCAATGTACTTTTCCTCTTTTTTGGGAATAGTAAAGATGCTTTCATCTGACTTTGTGGACCCATCATTTTGGAATATAAATGACAGGTTTGGGTGAAGGTGATATCAGAGGTAATATGGACGTGATATACTCTCGGTAAGTTTTAGTAGGACATATCTATTAAGAGGTAATATGAACATGATAGAATACGATCCTACTAGTTTCATTTTGGAAGTAGTTTTGTCAGAATGAGGTTTCCGCCATATTCTACTTGAGCCAAGTAGGTTAAGCATAGTACCTTTTCAGGAATTTGCCATTGATAGGAGCCATTAATAGGTCTCCATTAGGCTTGGCTAACCTGTAAGCGCCGTTTGAGAACGTCGTCTCGATCACATAAGGGCCTTCCCATTTGGGCTGAAATTTGCCCTTACTCCTGTGAGTAAGAATCATCGGCCTTCTCACAGCTAAGACTAGCTCGCCGACTTTGAACACTCTTTCCTTTACTTTTTTGATTAAAAGCTCTGAAAATGGGTGCTTGGTAGAACGCGATGCGCTGTTGAGCTTGGAGGCATTTCTCTTCTAATCCTTCTAGCTCTTGAAGCCTTAACAGGTCATTCTTTTCTTGAGTCAACTCATTAGCCACGGCTATCCTGAGTGACGGAATCTGGATCTCGATGGGGAGAACTACTTCATTCCCGTAAACCAGTGAGAATGGGGTACAACCTGTCGGTGCTCGTACCGTTGTGCGGTATGCCCAGAGACATTCTTCCAGCTTCTTATTCCAATCCCTCTTGTTCGAAGAGACGAACTTTTTCAAGAGCTTGATAATGGTTTTGTTGAAAACTTCTGCCAAACCATTAGCAGCAGGATTATATGCCGTAGAGGCCATATTTTGTATCCGATTTTTATCGCAAAATTGATGAAACACTTGGCTGATAAATTGAGGTCCATTGTCATGAATTATTCTCCGGGGTATCCCGAAGCGATAAATGACGTGATGCTTGATGAAGTTGATCACATTAGATGCCTTCACCTCAGCAAGAGGGATCGCCTCTACCCATTTAGAGAAATAATCCGTGATGGCTAGTATGAACCGGTGACCTCTGGAAGAAGACGGGTGAATAGGACCAATAATATCCATACCCCATGCTTCGAAAGGCCAGGACACAACCGTAGGATGTAGATGTTCAGAAGGTTGATAGATAAAGTCTGCATGGACCTGACAGGCTCTGCACTGTCTTGCATACTTTATTGCATCTGTGATCATAGTAGGCCAGTAATAGTCCATTCTCCTGATGCGATCCTGTAGCTTAGGCCCGGGTTGATGTGCTCCGCATACGCCGTCGTGAGCTTCACGGATAATCCGCTGTGTCTCATCATCTGAGAGACATCTCAATAGCAGTCCGTCGTAGGTCCGGCGATATAGACACTGTGAGGATGCCTCGAAATAGAAGCGTAATGATCGTCTTTTGACGGATACTGCTTCTTTAGGGTCCTCCGACAAGATTCTGTATGCTACAAAATCTATAAAGGGACTTCTCCAGTCTCTCCTGGGAGGATCTGTGTTCACAGCATAGCTACATTCTATGTGAAAGTTGTTTTTCACACAGAATAAATCTCTGCTAAGAAGGATTACCAAATTCTGCCTTCTTATAGGAATAGCTAAATCTGCAGCTAGACTGGCTAGGGCATCAGCTTCCAGATTCTGAGATCGAGGTACATGATCTAGGAAGAAACCTTTGAATATCATGGCTATCTCGATCGTTGCTCGGTGATAGGGGATGAGGTCTGGATTCCGGACTTTATATATTCCTCTGACTTGATTGACGATCAGCAGAGAGTCACCAAAAGCTTCTAGAGATTCGACGCTTAATTCTTTAGCGACTTGGATCCCTATTAGTAGAGCGTTATACTCTACCACATTGTTAGAACAGGGCTCGCTAAGAGAATATGCTCGGTAGATGACGAGCTTATCAGGAGTTACCAGGACAATCCTTACTCTTGACACCACGTTTCCCCTGGGACCAGTTTTGGAGGCACCATCGAAGAATAGTTGCCATGCATCGCCTTCCATTGCAGAGTTACACTCTGCAACTTCGTCGGAAATGTCCTCGTACAGCTTGGAGGCCTCCAGGATCGGATGAGCAGCTATGAAATCAGCCAATGCTTGGCCTTTGACGGACTTCTGAGGGACGTACACCATGTCATACGGTGTTAATAACATCGCCCAAGTCGCAAGTCAGGAATTAAGAACACTTGGCTTGTTCATCAGTACGCGAAGAAGATTGACCCTGGAGATGATGTGAATGGTTTGGCCTGTGACATAGTGCCGTATTTTCTAGATAGCGAATATCAGAGCCAAGCATTCTTTCTCCACTGGGTTGTACCGGTGTTCGGCTCCGACCATCATCCTACTGAGGTAGTAGATAGCCTGTTCATGGCCTATATCGTTCTTTTGTGCGAGAAAAGCTCCCAGAGAATGATCCATTGCTCGAACATACAGCACGAACGGTCTTCCTATGACTGGAGGTACCAGAACTAGCGGGCTAGTGAGGTAGCATTTGAAGTCACCGAACGCTTGCTGACAGGCTTCGTCCCATATGAAGGATATACCTTTCTTCATGAGACGAGAAAAGGGCTGACATCTTCCAGAGAGGTTGGATATGAATCTCCGGATATAAGCCAGACGACCCTGAAATCCCCTGATTTCTCTCAGATTACGGGGCGGTCGTATTTCTAAGATAGCCTTGACTTTATCAGGGTCCACTTGAATGTCTTTGGCGGTAATGACAAATCCTAGGAATTTGCCACTAGATACCCCCAGAAAGGACTTTGTAGGATTCATTTTGAGTTGATGTTGGCGCATCAATTCAAATACTGTCTTCAAGTCTTGGATGTGATTATCCTTGAGGCAGCTTTTGACAGCCACATCGTCCACGTAACACTCTATCGTCTTGCACAAATGCTCATGGAATATGTTACTCATAGCCCGTTGGTATGTAGCCCTGGCATTCTTTAATCTGAAGGGCATGACCGTATAGCAATATACCCCCAATGGTGTCCGGAAGGCAGTATGCTTTTTGTCCTCAGGATGCATCTTGATTTCGTTGTATCCTGAAAATCCGTCCATGAAAGACATACGTTCGAAACCGCATGTATTGCCAATCATGACGTTTGTGATGGGAAGAGGAAACTCATCCTTGGGGCAGGCTGCATTCAGATCTCGGTAATCGATACAGACACGTACTTTCCCATTTTCTTCATGACCGGGATAACATTGGCGACACAGTCGGGATATTATTCTTCTCGGATGAAGCCACAGGCTATCAACTTCTTGACTTCAGCTTCGATGGCGTCCATCATATCCGGGCGGAACCGGCATTGGTGCTGCTTCACAAGCTTTGAATCGGGCAATATATTAAGCTTATGAGTAGCCACCTTTGGATCAAGACCTGGCATATCCTCATAATTCCATGCAAAGATGTCGATATATTCTTTTATCAGCTGGATAACTTCTTTCTTTTCTGCTTCGGAAAGATTGTCACTGATAAATATCGGCTTTGGCAAAAGTTTATCCCCAACATCAATCTGGATAACTTTATCTTTAGTGGGAGGTTCTCTCTGCTCGAAGCGGAACTCCCATTGTGTATCCATTTGCTGAGCCCAAGTGTTATTCTCAAACAGTTTAGATTCTTGTTCGTCTGCTTCGAAGGGATCTGTCACTACCATATTTACTGATAATGTTCGTTCGAGAGCATGAGATGAGTCGGAGGGCGCTGAGCCATTTTGAGAAGAGGAAAAGATATCCTCGTTTGACTCAGAAGTTACAAGGGAGGTGGTATACCCTAACCCGAAACGAGTTCGTTGATAGTAGGGATCGCCGTGCAGCGGCATTCGTCTTCATTTCCCGTAGTTGAGACATGGTTCCAGCTTCAAGTTATAACCCATACTTTGTATGATCTTCAAAGCTTGCGGGCTGTATCTATGAACCTGCATTTTACCAACGTCGTCGTCGGGAGAATCCTCTTGTACAGTCGGTTTATTGCGCATGCGGCCGAAGACTATTGAATGCTGACTGCTGCAAGTGGGTGGGATAATAAAGATATAACCCTCATATGGTCCATATGTTGTGGTGACATTGGATGATGACGCCACTTCCCACATATACGGATGATAGGAATCTATAGCTCCTAAGAACTTTTGTGCTATAGGTTCTATATCGTCCTGGGGAGAGGATTCCTGGTTCAGAATTTGAGCATCAATATACTGGGAAAGAGGATATTTATTATCATCTAAAACTTCGTTCCCGGTTGCATTTACATCAATCGGCTGCCTGCTGCGTCGAAGGTTGATGACCAAGGATGGAGGCTTCTGGTTCAGAGTGATCACTAGAGGATCACCCCCTTTTCCTGACCTGGTTTTGTTCAGGTGGATCGCCATAGGCTCCATGGCTTTTGGACGAGCAGTTCGTCCTTTCACCTTGATTGACAGCGGTTGTTCGGCAGAGGGTTCTTCTGGCTTCCGGTGGGATTCCTTCTCTGCTTCGGCTGTCACCTCTTCCATGTAGTCTTGAGAGTACAACACGGCATCGGAGTAGTAGGATTCTACTCCTCTAAACGGGTTCAGGTCAGCAAACTCCGTTTGTACTATTCCTTGGGCGTCTATATATTTAAAGCATTGATGTAGAGTTGAAGGAACGATATTGTGGTCGTGGATCCAAGGTCTGCCCGACAGAATGTTGTAGGATACCTCTGAATCAATGACGTAACATGTAGCAACCGATCTGAGGTTGTCGATCTGGGTCCTCAGGCGAATTTTCTCCAATGGCTTACTCTTTTTGGTGTTGAACCCCACGATCGTAGTGGTAGTGTAAGCCAGTTCGCTGGTAGGAATCCTCAGTGGTCTGAGCAGACTATGAGGAATGATGCTGATTGATGATCCTGGATCTATGTGAATCCGATCGACCTCCATGGAACCGACGTACCCGGTGTAATAGAGGGGCCTGTCATGCCTGTTATGTTTTAACAGCATGTCATCTTGAGTGAAAGTGATATTCGGGACCACCTCCATCACACTGTGGCATTGAGGATATGCCACGGGTTCTTCGTTAGGGAACTTAAGCTGGGTCAAGTATGCATCCGCCTGTATCAACACTTCACTCAGGGCTTGACGAGTGTCTTGGAAGAGCCTGAGTAGTTCAGAGATAAACAACCTGGCTGGTGTATTAGCCAATTGGGCCAGGATGTCGAAGTTGTACGGCTTCTCTAAACCTTTGTTTTGAATATTTTTTACAGGTTTGTCGAAACGTACTTCCTTTTGCTTCCCTTTGTCCGTCGAAGTTGGTCTCGAAGGACCGGCCCCTGGTATGGCGGGCTCTGGTTCTGACGACTTGGTAGCTGAAGCGTCTGCCGGTGCATCTTCCTGACTTGTTTCATGGTCCTTGAGGTAAGCCCTCCCTGAATGGGTTCCAGTGGCCAAGACCTCGTCTTCTATTGTCGAGTCTGCCGTAACCATGTGACATAGTTTGCGCTTGGTGTTCTTCTTAGACTTAGCCTTAGCAGCTTGAGTCTCTTTCTCGATCCCGGGCACAAAATCTGGATGAACCCACATAATCTCGCCTCGCTGGGAAGTTAGTGGTACCAGGTCATGATTTTGACCTCTATCTTGAGGGAGATTAACAATATTCATTGTCGTCCGGGAAATAGGTGTAACACCGTCTGGGATTTCTTGGGGAGGCAGATCGCCAAATTGCAGAGAGATCATGTTGGCTGTGACCGTCTTCTCGCTGTTGCGCAGAGTGATGGCCTTAGCATCGATCAGCTCCTGGATCTTCCTTTTCAGTATATAACACGCCTTTGTGGGGTGGTGTATGTACCTATAGAAGATGCAGTACTTGGGGTTGTTGGTATTGCCGACCTTATTGGGCCGTCTCACCTCAGGAAAGGTAATCTTGCCGCTTTTGACGAGACATTCGAATATGCTCGGAATATCGTCGTCGTCGAAAGAGTACATTTTAATGGGCCTGGAAGTCCCAGGTTTCGTCTGCGTGGTAGCCACAGTCTTTTGCCTGGACATATTGATCGCCAGAGCTTCTTTACCCTTGGTACCCCGAGGATGGTCGATGTTGGAGGATGACCTCTTGCCTTTATCAGAGGTCGAGATCATGATGCCATTATCGCGCGCCTTCTGACTGTTGTCCTCCGCGGCTACCGCTGAGATGATAAACGAGGGCTAATCATGGAACTGATATGGTCCTGTGAACACCGAGATCACGGGGAGAAGGTTCTTCCTACAGATGTCCACCAATGCCGAGTCTGGAACTCCTGGAGGCATTTGTAAAGTGGCTTGACGAAAACGTTCGATGAAAGTGCGAACATTCTTTTTTTTCTTCTACTTGACTTCGATGAGAGAGGACATAGACATGTCCATCCCTCCTTCGTAGAATCGTGTGAAGAATAACGCCTTGAAGTCTTCAAAGGAAGTGATGCAGTTGTCCGCCAGACTTCGGTACCACTGATAAGCTACCCCCGAGAGACAGCCTTGGAACACCCGAGTGAGGAGGGCGTCATTTCCTTGTAATAACACCGTCATCATACTGAAGTAGTTCATGTAATGACTCGGTGATGTTTTTCCTTCGAACAAAGCCATAGTCTATGGTTTGTATCTAGGAGGGAAAGGGACCTCTTCCCAGATAGCTGGGTAAGGTTGGTTGATTCCCAATTTTTTGAGCTGATCTTTGTGCTTTAGGGCATCAAATTAGGCTTTCAACTCCCGTACTGCCTGTATCGGATCTTCAGCCAGTAGCAGAACCACAGAGTGATGAGGAATCGATTACATCGTGACTCCGATAGGAGAAAATACATTCTCCGAGTGAGGAAGCGGAGGAACTGCTGACTCCTGATCTAGAGCAGGCTCTTGAATCGCGTTGGATGGTGGTAAGTCCACCCCCACACGTATCTGAGTTGGAGGGACCGACGCTTGAGCCATAGCAGCTGTGTGTTGAGTCAGCATCATCTGGTGCATGTTCTCCATCATGGATTGCATTTCTTTCAGAGATGTCTCCAGTATAGTAATGCGCTGCTCAGCGCTCCCGGACGGGAAAGCTTCCTCGCGTTCATCTCCAATGGCATAAACTCCCATCTCCCTGGGTGTTATTGAAAGATTAGTATAGGTCTCTATAGAAGTTGACTCTATACTTTCAGTATCTGATTCGGGAGACTGGCGACCCCCAGCTTCGAAATCAGAAGAGTACGAAGTCAGTTGTTGCGACCTCGAATGGGTGTTTCGGAACACCCCCGCTTCAGTGTTCCTAAGGAGCTGGTTGAATCTTCTTCGGCTCGGAGCTCTAGAGGGATGACGTCTTGAGCCCGATCTTCCTCTAGGTATATGTGAAGCCATGTTCACCGATGTATGTGTGGGCTCTTCTTCCTGGAAAGATGGAGAGTAGCTCAACCGGTCAAAAACTGATCGTTTTGCTTCAGAACAGCAACAATTAATTATAATCCTATGACTATTACAAGAGTGCTCGTTAGGAGGCGTAATAGACATGCTGGAAGATCCCCTATCCTTGTGTTTCTGGATCAGGTACTTGTGCAGGTCATGAGGAGTTACAGAAGAAGAAGATGACTTGTTCCTTCTGTTCACATCAGTGGGCATGCGGATGTTGGGAGCCCTAGTTTTCCCTGTGCCTCATGTATACAATAGGTTGGCCATCTGGGTGGCGGATAATTCCCGAGGAGGGTGTCTTTCCGCAAATTGAGCCTTCTTTACGCTGAGGGGCTTCTCCTGGCATAATTCGAAGCTCTGCTCTGGTTGGCGTAAAGCTGAGGATGACCTCAGTCGGCCGTCAGCCTCTCGCGTAATCCGGAGGGCTGACAGATTCTTCCCTTGCTGGCATAAAGGCCGAGAAGTTGAGTAGTCCACCGCTTCCTTTCCCTTGCGTAGATTGTAGGGGTCATCTGCTTTTCTGCGGAAGGCAGATGCATTTTTATGCGCGAAGCGCGTTTGGAACTTCTGATTTGGCGCTAAGGCCTTGTCAGAAATTTTGTCTGTTCCGCCAAGGACGGGAGACTAATTTCTATGCGCAGAGCGCGGTGTAGGCTTCTGGACTAGCGCTGAGGCATTGTCCGAAGTTTTGTCTTTTCCGCTAGGGATGGAAGACTAATTTTTACGCGCAGAGCGCGGAGTATACTTCTGGGTTAGCGTTGAGGCATTGCCAGAAGTTTTGTCTGCCCTGTCAGAGACAGGCAAATGAATTTTATGCGCAAGGCATGGAGGGAGCAATACTACAACCTCATTGGTCGAAGAAATTGGAGAGGTCGGAGAGTCTACAGGAATGGTAGAGGATGTCTTGGGCATCCAGACCTTACGCAGCTTCCTGTTGTCTTAGACTGAGAGAGAGTGAGAGCTACCCCCTGTTTGAAGCATGTCTTCGTAGGCAGACTGGTCGAACTAGACGACCAGTGTCTTCTTCACGGATCCCACGGATACCGTATCGTGTTGAGCAATTGCTTCCTCGTCAGAAGAGAAAGATGTCCCCAGCAGAGTCGCCATCTTGTTGTTTGATAAAATAAATAAAAAAGATAATAATATATGGAAACGAGATCTTATACGAAAACCCGCCCTTCTTCTGTATTTACAAACAAGATTGTACAATTTAATCTTATACGAGGATATGGAGTACAATTTATTTAATTTGGTTAAATATTGCTATAGGAGTCTGATCTGCAGTCGATCACTTTGTCCCTTGGACCACACGATGTTTGAAGAAGTGCCGTAGAAGACAGAAAGCAGCTTCGAAGGTTGCTAAAGAGGGTGGATGCCCGATGCCAAAGTCGTCGATCCCTTCTCTTTGCCTGAGCTCTGGATTCTTCTCTCTCTCTCTCGACCGTTTTCTCTCCCGATTGTCGACCTTGGATCTGATACTGGATTCCTTGACCAATTTCCGATCGTTCGATCTTTAATTCTGTGCTCTCCTTTTCAACCTTTCGACCCTCGACCCCTGTTGATAGGGGTCTCTATTTATAGAGTTTTTAGTGACAGTGACCACTCAGTCGGTGTAGAAACCGAGTAGTGGAAAGTACAGCACCCTTTTACACGACGGTTTAAAATAACCAATGCCTGCGTACAAATGACCTTTTTCGTGAGCATGTGATGTGTGTCCAACTAAGGGACAAACGTGTATATCTGCTGCGAAGATCACGGCGTAGAAGCCACGTAGGTAGTTATCCCTTGTGTAGAAGAGGTTGGCATAGAAGCTAATGACTGTCACCATGGCATAGAAGCCAAGTAGGCATAGAAGTCGAGTAGGCGTAGAAGCCAAGTAGGCATAGAAGCCGAGTAGGCGTAAAAGCCGAGTGGTCATAGAGGCCGAGCAGACGTAGAAGCCGAGTGGTCATAGAGGCCAAGCAGGCATAGAAACCGAGTGGTCATAGAGGCCGAGCAGGCGTAGAAGCCGAGTGGTCATAGAGGCCGAGCAGGCGTAGAAGCCGAGTGATGTGGACGTTTTAGTCGGAATTATGGCTCTTGGAGATATAATCAAATCTCTTGCATTAAATGCAGAGATCTGCCCCCATCCTGCGTATTAAATGCAGAGGCTTATCTTTAAGATTTGCCATCATTCTGTGCATTAAATACAGATACGCGCCTCAAATTCTGTACGAAGAGTAACTACTGACGTGGCAGTCTGTTGGCCTTCTGCGGAGCGTAAGAAGCTCACGTATGCCTGTGTAAAACTGGGCAGCGTATCCCTTTGTATGCATAAGAGCAGTTGGCGCAAAGGGAATGTCACTAGAGGACGATTCGGTGACATTTAATCAAATCTCCTACATTAAATGCAAAGATCTGCCATTATCCTGCGCATTAAATGCAGAGGCATGTTTTGAAGGTCTGCCACCCTTCTGCGCATAAAATGGAGAGACGTGCCTCGGGAATCTGTCAGTATTCGACGCATTAAATGTAGAGACGTGCCTTGAGAACCTGTCACCGCTCTGCGCATTAAATGCAGAGACGTGCCTCGAGCCCTGTACGAAGAGCAGCTTTTGACGTGGCAGGCTGTTTGTCTTCTGCGGAGCATAAATAGCTCACATCTTCCTGTGTAAAACTAGGCGGCGTATTTCTTTGTATGCATAAAAGCGGTCTACGCCAAGGAAATGGCAGTAAATGACAGCCTGGGTTGCAGTGCCGCGCCATCATTATAGCCGTCGCTTGGGTCGTCATGCAGTACTCTTTGTCAGGAGTCCAGACGTCAGGTTTATTGCATGATTTGACAGGTTCATTTCGAAGTATACGAAGCATTCCTCGTACACTTCAATGCTGCATTGAAAGCGGATGAGTTTTACGCCATAAAGGCAATGTAGCACCCTTTTTACACTGAAGCAGCCAGGATATACTGCATTATGCGGATGGTCCTTGAGCCTATATTTTACGCTGTACTCAGCGGAAAAGCTCTGTTTACACGTCGATGGCTCTGAGGTCCTCTGTTTACGCTGCCCAACATCAACATGCTGCGTAGAGCTATCCAGCATATTTTTTATGCTTCTACAGACAGCACATCAGCTGAGGGATTGCCCTACCATTCAGACTCGTCCAGGTCAGGGTGGAGCAGCCGCCCAGAGGGGACCAGCCAGGGTACCTACCGTACCCAGAGGCTAGCAGAGGGGACCTCCACTTCCACCGCAGCAGCAGGGGTTTGCTCAGCACCAGCAGCAGAGAGGTGCACCCCAAGGGCGAGCATACGCTATTGCAATCGAGGAGGTCAAGCCAGCAGGAGACTTGATTACAGGTTCAGTTCTTCTCGATTGTATTCCAGCATTTACATTATTCGACTCTGGCACTTCCCATAGTTTTGTATCTGTATCTTATGCTCTTCAACATCATTTAGAGAGAGAACCATTAGATAGGACTTGCAAGATCATGACTGGTAGAGGTATTATCCTAGTCCGTGATTATTGCAAGGACCGGAGAGTATCATTGGGAGGCCGAGAATTGAGCGTGTGCTTACTCGTCATGCCACTTCCGGGATACGATATTGTACTCGGAATGGACTGGTTGAGTAGGCACCATGCTACTATAGATTGTCATGGAGGCAGAGTGTTATTTCGACCACCAGGAGACCCGGAGTTTGAGGTTGCCAGAGGAGCAGCGGAGCAGAATAGGAGCACATTTTGCGGAGCCAGGATGGAAGAAGAGGAGTTGCCACATCCTTTGATAGCGGAGTTCCTGGATTTATTTCTAGAGGAGTTGCCAAGCTTGCCGCCCGACAGAGATGTTGAATTCTCTATAGACTTGGTGCCAGGAGCGGAGCCCATTTCACAACATGTCTATAGAGTCAACAACAGCGAGCTGGCAGAACTGAAGAAGCAAGTTGAGGAGCTGTAGGACAAAGGCTTCATCAAATCCAGTTCATCACCATGGGAAGCTCCGGTATTGTTCGTACCGAAGAAGGATGGCACGGTGTGCATGTGCATCGATTATAGAGCTTTGAACAACCTCACTATCAAGAACAAATACCCGCTGCTGAGGATAGATGATCTTTTCGATCAGTTGAGTAGGGCGAAAGTGTTTCCAAAGATAGATTTGAGGTCATGCTATCATCAGGTGAAGAGAGAAGACACGTCGAAGACAGCCTTTTGGACCAGATATGGCCAGTTTGAGTTCATGGTAATGCCATTTGGTTTAACCAATGTGCCGGCAGTATTCATGAACCTGATGAACAAGGTGTTCCACCAGTACCTTGACAAGTTCGTGGTGGTGTTCATCGACGATATTCTTGTGTATTCCAAGACCCCGGAGGAGCACGAAGAGCACCTGAGGTTGGTCTTAGAGACTCTCAGGAAGGAGGAGCTGTACGGGAAACTCTCAAAGTGCGAATTCTTCCTTGACAAGGTTGAATTTCTTGGGCATGTGGTGACGGGTGACAGAATCTCAGTTAACCCGAAGAAGATCGAGGCAGTGGAGTCATGGGCTACCCCCAGTTCAGTAGCTGAGATCAGGAGTTTTCTCGGGCTAGCAAGATACTACAGGAGGTTTGTACAAGACTTATCCAGGATTGCAGCGCCTATGACCAGGCTGACCAGGAAGGATATGGATTTTGTCTGGACGGAGGATTGCCAGACCGCATTTGATGAGCTGAAGAAGAGATTGACGAAAGCTCCAGTTTTAAAGTTGCCAATGGGGACAGGTGGATTCACTATCTACAGTGATGCTTCAGGGAAGGGTTTGGGTTGCGTTCTTTAGCAGCACGGGAAGGTGATTGCCTATGCTTCTAGGCAGTTATGCCCTCATGAAAAGAACTACCCCACCCACGACTTGGAGTTGGCAGCGGTTATCTTCGCTCTAAAGCTGTGAAAACATTACCTGTACGGAGAGCGTGTGGAGATCTTCGTGGACCACAAGAGCTTGAAGTACGTGTTCACATAGAAGGAGCTGAACATGAGGCAGAGGAGGTGGTTGGAGTTGATAAAAGACTTCGATATCTTATTGCAGTACCACCCTGGAAAGGCCAACATAGTCGTCGATGCCTTGAGCAGGTATCCGATGGCTATGTACTTGACGACAGATAGACATTTGTTGGCTGATCTGGAAAGCTTGGGAATTGAGGTGCTAGTTCCCGGTATTGAGATTTAGATGTGGGGATTACAGATACAGTCCGAGCTGATGGACAGAATCAGAGCTACAGTATGATGATGAGGCTCTGAGGAGTATCAGGGCACAGGTTCGGACATTATTGTCAGACGACTTTACTATTACGGATAATGGGTCATTACGGCACGGTACGAGGATGTGTCTGCAGAGCGGGGAGCTGCGCGAGAAGATTTTACAGGAGGCACACCGCTCTCAGTACTCGATGTATCCCGGTGCCAATAAGATGTATCGAGACTTGAGGGAGCACATATGGTGGTATAGAATAAAGCGCGAGGTAGCACGCTTCATATCCCGGTGTCTAGTGTGCCAGCAGGTAAAGGCGGATCGGCAGAGGCCAGGTGGATTGCTTCAACCTTTACCTATTCCAGAGTGGAAGTGGGAGCACGTGACCATGGATTTCGTTTCAGGGCTTTTGCGTTCTCCAGGAGGGAAGGACGCGATTTGGGTCATCGTGGATAGGTTGACCAAATCAGCCCACTTCTTAGCTTTCAAGGTGGGCACGTCTACAGAGAGGCAAGCAGAGATGTACGTGCGGCAGATTGTCAGACTTCATGGAGTTCATGTGAGCATCGTCTCGGATCGGGATAGTCATTTCACTTTCCACTTTTGGAGGAGTCTGCAGGTTAGCTTGGGCACTCAACTCAAGTTCAGTACCGCATCCCATCCCCAAATAGACGGACGGTCTGAAAGGATTATTCAGACTCTCGAGGATATGCTACGCACTTGCGTTCTAGATCTTGGAAGTTCTTGGGCGGATCATCTACAACAACAGCTACCAGGCCAGCATCGAGATGTCGACATTAGAGGCTCTATATGGACGTAGGTGTCGTACACCGTTATCTTGGGATGACGTCAGAGAGAGAGCCTTGTTAGGACCATAAATGGTCGTGGATGCAGCAAAAAAAGTAAAACTCATCAGAGACAGACTGCGGGTGGCGCAAGACAGATAGCGGCATTGGGCCGACAGCCACCGTAGACCCCTAGAGTTTCACGTATAGGTTTGTTATTTTTCTGGCTTGTAATTTTTTTGTTTTAGACTGTGCGTTGAGACAGTTTTGTTCTAGGTTGTCGATCTAGTGTTCCTACGGATTTCTCCGATGCGGGGCACGATTCATTTTGGTGGAGGCAGAAGCTTAGTCCATGCTACATCGGACCCTTCGGTATTCTTGCGAGGGTCGGTACAGTGGCGTATAGACTAGACTTGCCACCTGCACTAGAGGGAGTGTATAACGTGTTCCATGTGTCACAGCTGAGGCAGTACGTGGCAGCCCCGAGTCACATACTAGATCACTCGGAGATCAAGGTTGGTCCGACTCTCAGCTACCCTGAGCAGCCCGTAGAGATCTTGGATCGCAGAAAGAATGTGTTGCGGAACCAGACTATTCCCTTGGTTCGTGTTGCATGGAGACATCACTCTCCAGGGGAGTCGACCTAGGAGAGAGAGGACAAAATACACTAGCAATACCCGTATCTCTTCGAGACTTGAGGTATAATTCCTTATCTGTTTTCGTTCTTGTTCTAGTTCAATCCAATTTCGATGACGAAATTATTTTTAGGAGGGTAGACTTGTCACTACCATATTTCTAGATTAGGGCATTATTATAATTTTCTTGTTTAATTTATTGTGTAATAAATATGTGTGATGGGTTTATTAAATAATTTGTAGGGTGTTCCTTCATGCATAGTTTATGGGCTTGACCAAAAAACCCATTAGGTTCAACCCTTGTGACTAAACCCTAGTTAGCATTTTAGTTTTAGATTAAACCCTAGAAATGACTAAACCCTAATTAATTTAAGTTCTTCATGACTAAACATGAAGGGCTAATTAAACTACTTGGCATTAGAAACCCTAACCCTAGTCCTACATAATTAGGGGAAGCCTCCCTCAAGCTTCTTCATTCATGAAGAAAGCCCTAAACCTAGCCTCTACTTAGAAAACCCTTCCTTCCCCATAAATTTCAAAATTTATAAACCCAAGAAATCCATTTCCTCCTCCATCAAGAGAAATCTAGGAGCTTGGACCAAGAAGACTTGAAGAAAGAGGACCTACATTAGGAAACCATCTCCCAATATGTGAGAATCCGATTTTAACCCTATTTAATTCTGTTTTTTCATTGTTGTTTGGCCATTAGGAGCCCCTCTTTGTTTTAGATTTGGTTCTATGGGTTTCTCCATGAAGACCTAGGTGAATCTAGGGTTTAGGTGTTCCAATATTGGTTTTTTCCCAAATTTTGTGAACCCTAGTTATGGGAATGTACATTCCTACATGATTACATCTCCTACCTATGGTAATGATCTCGATTTAGGGTTTGGATTTGTGTATTTTGGAGTTTTTGAGCTGGAACCCGTTTTTGTACCTTATGTGCTTGGTAAAATACTCTCAGTGAGGGAATACCTAATTTTGACCTAGTTCTTAGGAACCCTGATTTGTATACATACATATATGAGTATGTGTAGTTGTATACCTATGGTTTTGTGCTGATGTGTATGTGTGTATTGGGGAATTTACTGTGCACAGTCGGGTTTTTGAGATTTCTGTGTGTGTATCGAGTAACTAGTTGTGAGTTCTCTAGAGTATCAGTAATTAGAGTGCAGTGAAGTCGGGTTCCTCACAGGTAGTAGAGTATTTGTCGAAGTTTAAATGTTAGAGTCTCAGTCAATGTCTCAAGGACACTGATACTATGGTTCAGTGAGGTGATGCATGTGTAGTGATTCTTCATATACCAGTGTCAGTTCAGTGTATTAGTAGGTTGGGGGGATTTTACTTCATGAGTGATGTGTTATGTATAACACTATATTTTAGTGTATCTGATACTGGGGGATAAAAAGAACAAGTTCAGCGCAGTGAGTGATCAATGGGTGTGCATTATAGTTCACTGTATGGTTCATCAGTGTTTAGGTTCTGTGTATTAGTTTTGAGTGAGCTGAGAGTTTGAGTGACCAGTGGGTTAGTGTATTCAGTATGAGTATACAGTATCAGTCATGTCCTAGAGTGGAGGGAAGGTTTTAGCATCAGTGTCTGTGTTAAGTAGTGGTAGTGTGGTGAGCAGTTTGATGTATATAACATACTCTCCAAGTGACTGTGTTAAGTATCAGTGAGGTGACTGTGAGGACACTGTGTGGTGAGCAGTTTTGATGAATATATGAGTGTGTTAGTGTCTCAGTATTCAGTGAGTTCATTATGTATCAGAGTTGGTTCAGTGAGGTGAATGAGGTGTGAGTGTGTCAGTTCAGTGATCTGTGTGTCTGTATGTGTATCAGTGTGCCTGTGAGTGGTAGTTTTAGTTTAGTATAGTGAAGTATAGAGGTATGAGGGGGATCTGTGCAGTGAGTATTTGTACACAGTACCAGTTCAAAATTGAACTGTGGCTAGATGCATTATGTATCAGGGTTTTGCCATGCCTGTGTAAACCATAGACTTGTCTCAGAAATTAGGCTATGTATCCTGTCAGTAGCTATATGCTTGTCCCAGAGATTAGACACTGTGTGTATCAGTAAACATTAGTGATGGGTTAGTGCATCAGTAAATAGAGATTAGGTTATGCATGAGTATCAGGGAACAAATTCAGACTTACCTGTGGATTCTGCAAATAGCCATATGATGTCTCAAAGGTTGAGCCATGCATGTATCAGTAGCTAGTTGGCCTTGTATGTGTAAGTTTGAACCAGTTCACACTACCTGGTTGATCATGCCAGTAGTCTTAAGCTTGTCTCCAGGATTAAGCCATAGGTGAAGTCTAAACAACTTCAGACTGTGACACTGTATAGGGTTCATTAAATCAGTATATGGGATCAATGCATTTGTTAAGAGATTAGGTGTATTTCTTTGTGACATGTGCCTCAGTCTGGAAGAAGTGTAGAGAGTGTCAGTTTAGTCAAAACTAAACCTTGGCTACTTGAAAAGGGTTCCACAATGTCAGTTTTATTCAAACTGTGAAAGAGAAGGAAATTATGTATCAGTGTTTTGGGTGTACTAAGTGTATAAGGGTTGACATAGGAATTGGTATCAGTCCTTCAGTATATCAGGGGTATTCAAGTGAGGAATTGTGGCTACCTTGGTACCTTTGAGTTCTGATACTGCCTTATGTATCTTGATCCCTATGACCTATAAGTTATCGTTCAACAACTGAGCTGTGTAGTTGAGTTTCAGTAGAGTGCAGGTAAGTGAATAGCATACAAAGGGTTCGATGTGAGGTAAAGGTATTGGATGTGGGATTACATACTAGGACAAGGGTAATAATTAGGATATTGATTTGAGTAGGAATTGATCGTGGTATCATGTGCCTAGTGTGAGAATCATGAAGGTTAGCTAAGATACTTACATAAGTTAAGATAATACCTAGATAAAGTAGGTATAGAGGTGTTATGAGTACACCTTAGTGTTTATAACTAAGTATGATAAATAATTAGCTAGTGTGAGACTAGTATTGACCAGTAGACCTTAGTAAGACCTAGAAGCCTCGTATTTAATTAGTTAAACATGCTCATTCCTTCAATTCATTATTTTGATATTGATATTCCATAATTAGGTCATTGTGATCTCGCTTTGGACATTGATCCTCGCACCTTCCTCGGGACCACAGGCGAGTACATTCTCTGACAGTTTTCATTTTTGTTGATTAATTCTATAATTCCAGTTATATACTATACTTGACTCTGACACTGTGGATACACGGGTTAGCACCCTAGATACCTGTCATGAGGAGTCATGATTGGAATCCATCGTGCTAGCTGGGGATAGGGAAGTATTAGCAGATTATGTGATCATACCCCACCTTACATGCATCATAGCTCACCCCACACATCACGTCGGGTGTAGCCTGACCATTTACATGTCTCATAGCCTGATATATATGATTAGCCTGACTATTGCTCGCATCATAGCTAACCAAATGGTTGGCCTGACCTCACATGTATCATAGCCAATCATATATATCAAGCCTGATCTCATCCCAAGCCGATCACATAATAAACTGATATTTTAAATACTTAGCCAAATGTTTACTCTTATTTCAGATTCACTTGTTCTAGCATCCACTTATATATTTATTCATTGCTAGATGTTCTATTGCTTATTTTATATTCTCTAGTGTTCTATATTTCCAGCCTTTATTTCATCTTGTATTCCTTACAATAATTTATAGTTTTGTCAACATAAATTAAACTGCTGTTTAGTGTTTGTGCTTAAGTCCAATCCTGACTGGATAACATTTTCAGAGGACTTGGAGGATTTCTGCCCTACCCACTATGGTCCGGGAGCAGAGGGAGATTTCATAACAAAAATTCTAGAGGAGTTGCCCATCTTAGAGGATATTCTACCCACAGGTATTTAGACTGTCCTATTCATGTATTATTGTTCTAGAACTGAGATCTGGGTTGTTTTATTGTTGTGACTTTTGAGGACATCTAGACTCTAGACTTGTGATATATTTATATTTGTGTATGACTTATGTCAGAACTCTTTATCCTTATTTCTCATCGTGCCATTTACTTTCAAATAGCCTTGTGATTGAGTATATTATAAACTGTGGATACATGTTTTATCATTGTCCTCCTTATGGAGTTGAGACCATTGACAGGATGAGTTATGTTTGAGACCTAGACAGTGTTCTACCGCCGATGCTGCGGCGTAGGCTGGACGTACCCATGGCTCATGCCTAATTTTCGGGTGCGGGTCGTGACAGGAAATAGTAGGCCGGAGAAGCTACTGGCCGGAGGTGGAGGGCGGTGCGGGCTCGTGGTGGTAATGGCGGATGGTCGGGTTGAGGTGGCTGGCCGGATTGGACGGCGGGGGAAGACTGGAGGTCGAGGGGGAGGAAGTGGGATGCCGGAGCTCGTGAGCGGGGTGTGGGCTCGTGGTGGTGCAGCAGCTCGTGGGGGACGCCGGCGTCGTTAGTAGCCGGTGGAGGAGCGGGGATCTCGGTTGGAGGGTGATCTCGGCCGACGATACAGCTCTCCAAAGAAGGAGATGAAGAAAGGAAGAAGGAGAAGAAGAAAGGAAGAAGAAGAAGAAGAAGAAGAAGAGAATGGGAGGCTCGGTTGGGGTTTTGAAGAGGGAGAAGAGAGAGAGAGGGGGTGGGGGTTTCTCTAGGCATGGGGATTAGGGCCTGCATTGGGAAGAGGGAAGAAAGAGACATTATATAGGGGGTTGTGTGGAGGATGGGTGGTGAGGATTTGCCCAATTCAAATGTGTGGTGGAGATTTCACATGAAGATATTTATTTCTTCATGCAAATGAGAGGGGGAGAGTGTTTGACCGGTCAAGGAAGAGGGGTAGCCTCTTCATTTGGCCTTGACCAATGAGGGTATGCCACATGTCACAATATTTGCAATTTAACCCCTTAAGTTTGGGTATTTGCACAAACACATGAAATGATAGTAAAAATATGGGGGAATTGGTGTTTTTTGTTTTGTAGGGTGAGGGGGTGTTGTATATTTTGCATGGGCTGAATTAAATGGGCATTGGAATTAAATTGGGATTAAAAATAGGATTAGTCAAAGTTGGTATCCCTAATTTAATTAGAATAATTTGTCATGTGCTCTTAAATTAAATGGGGGCACATGGTACCTCAATTAGGAGTGACACAAAGGTCATGAATGGGGTATGCTTGGTGTCAGTCTTGGACCCTTTAATTGGTCCGGGTCAACGGGTTGAGCTGGTGTCTCAAAATTGATGGCAACGACACCGGTGCGCGACACGGGTTTTAAATAAAGATTTTGGTTACGGAAAATTGTGCAATTAATTTAGAGCAAAATGAATTATGATTTTGAGTAACAAAAAAGTCCAGCGCCTAAATTGGCGTGTCAAGTCAAAAGTGCAACAATCTGTTAGAATTTATGGGCTGATGTTAGGCTCCGAATATTTCAACAACGGTAGTGCGCGCCAAGGGTTTAATTAAAATAAACAGACATCTTTAACCTTACTCTAAACCTCAATCATCTGCTGCTAAAATAAAATTTTCCATCCCATACCAGACTATCTATAGAAATAAATGAGGAAGTTTACATCCTTCCCAACTTAGAAAAATTTCGTCCCCGAAATTAAAAGTAAAGCACGATAATAGCTAAGAGAATTTTAAAAAGCAAACTAGTAATCAAATGTGGTACGTAAATTCGTACCTTGGTCCTCAAATAAATACGGAAAACATTATCGAATGGAGTCCTCGTGCTCCCAGGTAGACTCGCCTGGCGAATGATGCTTCCATGCAACTCTGACCAATCAAATAGTCTGACCTCTCAAAGTCTTCTCACTGTGATCGAGTATCTCCACGGGCTGCTCTACGTAAGATAAACTGGGCCCGACTGTAATCTCTGAATGATCAAGCACATGGCTAGGGTCTGCCACATATCTCCTCAACTGCGTTACGTAAAATACATCATGCACTCCTTCTAATAATGGAGGCAATGCAAGACGATAAGCCACTTTCCCAACTCGTTCTAAGATGTCAAAAGGTCCAATGTACCTCGAATTCAGCTTGCCTCTGCCTCCGAATCTGATGGTACCACGCGTAGGCGATATCTTTAAAAATACATGGTCACCTTCCTTGAACTCCAAAGGTCTGCGGTGCACATCTGCCCAATATTTCTGTCTGTCCTGTGCTGCACGCAGGTGGCTCTGAATCTGCTTGACTTTCTCTACTGTCTGTGTCACCAACTCTGAACCATGACGCTCCCCCACGTCACTCCAACATACTGGTGACCTACACTTCCTGCCATACAGTGCCTCATAAGGTACCATATGTATGCTATCCTGGTAGCTGTTATTGTAGAAGAATTCCACCAAGTGTAGATGGTCCTCCCAAGATCCTCCAAAATCGATCATGCACGCTCTCAATATATCCTCTAATATCTGTATCGTGCGCTCTGACTGGTCATCAGTCTATGGATGATATGCATTGTTGAACTTGAGACGAGTTCCTAGACTCTCCTGCATACTCTGCCACAAATGTGACATGAATCTGGAATCATGATTCGATACAATGCTGACAGGCACTCCATATATGTCTTATATACATGTCAGCTAATATCTTCGTGGACTGCCCAACTCTGTAGGGCAAGAAATGTGCAGACTTGGTGAGTCTATCTACGATAACCCAAACTACATCCTTCCCGCTAGGGCTCCGCGGGAATCCTGTGACGAAGTCCACGGTAATATATTTCTACTTCCACTCGGGAATGGGAAGCGGCTGCACTAGTCCTATAGTCCTCTGATATTCAGCCTTGACTTGCTGACAAACTAAACATCTCGCCACGAATCTTGTAATCTCTCTTCATCCTATGCCACCAGAAATATTGCCTCAAATCTTGATACATCTTCGTACCCCCGGGATGAATAGAATAAATCGAGCTATGAGCCTCGGTCATCAACTCTCGGCGTAGCTTGCCAATCGAAACGTATAGGCGATCTCCACACCTCAATGTTCTGTCTTTATGAATCCTGAGTCCCGTCTGCATGCCGGCCTCTGTCCTCTCTCATAGACGTCGAAATCTTGCATCTGTAGGCAGGGCCGCCTTGATCCTCTCAATCAATGTAGACTGAAACTCGAGACTGGCCATATGTCCATCCATGCCTGGCAATACAATCTTTATCCCAAGCTCATGGAGATCCTCTAGCAAATTTCTGCTGAGTCGTCAAAAAGTATGCCATGGGCTTCCTGTTTAAGGCATCTGATACTACCTTCGCCTTGCCAGGGTGGTACTGTAACTCTATATCATAATCTGTCATCAACTCAAGCCAGCGCCTCTGTCTCATGTTGAGCTCCTTCTGCATATAGACATACTTTAGACTTTTGTGATCTGTATAAATCTCAACACGCTCTTCATAAAGGTAGTGTTGCCATAGCTTTAGTGCAATTATTACTGCAGCTAGCTCTAGATCATGCGTCTGATAGTTCTTCTCATGAACCCTTAGTTGTCCTGCTGCGTAGACTATCTATTCTATCTAAACATTACTCATATTTGCTGAGCTTGGCATACAGCCTTTCATGTCTCAGCGTCTCCAACACGATCCTGAGATATCTTTCGTGCTCCTCCTGGCTCTTGGAATATACCAAGATGTCGCCGATAAATACCACCATGAACTTATCTAAGTACTGGTGGAAAACATTGTTCATCAGGCTCATAAATACTGCTGGCGTGTTGGTTAAACCAAACGGCATGACTAGAAACTCATAGTGTCCATTCTTCGTCCGAAAAGCCATCTTCGGAATGTCCTCTCTCCGTACCTTTATCTGATGATAGCCTGATCTGAGATCGATCTTCGAGAATACACATGCGCCGCTAAGCTAATCAAATAAAACATCGATGCACGGCAAACAGGTACTTGTTCTTTATCGTTATAGCACTTAACGCCCTGTAATCGAAACACAATGTACCGTCCCATCCTTCTTTGGTACAATATGATGGGTACTCCCCATAGAGAAATACTAGCCCGACTGAAACCCTTGACTAAGAGATCCTCTACTATGGACCTTTAACTCAACCAACTCGATCGGTGCTAGTCTGTAGATGGGGAAAATAATTGGCTTGGCTCTTGGAGTCAACTCTATAGCAAATTATATCTCTCTGTCAGGTGGCAGGCCTGGAAGATTCTCTAGGAACACATCCTCAAACTCTGATATAATACGGGGGTACACTGGTTTACCTCCTACATTGTATACCCCTAAGGTAGATGGGCCCCATGCTCCTAGGCTCCCTGAAGAAACTCAACTCAGGGTAACCTGGTGGTCTAAAATAATGCAACCACGTCGACAATCTAGCGTCACGTAGTATTGGCTCAACCAACTCATGCTAGGACGTTGTCTTAGTCTAGACTAAACCTCATAATAAATTCTCCTATTTTATTTTTAACATCAATCCTCAAAGAAAAAAAATTTCCTTGCCTAATGTATAATTACTCTTCTCCTTAAAGTTTTCCCTAAAAAAAATTTTGTTTTATTCCTCAAATCTCTTCTTTCCGTCATTTATTGCTCCGGGTCACATAGTGAAATTACAATAATGGTATCACCCAAGCATAAACTAGAATTTCTGGTATCAGATCATCATCTTCCCGGTGATAGCCTAAAATTTCATCTTCTCTAGTCCATAATATCGTTCCTGGTATTGCTATCATATACAACTACTAGTTTCCAACATCGGGCTATGTATTTCCATAAATTATTCTAGGTCATGATCAACAATCTTTCCAGCTCCCAGTACTTCTGAGATCACTGTTATCTCAAGCATGGGTAGGGTACTACCGGGTCCAATTCTCTTGCTAGCCTTCCATACTAGTTCTAGAATCCAAAAAGAACCTATCAATCTATCCTGATAAGGTAACAATCTTCTCAGAGAAAGGTATACTAATTCTGTCTTTTGTCGTCTGGACTACAATCTTCTTCTGGAGGAAACCATCAGGCACAAGCGTTCGCTTTCCCGAATAATAGGGGATAAGAAACAATGATAACGATATTGACAGAAATTGAACGAATACAAATTGGAAGTCCAAAGGCGATAATTAAATACAAAGTGAGTTTTTAAAATCGATTATGGATTAAGATCCTATTCAACAATAAATCATAATATCTATTCCTAATTTGCAGGCTCGCCTGGCACAGTCAAGTGACCAAGACGATTTAAAACGAACCTGCATGGGCCACCACAAAAATATATTACGCTCCAGTCCCAAAATACGTAGGACCAGGAATACATGACACGCCAGCTACGCATTCGACCAAACTCTGGTCCGACTCAAATACGTATAAACTGTAATATAAAGGGCACTATCTAAATATCCCATAAATGTAAACATCTAAGTCTCAATCCACAACGAACAAAAATATACACGAAAGAGCTATATGTGCTAAAGTCAGCCGCCCAATAACACACAAACTCGAATAGACTCGAGAAGAGATGAGTCTACAAAACTAGGCTACAACAGTAGATGAATAATTAATATGAATAAAGTAACCATAATGCCAGTAGAAATAATATTAGTACCTGGTACAGTGTCCGCAAGACATGCCACTCCATCAGCAACTCCAAGTGCCCCATAATCGTCTATGCTGCAAAATTGGCAAGGAACCAGGTCCTCAGAGGGACGTAACAAGGTACAAAATACAGCATGCCAAAGTACAACAGAAAGTACAAGTGCAACGACGGGGTAATCTAGCATAACCAACTTAGTGAGACACAGTTTTGAAGACAATATTCGACGCGTGGGCTATCCAAAATAAAACCATAGCTCCGGACTCGGAGACACACGGGACGTACCGCAGCTCCGGGCAAAGAGTCATACGGGTGATACAACTACACTAGATATAGGATCACTACAAAAATAATATATATACATATATAAGCGTGTGTAGAGGAGCCCAAACGTCTAGTAACTATCTTCCCCATCCCAAGCGGTCAACGATTGTGCGTTGAACCTGAACCTCTATCTAACAGTCTGGTCACACAGAAATATCTCAACAGACGCGACCCTAAGGTCGTTCATGTCTCCGGTCATGATGTCAGTATCAGGATATAGGAAATCTGGCACGATAATAATATATAAATGTGTCTTGGGGTGACGATATACTCAAGTACGTACATCGAGGTGTTATGAACATCTAATATTCGTTACAAGATGTTACGACAAACGTCTGCACCCGGTTATGATCCGAACGTGAAGTATCGATCGTAAACAAAATACGCACATAATGTACATAATGAAACAATAAAATATTTATAACTGAAATACAGGGTGGCAAGGTACACTTGCCTGCGTCCGGCTGCTCAAGTTGGGGATCCAGTACCATGTCCAAGTCCTCAGATCCCGTAGTACCCAGAGACGAGAAACAAAATAAATCAATAGACTATCATGTGGCAAACAGGGATGTGACACACGTCTAAACATATGCTCAGACTCAGCTACAACTAACCGGAACACGACGCTAGAGGGTTGACCAAGGTTGACTATTGGTACGTTACATTAAAACAAACTAATCATCTGTACAATATCATCAAACCATCCTCAATCCTACTATATTCAGCACAGTGTTCATTGGTATATCATGCATGTTTATTCCTCAAATTTTACCTCGGTGTGCACCGACGTTAACATGTACATTTACTGTCATCCTCAAATACAAAATTAATAATTATTAACCTTTCGTTTCATATCATCATTACCAATTCACAATAAGTACTACACTTCAATTAAACCCATTATTTATTTTCAGTTCCTAAATTACCGAATAATGGTTTGATACCACACCTCATTTCATAATAAATCAACTGTCCCTCGAGGACAAATCATAGTATTATTTTGCAATAATTTAATCTGCTCAACAACAATCATCAAATGCATATGTAAATTGAAATGCCCTAACATCTCAATGCATAAATGTAACTCTTAAAAAAATAGTTTCATTCTCAAACCTTAAATTTTAATGTACCTATAATTCCCAAGCCTCGAAGTATATATTCTATAACATCATACCCCAACTCCATGCATATCCATTAATTTTATTTTAATTACTTATGTAAGTAAACCCTAAACACTATATTAAACCCTAATCACCCATCATTAACACAAGATCATATACTACACTACATTGTAGAAGCATAAAAAATACGCTGGAAGCTTTGTGCAGCATATTGATGCAAAGCAACATAAACAGAGGACTTCAGAGCCTTCAAACGTGCAAACAGAGCTTCTCCGCCAAAGCACAGCATAAAATACAGGCTCAAGGACCATCCACGTAGGACAGTACGTCCAGGCTGCTTCAGCGTAAACAGGGGCTTAGTCGCCTTTATGGCATAAAACTCATCCTCTTTTCAAAATACAGCATTAAAGTGTACGAGGGACGCTTCATATTCTCCAAAGTGAACCTGTCAAAGCCTGTAATGAACCTGTCAAAGCCTGTAATAAACCTGTCAGATCCTGCAATGAACCTGACGTCTCAACTTCTGACAAAGGGATACGACTCGATTACCCAGGAGACGGCTATAATGATGGCGAGGCACTGTAACCCAGGCTGTCATTTACTGCTATTTTCCTTGCGTAAACCGCTTTTACGTACACAGAGGAATACGCTGCCTATTTTACAAAGGCAGATGAGAGCTCCTTACGCTCCGCGGAAGACAAACCGCCTACCACGTCAAAATTTGTACCTCATACGAGATTCGAGGCACGTCTCTGCATTTTTTATGCACAGAGCGGTAATAGGTTCTCAAGGCACGTCTTTGCCAATTAATGCGCCGAATACTGACAGATGCCTGAGGCACGTCTCTACACCACGCACAGGCCAAGTGACAGACCTTCAAAACATGCCTCTGCGTTTAATGCACCGGATGATGGCAAATCTCCACAATTAATGCTGAGGATTTGATTATATCTCCAAAAGCCGTAATTCCGGCTAAAACGTCCACATCCATTCGGCCTCTGTGCCCATTCAGCTTCGATGCCTGCTCGGCTTCTATACCTATTCAGCTTCGGTGCCTGCTCGACTTCTACGCCTATTCAGCTTCGGTGCCTGCTCGGCTTCTATGCCTATTCAGCTTCGGTGCCTACTCGGCTTCTACGCCTATTCAGCTTCAGTGCCTGCTCGGCTTCTACGCCCATTCAGCTTCGGTGCCTACTCGGCTTCTACGCCTACTTGGCCTTTATGACCACTCGGCTTCTATGTCTATCCGGCTTCCATGCCGGTTTGATAACTATTTGGCTTCTATGCCATGGTGACAGACATTGGCTTCTATGCCAACCTCTTCTACACGAAGAATACCTACCTGCGTGGCTTTTACGCCATGATATTCGTAGCGATTATACGCATTTTGTCCCTTAGTTGGACCCGCGTCACACGCTCATTCAAAGGATCATCTATACGCAGGATTTGGTTATTTTAACCGTTGTGTAAAAGGGTGTTGTACTTTCCACTACTCGGTTTTTATACCGATTGAGTGGTCACTGTCACTAAAACTCTATAAATAGAGACCTCTATCATTGAGGAAGAAGGTCAACAAATTGGAGGGTCAAAGAAGTTAGGTCTGAAAACTGATCAAGAGATCCAGTACCAGATCCAACGGTAGGAGAGAGAGAAAAAGAGAGAAGAGTCCAGAGCTCAGGCAAAGAGAAGGGATCGACGACTTTGGCATCGGGCATCCACCCTCTTCAGCAACCCTCGAAGCTGTTACCTGTCTTCCACGGTACTTCTTCAAACATCGTGTGGTCCAAGGGCTAAAGTGATCGACTGCAGATCAGACACCTATAGCAATATTCACCCAGATTAAATAAATTGTACTTAGACATCCTCGTGCAGGATCAAATTTGTACAATCTTGTTTGTAAACATAAAAGAAGGGCGGGTCTTCGTACAAGACCTCATTTTCTACATTTATCAAATCTTTTCTCGTTTATATTACACCCAAAACAAGATGGCGACTCTGCTGGGGACGTCTTTCTCTTCTGATGAGGAAGCTATTGCTCAACACGATACGGTATCCGTAGGATCCGTGAAGAAGACACTGGTCGTCCAGTTCGATCAATCTGCCTACGAAGATATGCTCCGGACAAAGGGTAGCTCTCACTCTCTCTCTCACCAAAACAACAGGAAGCTGCGTAAGGTCTGGATGCCCAAGACATCCTCTACCATTCCTGTGGACTCTCCGATCTCTCCGACCAATGAGGTTGTAGCCCTGCTCCCTTCGCGCCCTGCACATAAAATTCAGTCGCCTATCTCTGACAGAATCGACAAAACTTCTGGCAATGCCTCAGCGCTAACCCAGAAGTATACTCCGTGCTCTGCGCGTGAAATTTAGTCTCTCGTCCCTGGCGGAACAGACAAAACTTCTGGCAATGCCTCAGCGCTAACCCAGAAGTATACTCCGCGCTCTGCGCGTGAAATTTAGTCTCCCGTCCCTGGCGGAATAGACAAAGCTTCTGATAAAGCCTCTGCGCCAAATCAGAAGTACAAGACATGCTTCGCGCGTAAAACAACATCTGACCTCTACGGAGAACCAGATGATCCATGTGATCTCCGCAAGGGAAAGCGAGCAGTGGCCTACTCAACTTCTCGGCCTTTACGCCAGCAAGGGAACGATCTGCACGCCCTCCGAATTATGCGAGACACTGATGGCCGCCTGAGGACCTCCTCAGCTTTACACCAACCAGAGCGAAGCTCCAAATTACGCCAGGCGAAGTCCCTAGGCGTAAAGAAGGCTCCAGTCGCAGAAAAATACCCTCCTCTGGGATTATCTACCACACAGATGGCCAACCTGTTGTATACGGGTGGTACAGGAAAGACTATGGTTCCCATCATCCGCTTGCCCACCAACAGAAATAAAAGGAACAAGCCATCGTCTTCTTCTTCTGCAACTCCTCCTGACCTGCGCAAATATCTAATCCGGAAGCATAAGGAGAGGGGATCTTCCAGCATGGCTATTACGTCTCCTAGTGAGCACTGCTGTAATAGTTACAAGATTGTAATTAATTGTTGCTATTCTAAAGTAAAACAGCCAGTTTTCGACCGACCGAGCTACTCTCCATCTTTCCTAGAAGAAGAGCCTGCGCATGCATCTGTGAACATGGCTTCACATATACTTGGAGGAAGCTCAGACTTAAGACGTCTGTCCTCTCTTTCATGGACGGATTCTCAAGATACAATCAGATCAAGATGCATCCTAAAGACGAGAAGCATACTGCCTTCCGATCACCACTGGGGGTATACTGCTATACGGTCATGCCCTTCGGATTAAAGAACGTTGGGGCTACGTACCAACGAGCTATGAGTGACATACTCCACAAGCATTTATGCAAGATAGTGGAGTGTTACGTAGACGATGTAGCTGTCAAAAGCCACCTCAGGGATAATCATATCCAATACTTGATGACAGTATTTAAATTGATGTGCCAATATCAACTCAAAATGAACCCTACAAAGTCCTTTCTGGGGGTATCTAGCGGCAAATTTCTAGGATTTGTCATCACCGCCAAAGGCATTCAAGTGGACCCTGATAAAGTCAAGGCCATCTTAGAAATGTGACCGCCCCGCAATCTGAGGGAACTCAGGGGATTTCAAGGTCATCTGGCTTATATCCGAAGGTTCATATCCAACCTCTCCGGGAGATGCCAGCCTTTTTCTCATCTCATGAAGAAAGGTGTATCCTTCGTGTGGGATGAAGCCTGTCAGCAAGCATTCGGGGATATCAAATGCTACCTCACTAGCCCGTCGGTTCTGGTACCTCCCGTCATAGGAAAACCGTTCGTGCTATAGGTTTGAGCAATGGATCATTCTCTGGGTGCTCTTCTCGCACAAAAGAACGATATGGGCCACGAGCAGGCTATTTACTACCTCAGCAGGATGATGGTGGGAGCCGAACACCGATACAACCCTATGGAGAAAGAATGCTTGGCTCTGATGTTCGCTATTCAGAAAATTCGACACTATGTCACGGGCCAAACCATTCATATCATCTCCAGGATCAATCTCCTTCGGGTACTGATGAGCAAGCTAAGTGTCCTTAATTCCCAACTCGCGACTTGGGCAATGTTATTAACGCCATATGACATGGTGTACGTCCCTCAGAAGTCCGTCAAAGGCCAAGCATTGGCTAACTTTCTAGCTGCTCATCCCATCCCGGAGGCCTCCAAACTATACGAGGACATTCCCGACGAAGTTGTGGAGTATAATTCCGCAGCGGAAGGCGAGGCATGGCAATTGTTCTTCGATGGCGCCTTTAGGACCGGTCCCACGGGAAATGTGGTGTCAGGAGTAGGGATCGTCCTAGTCACTCCTAATAAATCGTTATCTACCGAGCATATTCTCTTAGCGAGCCATGTTCTAACAATGTAGTAGAATACAACGCTCTACTAATCGGGCTCCAAGTCACTAAAGAGCTGGGGGTCAAATCTCTGGAAGCATTCGGTGATTCTCTGCTGATCGTCAACCAAGTTAGAGGAATATATGAAGTCCAGAATCCCGACCTCATCCTCTATCACCGAGCAACGGTCGAGATAGCCATGACGTTCAAAGGTTTCTTCCTTGAGCATGTACCTCGATCTCAGAATCTGGAAGCTGATGCCCTCGCCAATCTAGCCAGAGATTTAGCCACCCCTGTAAGAAGGCAAGATTTGGTAATCCTTCTTAACAGAGACTTATTCTGTGTGAAAAACAACTTTCACATAGAACATAGCTACGCGGTGAACGCAGATCCGCCCAGGAGAGACTGAAAAAGTCCCTTTATAGATTTCGTAGCATAAGAAATCTTGCCGGAAGATCCTAAAGAAGCAATATCTGTCAAAAGATGATCATTACGCTTCTATTTTGACGCATCATCGCAATGCCTATATCGCCGGTCTTACGACGGGCTCTTATTACGATGCCTCTCTGGGGATGAAGTACAGCGAAGCATCCGTGAGGCTCACGATGGCGTATGTGGGGCGCACCAACCCGGTCCTAAGCTACAGGATCGTATCAGAAGAATGGGCTATTACTGGCCCACTATGATCGCAGATGCAATCCAGTATGCCAGACGATGCAGGGCCTGTCAGGTTCATGCAGACTTCATACATCAACCGTCCGAGCATCTACATCCTACGGTTGTATCCTGGCCTTTCGAAGCATGGGGTATGGATATCATTGGCCCTATTCACCCGTCTTCTTCCAGAGGTCACCGGTTCATACTAGCCATAACGGATTACTTCTCCAAATGGGCAGAGGCGGTCCCTTTTGCCGAGGTAAAGATAACTAATATGACCAGCTTCATCAAGCATCACGTCATTTACCTCTTCGGGGTTCCCCGAAGAGTAATCCATGACAACGGGCCTCAGTTCATCAGCCATGCGTTCCACCGATTTTGCGATAAAAATTGAATACAAAATATGGCCTCCACGGCATATTATCCAGCTGCTAATGGGTTGGCGGAAGCCTTCAACAAAACCATTATTAAGCTCTTAAAGAAGTTCGTCTCTTCGAACAAAAGAGATTGGAATGAGAAGCTGGGAGAATGTCTCTGGGCATACCGCACAATGGTACGAGCACCAACAGGTTGCACGCTATTCTCATTGGTCTACGGGAGTAAAGTAGTTCTCCCTATCGAGATTCAAATTTTGTCACTCAGGATAGCCGTGGCTAACAAGTTAACTCAAGAAAAGAATGACCTGTTAAGGCTTCAAGAGCTAGAAGGATTGGACGAGAAACACCTCCAATCTCAGCAGCACATCGTGCTCTACCAAGCACGCATTTCCAGAACTTTTAATCAAAAAGTAAAGAAAAGAGTATTCAAAGTCGGCGAGCTGGTTTTAGCAGTAAGAAGGCCGATGATTCTTACTCACAGAAGTAAAGGCAAATTCCAGCCCAAATGGGAAGGCCCTTACGTGATCGAGACAACGTTCTCAAACGGCGCTTACAGGTTAGCTCGGCCTAATAGAGACCTGCTAATGGCTCCTATCAATGGCAAATTCCTGAAGAGGTACTATGCTTAAACCTCATCTGCTCAAGTGGAATAAGGTGATCTCATTCTGACAAAACTACTTCCAAAACGAAACTAGCTGGATCATATTCTGTCATGTCCATATGACCTCTGAATAGATATGCTCTGCTAAAAATTTTACCGAATGTATACCATGTCCATACTACCTCTGATATCACTTTCACCCAAACTTGTCATTTATATTCTGAAATGATGGGTCCACAAAGTCAGATAAAGAGCCTCTTTATTATTCCCAGAAAAGAGCGAAAGTACATTTAAAAAGCAAAAAAAAGCAAAAGTACATCAGAGAGGGGGAGATGTCAGGTCACGAAGCTGCTGCGCCAGTACGGCCATCCTCTCATCCCGGGAGTGCAAGACGTAGGCACGAGCCCGCTCCAACCTTGCTACATCATTAGTCAAGGCAACTAGCTCAGACCGAGCCAGCATAAAATCAGCATGGATAACACCCACATGTGTCAGGTTCTGCTGAACAGCCGCCCATCGCTCCTTCAGCATATCTCGGGCTGCCGACAAAGACAGAGCCTTCGCCTCTGCACGAGCAAGCTCATCCCTTAATATGCGGACCCTCACTACCTCCTCCTCATATTCAGCTTCGTACCGGGTCAAATCGGGGACGATATACTCTAGTTGGACGCGCTTATGATCCATCTCCTGCTGCTGAGCCGCGATGGACTTATTTAGAGGCTCCATCTGTTCAACGAGATACGCAGTTAAGGAGTCGTATCTGGCCTGGACCAGAGCTTCGATGTTGCCTCGAGCTAGCTGCAAGTATTCGTTAATGGGTTGCTCCAAGCCATTAACCATCGCCTCCAGCGCATCAGCTACCCCGGCATCACCGAATTCCCGGATCGCCTTTATAGAGAACCGAGAAGACCTCTTCAACTGCGCAAAGTCCAGCTTCTTCGCCAACACCATTGACATCAGCGTTCTCAAAGTGGTATAGAAGATCCCGGTGTACTGCTCGGTCAGCGCAGCTTGGTCCGCATGAACGCGGGGAGTGTCCGCGATCATGGCAACTTCCCCTCCAGGAATAACCACAGACGATGTCGCCTAGGCCGTCGCCTCAACAGGAGGAACGACGAAGGAAGAATCGCCAACACCGGACGAAGTGACCGGCATGCTCAAAAGAGACACTGTCGTAATGACAGGCTCGTCCTCCTCTTGAGATACCGGAGTCTCCTCGACAGGCAACCAGCACCCGAAGAGGTCTCCTCTTCAAAATCAGGTACCTTCGTGTCACCACTAGGACCTGACACAGAGCCAAAGGGCGCGTCTATATCACCCTCTTCGAAGAGGTCTTCCCCTGAAAAGAAGACAAAAGGAAGTTAATATCAACGTAATATTAATTTTCCCAAAGAAGAGGCATAAAAGATGACATTTACCCCTGGCCGGCGGCATATACATCGCATCTGCAGCCTGTACAACTAAATCATTTCTTAATAATGCTAGGCGAGCTGTCATACCTGGAGAAAGGGGTCTGCAAACTGACACTGGCAAGTAGTCTTCCAGGTGCTCCTCAAAATCTAACCGAGGCTCATCGGTTGGAATCGCGCTAGGTACGCTCGCAGGCACGGCAGAAGTCCCTCCCGATGCTGACCCGGCTAGAGGTATACGGAACTTTACTATACTCAGCCCCGAAGGCAACCTTGTTCCACTACCTGAAGCAGTAGCAGCGACGGCGACATCCAGCTGAGATTCTCCGGCACCACCAGCCGGAACTGTGGAAGATCCCTCTCTAAAAGGCGAGGAACCTCCAATCAAAGAATCGTCCCCAGCACGGGGAGATGCAAGCTCACCTCCAGGAGTATCAATACCAGGAATCCTGAGAGAACAATTTACCGTCTTCTTCTTTCTCTTACGAGGGGAAGTCTCCTTGGAAGCAGGAGCCCTTCGCTTCCCAGAAACTACCAAAGCCCCTGCAGGCGGAGGTACTTCGCCCCTAGGGACCGACACCAGAGGCTCATCCGGAGTAACGGACTCACCCTCGTCGGAAGAAACCTAGGGGACTTCAACTCTTCCCCCAGGCTTGGAAGAGGGCACCCTAAAGCTTCCATGCATATCGAAATCACGATGGAAGGTATTCGTTGCCACATAAAACTGGGCATACGAATGCAGGATGCGCAGCTCCGTGGAGAGTGTAATGACGGGCACAATAAAAATTGCCCCAGTGCAGCCCATGATAAAATATTACCATCCCCGTGCCCCATCAATGAGTCCACCTCTGGACCTGAAGCTGGTGACGGTGTTGCCCACATGCAACTGATCATACCCAAACTACCGGGCAAATCGACTAGGCAAGTAGGGCTCCAAGAAGCAATGATCTTCGCTTCTGTACAGCAGATAGGATGGTCTAATGCAGACCAACCAATTAAAAGCTTCGGGAGAAAGAATGGTCTTCTCTCTACCCGAATCCTCAAGCCTAATCCCCGACTGATTGCGATGTACAGGAGGGACGGTGCAGAAAAGCTTCCAACTATGACTGAAGCCTAGCGCCCGTCGACAGTCTATAACTGTGTTCACGTTCCAGGAAGACTTTTGGTATTTTAACAAGAAACTACCCCCCGAACTACTGCCGGAACCGGGAGACATCACCCGGGGGTTATGGAGAATTAACCACCCCATCAAATACAGGTATGGTAATTCTATCCTGGGAAAGCTATCCCGTCGAATTTCATCGACGAGCAGCCCGTCAATCATGGCCCTCAGGCCAGCTTGTATAAGGCATACCATGGCAGGGAGTAAGCCCAGTCTTACCCCGAACACCAGACGCACTGCAGGCCAGAGCGTGTTGCGGTGAATGCGATCCGTAAATACGACGCTTGGCACTACTAATCGGCACAGCCATATGAAGAGGAGGCCAGCCAGTTGAGCCTCCCTGGATAGAGGCCTGCGACAGCGCCTCAAATAGCAATAGGCCTTGGTGCCTTCAGGATACTTTCCTACCCTTCATCGAGAAATCGGTCCGGAGCACCAGCATCCACTATAAGATCGTCAACTACCTGAGCATTAAGCGCACTCAGGGGATTCATAGGCAGATCCTTGCCCTCCGATACCTTCTCCGGCTTGGCAGTCCTGGACCGGTGAAAGAAGAGGTAGGACGTCCATTTGCTGATGTGAGCCAAATCTGAGGGCTCATCATAAAAAGTGGTGCAAGCGAGGTAGTGGCACATCAACTCCTGGTACGCTTCCATTACCCGAGGGTTTGAACTCCCCAGCTCCCGGTTCATGGGAACATACTCTTCGTATGGAGTATCCCCCATCGGCAGTCTTGAGATCTCTGCCATATCATGCAGGGCCAATCCCAACTCCCCCAGGGGAGTGGCGAAGGTCCCAGTAAGAAAAATATATCACTCCATCAGTACCAGGAACAGGTTAGGGTTAGGAGGTAACCCAACACTGGTCGCACTCACAGCTGCAAACAGACCGATATTCTCCAACTCGGTCTAAAAATGCTTCAGGGCCCAATCGACCAAACGAGTCCATCGAAGGTTTGAAGGGGTGATCCACCTGTTTGTGGTAGAAAATGAAAAGAATGAAAGATGTATTCAAGATGGGCTTTATACAAGACCCGTGTTCTTTTGTTTACAAACAAACTTGTACAATGTAATCCTATATGAGGATGTGGGAGTACAATTTATTTAATCTGGGTATAAATTACTATAGGTGTCTGATCTGCAGTCGATCACTTTAGCCCTTGGACTACACGATGGTGAAGAAGTGCCGTAGAAGACAGGAGGTAGCTTCGAAGGTTGCAAAAGAGGGTGGATGCACGATGCCAAGGTCGTCGATCCCTACCCCTTTGCCTGAGCTCCGGGTTCCTCTCTCTCTCTCTCTCTCGATCTCGATCTCTTCTCTCTCCTTATTTTTCTTGACCCTGTCCGATCTCCTTTTCAGAAGTCTAATCGTTGATCAATTTCTTCGACCTGTTCCTCTGTAGATAGAGGTCTCTATTTATAGAGTTTTAGTGACGGTGACCACTCAGTTGGTGTAAAAACCGAGGAGTGGAATCACAGTACCCTTTTATACGACGGTTAAAATATCCAATGCCTACGTATAGATGATCCTTTGAATGAGCGTATAACGCGGGTCCAACTAAGGGACACAACGCGTATTGTTGCTACGAAGATCATGGCATAAAAGCCACGTAGGTAGGTATCCTCCGTGTAGAAGAGGTGGGCGTAAAAGCCAATGTCTGTCACCATGGCATAGAAGCCAAAATAGGCATAGAAGCCAGGTAGGCATAGAAACCTGATGGCATAGAAGCCGAGTGAGCATAGAAGCTGAGGAGGCGTAGAAGCCCTGAGAGAGCATAGAAGCTGAGGAGGCGTAGAAGCCCTAACAGCTGAGGAGGCGTAGAAGCCCTGAGAGCATAACAGCTGAGGAGGCGTAGAAGCCCTGAGAGCATAACAGCTGAGGAGGCCTAGAAGCCCTGAGAGCATAATAGTTGAGGAGGCGTAGAAGCCCTGAGAGCATAACAGCTGAGGAGGCGTAGAAGCCCTGAGGGCATAACAGCTGAGGAGGCGTAGAAGCCCTGAGAGCATAACAGCTGAGGAGGCGTAAAAGCCCTGAGAGCATAACAGCTGAGGAGGCGTAGAAGCCCTGAGAGCATAATAGCTGAGGAGGCGTAGAAGCCCTAAGCAATGCTGAGTGCTGACGTGGACGTCTTTAGCCGGAATCACGGCTTTTTGAAGATATAATCAAATCTCTCGCATTAAATGCGGAGACCTACCACCATCCTGTGCATTAATTGCGAAGGCGTATTCTGAAGGCCTGCCCCCGTTCTGAGCATCAGGCGAAGAGACGTGCCTCAAGCCTTGTACAAAGTGCAGCTTTTGACGTGGCAGTCTGTTTGTCTTCCGTGGTGTGTAGACAGTTCACGTTTGCCTGTGTAGAACAAGGCAGCGTATCCCTTTGTATGCAAAAAAGCAGTTTACGCAAGGGGGGTGTCACCACACTATGGTGCGGTGATTCTTAATCAAATCCCCTGCATTAAATGCAGAGATCTGCCATCATTCTGCACATTAAATACGGAGACGTATTTTTGAAGGCCTGCAGCTCTTCTGTGCATTCGTCGCAGAGACGTGCCTCGAGAAGACTGTCACCGTCTTGTGCACCAATCGCAGATACGTGCCTCGAGCCCTGTACAAAGCGCCGCTTTTGACGTGGCAGGAGATTTGTCTACTGTGGAGCGTAAACAGCTCATGTCTGCCTGTGTAAAACAAGGCAGCATATTCCCTCGTTCATGTAAAAGCAGTTTACGCGAGGGAGATGGCGGTAACTGACAGCCTGGGTCGCAGTACCGTGCTATCATTTATAGCCGTCGTCTGGGTAGCCGAGCCTTATCCTTTCGTCAGAAGTTCAGACGTCAGGTTCATTGCAGGGTCTGACAGGTTCATCTCGGAGAGCACGAAGCTTTCCTCGTACGCTTTAATACCGTATTTGAAAGCGGATGTATTTTACGCCATATAGGCGACGAAGCCCTCTACTTTACGCTCTGAGGCGGCCTGGACATACTGCACTTACGCGGATGGTCCTGAGAAGCTCTTGTCTTGCCTGCTTGATGGCTCTGAGGTCATCTCTTTACGCTGCCTCGCACCAATAAGTTGCGTATAGTCATCCGGCGTATTTTTCATGCTTCTACAAGACCCCCTTCAAAGCTTTTAAATTCCTCGGAATTTGAAATGCTTTGAATGAAGCATGAACCGTCCCTCGTAACTCGAAATGCCTTCTGAATGGAGCCCGAAATGGTCAAGTTTGACATGTTCTTTCAGGCTGGTCTTTATGGCAGATTTATTGGGGGTAGGTGTGACCTTGCTTGCCTATAAAAGGGCTGAGGAGTTAACCTGTTTTTTCCTATATTTCCTTTCACCATGCTGAGATGATCGCCGGAGTTCGTCGGGTCGACCTGAGGAAGAAGAAGACCATGTTCTTCCAGCATGTAAGGAGCCGAAAAAGACGGCGTCTTAGAGCAAGTATCCACTGCAACGATGGATCATGGAAGGATATCTTAGCCTCCCTTGCTCGGGATAATCAGCAACTTCATATGGCTGTTCTTCCAGGAGAAGGGAAGGGTCGTATTAGACCACACAGCCTGCAAGCTGTATATTTTCTCCTGAGACCCCCGCGGACGAGATTAGACAAACTATAATCTGTCGTCCTCGATCGAGTTGGGTTGAAGAAGCCTCAACTGGATCGGCCATGGCGTATGGAGGATCTTCTTGTTCATGACTGTGGTGGTCGATGAACTGCCATGGAAGAGGAGGAAGACCTTTGTAGAGGGGATTTCCCTCATATGTAATCACGAAAATGAAGAAAAAAAACCCCTTTTTAGACAGGATTTGCCTCATATGTAATTATGATTTTAACTTTTAATAAAGTCGTCTTTCTTCTCTGCATATGATCATCTTTACCATACGTTGCTGTGAAGTCTAAATATGTGCAGCTTCGACACGTCTGATTCTTTATGCCGACTCTGATAGAAAGAGTATTAGGTCCCGTCCTGTCTTTTACGCATAACTAGTGATGCGCAGCTGCTTTAGGAATGTAGGAACCGCGTAGAGTTTCTGAATTGCCTTCTCGAAACTCCCTTGGAACAGGGTCGAGGTTTCGGCTGTCAAACAGAGTTGCCATAGACGAGATGTTCAGACTGGAGTCTGGATGAACCTCCAATTTTTCTGACCCAAGAAGAGTAATTTCTGGATGTTTAAACTCTGTATGCTCCGGGCACTTGGGATATTTCGAGGTCAAGGAGTATCTTTTGGGTGAACTCCTGTAATCGACCGCCCTTAGAACTGTTTCGGACATGCGGAAAGTCAGAGATCCGTAGTGTAGATGGGCTAAAAATCTTGAGTTTGTAGCCTATTGAGCGTAGAAAGCCACCGAGCGTGAGATCATAGGTTTGGTATCTGCTGAGCGTGAAGTCGTAGGTTTATAGTCTCTCGAGCGTAAAAGCTACCGAGCACAAAAGGCATCCGGGCATAAAACCATAGACTTATAGCTTGCGAGCGTAAAACCGTAGATCTGTAGCTGTCGAGCGTAGAAAGCTCCTTAGCATAGAAGTGAAGATTTGTAGCTTATGAAAAAGAAATCTTCCGAGCGTGAAATTGTGCATCTGTTGCCTCCGAGCGTTAACTAAACACCACCGAGCGTGAGACCATAGGTTTGTATCTGTTAAGCGTGAAATCATAGGTTTGTAGCCTCTCGAGCGTAAAAGCTACCGAGCACAAAAGGCATCCGGGCATAAAACCATAGACTTATAGCTTGCGAGCGTAAAATCGTAGATCTGTAGCTGTCGAGCGTAGAAAGCTCCTTAGCGTAGGACAACGAATCTGCTTTGCACGAAAAACTTTTCGAATTTGCTGACTGTCCGTCTTTCGAGAGTAGTGGGCTGCCGTAGTACCCAATCATAACCAAATATTAATTTGCGAGATTTGGTTAGGGTTTCGAGGAGTCTGTCCGAGGATTCGAGGAGTCGATCCAAACCCTATATATATCCTGAGCTTTTGAGAGAAAAACTTTTCATCCATTTTCTGCGGAAGAGAGTCTTCGTCTGTTCGAGTTTTTCTCCGTTCCTTCTCCGAGCACTCAGAGTCTTCAGAAATGGCGCCGAAGCAAACCCCCTCCACTAAGGGAAAGAGTGTAGGTCCTTCTTCTCATCCTTCCGCCCCAGCGAGGGAGTCTTCGGTCGGGCAAGGCGAACTTCATCCTGAGCAAAGTATCTTGCCGACGAGCAGCGCTCCCGGCCTTAGAGGTAGAGCCTTTTGGATGACAAAGAATGACGAAAAATCCTTCGCACACGTTGAACGTGACCGCGCTAGGTCGTCTTCTGTACTGATACCCTCTTTGAGGAAGATGATGCACGGAGACATTTTTATCTTTTACGCTCACATTTCTAATGTGCCAGCGTAAGAGTTCCATGTTTCCGCAGTTTCGAGAGTAACAGCTCTGACTGCCGAAAACTTGGTGTATACTATAAAATTTTAATTTTATGCCTGGGGACGGAACCTTCGGCGTAATAACTAGAATTTTGGTAGCCCGGCGTAAAGCACGGATCGTATGCTTCCAGTTACGTCTCTAGATGAGACTTCCTGCGTAAAATGACCAAATTTGTACAGTCTTGGCGTAAAGCACAGACTGTGGCTTCTGGGTCCTCATGTTGCAAGATTTGTAATGACGTGTTTTCCTCGTACTTTTGTAGTTAATTTGGGTGAGTCTCCACTGGCCAAGGTGATGGGTTCCGCTACCGGGATGCTCCACTCGTACTATCTGGAGGATCTGTCCCACATGGCATTTCCTATCTCCGGACCCCAGTATCCTAAGGGAAGGGAGCTTTTGATATCAGCTCAGGGCGAGCGGACGCTGCTGAATATGATTAACAGAGAGCCCCTGACGTATATAGACGGGGAGCAGTACATAAAGCCAGCTTTTCTTTTTGGGGACATGATTGATAAACGATCCCAGACGAAGCCTAAGAGAGAGCCCTGGGTTTTCCCAGCCGGGAGCTTGGTCTTGTACCTGTCAATGATGCCGAGAGATTATCCCATCTCGGCCTTCTTCCATGCGACACATCCTAGGAGGATGTCGTGGATGCTGACGCCCGATCTTTACGGCAAATCGGGGAAGATCTTTCATCTGAAAGGAGCTGACCAGGGGTCGTTCGTCAGCCGTCCTTCCGGCCTTGTGACGTTGTTCAGGGGATTGTGCCCGGGCAGTGTCCCGAGCGAAGATAGTCTAGTGATCCAGCCGGTCCAGTTGCCGACTTTCTTTAACGACTTCATGGGACGAGGGGGAGTATATCCCAAGGAGAATCCTCGATGCAACGGGTGGATCACCCCAACAAACCGTCGATGGGCTTGCCTAGTTGACTGGGCCTTGAAGCACTGTCAAAGAGAGCTTGAGGGCATTGGGCTGTATGCCGCTGTGAGTGCGACCAGTGTTGGGTTGCCTCCTAACCCTAACCTGTTCCTGGCGCTGATGGAGCGATACATTTCGCTCACCGGAACTTTCGCCACTCCACTGGGGGAGTTGGGATTGGCCCTCCATGAGATGGCAGTGATCTCGAGGCTGCCGATGGAGGATACCCCATATGAAGAGTACGTCCCCACCAATCGGGAGTTAGAGGATTCGGACTCTCGGGTGGTGGAGGTGTATCAGGAGTTGATGTGCCACTACTTCGCGTGCACCGCTTTTTATGATGAGCCTTCTGATTTGGCTCACACCACCAAGTGGACGTCCTACCTCTTCTTCCACCGGGCCAGGGCCGCCAAGCCGGAGAAAGTTTCAGGGGGCAAGGATGAGCCCGTGAACTGTTTAGGAGTGCTTAGTGCCCAGGTCGTCGAGGCTCTTATGGATGACGCCAAGGCTCCGGATCAGATTCTTGACGACGGGGTAGGAAAGTATCCCGAAGGCACTAAGGTCTATAGTTACTTGAGGCATTGCCGCAGGCCTCTGTCTAAGGAAGCCCAGCTGGCCGGTTTTCTCTCCATATGGCTGCGTTGAGTAGTGGTGCCCGGTACTGCATCTGCGGACCGCATTCACCGAAATATCCTGTGGCCTGCGGTACGTCTGGTGTTTGGGGCAAGACTGGGCTTGCTTCCTGCTATGGTGTACCGTATACAGGCTGGCCTGAGAGCCATGACTGACGGGCTGCTCGCCGATGAGACTCGGCGTGAAAGCTTTCCCCGGGTGGAATTACCATACCTGTATTTGATGGGATGGTTAATTCTTCACAACCCCCGGGTGATGTCTCCTGGCTCCGGTAGCAGCTCGGGGGGTAGCTTCCTGCTGAATTACAAGGACTCTTCCTGGAATGTGAACACAGTTTTAGACTGTCGGTTGACACTGAGCCTCAATCACGGCTGGAAGCTCCTCTACATTGTCCCCTCGGTACATCGTAATCAATCGGGGATTAGGCTGGAGGATTTAGGTGGAGAGAAGACCAATATTTCTCCGGAGGCTTTCAAATGGTTGATCTGCATCAGGCCCTCCCATTTGTTGTATAGAAGTGAAGACCATTGCTTCTTCGAGCCTTACTTGCCTAGTCGGTTTGCCTGGCAACTTGGGTACGACCAGTTGCACGTGGGCAACACCGTCACCAGCTTCAGGTCCAGGGGCGGACTCGTTGATGGAGCCAGAGGATGGCGATATTTCATCATGGGATGCACTGGAGCAATTTTTACCGTGCCGGTCGTCACACCCTGTCACGACCCGCACCCAGAAATTGGGCATGAGTCGTGGGTACGTCCAGCCTACGCCGCAGCATCGGCGGTAGAACGCTGTCTAGGTCACAAACATAGTATATCCTGTCAATAGTCTCAACTCCGTACGGAGGACAATGATAAATAATCCACAGTTCTATAATATACTCAATCACAACTATAAACATAATGGCACGATGAGAATTGAAAAGAGTTCTATTAAAAACCAACCACAATAATCCAACTCAAATCCTGGGTCTAAATGACCTCACAAAGTCACAAATAATAAATACATCTCAGTCTCAGTCTAAAACAATAATGCAGAAAAAAAAGTAGTCTAAGAACAGGCTGGTAAGTTCTCCTCTAGGATAGGCACCTCCTCTGGAATTTCTGGAGTGAAATCTCCCTCTATTCCTGGGCCGTAATGAGTGGGGCAAAAGTCCTCCAGGTCCTCTGAAAATGTTGTTATCCAGTCAGGATTGGAGTGAAGCACAAGCACTAACAGCAGTTTCATTAAATTAACAAAATCTATAAACAGTGTAAGAGATACAAGATGGAATAAAAGCTGAACATGTGAAGTACTAGAGAAATAAAATAGACAATAGAGCATCTAGCAATGAGCAATAAATAGTGAATGCTAGAACAAGTAGATCTGAATAAAGATAAAACATCTAACTAAGTGTTTGAAATATTAGTTTATCATGTGATCGGCTTGGGACTAGATCAGGCTGGTTATATATGATTAGCTATGATTCTTGAAGGTCAGGCTAACCATATGGTTAGCTATGATGCATGATAATGGTCAGGCTAATCATATATAACAGCTATGAAGCATGATGATGGTCAGGCCGCACCCGACGTGAGAAGTGGGGTGAGCTATGATGCATGGCAAGGATTTGGATATGATCACATAATCTACTAATAATTCCCCATCCCCAGCTAGCACGGTGGATTCCAATCACGACTCCTCATGATGGGGATCTAGGGTGCTAACTCGTATATCCACAGTGTCGGAATCAAGTATGTAATACACTACAATTTATAGAAGTAATCAACAATGAAAACTGTCAGAGAATGTACTCGCCTGTGGTCCTGAGCAAAATATGAGTGATTAGCTATATGATGCCCAAAGTGGAATTACAATGACCTATATATAAGATAACAATGTTAAATGGTGTTTGGAAATAATAAGAGTGATTAGCTAATTTTGAAATGGGGTGTTAGGCCATTTCTAGGTCTATACTAGGTGTTACTAAGTCAACTCTAGGTTTTTTGTCAATACTAGTTAATACCTTGCTTCTAGGTTCATACTAGCTATTTTGAACTAATACTAGTTAAATACACTATATTATATGTTCTATACTTACAATATAGACTCTATATAATTATTATCTCTAATAACCCAATTAGTCTTGAATACCTTGACCAAAACCTCGCACCATAACATATACCTTAGTATCCCCTCAAACCCATACCAATACCTTACCAACACTAAATTCAACACTGACACTATTCTAATTACCTACACTGCACATACCCAGAATTCCTCACTCAGCCTTCATACCTACACACTCTAATTTCCCTTGCACAGACACAACTGAAACTGCTACACACAGTCTCACACATCCATAGATTTATTACCTACACTGCACACCTACATTCCTAGGTAATACACTCTCACCTACAGAATTAATACACACACACACTTGTACACCTTGATTTGCCTACTGAAACACACAGCTAGTACACACAGCTACTGGAGAAAACCTGGGACACACTGACCTTACTGCCATACATACTGTGCACTGATACATAGTTAACACATTAACTGTGCACTGATACAGTCACAGTTTATATACTCCTATACCTACTGGCACTCATAGGCAGACACACTACACTCACTCACACTCCCTGCCACATAGCTCACTCACAGGCACCTACACCCTAACACTAATGCACCCTCACACTCAGACATGCTGCTACTGGACACAGGTATACACTGAATACACATGTTCACAGTATCCTTAATACACAGAAATTATGTAGGTATCATAACTGACACACAGGCTTATATACATTGACACAAGGACACACACTATACATTCACCTACAGCTCACTCACCTACCTTAACTCCATACTGCACAGCTAACTACTGACACACAAACACAGGTTGAGTTCACTGCACAAAACCAATTCTAACTGACACTCAAACTAGACACTTCACATAGACACATAGGTTTAGAAATCTGGAATTAACTAGGATACACACAGGAATTAAACACACACAGGACTGAACTGAAATTTATACTGAAACACACAGTACACAAACTGAAACTGCACAGCAACACACCCCAATCTACACCTACTGATACTCCACACACAGGGACACACAGTATAAAATTATTGCACATAGACCTATCTAGGTTCACACAGTCATATACCCAAGTTCATAGTTTGAACTACACAGGCACTTCTCACTCATCTACACATTGGTTCATACGGATACAGGAACTCACACACACTCAACAGCCACAATAAAACTGTACACAAAACTTAACACATAGAATTTGGATACTCAATGATGCTGAATCCGATACTGACCAATTCAAGAGGATCTTCGACTGATACACATGCTACATAGGATTTAAACTAGATTCACCCAACCACATAATTCTGGATGCACAATGGAACCCAAAAACACATACCCGACTGTACAGAACCTTCCCCATTGCTGTACACAGCACAGCAAAGACTCGACTCCACAGAAAAATCAGAACAACAACACATCACACATATGCATATATATATACATCAGCCATCATACCTCCAATTAGATAATAATACAGTAGGTTAGATAGGTAATTCCTCCTGTGAAGCATTTCCCCAAACACATGATGTGCACAAACGAAAACCACACTAAGATCTCCTAAAAACCCAAAGCAAAACCCTAAATCAATATCTAACCTACACATAGGAGGGTGAAATCAGTCTATAAACAACCACCTAGGGTTAGGGTTCCTGATAATTGGGGAAAATCCCATATTGGTCACCAAACCCAATCCAAAACCCTAAAAAATCGAATTACACAGCAAGGGTGGGTTCCTAATGGCCATTATCAACTGTAAACAGAATTTAAATGAATAAAACTAGGGTTTTTACCTGCAGGGATGGTTTCTTCAATGAGGTTCTTCTTCTCCAAGGCTTCCTGACCCACGTTCCTTGCTTCTCTTGCTTGGAGGAGGAAGGTGGAAACCCTAGGGTTAGGGTTTCGAAATTTTGGGGTAGGGAGATGGTTTCACTTGGTGGAGGCTAGGGTTTCTTCTTCTATATGAAGAATGAGAGGGTTCCTTTTATATATTAAGGCCCAGTTAGGGTTTCTAGTGTATAGCCTAGGTTTAACCCCTAGGTTAGGTCATGTAGAACCTAATTAGCTAAGGTTTAGCCAGTCTAGGGTTTGAGGGTTCACCCTAAAATTTGAATTCTAGGGTTTCACTAGAACTGGGTTTACAATTAGGGTTTAGTCATTAGGGTTTGACCTAATGGGTTCTAGGGCTTGACCTAAAACAATCATCAAATAAATAGTTTTAAAATCTCAGCAAATTAATTAAATAAATAATTATTCAAAATGGCTAAATTACACAAATGCCCTTATATGGAAAAGTGGTAGTGACAAGTCTACCCTCCTAAAAGAAATTTCGTCCTCGAATTTGGACTGAACTACAACAAGAATGAAACTAGAAAAAGAATATACCTCAAGTCTAGATGAGATACGGGTATTGCTCGCGCATTTCGTCCTCTCTCTCCCAGGTCGACTCCCCTGGAGAGTGATGTCTCCATGCAACACGAACCAAAGGGATAGTTTGGTTCCGCAACACCTTCTCTCTGCGGTCCAAGATCTCTACGGGCTGCTCTGGGTAGCTGAGGGTCGGACCAACCTCAATCTCCGAGTGATCAAGTACGTGACTAGGGTCGGCCACGTACCGTCTCAGTTGCGACACGTGGAACACATCATGCACTCCCTCCAATGCAGGCGGCAGGTCCAGTCTATAAGCCACTGCACCTACCCTCGCGAGAATGCCAAAGGGTCCGATGTAGCGTGGGCTAAGCTTCCCGCTTCTACCAAAACGAATCGTTCCACACGTCGGAGAAATCCGTAGGAAAACTAGATCGCCAACCTAAAACAAAACAGTCTCAACACGCGGTCTAAACAAACAACACAAACCAGAAAAATAACAATCTATACCTGAAACTCAAGGGGTCTACGGTGGCTGTCGGCCCAATGCCGCTGTCTGTCCTGCGCCACTCGCAGTCTGTCTCTGATGAGTTTTACCTTTTCTGCTGCATCCACGACCATTTCTGGTCCTAACAAGGCCCTCTCTCTAACGTTTTCCCAAGATAACGGTGTACGACACCTTCGTCCATAAAGAGCCTCAAATGGTGACATCTCGATGCTGGCCTGGTAGCTGTTGTTGTAAGCGAACTCTACCAGGTGCAGGTGATCCTCCCAAGAACCTCCGAGATCTAAAACGCAAGTGCGTAGCATATCCTCGAGAGTCTGAATAGTCCGTTCGGACTGCCCGTCTGTCTGGGGGTGGTATGCAGTACTGAACTTGAGCTGGGTGCCCAAGCTAGCCTGCAGACTCCTCCAGAAGTGGGAAGTGAAACGGCTATCCCGATCCGAGACGATGCTCACAGGAACTCCATGAAGTCTAATAATCTGCCGCACGTACATCTCTGCGAGCCTCTCTGTCGACGTGCCCACCCTGAAAGGTAGGAAATGGGCTGATTTGGTCAACCTATCCACGATGACCCAAATCGCGTCCTTCCCTCCTGGAGAACGTGGAAGCCCTAAAACAAAATCCATGGTCACGTGCTCCCATTTCCATTCTGGAATCGGTAAAGGTTGAAGCAAACCTCCTGGCCTCTGCCGGTCTGCCTTTACCTGCTGGCACACTAGACACCGGGATACGAATCGTGCTACCTCGCGCTTCATTCCATACCACCATACGTGCTCCCTTAAGTCTCGATACATCTTGTTGGCACCGGGATGCATCGAGTACTGAGAGCGGTGTGCCTCCTACAAAACCTCCTCACGCAGCTCCCCGCTCGGCACACACATCCTCGTGCCGTATCGTAAGGAACCATCCTCTGCGATAGTAAAGTCGTCCGACAATCCTGTCTGAACCTGTGCCCTGATACTCCTCAGAGCCTCATCCTCGTACTGCACAGCTCTGATCCTGTCCATCAGTTTGGACTGTATCTGCAATCCCCACATCTGAATCTCAGTACCGGGAACTAACACTTCAATCTCCAAGCTCTCTAGATCAGCCAACAAATGTCTATCAGTCGTCAAGTACATAGCCATCGGATACCTGCTCAAGGCATCGGCGACTACGTTGGCCTTCCCTGGATGGTACTGCAATGAGATGTCGAAGTCCTTCATCAACTCCAACCACCTTCTCTGCCTCATGTTCAGCTCCTTCTGTGTGAATACGTACTTCAAGCTTTTGTGGTCTGTGAAAATCTCCACACGCTCTCCGTACAAGTAATGTTTCCACAGCTTTAGAGCAAAGATAACTGCTGCCAACTCTAAATCGTGGGTGGGGTAGTTCTTTTCATGAGGGCGTAACTGCCTGGAAGCATAGGCAATTACCTTCCCGTGCTGCTGAAGAACACATCCCAGACCCTTCCCTGAAGCATCACTGTAGATGGTGAAACCACCTGTCCCTGCTGGCAACGTCAAAATTGGAGTTGTTGTCAACCTCTTCTTTAGTTCATCAAATGCAGCCTGGCACTCCTCCGTCCAGACAAAATCCACATCTTTCCTAGTCAATCTGGTCATCGGCGCTGCAATCTTGGAGAAGTTTTGTACAAACCTCCTGTAGTATCCTGCTAGCCCGAGAAAACTCCTGATCTCAGCTACCGAACTGGGGGTAGCCCACGACTCCACTGCCTCGATCTTCTTTGGGTTTACCGAGATTCCGTCACCCGATACCACATGCCCAAGAAATTCGACCTTGTCAAGGAAGAATTCACACTTAGAGAGTTTTCCGTACAGCTTCTCCCTCCTGAGAGTCTCTAAGACCAACCTCAGGTGCTTTTCGTGCTCCTCCGGTGTCTTGGAATACACAAGAATATCGTCGATGAACACCACCACGAACTTGTCAAGGTACTGGTGGAACACCTTGTTCATCAAGTTCATGAATACTACCGGCGCATTGGTTAAACCAAATGGCATCACCATAAACTCAAACTGGCCGTATCTGGTCCGAAAAGCTGTCTTCGGCGTGTCTTCTTTCTTCACCTTCACCTGGTGATAGCCTGACCTCAAATCAATCTTCGAAAACACCCTCGCCCCGCTCAACTGGTCGAAAAGATCATCTATCCTCGGCAGCGGGTACTTGTTCTTGATGGTGATATTGTTCAAAGCTCTATAATCAATGCACATGCGCACCGTGTCGTCCTTCTTCGGTACGAACAATACCGGAGCTCCCCATGGTGATGAACTGGATTTGATGAAGCCTTTGTCCTGCAACTCCTCAACTTGCTTCTTCAGTTCTGCCAGCTCGCTGTTGTTGACTCTATAGACATGTTGTGAAATGGGCTCCGCTCCTGGAACCAAGTCTATAGAGAATTCAACATCTCGGTCTGGCGGCAAACCTGGCAACTCTTCTGGAAATACATCCAGGAACTCCGCTATCAGAGGATGTGGCAATTCCTCTTCTTCTGCCCTGGCTCCGCAAAATGTGCTCCTGCTCTGTTCCGCTGCTCCTCTGACTACCTCAAACTCCGGCTCTCCTGGTGGTCTAAACAATACTCTGCCTCCATAACAATCTATAGTAGCATGATGCCTACTCAACCAGTCCATTCCGAGTACAATGTCGTACCCTGGAAGTGGCATGACGAGTAAACTCACGCTCAAGTCTCGGCCTCCTACTGACACTCTCCGGTCCTTGCAGTGATCACGAACTAGGATAATACCTCCACCAGTCATGATCTTGCAAGTCCTAGCTAATGGTTCTGTGTCTAAATGATGTCGAAGTGCATATGATACAGACACAAAACTATGGGAAGCGCCAGAATCGAATAAGGTAAATACGGGAATACAATCGAGAAGAACCGAACCTGTGATCAAGTCTCCTGCTAGCTCGATCTCCTCGACTGCCATGGCGTACGCTCGCCCCTGGGGTGCACCTCTCTGCTGCTGATGCTGGGCGAACTTCTGATGTTGTGGTGGAAGTGGTCCCCTCTGTTGTTGGCCTCCTGGTGCGGTAGGCACCCTGTCTGATCCTCTCTGGGCGGCTGCTCCACCCTGACCTGGACGAAAGGTAGGACAATCCTTCAGCTGGTGTGTCGTCGATCCACAGGATAGACATGAGCCTAATCTCTTCCTGCAGATATCTCTAGTATGTCCCATCTTCCCGCAGTACGCGCACTGGATGGCGGGCTGGTTCTGTCTCTATTGCTGCTGCTGGACCTGCCCTCGGGCTGGTGCCTGATGCTGCTGCTGAAAGGGTCTCTGCTGTTGCTGCTGAAAGTGTGGACGCTTGCCCGGTCCCGTACTACTGTTTGCTCCTCCGGAACCATCGCATCCCCTCTTGGGCCTGAGGCCCAAGTCGTCCTCGGCTACTTGGGCATCCATCAATATGCCCTCGTTGGTAGCTGTGCGACGTCCCGACGTGCGAGACTTGATCCCCCTTGTCAGCCCCTTTCTGAATTTCCGGGCCCTGTCCCCCGGATCTCTAATCATCGATGGCGCGAAGCGACTCAGGCGGGAAAACTCCGCGGCATACTCGTCGACGGACGAGCTCCCCTGGGCTAAGTCATGGAACTGACTCTCCAAGGCTCCTAGGGCAACGTCAGGAAAGAATTTCTCCTTGAAGAGCTCCCTGAAATTCTCCCAAGTGAGTCCTCTGCGCAAGAGTCTTGGCTCCGTACGAAACCATGTCAGGGCAATGTCGAACATCTGGCTGCCAGCGGCCTCGATCTGGAGCGCCTCTGGAATCTGCGCCAAACGCAAGTTCCTCTCGATGTCCTCTAGCCAATCATCGGCGTAGAGTATCCCTTCTGTCCCCTTGAACTCCCGAGGCATCATCCTCTTGAAGTCCACAATGGTGCCCGACCTCTGTTGTTGCTGACCAGGTTATTGCTGCTGCTGAGTGACTCTCTCCACAGCCTGGAGAGCCACTTGGTGAGCATTCTCCATGTTCACCCTCATCATCTCTGTCTGGGCCTGATGTGCCTCAGCCTGCACTCTCTGGGCCTCTGCCGACGTCCTCTGGGCATCGACCATGCCCTGAATCAAAGCGAACATCTGTGCTCCATCGACGGGCACACCTCCTGGATGCTGAACTGGTGGTGGTGGTGCCGTCGTGGCTGTGGGGACCCTCTGAACTGGTGGTGGAGGACCCCCGAATGCTGCAGACACTCCCACATGTACTGGAGATGTAGGAGGTGCTGCTGATGTCTGTCCGGCAGCGCAAGAGGTGGCAGACCTCTCTGAATCTGCTGCTCCGAGTCTCTGGGACCTTCTTGGCGGCATCCTGAAGACAGATCGAAAGATTCAATTAAGGTAATAGATATGATATCAAGGAAGGACAGAAAAATTTCTAAAGGAATTAATCATTAAGAATAGTATCATAAGAATCAGAATTCCCTAATTGTGATTGAGCATATCCTTGGCCAAATTCCTACTTCCTAAAACAGGCTAGTAGTAATACTCTAAGCGAGCACCACTACGATATGGCTCTAATGTGAATCTAAGACTAAGACTAGACTACAGACTGGACCTGCATGGGCCACCACTAAAAACGTGTCACGACCCGCACCCGGAAATTGGGCATGAGTCGTGGGTACGTCCAGCCTACGCCGCAGCATCGGCGGTAGAACGCTGTCTAGGTCACAAACATAGTATATCCTGTCAATAGTCTCAACTCCGTACGGAGGACAATGATAAATAATCCACAGTTCTATAATATACTCAATCACAACTATAAACATAATGGCACGATGAGAATTGAAAAGAGTTCTATTAAAAACCAACCACAATAATCCAACTCAAATCCTGGGTCTAAATGACCTCACAAAGTCACAAATAATAAATACATCTCAGTCTCAGTCTAAAACAATAATGCAGAAAAAAAAGTAGTCTAAGAACAGGCTGGTAAGTTCTCCTCTAGGATAGGCACCTCCTCTGGGATTTCTGGAGTGAAATCTCCCTCTATTCCTGGGCCGTAATGAGTGGGGCAAAAGTCCTCCAGGTCATCTGAAAATGTTGTTATCCAGTCAGGATTGGAGCAAAGCACAAGCACTAACAGCAGTTTTATTAAATTGACAAAATCTATAAACAGTGTAAGAGATACAAGATGGAATAAAAGCTGAACATGTGAAGTACTAGAGAAATGAAATAGACAATAGAGCATCTAGCAATGAGCAATAAATAGTGAATGCTAGAACAAGTAGATCTGAATAAAGATAAAATATCTAACTAAGTGTTTGAAATATTAGTTTATCATATGATCGGCTTGGGACTAGATCAGGCTGGTTATATATGATTAGCTATGATTCTTGAAGGTCAGGCTAACCATATGGTTAGCTATGATGCATGATAATGGTCAGGCTAATCATATATAACAGCTATGAAGCATGATGATGGTCAGGCCGCACCCGACGTGAGAAGTGGGGTGAGCTATGATGCATGGCAAGGATTTGGATATGATCACATAATCTACTAATAATTCCCCATCCCCAGCTAGCACGATGGATTCCAATCACGACTCCTCATGATGGGGATCTAGGGTGCTAACTCGTGTATCCACAGTGTCGGAATCAAGTATGTAATACACTACAATTTATAGAAGTAATCAACAATGAAAACTGTCAGAGAATGTACTCGCCTGTGGTCCTGAGCAAAATATGAGGATCGATGCCCAAAGTGGAATCACAATGACCTATATATAAGATAACAATGTTAAATGGTGTTTGGAAATAATAAGAGTGATTAGCTAATTTTGAAATGGGGTGTTAGGCCATTTCTAGGTCTATACTAGGTGTTACTAAGTCAACTCTAGGTTTTTGGTCAATACTAGTTAATACCTTGCTTCTAGGTTCATACTAGCTATTTTGAACTAATACTAGTTAAATACACTATATTATATGTTCTATACTTACAATATAGACTCTATATAATTATTATCTCTAATAACCCAATTAGTCTTGAATACCTTGACCAAAACCTTGCACCATAACATATACCTTAGTATCCCCTCAAACCCATACCAATACCTTACCAACACTAAATTCAACACTGACACTATTCTAATTACCTACACTGCACATACCCAGAATTCCTCACTCAGCCTTCATACCTACACACTCTAATTTCCCTTGCACAGACACAACTGAAACTGCTACACACAGTCTCACACATCCATAGATTTATTACCTACACTGCACACCTACATTCCTAGGTAATACACTCTCACCTACAGAATTAATACACACACACACTTGTACACCTTGATTTGCCTACTGAAACACACAGCTAGTACACACAGCTACTGGAGAAAACCTGGGACACACTGACCTTACTGCCATACATACTGTGCACTGATACATAGTTAACACATTAACTGCGCACTGATACAGTCACAGTTTATATACTCCTATACCTACTGGTACTCATAGGCAGACACACTACACTCACTCACACTCCCTGCCACATAGCTCACTCACAGGCACCTACACCCTAACACTAATGCACCCTCACACTCAGACATGCTGCTACTGGACACAGGTATACACTGAATACACATGTTCACAGTATCCTTAATACACAGAAATTATGTAGGTATCATAACTGACACACAGGCTTATATACATTGACACAAGGACACACACTATACATTCACCTACAGCTCACTCACCTACCTTAACTCCATACTGCACAGCTAACTACTGACACACAAACACAGGTTGAGTTCACTGCACAAAACCAATTCTAACTGACACTCAAACTAGACACTTCACATAGATACATAGGTTTAGAAATCTGGAATTAACTAGGATACACACAGGAATTAAACACACACAGGACTGAACTGAAATTTATACTGAAACACACAGTACACAAACTGAAACTGCACAGCAACACACCCCAATCTACACCTACTGATACTCCACACACAGGGACACACAGTATAAAATTATTGCACATAGACCTATCTAGGTTCACACAGTCATATACCCAAGTTCATAGTTTGAACTACACAGGCACTTCTCACTCATCTACACATTGGTTCATACGGATACAGGAACTCACACACACTCAACAGCCACAATAAAACTGCACACAAAACTTAACACATAGAATTTGGATACTCAATGATGCTGAATCCGATACTGACCAATTCAAGAGGATCTTCGACTGATACACATGCTACACAGGATTTAAACTAGATTCACCCAACCACATAATTCTGGATGCACAATGGAACCCAAAAACACATACCCGACTGTACAGAACCTTCCCTATTGCTGTACACAGCACAGCAAAGACTCGACTCCACAGAAAAATCAGAACAACAACACATCACACATATGCATATATATATACATCAGCCATCATACCTCCAATTAGATAATAATACAGTAGGTTAGATAGATAATTCCTCCTGTGAAGCATTTCCCCAAACACATGATGTGCACAAACGAAAACCACACCAAGATCTCCTAAAAACCCAAAGCAAAACCCTAAATCAATATCTAACCTACACATAGGAGGGTAAAATCAGTCTATAAACAACCACCTAGGGTTAGGGTTCCTGATAATTGGGGAAAACCCCATATTGGTCACCAAACCCAATCCAAAACCCTAAAAAATCGAATTACACAGCAAGGGTGGGTTCCTAATGGCCATTATCAACTGTAAACAGAATTTAAATGAATAAAACTAGGGTTTTTACCTGCAGGGATGGTTTCTTCAATGAGGTTCTTCTTCTCCAAGGCTTCCTGACCCACGTTCCTTGCTTCTCTTGCTTGGAGGAGGAAGGTGGAAACCCTAGGGTTAGGGTTTCGAAATTTTGGGGTGGGGAGATGGTTTCACTTGGTGGAGGCTAGGGTTTCTTCTTCTATATGAAGAATGAGAGGGTTCCTTTTATATATTAAGGCCCAGTTAGGGTTTCTAGTGTATAGCCTAGGTTTAACCCCTAGGTTAGGTCATGTAGAACCTAATTAGCTAAGGTTTAGCCAGTCTAGGGTTTGAGGGTTCACCCTAAAATTTGAATTCTAGGGTTTCACTAGAACTGGGTTTACAATTAGGGTTTAGTCATTAGGGTTTGACCTAATGGGTTCTAGGGCTTGACCTAAAACAATCATCAAATAAATAGTTTTAAAATCTCAGCAAATTAATTAAATAAATAATTATTCAAAATAGCTAAATTACACAAATGCCCTTATATGGAAAAGTGGTAGTGACACACCCTCCACGGAGCTGCGCATCTTACATTCGTATGCCCAGTTCTACGTGGCGGTTAACACCTTCCACCGTGATTTTGACATGCGTGGAAGTTTTAGGGTGCCGTCTTCCACGCCTGGGGGAAGAGTCGAAGTTCCTTCGATTTCTCCCGACGAGGGTGAGGAATTTGCTACTCCTGATGAGCCGCTGGTGTCGGTGCCGAGGTGTGAAGTGCCTCTGCCTGCGGGGGCCTTGGTAGTCTCTGGGAAGCGAAGGGCTGCTGCTCCTAAGGAGGCTTCTTCTCGCAAGAGAAAGAGGATGGTCAATCGTTCTCTCCGGATTCCTAGTATTGAGGCTCCTAGAGAGGGACCTGCTGTCTCGCCTGTCGAGGATGCTTCCCTGATCGGAGGTTCCCCGACTTCTAGAGAGGGACCCCCAGCTTCAGCTGGCGGTGCTGGAGAATCTTTGTTAGCGGCTTTTGTTGCTGCTACCGCTCCAGGTAGTGGAACGAGATTGCCTGCGTGGCCGAGGCAGAAGGGAGAATCTTTCCCTAGACCAGTAACGGATGAAACCTCTGCCGTGCCTGTGAGCATGCTTGGCGAGGTTCCAGCTGACGAACCTCGACTGCGTCTTGGTGGAGGCTTGGTAGATCTCTTGGCGATGTCGGTTGGCCCACCCCCTTCACCAGGTATAACAGTTCGCATTACGTCATTAAGGCGTGATTTAGCTACATCGGCTGCAGATGCATCGTATATGCCGCTGGCCATGGGTAAATGTCATCTTTATGTCTCCTTTTTAGAAAGAGTACCATTATATTGATATCAATGCTCTTGTCCTCTTCCCAGGGGATGGCGTCCACGGGGAATACAGCTTTGAAGCGCCTTCTGGCTCTGCTCCGGCTCCTGGCGATGATACGGAGGCATTTGACTTTGAGGAGGAAATATCTTCGGGGGCCGGTTCGCCTACTGAAGAGGCTTTGATATCCCAAGAAGAGGGAGAGCCTGCCATTGCGACCACTTCGGTTGTTGTAGATGTACCTCCTTTGGTCGTACCACTTGTTGAAGCGACGGTTGTGACCACTTCGTCTGCAATCATTCCTGGAGGGGGACTTGCCAATGCTGCGGCCACTCCTGGCGCCCAATCGGATCTAGCTGCGTTGACTGAGCAATATACTAGCGTCTTCTATGCTACTTTGAAAGCGCTGATACCGATGGTACTGAAGGGGAACCTGGACCTCGAACGCCTGAAGAAGTCCTCTCGGATCCCGATAGAGGCGATCCGAGATTTTGACGGTACCGGGGTAGCTGATGCCCTGGAGGCGATGGTTAATGGTTTGGAGCAACCCATTAACGAATATCTGCGGCTAACTCGGGACGGTATTGAAGCTGAGGTCCAGTCCAGATACAACTCCATGACTGCGCGGTTTACCAAACAGATGGAAAGCTTAGATAAACTCGTTCAAACACGTCAGCTGGAGATGGACGAAAGAACGACCGTCGTGGAGGAGGCCCTTGCTTTTCAACTAAGGTGCCAATCCGAGCATGAAAGGAACGTAGCGAGGGTTCGCAAGTTGAAAGAAAATCTTGCTCAGGCGGAGGAGTGGGCTTTCCAGTGGTTGGCAGGTCTAGACGTAGCGACTGGTCGATTGAGCGCAGCGCGACGAGATCTGGATCGTGCAGAAGCTGCCCGTGCGGGTGTTCGTCGGGCGAGGGCCGAATTGTCCCTCATGGGAGACAACGAGGCACGGCTGGAGCAGGCCCGCGCCGATGCCTTGGTTTCCAGGGATGAGAGGATAGCTGCACTGACGAAGCTGATTCGCGATCTGACTGCTCCCCCACAATGATGTACCCTTCCTTCTTTTGTTTGCTTCCCGGTATAATTTTGCTCTTTCTTGGGAATAAATAATGCGAACTCTTTTCTGATTTTGTAGACCTATCATTTCGGAATGTAAATGACAGGTTTTGGGCGAGGGTGATATCAGAGGTGATATGGACATGATAGGCTCTCAAGAAACTTTAGTAGGACATACTTATTCAGAGGTCATACGGACATGATAGAATATGCTTTGACTAAGGCTTGTAGGCAACATACTATCAGAGGTGATATGGACATGATAGGCTCTCAAGAAACTTTAGCAGGACATACTTATTCAGAGGTCGTACGGACATGATAGAATATGCTTTGACTAAGGCTTGTAGGCAAGATACTATCAGAGGTGATATGGACATGATAGGCTCTCAAGAAACTTTAGCAGGACATACTTATTCAGAGGTTATACGGACATGATAGAATATGCTTTGACTAAGGCTTGTAGGCAAGATACTATCAGAGGTGATATGGACATGATAGGTATTGCATTTCCAAATTAGTCGAACGTATCTATTCAGAGGTTATATGGACATGATATGATACGACCCAACTAGTTTTGTTTTGGAAGTAGTTTTGTCAGAATTGAGGTTTTCGCTATATCCCAATTGAGCAGAGGAGGTTAAGCATAGTACCTTTTCAGGAATTTGACGTTGATAGGAGCCATTAACAGGTCTCCATTAGGCTGGGCTAACCTATAAGTGCCATTTGAGAACGTTGTCTCGATCACATAAGGACCCTCCCATTTGGGCTGGAATTTGCCTTTACTCCTGTGAGTAAGAATCATCGGCCTTCTTACGGCTAGAACTAGCTCGCCGACTTTGAACACTTTTTTCTTTACTTTATGATTGAAAGCTCTGGAAATGCGTGCTTGGTAGAGCGCGATGCGCTATTGAGCTTGGAGGCGTTTCTCGTCTAATCCTTCTAGCTCTTGAAGCCTTAAAAGGTCATTCTTTTCTTGAGTCAGTTCGTTAGCCACGGCTATCCTGAGTGACGGGATCTGGATTTCAATAGGAAAAACTACTTCGCTCATGTAGACCAGTGAGAATGGAGTACAACCTGTCGGTGTTCGTACCGTTGTGCGGTATGCCCAGAGACATTCGCCCAGTCTCTCATTCCAATCTCTTTTGTTCGAAGAGACGAACTTCTTTAAGAGTTTGATAATGGTTTTGTTGAAAGCTTCCGCCAAACCATTAGCAGCTGGATAATACGTCGTAGAGGCAATATTATGTATCCGATTTTTATCGTAAAATTGATGAAACGTTTGACTGATGAACTGAGGCCCATTGTCGTGAATTATCCTTCGAGGTACCCCAAAGCAATAGATGACGTGATGCTTGATGAAGCTGATCACATTAGACGCCTTTACCTCAGCAAGGGGGATCGCCTCTGCCCATTTGGAGAAGTAATCCGTGATGGCCAGTATGAACTGGTGACCCCTGGAAGAAGGCGGGTGAATAGGACCGACGATATCCATACCCCATGCTTCGAAAGGCCAGGATACAACCGTAGGATGTAGATATTCAGACGGTTGATGTATGAAGTCTGCATGGACCTGACAGGCTCTGCATTGTCTTACATAGTTGATCGCGTTTGTGATCATAGTGGGCCAGTAATAGCCCATTCTCCTGATACGATCTTGTAGCTTAGGACCGGGTTGATGCGCCCTGCATACGCCATCTTGAGCTTCCCAGATAATCTGCTGTGCTTCGTTGTCTGAGAGACATCTCAATAATAGTCCGTCATAGGTCCGGCGATATAGGCATTGTGAAGATGCATCAAAGTAGAAGCGTAAAGATCGTCTTTTGACGGATACCGCTTCTTTAGGATCCTCCGGCAAGATTTTGTATGCGACAAAATCTATAAAGGGACTCTTCCAATCTCTTCTGGGAGGATCGACGTATGCAGCGTAGCTGCGTTCTATGTGAGAGTTGTTTTTTACACAGAATAAATCTCTGTTAAGAAGGATTATCGAGTTTTGCCTTCTTATAGGAGTAGCTAAATCTGCGGCTAGACTGGCTAGGGCATCAGCTTCCAGATTCTGAGATCGAGGTATATGCTCCAGGAAGAACCCTTTGAATGTCATGGCTATCTCGACCGTTGCTTGGTGATAGGGGATGAGGTCTGGATTCCGGACTTCATATATTCCTCTGACTTGATTGACGATAAGTAGAGAATCACCGAAAGCTTCCAGGGATTCGACCCCCAGCTCTTTAGCGACTTGGAGCCCGATTAACAGAGCGTTGTATTCCACCACATTGTTGGAGCATGGTTCGTTAAGAGAATATGCCCGGTAGATGACGAGTTTGTCGGGAGTAACCAGGACGATTCCTACCCCTGAGACCACTTTTCCCTTGGGACCAGTCCTGGAGGCACCATCGAAGAATAGTTGCCATGCGTCACTTTCCATCGCGAAATTACATTCTGCAACTTCGTCAGGGATGTCTTCGTACAACTTGGAGGTCTCCGGGATCGGATGAGCAGCTAGAAAGTCGGCCAATGCTTGGCCTTTTATGGACTTCTGGGGGACGTACACCATGTCATATGGTGTTAACAGCATTGTCCAAGTTGCGAGTCGGGAATTAAGAGCACTTGGCTTGCTCATTAGTACTCGAAGAGGGTTGATCCTGGAGATGATATGGATAGTCTGGCCGGTGACATAGTGCCGCATTTTTTGGATAGCGAACATCAGAGCCAAGCATTCTTTCTCCACTGGGTTGTACCGGTGTTCGGCTCCGATCATCATTCTACTTAGATAGTAGATAGCTTGTTCATGCCCTACATCGTTCTTCTGCGCAAGAAGAGCTCCCAAGGCATGGTCCATTGCTCAAACATATAGGAAGAATGGTCTTCCTATGACGGGAGGCACCAGAACTGGCGGATGAGTGAGGTAGCGTTTGATATCGTCAAACGCTTGTTGACAGGCTTTGTCCCATACGAAGGATACACCCTTCTTCATGAGGCGAGAAAAAGGCTGACATCTCCCAGAGAGGTTGGATATGAATCTCCGGATGTAAGCCAGGCGTCCCTGAAATCCTCTAAGTTCCCTCAGATTGCGAGGCGGTCGCATTCCTATGATGGCCTGGACTTTATCAGGGTCCACTTGTATGCCTTTGGCGGTAATGACAAATCCCAGGAATTTGCCGCTAGATACACCCAGAAAGGACTTCGTAGGATTCATCTTGAGTTGATGTTGGCGCATTAACTCGAACACCGTCCTTAAGTCTCGAACGTGATCATCTTTGAGACAGCTTTTGACAGCTATGTCGTCCACGTAACATTCTACTGTTTTGCGTAAGTGCTCATGGAATATGTTACTCATAGCTCGTTGGTATATTGCCCCGACGTTCTTCAACCCGAAGGGCATTACTGTATAGCAATATACCCCCAGTGATGTTCGGAAGGCGGTATGCTACTCGTCCCCAGGATGCATCTTGATCTGATTGTACCTTGAGAATCCGTCCATGAAAGACATGCGTTCAAAACCGCAGGTGCTGTCGATCATGATGTCTGTGATGGGAAGAGGGAACTCATCCTTGGGGCAGGCTATATTCAGATCTCGGTAATCGATGCAGATGCGTATTTTCCTATTTTTCTTCATGACTGGGACAACATTGGCGACCCAGTCGGGATGTTGTTCTTCCCGGATGAAACCGCAGGCTATCAACTTCTTGACTTCAGCTTCAATGGCGTCCATCATATCCGGGTAGAACCGGTGCTGGTGCTGCTTTACAGGCTTTAAACCGGGCGATATGTTGAGCTTGTGGGTAGCCATGTTTGGATCAAGTCCTGGCATATCCTCGTAATTCCACGCAAAGACGTCGATGTATTCTTTTATCAGTCGAATAACTTCTTCCCTTTCAGCTAGGGAAAGATTATTACTGATAAATATCGGTCTTGGTGAGCGTGTGTCCCCAACGTCGATCTGGATAACTTCATCTTCAGTGGGAGGTTCTCTCTGTTCAAAGCGGAACTCCCATTGTGTATCTATTTGTTGAGCCCAAGAGTCATTTTCAAACGGCTCAGGCTCTGGTTCGTCTGCTTCGAAGGGATCTGTCACTACCATATTTACTGATAATGTTTGTTCGAGAGCATCAGGTGAGTCGGAGGGCGACGAGCTGTCTTGAAAGGAGGAAATAACATCCTTGCTTGATTTAGAGGAGGTGGCATACCCTAACCCGAAACGGGTTTGTTGATAGCGGGGATTGCCGAACAGTGGCGTTCGTCTGCCCTTTCTGTAGTTGAGGCCTGGCTTCCGCTTCAAGTCGTAGCCCATGTTTTGCATGATCCTCAATGCCTGTGGGCTGTATTGGTGAACCTACATTCTCCCAGTATCGTCATTGAAAGAATTTTCTTGGACAGTCGATTGATTGCGCTCGTGGCCGAAGACTATTGTACGCTGACTGCTGCAGGTGGGCGGGACAAGAAAGATAGAGTCCTCTTGCGGTCCGTATGTCGTGACGATATTGGATGATGATGTCACCTCCCATATGTACGGATGATAGGAATCCATAGCTGCCAAGAATTTTTGTGCTATAGGTTCTATATCGTCATGGGAAGAGGATACCTGGTTCGGAATCGGGGCGCTGACATACTGGAAAAGGGGATGTTTATTATCATCTGGAACTCCGTTCCTGGTTGCATTTACATCAGTCGGCTGCCTGTTGTGCCGAGGGTTGATGACCAAGGGAGGAAGCTTCTGGTTCAAAGTGATCACGAGAGGATCACCCCCTTTTTCTGACCTGGGCTTGTTCAGATGGATAGCCATAGGTTCCATGGCTCTTGGATGAGTGGTTCGTCCCTTTACCCTGATTGATAGGGGTAGTGCGGCAGTTTTAGTGGACTTAACACTGCTGGTGTACTTAGGGTTAAGTACGAATGTTAAGTGTAGATGACAACTTTCTTTAAGGAAGCAAAAGGTGGACCCAGCTCAGCGTGATTGTTCCCTTATTTATAGATGTAAAGTGATGACCTTGGTGTTGATCAACTCCTGAATTTTTCTTTTTAACAAACAGCAGGCCCTCGTAGGGTGATGAACGTACTGATGGAAGAGACAATAATCTGGATCATTGACTTCGCCGGCGCTCTCGGGGTATCTGACGTTGGGAACCTGGAGTTTGTTTTCTTTTATCAACATGTTGAAGATTTCAATGATATCATCTTCCTTGAAGGAAAAGGCCCTTTTCGATTTTTGGGATCCTGATGCCCGAGTCCTTTGATCTTCCGGGGGGGCGCCCTCGCCGTATTGTATCTAGATTTTGAAAGGGTTCTACCCCCCGTCTTGTCGTTGTATTTGTTCCTAGAAGTTGGTTTGGAAGGACCTGCCTCTGGTATTATAGGATCATCCCCTGGAAGTTTGGAGTGTGCATGGGATGCAGTGTACCCCAACCCGAAACGAGTCTGTCGATAGTAAGGATTATTATGCAACGGTGTTCTCCTGCCTCTCCCATAGTTGAGGCCCTGCTTTAATTTTAAATCGTAACCCTTGTTCTGTATAATCTTCAGAGATTGAGGGCTATACCTGTGGATTTGTATTTTCCCTCCCTCAGACTCGCGAAAATCCTCTTGTACAATCGGACTACTCTGCCCGCGACTGAAGATTATCGGATGCTGGTCGTCACGAGTTGGTGGGACAATGAAGGTCCCACTTTCACATGGTTCATATATCATGATAACATTAGATGTTGACGCATCTTCCCACACGATCTCTCCCCATTTGACGCCTAGGGGATCTGGATCCTGCTCACGACTCCTGTCTTTGCGTCTCTGGATCACATGTGTATGCAGGTTGGGGAGAATTGCAGAAGAAGACGATTGCTTGTTTCTTCTGTTCCTGTCAGCGGGCATATGGAGGTTGGGCACTATGGCTCTTGCTGTGCCACCTGTGTATAACAGGTTGGCCATCTGGGTGGCGGATAACCCTGGGGGAGGGTGCCTCTTCGCATTTTGAGCTTGCTTTACGCCGAGGGATTTTGCCTGGCATAATTTGGAGTTTTGCTCAAACGGGCGTAAAGCTGAAGAGGTCCTCAGCCGGCCATCGGCTTTTCGCGTAACCCGGAGGGTATGCAGATTGTCCCCTCGCTGGCGTAAAGGCCGAGGAGTTGAATACTCTGCCGCTTGCTTCCCTTTGCGGAGACCACATTGCTCATCTGGTTCCCCGTAGAGGTCAGATGTCGTCTTACGTGCAGGGCGTGACTTGTACTTCCGATTTGGTGCTAAGGCATCATCAGAAGTTTTGTCTGTACCGCGCGTAGCGGGAGACTGGTTTCTGTGCGTAGAGTGCAGTAGATACTCCTGGGTCAGCGCTGAGGCTTTGCCCGAGGGTTTGTTTGTACCACGTGTAGCGGGAGACTGGTTTCTACGCGTAGAGCGCAGTGGATACTTCTGGGTTAGCGCTGAGGCTTTGCCCGAAGTTTTGTCTGTACCGCGCGTAACGGGAGACTGGTTTCTACGCGTGGAGCGCAGTAGATACTTCTGGGTTAGCGCTAAGGCTTTGCCCGAAGTTTTGTCTGTACCGCGCATAGCAGGAGACTGAATTTTACGTGCGGGACACGGAGGGAGCAATGCTACAACCTCATTGGTCGGAGAGATCGGAGAGATCGGAGAGTCCACAGGAATGGTAGAGGATGTCTTGGGCATCTAGACCTTGCGCAGCTTCCTGTTGTTCTGGACGGAGAGAGGGTGAGAGCTACCCCCGATTCGAAGCATGTCTTCGTAGGCAGACTGGTCGAATTGGACGACCAGTGTCTTCTTCACGGTTCCTATAGGTACCGTATCGTGTTGAGCAATTACTTCCTCATCAGAAGAAAAAGATGTCCCCAGCAGAGTCGCCATCTTGTTTGTGGTAGAAAACAAAAAGAATGAAAGATATATTCAAGACGGGGTTTATACAAGACCCGTGTTCTTTTGTTTACAAACAAACTTGTACAATGTAATCCTATACGAGGATATGGGAGTATAATTTATTTAATCTGGGTATAAATTGCTATAGGTGTCTGATCTGCAGTCGATCACTTTAGCCCTTGGACCACACGATGGTGAAGAAGTGTCGTAGAAGACAGGAGGTAGCTTCGAAGGTTGCAAAAGAGGGTGGATGCACGACGCTAAGATCGTCGATCCCTACCCCTTTGCCTGAGCTCCGGGTTCCTCTCTCTCTCTCTCTCTTGATCTCTTCTCTCTCCTTATTTTTCTTGACCCTGTCCGATCTCCTTTTCAGAAGTCTGATCGTTGATCAATTTCTTCGACCTATTCCTCTGTAGATAGAGGTCTCTATTTATAGAGTTTTAGTGACAGTGACCACTCAGTTGGTGTAAAAATCGAGGAATGGAATCACAGCACCCTTTTACACGACGGTTAAAATAACCAATGCCTGCGTATAGATGATCCTTTGAATGAGCGTATAACGCGGGTCCAACTAAGGGACACAACGCGTATTATTGCTACGAAGATCACGGCGTAAAAGCCACGTAGGTAGGTATCCTCCGTGTAGAAGAGGTGGGCCTAAAAGCCAATGTCTGTCACCATGGCATAGAAGCCAAAATAGGCATAGAAGCTAGGTAGGCATAGAAACCTAATGGCATAGAAGCCGAGTGAGCATAGAAGCTGAGGAGGCGTAGAATCCCTGAGAGAGCATAGAAGCTGAGGAGGCGTAGAAGCCCTAACAGCTGAGGAGGCGTAGAAGCCCTGAGAGCATAACAGCTGAGAAGGCGTAGAAGCCCTGAGAGCATAACAGGTGAGGAGGCATAGAAGCGCTGAAAGCATAACAGCTGAGGAGGCGTAGAAGCCCTGAGAGCATAACAGCTGAGGAGGCGTAGAAGCCCTGAGAGCATAACAGCTGAGGAGGCGTAGAAGCCCTGAGCAATGCTGAGTGCTGACATGGACGTCTTTAGCCGGAATTATAGCTTTTTGAAGATATAATCAAATCTCTCGCATTAAATACGGAGATCTGCCACCATCCTGTGCAATAATTGCGAAGGCGTGTTCTGAAGGCTTGCCCCCGTTCTGAGCATCAGGCGAAGAGACGTGCCTCGAGCCCTGTACAAAGCACAGATTTTGACATGGCAGTCTGTTTGTCTTTCGTAGTGTGTAGACGGTTCACGTTTGCCTGTGTAGAACAAGGCAGCGTATCCCTTTGTATGCGAAAAAGCAGTTTACGCAAGGGGGTGTCACCACACGATGGTGCGGTGATTCTTAATCAAATCCCCTGCATTAAATGCAGAGATCTGCCATTATTCTGCGCATTAAATGCGGAGGCGTGTTTTTGAAGGCCTGCAGCTCTTCTGTGCATTCGTCGTAGAGACGTACCTCGAGAAGACTGTCACCGTCTTGTGCACCAATCGCAGATACGTGCCTCGAGCCCTGTACAGAGCGCCGCTTTTAATGTGGCAGGCGATTTGTCTACTGCGGAGCGTAAACAGCTCATGTCTGCCTGTGTAAAATAAGGCAGCATATTCCCTCGTTCATGTAAAAGCAGTTTACGCGAGGGAGATGGCGGTAACTGACAGCCTGGGTCGCAGTGCCGTGCTATCATTTATAGCCGTCGTCTGGGTAGCCGAGCCGTATCCTTTCGTCAGAAGTTCAGACATCAGGTTCATTGCAGGGTCTGACAGGTTCATCTCGGAGAGCACGAAGCTTTCCTCGTACGCTTTAATACCGCATTTGAAAGCGGATGTGTTTTATGCCATATAGGCGACGAAGCCCTCTACTTTACGCTCTGAGGCGGCCTGGACATACTGCACTTACGCGGATGGTCCTGAGAAGCTCTTGTCTTGCCTGCTTGATGGCTCTGAGGTCATCTCTTTACGCTGCCCCGTAAAAATAAGTTGTGTATAGTCATCCGGCGTATTTTTCATGCTTCTACACCACCCGCCACACTGAGGGTTCACCTTAGGGTATACTCCCCCATGCCCCATAAAATCATTACAGAAAGTCGGTAACTGGACCGGCTGGATCACCAAACTGTCTTCACTCGGGACACTGCCCGGGTACAGCCCCCTGAACAGCGTCACAGAGCCAGAAGGGTGGCTAACAAACGACCCCTGGTCAGCTCCTCTCAGATGAAAGATCTTCCCCGGCTTGCCGTGAAGATCGGGGGTCAGCATCCACGATATCTTCCTGGGATGCGTAGCATAAGAGAAGGCCGAGATGGGGTAGTCTCTCGGCATACTGGGCAGATACAAGACCAAATCAACGACAGGGAAAACCCAGAGTTCTCTCTTAGACTTTGTCTGGGACTGTTTATCAATCATGTCCCCGAAAAAGAAAGCCGACTTCAGGTATTGCTCTCCGTCTACGTACGTTAGGGGCTCCCCATTGATCATACTCAGCAGCATTTGCTCGCCCTGAGCCGATATCAGAATTGCCCTTCCTTCGGGATATTGGGGCCCGGAGATAGGAAATGTCACGTGTGACAGATCCTCCAAATAGTTGGAGTGCAGCATCCCGGCGGCAGAGCCCATCACTTCAGCTAGCGGAGACTCATGCAAGTTAACTGCAAAAGCACAGAAGAAACATGTCAGTTCCTAAAAACTAGACACTTCGGGATTTGCAGCATCCAAATCAATAGTCCGTGCTCTACGCCGAGACTGTGAAACTTGAACCTTTACGCTGGAATCCATTTCCTTAACGTAAAAGTCAAGATTGCCAGTATACGGTCTGTGCTTTATGCCAGATTGATTAAATTGAGTTATTACGCCAGGATTTCCATCCACGAGCATAAAACTCAAATTTTAAACACCAAGTTTTCGGCGGTCAAGGGTTTTTACGCTCTACTGCAAAAAAATGGAGTTTTACGTGGACACATTAGGAATATGGGTGTAAAAAGATAAAACGTCTCCGTGTATCATCTTCCTCAAAGAGGCTATCAGCACAGAAGACGACCTAGCACGGTTACGTACAACGTGTGTGAAGGATTTTTAGTCATTCTCTTCTTTCCCAAGAGCTCTACCTTCCAGGCCGGGTGCACTACTCGTCGGCGGAATGCTCCGCTCAGAATGAAGTTTGCCTTGTCCAACCAGAGACGCTCTCGCTTGGGCCGAGGAATGAGAAGAAGAATCAACCTTCTTTCCCTTAGCGGAGGAAGTTTGTTTTGAAGCCATAACTGGAGACTTTGAAGACTCGAAGAAGAAAAGGAGAAGAACTCGAACAGTCGAAAGCTTTCTCTCGCAGAAGACGGATGGAAAGTTTTTCTCTCAGAAACTTGGGATATATATAGAGTTCGGATGGACTCCTCGGACCCCGAACCAAATCCCCTAATTAATATTCGGTTATGATTGGGTCCTACGTCAGCCTATTTATTCAGAGAAGGCGGACAGTCAGCGAATTCGAAAAGTTTTTTCGCGCAAAGCAGGTTCACGGTTTCTACGCTAAGGAGCTTTCTACGCTCGACAGCTACAAATCTACGGTTTTACGCTCACAAGCTATAAGTCTATGATTTTACGCCCGGATGCCTTTGTGCTCGGTAGCTTTTATGCTCAAGAGGCTACAGACCTACAACTTTACGCTAGCAGGTACCAAATCGATGATCTCACGCTCGGTGGCGCTTAGTTTACGCTCGGAGGCGACGGATCCACGACTTCACGCTCGAAAAAAATTTCTTTTCAGAAGCAACAAATCCACAGTTCTACGCTAAAGAGCTTTCTACGCTCGACTGCTACGAATCTACGACTTTTCGTTCGACAGCTACAAGTCGGGTTTTACGCCCGGATGCCTTTGTGCTCGATAGCTTTTATGCTCGAGAGGCTACAAACCTACGACTTCACACTCAGGAACTACAAAGTCTATGATTTCACGCTCGATGGTGTTTAGTTTACGCTCAGAGGCTGCCAACTTATGATTTCGTGCTCCATGACTTCCCGCACATCTGAAAGATATGCAGGCCAGAGTACGCGTACATCTGAACGATCCTCAAAGCGGTCAATTACAGGAGTTCACACAGAAGATACTCCTTCTTGACCTCAAGATATTCCAAGTACCCGAAGCATACAGAGTTCAAACATTGAAAAATTACTCTTCTTTATGGGTCAATTCGAAGTTCATCCAGACTCCAGTCTGAACATTTCATCTACCAAGAGGGCAAATCAGTTTGACAGCCATTTCTCGCCCTATTCCAAGGGATTTTCGAGAAATCATTCTTGAAGATGATGTCTGAACAAAGAAATTATGTCTATCAGAAGTAACAGTTCAGGATTCTACGCGGTTCCTCACTCCTAACAGCAGGACAGTTCGAACACTCGAATGCTAAAGCGGCTTTCTACGCATCCCTAGTTATGCGTAAAAGATAGGACAGGACCTAGCACTCTTTCTAAACAGAGTCGGCATAAAGAATCAGACTTGTCGAAGCTACACATATTCAGACTTCACAGCAAAGTATGGCAAGATGATCATATGAAGAAAAAAGACGATTTTATTAAAGATTAAAGTCATGATTACATCTAAGGGAAATCCCGTCTACAAAAGGATTTTTCTCGTCGTCGTCGGAAGGCCACCCCCCAGGATCTGCTCTACCAGGTTCTTGCATGGGCACCAATTCTTCGTCTCTCCCGAAGAACCACCATACAAAGTTGCTGATTATCCCGAGCAAAGGAGGCTATGATATCCTTCCATGATCCATCATTGCAGAGGATATTTGCTCAAAGATGCCATCTTTTTCGGCTCCTTATATGCTGGAAGAGCATGATCTCCTTCTTTCTCAAGTCGACCCGACGAACTCCGGCCATCATCTCTGTATGATGAAGGAAGTGTGGGAAAAACAGAAGAACTCCTCAGCCTTTTTATAGGCGAGAGAGAGCACCGATCCCCAATGAATCCGCCATAAAGTCAGCCTCGACCGTTTCAAAACTCCATTCAGAAATGTTTCGAGTTACGAGGAGCGAGTCATGCTTCATTCAAAGCGTTTCAAATTACGAGGAATTTAAAAGCTTTGAAGGGGGTCTTGTAGAAGCATAAAAAATACGCTAGAAGCTCTGCGCAGCATATTGATGCAAAGCAGCGTAAACAGAGGACTTCAGATCCTTCAAACGTATAAACAGAGCTTCTCCGCCAAAGCACAGCGTAAAATACAAGCTTAAGGACCATCAGCGTAGGACAGTATGTCCAGGCTGCTTCAGCGTAAACAGGGGCTTCGTCGCCTTTATGGCGTAAAACTCATCCTCTTTTCAAAATGCAGCATTGAAGTGTACGAGGGACGCTTCGTATTCTCCAAAGTAAACCTGTCAAAGCCTGCAATGAACCTGTCAAAGCCTGCAATGAACCTGTCAGATCCTGCAATGAACCTGACGTCTCAACTTTTAACAAAGGGATACGGCTCCACTAACCAGGCGACGGCTATAATAATGGCGAGGTACTGTAACCCAGGCTGTCATTTACTGCCATTTCCCTTGCATAAACCGCTTTTACGTACACAATGGAATACGCTGCCTATTTTACAAAGGCAGATAAGAGCTCCTTACGCTCCACGGAAGACAAACCGCCTGCCACGTCAAAAGCTGCACCGTATACGAGATTCGAGGCATGTCTCTGCATTTTTTATGCACAGAGCGGTGACAGGTTCTCAAGGAACGTCTCTGCCAATTAATGCGCCGAATACTGACAGATGCCTGAGGCACGTCTCTGCACCACGCGCAGGCCAAGTGACAGACCTTCAAAACATGCCTCTGCGTTTAATGCACCAGATGATGGCAAATCTCCACAATTAATGCTGAGGATTTGATTATATCTCCAAAAGCCGTAATTTTGGCTAAAACGTCCATATCCATTCGGCCTCTGTGCCCATTCAGCTTCGATGCCTGCTCGGCTTCTATGCCTATTCAGCTTCGGTGCCTGCTCGGCTTCTACGCCTATTCAGCTTCGGTGCCTGCTCGGCTTCTACGCCTATTCAGCTTCGGTGCCTACTCGGCTTCTACGCCTATTCAGCTTCGGTGCCTGCTCAACTTCTACGTCCATTCCGCTTCGGTGCCTACTCGGCTTCTACGCCTACTCAGCCTTTATGACCACTCGGCTTCTATGCCTAACCGGCTTCCATGCCGGTTTGATAACTATTTGGCTTTTATGCCATGGTGACAGACATTGGCTTCTATGCCAACCTCTTCTACACGAAGGATACCTACCTGCATGGCTTTTATGCCGTGATCTTCGTAGCGATTATACGCGTTTTGTCTCTTAGTTGGACCCGCGTCACACGCTCATTCAAAGGATCATCTATATGTAGGCTTTGGTTATTTAGCCATTGTGTAAAAGGGTGTTGTACTTTCCACTACTCAGTTTTTATACCGATTGAGTGGTCACTGTCACTAAAACTCTATAAATAGAGACCTCTATCATTGAGGAAGAAGGTCGACAAATTGGAGAGTCAAAAAAGTTAGGTCTAAAAACTTATCAAGAGATCCAGTACCAGATCCAACGGTAGGTAGAGAGAGAAAGGGAGAGAAGAGTCTAGAGCTCAGACAAAGAGAAGGGATCGACGACTTTGGCATCGGACATCCACCCTCTTCAGCAACCCTCGAAGCTGCTACCTGTCTTCCACGGCACTTCTTCAAACATCGTGTGGTTCAAGGGATAAAGTGATCGATTACAGATCAGACACCTATAGCAATATTCACCCAGATTAAATAAATTGTACTTAGACATCCTCATGTAAGATCAAATTTGTACAATCTTGTTTATAAACATAAAAGAAGGGCGGGTCTTCGTACAAGACCTCATTTTCCGTATTCATCAAATCTTTTCTTGTTTATATTACACCCGAAACATACATTTACACAAGATAATATATAAACATATAGAGAGGGGGGAGTATACCTCAACGGCATGGGGGTTGCTGGCCGGAGTGAAGTGGCGGTGCTGGTAGTGGTGTATAAACTGGAGGTGGTGGTAGAACGGACAGCAGGAGGTGGGGTGAAGATGGCCTGCCGGAGAAGGGGGATTGGTGGTGGAGCTGGTAGCGGGGATGTTCTCAGCCGGTGGTGCGGGGATGAACAGGGATGGAACGGTGTGTGGTGGTGGTCGAGAGGGTGGAGTGGTGCAGCAGCTCGTGGTGGTATGAAGTAGACACTGGAGGTGGGGAAATAGTAGGCCGAAGGAGCTACTGGCCGAAGGTGGAGGGCGGTGCGGGCTCGTGGTAGTAATGGCGGATGGTCGGGTTGAAGTGGCTGGCCGGATTGGACGGCGGAGGAAGACTGGAGGTCGAGGGGGAGGAAGTGGGATGCCGGAGCTCGTGGCCGGGGTGTGGGCTCGTAGTGGTGCAGCAACTCGTGGGGGGACGCCAGCGTTGTCAATAGACGGTGGAGGAGCGGGGATCTCGGCCGGAGGGTGATCTCGGCCGGCGGTACAGCTCTCCAAAGAAGGAGATAAAGAAAGGAAGAAGGAGAAGAAGAAAGGAAAAAGAAGAAGAAGAAGAAGAAGAAGAAGAAGAAGAAGAAGAGAATGGGGGACTCGGTTGGGGTTTTGAGGAGGGAGGAGAGAGAGAGGGGTGGGGTTTATCTAGGCATGGGGATTAGGGCCTGCATTGGGAAGAGGGGAGAAAGAGACATTATATAGGGGGTTGTGTGGAGGATGGGTGGTGAGGATTTGCCCAATTCAAATGTGTGGTGGAGATTTCACATGAAGAGATTTATTTCTTCATGCAAATTAGAGGGGGAGAGTGTTTGACCGGTCAAGGAAGAGGGGTGGCCTCTTCATTTGGCCTTGACCAATGAAGGTATGCCACATGTCACAACATTTGCAATTTAGCCCCTTAAGTTTGGATATTTGTACAAACACATAAAATGACGGAAAAAATGTGGAGAAATTAGTATTTTGTGTTTTGTAGGGTGAGGGGGTGTTGTGTGTTTTGCATGAGCTTAATTAAATGGGCATTGGAATTAAATTGGGATTAAAAATAGGATTATTCAAATTTGGTATCCCTAATTTAATTAGAATAATTTGTCATGTGCTCTTAAATTAAATGGGAGCACATGGGACCTCAATTGGGAGTGACACAAAGGTCATAAATGGGGTATGCTTGGTGTCAGTCTTGGACCCTTTAATTGGTCCGGCTCAACGGGTTGAGTTGGTGTCTCAAAATTGATGGCAACGACACAGGTGTGCGACACAGGATTTAAATAAGGATTTCGGTTACAAAAAATTGTGCAATTAATTTAGAGCACAAGGAATTATGATTTTGAGTGACGGAAAAGTCTAGCGCCTAAATTGGCGTATCAAGTCAAAAGTGCAACAATCTGTTAGAATTTATGGACTGATGTTGGGCTCCGAATATTTTAACAACGGTAGTGCGCGCCAAGGGTTTAATTAAAATAAACAGACATCTGTAAACTTACTCTAAACCTCAATCATCTGCTGCTAAAACAAAATTTTCTATCCCATACCAGACTATCTATAGAAATAAATAAGGGGGTTTACACAGGGAGGACGGTGGATGGCTACGCAGCAGAGTTCTGCAAGCTTAACAGGTTTGTCCCAACAATGGTAGCAACAGAACTGGAGCGGGCGATGAGGTTTCAGTATGTACTTCATCTAAAAATTCAGCAACTGGTAGAGGGCCATAACTACTAGACTTTCGACGAAGTATTGATCGCATCTAGGAGACATGAGCTGACAATGCAGAGGTTAGCTTCGAGGATAAGAGGCCAGAAGAGATCTCATATACAGAGCGGAGAAGGAGGACTAGCACAACGAATATCAGCACCGTCTCATGTCGTTCGCATTTATGACACAGTACTGAGGAGGCCAGTGGCATCGACCACATCATCACCAGCTCGGCCATATCAACTGAGGCAACATCAACAACAACGATTGGGAGCCCCAGTTGGATGTATGTATTATAGCAAGGGAGGCCATACTAAAGATGTGTGTAGGGCATCACAAGGGTTGTGTCTACGATATGGTAGTCCAGACCATCGGATTGCCAATTGTCCGATGATACAGAGGATTAAAGGGCTAGTGCAGCGATTAGCCTTACCAGCACCAGGGACAGCTCAATATAAGGGCCCAATACTGCCAGTCAGGCCTTTGGCTCGACCATTGCCGATGCAAACTCAGATGTACAACCAACAAAGAAATCAGTAATATGGGCAACGGAGGCCACAAGTGCGTATCCAAGGGAGGCAGCAACAAGGAGCACAACAAGGCCAAGGGCAAGCTTTTACCCTATCTCTGGAGGAGGCATTGGCATCAGGTAACATAGTGGCAGGTAACATTCTCATTACATATTTTTTTGTCATAGCATTATTTGATTCGGGAGCATCCCATTCATTTGTTTGTGCACGATTTGTAACATGAATTAGACTAGATTCAAGGCATTGCCAGAGAGGCTGAATATACTTAGTGGTAATGATCTCGTAGGAGTTGATAGAGTATGTCTAGTGTATCCAATCATAGTGTGCGGGCATTTATTATCTACAAGGTTGATTGAGTTCCCTATGGATAATTTTGATGTTATTCTAGGTATGGACTGGTTGAGAGACAGTCATATATTAATAGATTGTCGTAGGGGCAGAGGGTTGTTTAACATCCCGAGCAAGGAAGAGTTTATCTTCAACAGAACGATGAGGGACCAACATGAAGATGGCATAGCAGTAGTAGTGGGAATAGGAGATTAACTTTCCAAAATATTTGAAGAATTTCTTGATATATTTCTGAAAAAGCTTCTAGGATTACCCTTGTAAGAGAAGTGGAGTTCTGCATAGAATTAAAGCCAGGAGCAGAACCAATTTCCAACAAGGTCTATTATATGTTACCTATGGAACTCAACTAGCTATATCAACATGTGGAAGAACTAAAGGCAAAAAAGTTTATTCGGGCTAGTAGATCACCATGAGGAGCACCAAGGCTTCTAGTAAGGAAGAAAGATGGGACGACACAGTTGTATATCGAGTACAGGCAGCTGAATACGGAATAGTGAAGAACAAGTATCCATTGCCTATGATTGATGACTTGTTTGACCAAGAAGTATTTTCTAAGATAGACCTTCGATGATGATATTATCAAGTAAGAGTTTGGGACCAAGATATACCGAAGACAGCATTTCGATCTCTATATGGGCATTACAAATTCTTAGTTATGCCATTCGGATTGACCAATGCTCCAGCCATATTCATGGATTTGATGAATCGTATATTCATGTCATACCTAGATTAATTTGTAGTGGTATTCATAGAAGACTTTCTTGTCTACTCCAACAGTGAAGAAGAGCATGAAGAACATCTTCGAAAAGTATTGCAAGTTTTGAGGGAGCATCAGTTGTATGCCAAGCTCAGTAAGTGTGAATTCTGGTTAGGTCATGTGTCATTCTTGGAGCACATTATCTCAGAAGCAAAAGTATTAGTGGACCCCAAGAAGGTCAAAATAATAGAGAATTGGCCAGTCCCGAAGACAGTAGCAGATGTGCGAAGTTCTTTGGGATTAACAAAATATTACCGGAGGTTCGTGGCATATTGCACAAATTTTAGCGCCAATGACTCGTTTAACCCGTAAGGAGGAGAAGTTCGTTTGGACAGCAGAGTGCCAAGCAGCATTCGAGAAGTTAAAGGAGAAAGTCATATCAACATCGATCCTTACACTTCTAGTAGGATCAGGAGGGTTCACAGTTTATTATGATGCATATGGGAAAGGACTCGGGTGTTTGTTGATGCAGCACGAGAAGGTGATAGCTTATGCATCTCGGCAACTTTGGGAACATGATAAGAATTATCCAACGCATAATTTGGAGTTAGTAGTAGTAGTATTTGCACTCAAATTATGGAGATATTATCTATATGACGATCGGGTGGAGATATTCACAGATTATAAGAGTTTAAAGTACATATTCACCCAGAAGGACCTGAATATGAGGCAGAGGAGGTGGTTGGGATTATTTAGGGATTATGATGTAGCACTTCAGTATCATCCAAGCAAGGCAAATATGGTGGAAGATGCTCTAAGTAGGAGAGGCAGCGCATTCATCCTGGCAACTCAAAAGGACATATTAGAAGATCTTCGAGAGATGGGTGTCAAGGTAGTATTACCACGATGAGCAGGAGTACTAGCCACTCTCCAAATACAGTCAACCTTGGTAGAGAGGATCAAGGTGGCTCAAGCAAAATATTCTCAGATTCAGAAGCTTAGGGTAGAATATGAGTTAGGCCTTAGGAAGGAATTAAGGATTCACGAAGATAGAACACTTAGATTTGGAAACCGTCTTTGTGTGCCAAGTGGAGATATCAGACAGAAAGTGATGACCGAGGCATACAGTTCTCAATATTCTATTCATCCATGAGGCACAAAGATGTACCATAATATAAAACAATATTTTGGTGGAACAGAATAAAAAAAAAGAGAGCTCGGTTCATTTTACGGTGTCTCATATGTCAGCAGGTGAAGGAAGAGCAACATAGACCAGCAGGATTATTGTAACCCCTGCATATTCCAGAGTGAAAGTGGGAACACATTACGATGGACTTTGTGACCGGCTTACCTAGATCCCCTACTGGACGTGATGCAGTTTGGATAATAGTAGATCGACTCACGAAGGTGGCATATTTTCTTCCCTTCTGAGTAGGGCAGTCCACAAAGCAGTTAGCAGAGATGTATATGCAGCATATAATGAGGCAGCACGGGGTTCCAGCAAGTATAGTGTCAGATCGTGATACCAGCTTTATATCTCATTTTTGGAGAAGCTTACATGAGCGCTTGGGTACTAAGTTGAGATTCAATACCGCGTACCATCCTTAGACTGACCGCCAGCCAGAGAGGACAATACAGATATTCAAAGATATGTTGCGTGCTTGTACTTTAGAATTTGGTGGGTCTTCGAAAGATCACCTTTACTTAGTAAAATTCTCGTATAATGACAGTTATCGGGCCAGCATACAAATGGATCCTTTTGAGGCATTATACGAAAAGAAGTACAGGTCACCTTTAGCATGGGATGACATTGGTGAAAGAAAGATGTTGGGGCCTAAGATAATCACACAGACATTTGAAGGGGTTAAGAAGATCAGAGAGCGGCTTTGAGTTGCACAAAATTCTCATCGTCATTGGGCATATCAGCATCGTAGGTCGTTAGAATTTTCTATCGACGAACATGTATTTTTGTGGATTTTGCCTACCCATGGAGTCATTATATCGGGGTTCACAGGAAGCTTAGTCCGAGGTACGTTGGACCGTTCCATATTCTCGAGAGGATTGGGGATGTTGCTTATCGTCTTGCCCTTCCGTCTTCACTACATGAGGTGCACGATGTCTTTTATGTGTTTCAGTTGCGTAGGTATATCCCAAATCTGAGTCATGTCCTCGATCACTCTGAATTAGTCATTTGTACCGACTTGACTTACGAGGAATGACCTATGTCCATTTTGGATTTGAGAGAGAAGGTACTCAAGAACTTGACTATCCGTCTTGTTCGTGTTGTTTGGGGGCATCACACTTTGGGAGAGTCGACGTGGAAGGGCGAGGACGATATTCGATCTCGGTACCCGCACCTATTCAACTCATAAGGTATATTTTCTTCGTATGCCTTCGCATCTTTTATTCCGTGATCGGCAAGCACTCATAAGAGATGATGTTGCTTTGCTTCATTATAGGTGTTATTGTTATACTTGCTTGTTTGTATGTGTAGATTGCTTATAGATAGTTATTGCTTGCTTTGACATTTCTATCTAGCCTTGAGTTTGAATTCCGAGGATGAAATTTTTCTAAGGTGGGTAGAGATGTCAGTCCCCGTTCCCAGTATACATATTTTGAGCGTATTTATTTTTTTGCTAGCATGGTAGTATGTTATAGAGAGACTAGACATATTCTTTGGTTCACTTGGCTCTTAGTTTATTTGTTTAGTTTGGTTTTATCATGAGTTGAACCCATGGTCCAAACCTCAAACTCCATCCATATAGGTGTAGAAGCATGAAAAATACGCTAGATAGCTCTACGCAGCATATTGATGCAAAGCAGCGTAAACAGAGGACTTCAGAGCCTTCAACGTGCAAACAGAGCTTCTCCGCCAAGCACAGCGTGAAATATAGGCTCGAGGACCATCCGCGTAGGGCAGTATGTCCAGGCTGCTTCAGCGTAAACAAGGTGCTTCATCGCCTTTATGGCGTAAAACTCATCCTCTTTCAATGCAGCATTAAAGTGTACGAGGGACGCTTAGTATTCTCCGAAGTGAACCTGTCAGATTCTGCAATAAACCCGTCAGATCCTGCAATAAACTTGACGTCTCGACTTCTGACAAAGGGATACTGCTCGACTACCCAGGCGACGGCTATAATGATGGCGCGGTACTGCAACCCAGGCTGTCATTTACTGTCATTTCCCTTGCGTAAACCGCTTTTATGTACACAGAGGAATACGCTGCCTAGTTTTACACAGGCAGATGAGGGCTCCTTACGCTCCGCGGAAGACAAACCGCCTGCCACGTCAAAATCTGCACTCCGTACGGGACTCGAGGCGCGTCTCTGCATTTAATGCACAGGGTGTGACAGGCCCTCAAGGCACGTCTCTGCAATTAATGCACCGAATACTGACAGATGCCTGAGGCACGTCTTTGCATTTGATGCACAGAAGGGTGGCAGACCTTCAAAACATGCCTCTGCATTTAATGCACAGGATGATGGCGGATCTCCATATTTAATGCAAGAGATTTGATTAAATATCACCGAACCATCATTTAGTGACATCCCCTTTGCGAGAGCTGCTCCTACGCATACAAGGGAATACGCTGCCTAGTTTTACACAGGCAAACGTGAGCTCCTTATGCTCCGCAGAAGACGAACAGACTGCCACGACAGTGGTTACTCTTCGTACAGGATTCAAGGTGCGTATCTACATTTAATGCGCAGAATGATGGCAAATCTTAAAGACAAGCATCTGCATTTAATGCACATGATGGGGGCAGATCTCTGCATTTAATGCAAGAGATCTGATTATCTCCAAGAGCCGTAATTCCGGCTAAGACGTCCACATTATCACTCTGGCACGTTACGCAGCGGCTTCTACGCCTATTCAGCTTCGATGCCTGCTCGGCTTCTACGTCCATTCGGCCTTCTGTGCCTACTCGGCTTCTATGCCTACTCGGCCTCTGTGACCACTCGGCTTCTACGCCCACTCGGCCTCTATGACCACTCGACTTCTACGCCTACTCGGCTTCTATGCCTACTCGGCTTCTACGCCAGTTTTATAACTATTTGGCTTCTACGCCATGGTGACAGACATTGGCTTCTATGCCAACCTCTTCCACACGAGGGATACCTACCTACGTGGCTTCTATGCCGTGATCTTCGTAGCAGTTATACGCATTTTATCCCTTAGTTGGACCCGCGTCACACGCTCATTCAAAAGATCATCTATACGCAGGCATTGGTTATTTTAACCATTTTGTAAAAGGGTGCTGTACTTTCCATTACTCGATTTTTACACCGACTGAGTGGTCACTGTCACTAAAACTCTATAAATAGAGACCTCTATCAACGAGGAAAAAGGTCGAACGATCAGAAATAGGTCGACAAATTGGAGGGTCAAAAAAGTTAGGTCTGAAAACTGATCGAGAGATCCCGTACCAGATCCAACGGTCGAGAGAGAGAGGGAGAGAGAGGAGAATCCAGAGCTCAGGCAAAGAGAAGGGATCGACGACTTTGGCATCGGGCATCCACCCTCTTTAGCAACCTTCGAAGCTGCTACCTATCTTCCACGGCACTTTTTCAACATCGTGTGATCCAAGGGCTAAAGTGATCGATTGCAGATCAGTCACCTATAGCAATATTCACTCAGATTAAATAAATTGTACTTAGACATCCTCGTGTAGGATCAAATTTGTACAATCTTGTTTGTAAACATAAAAGAAGGGCGGGTCTTCGTACAAGATCTCGTTTCCCACATTCATCAAATCTTTTCTCGTTTATTATCCTAAACAAGATGGCGACTCTGTTGGGGATATCTTTCTCTTCTGATGAGGAAGCTATTGCTCAACAAGATACGGTATCCGTAGGATCCGTGAAGAAGACACTGGTCGTCCAGTTTGACCAGTCTGCCTACGAAGATATGCTTCGAACAAGGGGCAGCTCTCACTCTCTCTCTGTCCAAAACAACAGGAAGCTGCGTAAGGTCTGGATGCCCAAGACATCCTCTACCATTCCTATGGATTCTCTGATCTTTCTGATCTCTTCGACCAATAAGGTTGTAGCATTGCTCCCTCCGTGCCCTGCACGTAAAATTCAGTCGCCTGTCTCTGACAGGACCGACAAAACTTTTGGCAATGCCTCAGTGCTAACCCAGAAGTATACTCCACGCTCTGCGCGTGAAGTTCAGTCTCCCGTCCCTGGCGGAACAGACAAAACTTCTGGTAATGCCTCAGCGCTAACCCAGAAGTATACTCTGCACTCTGCGCGTAAAGTTCAGTCTCCCGTCCCTGGCGGAACAGACGAAACTTCTGATAAAGCCTCAGCGCCAAATCAGAAGTACAAGACACGCTCAGCGCGTAAAACAACATCTGACCTCTACGGAGAACCAGATGATCCCTGTGATCTCCGCAAGGAAAAGCAAGCGGCGGACTACTCAACTTCTCGGCCTTTACGCCAGTAAAGAAATAATCTGCACGCCCTCCGAATTACGCGAGACGCTGATGGCCGCCTGAGGACATCCTCAGCTTTACGCCAACCAGAGCGAAGCTCCAAATTACGCCAGGCGAAGTCCCTAAGCGTAAAGAACGCTCCAGTTGCGAAAAGACACCCTCCTCGGGGATTATCCGCCACCCAGATGGCCAACCTGTTGTATACGGGTGGCACAGGGAAGACTATGGTTCCCATCATCCACCTTTCGGACACCACTGGGGGTATATTGCTATACGGTCATGCCCTTCGGATTAAAGAATGCCAGGGCTACGTACCAACGGGCTATGAGTAACATATTCTATAAGCATTTACGCAAGACAGTGGAGTGTTACGTGGACGATGTAGCTGTCAAAAGCAGACTCAGGGATAATCACATCCAAGACTTGAAGACAGTATTTGAATTGATGCGCCAACATTAACTCAAAATGAACCCTACAAAGTCCTTTCTGGGGGTATCTAGCGGCAAATTTCTGGGATTTGTCATCACCGCCAAAGGCATTCAAGTAGACCCTGATAAAGTCAAGGCCATCTTAGAAATGCGACCGCCCCGCAATCTGAGGGAACTCAGAAGATTTCAAGGTCGTCTGGCTTATATCCGAAGATTCATATCCAACCTCTCCGGGAGATGCCAGCCATTTTCTCGTCTCATGAAGAAAGGTGTATCCTTCGTTTGGGACGAAGCCTGTCAGCAAGCGTTCAGAGATATCAAGCGCTACCTCACTAGCCCGCCAGTTCTGGTACCTCCCGTCATAGGAAGACCATTCTTGCTATATGTTCGAGCAGTGGATCATTCTCTGGGAGCTCTTCTCGCACAAAAGAACGATATGGGCCACGAGCAGGCTATTTACTACCTCAGCAGGATGATGGTCGGAGCCGAACACCGGTACAACCCTATGGAGAAAGAATGCTTGGCTCTGATGTTCGCTATTCAGAAAATGCGACACTATGTCACGGGCCAAACCATTCATATCATCTCCAGGATTAATCCTCTTCGGGTACTGATGAGCAAGCCAAGTGTCCTTAATTCCCGACTCGCGACTTGGGCGATGTTATTAACGCCATATGACATGGTGTACGTCCCTCAGAAGCCCGTCAAAGGCCAAGCATTGGCTGACTTTCTAGCTGCTCATCCGATCCCGGAGGCCTCCAAACTGTACGAGGACATTCCCGACGAAGTTACGGAGTGTAACTCCGCAACGGAAGGTGATGCATGGCAACTGTTCTTCGATGGCGCCTCCAGGACTGGTCCAAGGGAAAACGTGGTTTCAGGAGTAGGGATCGTCCTAGTCACTCCTGATAAACTCGTTATCTACCGAGCATATTCTCTTAGCGAGCCCTGTTCTAACAATGTGGCGGAATACAACGCTCTACTAATCGGGCTCCAAGTCACTAAAGAGCTGGGGGTCGAATCTCTGGAAGCCTTCGGTGATTCTCTGCTGATCGTCAATCAAGTCAGAGGAATATATAAAGTCCGGAATCCCGACCTCGTCCCCTATCACCAAGCAACGGTCGAGATAGCCATGACATTCAAGGGATTCTTCCTTGAGCATGTACCTCAATCTCAGAATCTGGCCTCCACGGCATATTATCCAGCTGTTAATGGGTTGGCGGAAGCCTTCAACAAAACCATTATCAAACTCTTGAAGAAGTTCGTCTCTTCGAACAAGAGAGATTGGAATGAGAAGCTGGGAGAATATCTCTGGGCATACCGTACCACGATACGAGCACCGACAGGTTGCACGCCATTCTCATTGGTCTACGGGAGTGAAGCAGTTCTCCCCATCGAGATTCAAATTTCGTCACTCAGGATAGCCGTGGTTAACGAGTTAATTCAAGAAAAGAATGACCTATTAAGGCTTCAAGAGCTAGAAGGATTAGACGAGAAATGCCTCCAAGCTCAGCAGCGCATCGTGCTCTACCAAGCACGCATTTCTAGAACTTTTAATCAAAAAGTAAAGGAAAGAGTGTTCAAAGTTGGCAAGCTAGTTTTGGCTGTAAGAAGGCCGATGATTCTTACTCACAGGAGTAAAGGCAAATTTCAGCCCAAATGGGAAGGCCCTTACGTAATCGAGACAACGTTCTCAAACGGCGCTTACAGGTTAACCCAGCCTAATAGAGACCTGCTAATGGCTCCTATCAATGGCAAATTCCTGAAAAGGTACTATGCTTAAACCTCCTATGCTCCAGTGGAATATGGCGAAGACCTTATTCTGACAAAACTACTTCCAAAACAAAACTAGTTGGATCATATTCTATCATGTCCATATGACCTCTGAATAGATATGCTCTGCTAAAGCTTACCGAAAATATATTACGTCCATACTACCTCTGATATCACTTTCACCCAAACCTGTCATTCACATTCCGAAATGATGGGTCCACAAAGTTAGATGAAAAGCCTCTTTATCATTCCCAAGAGAAAAAGAGCGAAAGTACATTTGAAAAGCAAAAGTACATCATGAAGGGGGAGCGGTCAAGTCGCGAAGCTGCTGCGCCAGTACGGCCATCCTCTCAGCCCCGGAATCTAAGACATCAGCGCGGACCCGCTCCAACCGTGCCTCGTCATCTATCAGGAGGGACAGTTCGGCTCTATCCCGAAGGAGACCGGCACGGGCAACTCCTGCACTCGCCAAGTTCTGTTCTGCTGCGACCAGTCGGCCATTCACCACATCTAAATCTTCTGACGACTGAGAAGCCCACTCTTTTGCCTGAGCAAGCTTTGTCTCCAGTTTGCGAACCCTCGCTACATTGCCGTCATGCTCGGCCTGACACTTTGTTTGAAGGGCGATAGTCTCCTCCAAAACGACTTTTCCTTTGTCCATCTCCTGCTGGTTAGTCTCGATGAATTTATTCAGACCTTCCTTCTTTTAAATAAGATGCGCAGTCAAGGAGTCGTATCTGGCCTGGACTAAAGCTTTAATATTGCCTCGAGCTAGCTGCAGGTATTCGTTAATGGGTTTCTCCAAACCATTAACCATCGCCTCCAGCGCGTTAGCTACCCCGGCATCACCGAATTCCCTGATCGCCTCTATCGAGAACCGAGAGGACCTCTTCAGCGACACAAAGTCCAGCTTCTTCGCCAACACCATTGACATTAGCATTCTCAAAGTGGTATAGAAGATACCGGTGTACTGCTTGGTCAGCGCAACTAGGTCCGCATGAACGCGGGGAGTGTCCGCGATGGTGGCGACTTCCCCCCAGGAATCACCACAGACGATGTCGCCACGGTCGTCACCTCAACAGGAGGTACGACGAAAGAAGAATCGCCAATACCGGACGAAGTGACCGGCGTGCTCAAAAGAGGCACTGTCGCAATGACAAGCTCGTCCTCCTCTTGAGATATCTCAAGAGTCTTCTCGACAGGCAAGCTAGCACCCAAAGATGTCTCCTCTTCAAAATCAGGTACCTCCGTGTCACCACTAGGACCTGACACAGAGCCAAATGGCGCATCTATATCACCCTCTCCGAAGAGGTCTTCCCCTAAAAAGAAGACAAAAGGAAGTTAATATCAACGTAATATTAATTTTCCCAAAGAAGAGGCATAAAAGACGATATTTACCCATGGCCAACGGCATATACGTCGCATCTGCAGCCTGTACAGCTAAATCATTTCTTAATAATGCTAGGCGAGCTGTCATACCTGGAGAAAGGGGTCTGCGAACTGATACTGGCAAGTAGTCTTCCAGGTCCTCCTCAAAATCCAACCGAGGCTCATCGGCTGGAATCACGCTAGGTGCGCTCGCAGGCACGGCAAAAGTCCCTCCCGACGCCGATCCGGCTAGAGGTATACGAAACTTTATTATACTCAGCCCCGAAGGCGACCTCGCTCCACTACCTGAAGCAATAGCAGCGACACCAGCATCCAGCTGAGATTCTCCAGCACCACCAGCCGGAACTATAGAAGGTCCCTCTCTAAAAAGCGAGGAACCTCCAATGAAAGAATCGTCCCCAACGCGGGGAGATGCAAGCTCACCTCCAGGAGCCTCAATACTAGGAATCCGGAGAGGATGATTTACCGTCTTCTTCTACCTCTTACGAGGGGAAGTCTCCTTGGGAACAGGAGCCCTTCGCTTCCCAGGAACTACCAAAGCCCCTGCAGGCGGAGGTACTTCACCCCTAGGGACCGACACCAGAGGCTCATCCGGGGTAAAGGACTCCTCACCCTCGTCAGAAGAAACCGAGGGGACTTCAACTCTTCCCCCAGGCTTGGAAGAGGGCACCCTAAAGCTTCCATGTATGTCAAAATCACGATGGAAGGTATTCGTTGCCACATAGAACTGGGCATACAAATGCAGGATGCGCAGCTCCGTGGAGAGTGTAATGACGAGCACAGTAAAAATTGCCCCAGTACAGCCCATGATAAAATATCGCCATCCCCTCGCTCCATCAATGAGTCCACCTCTGGACCTAAAGCTGGTGACGGCGTTGACCACGTGCAACTGATCATACCAAAACTGTCGAGCAAACCGACTGGGCAAGTAGGGCTCCAAAAAGCAATGATCTTCGCTTCTGTACAGCAGATGGGATGGTCTGATACAGACCAACCAATTAAAAGCTTCGGGAGAAAGAATGGTCTTCTCTCTACCCGAATCCTCGAGCCTAATCCCCGATTGATTACGATGTACAGAAGGGACGGTACAGAAAAGCTTCCAACTATGACTGAAGCCTAGCGCCCGCCGACAGTCTATAACTGTGTTCACGTTCTAGGAAGACTTCCGGTAGTTCAACAAGAAACTACCCCCCGAACTACTGCTGGAACCGGGAGACATCACCTGAGGGTTATGGAGAATTAGCCACCCCATCAAATACAGGTATGGTAATTCTATCCTGGGAAAGCTATCACGCCGAATTTCATCGACGAGCAGCCCGTCAGTCATGGCCCTTAGGCCAGCTTGTATACGGCACACCATGGCAGGGAGCAAGCCCAGTCTTGCCCCGAACACCAGACGCACTGCAGGCCATAGCGTGTTGCGGTGAATGCGGTCCGCAGATGCGACGCCAGGCACTACTACTCGGCGCAGCCATATAGAGAGGAAGCCAGCCAGTTGAGCCTCCCTGGACAGAGGCCTGCGACAGCGCCTCAAATAACTATAGGCCTTAGTGTCTTCAGGATACTTTCCCGTCCCTTCGTCGAGGAACCGGTCCGGAGCACCAGCATCCCCCATAAGATTGTCAACTACCTGAGCATTAAGCGCACTCAGGGGATTCACAGGTAGATCCTTGCCCTCCAATACCTTCTTCGGCTTAGCAGTCCTGGACCGGTAGAAGAAAAGATAGGACGTCCATTTGTTGATATGAGCCAAATCTGAAGGCTCACCATAAAAAGCGGTGCAAGTGAGGTAGTGGCACATCAACTCCTGGTATACTTCCACCACCCGAGGGTCTGAGTCCCCCAGCTCCCGGTTTGTGGGAACATACTCTTCGTATGGAGTATCCCCCATCGGCAGTCTTGAGATCTCTGCCATCTCATGCAGGGCCAATCCTAACTCCCCCAGTGGAGTGGCAAAAGTCCTGGTAAGCGAAATATATCGCTCCATCAGTGCCAGAAACAGGTTGGGGTTAGGAGGTAACCCAACACCGGTGGCACTCACAGCGACAAACAGGCCAATGCTCTCCAACTCGATCTGGAAATGCTTCAGGACCCAATCAACTAAACGAGACCATCGAAGATTTATGGGGGTGATCCACCCGCCACACCAACGGTTCACCTTAGGGTATACTCCCCCATGCCCCATAAAATCATTACAGAAAGTCGGTAACTGGACCGGCTGGATCACCAAACTGTCATCACTCGGGACACTGCCCGGGTATAGCCCCCTGAACAGCGTCACAAAGCCAGAAGGGCGGCTGACAAACGACCCCTGGTCAGCTCCTCTCAGATGAAAGATCTTCCCTGGCTTGCCGTGAAGATCGGGGGTCAACGTCCACGACATCCTCCTGGGATGCGTAGCATGGAAGAAGGCCGAGATGGGGTAGTCTCTCGGCATATTGGGCAGATACAAGACCAAACCCTCGGCAGGGAAAACCCAGAGTTCTCTCTTGGGCTTTGTCTGGGACTGTTTGTCAATCAAGTCCCCGAAGAGGAAAGCTGGCTTCAGGTATTGCTCCCCGTCTACGTACGTTAGGGGCTCCCCGTTGATCAAGTTCAGCAGCGTTCGCTCGCCCTGAGCCGATATCAGAATTGCCCTTTCCTTCGGGATACTGGGGCCCGGAGATAGGAAATGTCACGTACGACAGATCCTCCAGATAGTTGGAGTGCAGCATCCCGGCGGCAGAGCCCATCACCTCAGCCAGCGGAGACTCATACAAGTTGACTGCAAAAGTACAAGAGAAACACGTCAGTTCCTATAACTAGACATTACAGGACTTGCAGCATCCGTAAAAAAATCAACAGTCCGTGCTCTACGCCGAGACTGTGAAACTTGAGTTTTTACGCTGGAATCCATTCCCTAAACGTAAAATTCAAGATCGGCAGTATACGGTCTGCGCTTTACGCCAGACTGATTAAAACTGAGTTATTACGCCAGGATTTTCATCCAAAAGCGTAAAACACTCAAATTTTATATGCCAAACTTTTTGAACAGTCGAAGCTTTTACGCTCGACTACGGAAAAATAGAGTATTTACGCTGACACATTAGAAATGTAGGCGTAAAAGATGAAACGTCTCCGTGCGTCATCTTCCTCGAAGAGGCTATCAGCATAGGAGACGAACTAGCGCGGTCACGTTCAACGTGTGCGAAGGATTTTTCAGTCATTCTCTTTTTTCCAAAAAGCTCTACCTTTCAGGCCGGGTGCACTACTCGTTGGCAGGATGCTCCGCTCAGATTGAAGTTCGCCTTGTCCAACCAGAGATGCTCTCGCTTGAGCGGAGGAACGAGAAGAAGAATCAACCTTCTTTCCCTTAGTGGAGGAAGCTTGTTTCGAGGCCATTGCTGGAAACTTTGAAGACTCGAAGAAGAAACGGAGAAGAACTCGAACAGTCGAAAGCTTTCTCTCGCAGAAGACGGATGAAAAGTTTTTCTCTCAGAAACTTGGGATATATATAGAGTTTGGATGGACTACTCGGACCCCGAACCAAATCCCCTAAATTAATATTCGGTTATAATTGGGTCCTACGTCAGCCTATTTATTCAGAGAAGGCGGACAGTCAACGAATTCAAAAAGTTTTTTGCGCAAAGCAGGTTCGTAGTTTCTACGCTAAGAAGCTTTCTACGCTCGACAGCTACAGATCTACGGTTTTACGCTCGCAGGCTATAAGTCTATGGTTTTACGCCCAGATGCCTTTGTGCTCGATAGCTTTTATGCTCGAGAGGCTACAAACCTACGACTTCACGCTCAGCAGATACCAAATCGATGATCTTACGCTCGGAGGCACTTAGTTTACGCTCAGAGGCGACGGATCCACGACTTCACGCTCAGAAATTTATCTTTTCAGAAGCAACAAATCTACAGTTCTACGCTAAGGAACTTTCTACGCTCGACAGCTACGAATCTACGACTTTACGTTCGACAACTACAAGTCAGATTTTACGCCCGGATGCCTTTGTGCTCGGTAGCTTTTATGCTCGAGAGGCTATAAACCTACGACTTCACGCTCAGGAACTACAATTCTATGATTTCACGCTCGATGGTGTTTAGTTTATGCTCAGAGGCTGCCAACTTACGATTTTGCGCTCCATGACTTCCCACACATCTGAAAGATATGCAGGCCAGAGTACGCGTACATCTGAACGATCCTCAAGGCGGTCAATTACAGGAGTTCATACAGAAGATATCCTTCTTGACCTCAAGATATCCCAAGTACCCGAAGCATACAGAGTTCAACAGTGAAAAATTACTCTTCTTCATGGGTCGATTCGAAGTTCATCCAGACTCCAGTCTGAATATTTTATCTACCAAGATGGCAAATCAGTTTGACAACCATTTCTCGCCCTATTCCAAGGGATTTTGAGAAATTATTCTTAAAGATGATGTCTGAACAAAGAAATTCTGTTTATCAGAAGTAACAGTTCAGAATTCTACGCGGTTCCTCACTCCTAAATAGCAGGACAGTTCGAATACTCGAATGCTAAAGCGGCTTTCTACGCATCCCTAAGTTATGCGTAAAAGACAGGACAGGACCCAGCACTCTTTCTAAACAGAGTCGGTATAAAGAATCAGATGTGTCGAAGCTACACATATTCAGACTTCACAGCAAAGTATGGCAAGATGATCATATGCACGGAAGAAAGACGATTTTATTAAAGATTAAAGTCATAATTACATATGAGGGAAATCCAGTCTACAAGGGTTTTCTTTATTTTTTATGACTACATATGAGGGAAATCCCGTCTACAAAAGGATTTTTCTCGTCGTCGTCGGAAGGCCACCCCCCAGAATCTGCTCTACCAGGTTCTTGCATGGGCGCCAATTCTTCATCTCTCCTCCAGCAGTTGGTCGGTTTCCGCAACCGACTAAAATGATAAATAGAGGGAGAATACGAAACTGGGCCTACCTAAATTATGCAGATCCCATGCTCCGTGCACCGTGACAGATTGAGTTAAGGTATTTCACCCAACTTAATACCCGAGGTCAGAGCTAGTTGCTGCTCTCGTCCCCGGAGGTAACGGGAGAAGGTGCCACTTACAAGCAGCGTGGTAAAATACGATTCTTCTTCTCTCCCGAAGAACCACCATACAAAGTTGCTAATTATCCCGGGCAAAGAAGGCTATGATATCCTTCCATGATCCATCGTTGCAGAGGATATTTGCTCGAAGATGCCATCTTTTTCGGCTCCTTATATGATGGAAGAGCATGATCTCCTTCTTCCCCAAATTGACCCGACGAACTTCGGCCATCATCTCTGTATGATGAAGGAAGTGCGGGAAGAACAGGAGAACTCCTCAGCCTTTTTATAGGCGAGAGAGAGCACCGATCCCCAATAAATCCGCCATAAAGTCAGCCTCGACCGTTTCAAAACTCCATTCAGAAATGTTTCGAGTTACGAGGAGTGGGTCATGCTTCATTCAAAGCGTTTCAAATTATAAGGAATTTAAAATCTTTGAAGGGGGTCTTGTAGAAGCATAAAAAATACAGTGGATAGCTCTACGCAGCATATTGATGCAAAGCAGCGTAAACAGAGGACTTCAGAGCCTTCAACGTACAAACAGAGCTTCTTCTCCAAGTACAGCGTGAAATATAAGCTCGAGGACCATCCGCGTAGGGCAGTATGTCCAGGCTGCTTCAGCATAAACAGGGTGCTTCATCGCCTTTATGGCGTAAAACTTATCCTCTTTTAATGCAGCATTAAAGTGTACGAGGGATGCTTCGTATTCTCCGAAGTGAGCCTGACAGATTCTGCAATGAACCCGTTAGATCCTGTAATGAACCTGACGTCTTGACTTCTGACAAAAGGATACTGCTCGACTACCCAGGCGACGGCTATAATGATGGCGCGACACTGCAACCCAGGTTGTCATTTACTGCCATTTCCCTTGCGTAAACCACTTTTACATACACAGAGGAATACGCTGCCAAGTTTTACATAGGCAGATGAGGGCTCCTTACGCTCCGCGGAAGACAAACCGCCTGCCACGTCAAAAGCTGCACTCCGTACGGGACTCAAGGTGCGTCTCTGCATTTAATGCACAAGGTGGTGACAGGCCCTCAAGGCACGTCTCTGCAATTAATATGCCGAATACTGACAGATGCCTGAGGCACGTCTCTGCGTTTGATGCACAGAAGGGTGGCAGACCTTCAAAACACGCCTCTGTATTTAATGTACAGGATGATGGCGGATCTCCATATTTAATGCAGGAGATTTGATTAAATATCACTAAACCGTCGTTTAGTGACATCCCCTTTACGAGAGCTGCTCCTACACATACAAGGGAATACGCTGCCTAGTTTTACACAGGCAAACGTGAGCTCCTTACGCTCCGCAGAAGACGAACAGACTGCCACGATAGTGGTTACTCTTCGCACAGGATTCAAGGTGCGTATCTGCATTTAATGCGCAGAATGATGGCAAATCTTAAAGACAAGCATCTGTATTTAATGCACAGGATGGGGGCAGATCTCTGCATTTAATGCAAAAGATCTGATTATCTCCAAGAGCCGTAATTTTGGCTAAGACGTCCACATCATCACTCTGGCACATTATGCAGCGACTTCTACGCCTATTCAGCTTCGGTGCCTGCTCGGCTTCTACGCCCATTCGGCCTTCTGTGCCTACTCGGCTTCTACGCCTACTCGGCCTCTACGACTACTCGGCTTCTACGCCCACTCGGCCTCTATGACCACTCGGCTTCTACGCCTACTCGGCTTCTACGCCTTCTCGGCTTCTATGCCTATTCGGCTTCTACGCCGGTTTGATAACTATTTGGCTTCTATGCCATGGTGACAGACATTGGCTTCTATGCCAATCTCTTCTACATGAGGGATACCTACCTACGTGGCTTCTACGCCGTGATCTTCGTAGCAGTTATACGCGTTTTGTCCCTTAGTTGGACCCGCGTCACACGCTCATTCAAAAGATCATATATACGCAGGCATTGGTTATTTTAACCATTGTGTAAAAGGGTATTGTACTTTCCACTACTCGGTTTTTACACTAACTGAGTGGTCACTGTCACTAAAACTCTATAAATAGAGACCTCTATCAACGAGGAAAAAGGTCGAACGATCAGAAATAGGTCGACAAATTGGAGGGTCGAAGAAGTTAGGTCTGAAAACTGATCGAGAGATCCCGTACCAGATCCAACGGTCGAGAAAGAGAGGGAAAGAGAGGAGAATCCAGAGCTCAGGCAAAGAGAAGGGATCGACGACTTTGGCATCGGGCATCCACCCTCTTTAGCAACCTTCGAAGCTGCTACCTGTCTTCCACGGTACTTCTTCAACATCGTGTGGTCCAAGGGCTAAAGTGATCGACTGCAGATCAGACACCTATAGTAATATTCATCCAGATTAAATAAATTATACTTAGACATCCTCGTATAGGATCAAATTTGTACAATCTTGTTTATAAACATAAAAGAAGGGCGGGTCTTCGTACAAGACCTTGTTTCCCGCATTCATCAAATCTTTTTTCGTTTATTATCCTAAACAATAGGTAAGTGCACCTTGCTCAAAATAGAGAAACCTTTTTATTTTATGAGTCTATTATGTTGATTGTATGATTTTAAGCATATTTAGAACTTGATATTTTAGGATTTGGTGGATGGATTAGTATAGATCTAAGTTTTAAGTTTTAGGGTTTTTTATGTGTTCTTGAGTATTCTTGGATTTTGATCTCTTAAACTTAAAGTTTTCGAAAACTTGTTGCTCTATGTTGATGAGCACTTGATTTTGATTAGTTTAGAACTTTACTTTGCTGGATTTGAGCATCATTTGAGATTTCTATAGAAGAAACAAAATTTCATTTGCGAGCTTTTGGCCATGGCCGAAAAGCTGCCATTGGGGGAGGCAAAGGAGTGTTATGCGGCTATATGGCCAGGACTCCTCGTCTCGAGTCAGCATGCAGCCAACCCGGTTGAACGCATGACTGAGTTTGCACATGCGCCCCTTAGCCAAATGCTTGAACTTGAAAGAATGAAATTTTGCTAAGTCCCAAAAGATTTCATGTGGCCAAGTGTGTATGCGGCGAAGAGGAGTATGCAGCCTCGTCAACCATGCGGCCAAAAGCTATGTGTCCCTCTTCTTCTGGACGCATAACTTCTGACTGACTTGGCACGACCATTTATAATTTTGTCTTTTCTTCTGACATAATTTTATCACATATTACATCAGTCACTTTTCTGACTTGACTTGACTTGCATTTATTGATTGTCACATCACATATTTTTTGAAGAGTAGACTTTGCTCTGCCAATGCGTCCAAGCCAACTATGTGGCCTCGACGTTATGTGGAACCTTGCATGCGTCCAAACCAACTATGCGGCCTCGACGTTATGCGGCACCTTGCATGTGGCCTTGATCCTATGCGGCCTCGTCGTTATGCGGCACCTTGCATGCATCCAAGCCAACTATGGGGCCTCGACACTATGTAGCACCTTGCATGCGGCCTTAACCCTATGCGGCCTCAACGTTATGCGGTACCTTGCTATGTACCTTTTCTTCTATATGCCTACTGTTTCTTCCATACTTTGGATACTTGCTTGGTGTAATGTTGATAATGATTGAACGATTGTGATGCTATGTGTTAAACTTAGAAATAACTTATATGACCCAGATGTGACCATGTGCTAAATGACTAAGTATCTGGCATAAGCCCTGTAGATATGGCCCTACATGTACTTACTTGCTAATTAGGCTACTTTTCCTTGATCACCTTATTATATGTTGGACAGAATAAGGGGCGTAGTTCGACTCGAGGGAGGGTCTGCAATCCTGGTCCTTGGTTGATTTAAGCATTGTGGATCTGATCTCGAGGGGTTCTCATACTACTATATTTTATATATCGATATAAAGTAAAAAACTAATATGAAAGTTCATATATTGTATTACTGGGATAACCCAGAGATCACATATCAAGCCGTAACACATGTTTGGCTATTAAATCTATTTTGGTTAGAGAAATGGACCATTGTAGCATGAAAGTTCAAATCATGTCCTTGTTTGGTTGTTGAGTTACGTTGTTGTGTTATAACACACGGATCAAAGCTACTTGTTATCCTATATTATTTTACTTAATATTGTATCCCTGCTTGTGTATTGTGCCTTCTGTTGAGTAGAATAGGGACATAGAATATTGTGGCATGATAGTTTAACTCATATCCTTGTTTGGTTGTTGCGTTGCAATATTATGTTACGATAGCCTGTGGATTGAAACTATGACATCGAGTTATTTTAGCTTGACCATAATCAAGGGACGTATTCTATCTTGGTGTAACATAGAACTTCCTGTCCTTGTTTGGTGAAGGGGTGTCGTGTCATATCATGGATATGATATATGTCATTGATTGTTGGCTCATTCATCTTATGCTATAGAACTAGTTTTGTTTCTTCATTTCGTGCTTCCTTTGTGGTACTTGCTATTTGGGGGTCTGTCCCCACTCATTTTGTATGGCCAAGTTTATAGCCAACACCTGAGGATCAAGCGTATCTCACCCTTACTAATGGTATGCACCAGAAGGATGACTGCTGAGGGTCATAAGTGGGTTCCTTCAATCACTGCTCGTCTTTTATAAACTATATTATTTTGGGCGTTTAGCCAACCGGCACCTGTTAGCTGAATAATCTGAATACTAGTTCCTTACATGACTTTAATATATTCATACTGCAGCTGACTCACTGTCATGTATGCTTTTGGTTGTGTATCTAGCATATCACTCTGTATCGCTATATCTCTAGAACGTTCTGATGCGGCATATGTAACGCCTTACTGCTTTTTCTAAAATGTTCTATGTTATTGCTACTTGTTTGAATGATTGAGATATAAAAGTTCTTGACCCTAGAAGACTTGATTGTAGTATGCACCCTCTTGTCTCTAAACAACCTTAACACATTGTGGGTTACTTCGGTATTCCATAAGGTGTGGTTGGCTGAGTAATTTTCCCACTCCCCAGTGTTCTGGATCTAGGGCATGACAACACTTAACAGCAATAATGAGTATGGAGGTTGGGGTTGGTTGTGTATTAGGAGTAGGGGTTCATAGCAGTTGGTTAGGGGAGAGGTTACTAGTATGAACAGCAAAGGGGTGCTGCTACAGTACCAGATATGGGGACTGGATGCTGCAATTAAGGAAGGGAGAGCTAAGTTTAGACCTTACTTTAGAGTGGAGAATTAATAGGGGTGCACATGCATGTGCCAAAGACCAGGCAGTACAATGTGCACATGTTGGTGCACATGTGTGCAGTGGTTATTAGTGAAGAAATTATGATATTTGTGTGGGTATCCCCTAGGTAGCACTACTGCTTAGTGCCATTGTGTAGGTATGCTTCATGAGAAGTGGAGGAGGGGCCCGTACAGTGTTCAGTGAGGTATGGTGGCTTAGAAGTGTGTGGGTTGGTATTGTGTAGGTAAGGGTGTTATAGAAGGTGGTGTATATGAGGTGATACAAGAGTATCAATGTGTGGTAGTGTCTATTATTAGAGGAGATGTTAGGATTTGGGATATTTGTCTAGTGTTGATAGTATAGGTGTATTAGTGTAGGATGTCGTAGACTAGTATGGGTAATGTTGTGGGAATCAAGATAGTGTTATTGAGAGTGTAAGGTTAATAGGGTATTGGTGTCTTATTGAAACCAAGTGCTAGAAGCTATTAGTTAAAGGTATGGTATTAGCTAGATAATAAGATTTTAGATATTGGGTTATGGGTATACCTATAGTTAGGTAACGGGGCTTTATACTAAGATAATTGTAGGGTATGTTATATATGAGTCTATATAAGGTATTAGAGTAAGGCTAAGTTATTGAGGTATTGGTGTACCAATGGGTGTAAGTTATTAAGTAGCTAAGGTTCTGGATACTATATTGGATATTGGTATGTGAGGGTAGTGTATGGAGTTTGACTAAGGTAATGGATTACGACTAGGTAAGATTTTAAGGTATTTTATATAGGGTATACATGATACCTAGTATATGATATTACCTAGTATAGCCTAGTATTAATTAATATTAGCTAGTATAACTTAAGTATTAGCAAGTGTAACCTAGTTTAGCAAGTTATAGACCTAGAAACCTAACCAAAACCTAGTGTCAACTAGTTTAGACTTGTAATCAACCTATAAGCTAGGTATGAACCTAGAATCAAGGTATTGACCTAGTTTGACTAGTATGACATAAAAATGGCCTAGAAATCATACTTTAACTAATTTTAGCTTGTTTATCATTTCAATACACCCAAATTACATGATATTTTAAATATAGGTTTATGTGACACTAGCTCGAATACCGAGTTATACCATTTGTTCAGGATCACATGCGAGTACATCTTTCTGTTAGTTTTTATTACATGATAGTGCATATATCACTTGTTTAGAACTGTTATACTTGATTCTGATATATTGTTACACGGACTGGTACTATATGGATCCTATCAAGAGATGTTACCCCTTTTATCGTGTGCATTGAGTACTCCTTACGTATGTATTTTATTGTGTGCATCGAGTATTCCTTGTGCACGTATTTATTCATGTTCTTTATGTGCTTATATTATACTCATGTGCGTAACGTATCATGATTGGATCCATGAGTATTGGTCGGGATGGGGGAGTAGAATCTGGTTATATGATCAATCCCTTAATGTAATCATGTGTATGTCAATTATACACCTCACGTATAATCGAGTTACCTTAGTATAATCATGTGCAACCCAAGCCGATCACATAACGAACTTGTGCTCTAAATCACATAGATAGTATTTTAGTTTATCTTACTTACAGTACATTCCATATTGCCTTTATTTATCTTTTCAGTTTCCTATTGTATTTATCTGCTTGTTTTAGCTATATTTTCATTTCCTAGTTACTTGTGCATCTTGTATTCTTTTTTATTGCTTGTCATATATGCTCTACTATGTACTTGAAACTGCTTTTAGAGTTTTGCACTTCGCTTCAATCCTGACTTGATATATTTTTCAGATGATTGGTTAGAGGATTTGTGTCCCATTTACTTCGGGCCACATGATGGCGATCCGGCTAAGATAGCACCCTTAGAGCAGGAAGATCTAATGCCAACCGTTGAGGAGACTTAGCTACTTTTCTTTATTGTACTGGATATGTCTCCATCTTAGACACCTTGGCATGTTACATTTATATTGAGACTATTTGTGCTTGTTGATAGACTTTTAGACATGTATTGATTGTAGTTATGATTTGGAGATTCTATTTCTTCTATTCCATATTGTGCCATTATCTTCCTCTAGTTTTGTTGTGATTGAGTATTGATTATCATTATATCTTTATATTTTCCTCCGTATGGAGTTGAGATATCATTGACATATTCATTTTATTTATATTATGAGCTATTTAGATAATATTGTTGACCTAGATAATGTTCTACCGTCGATGTTACGACGTAGGCTGGACGTACCCACGTAATCGTACCCTCACATCGGGTACGGATCATGACATGCATGGTTGTGGACAACTTATCCACAAGGGTATTATTCCTCGAATGATCGTCGGGGCGCTGAGGTTGATTCGGTCTACGAGGAACAGGGAGAGCCGTGCTAGCAGAAGTACTAGCGCTAAGGGATTCAGGATAATTGCAGTCGGGCTCGCTACCCGCGCTGCAAGGATCGCCGCCTAAACCAGGCTATAGTCCATGATGACTTATGGTGCGAATGACCTTCATATAGACTAAGTCGACATGCTAACGACAATCCTCATGCGGGCTTGATGGTTAAGTCCGGAATGCAATGGATGCACTACACACTACATATTTATTGAGCTTAACATATCTTTTATAGAGACACGCACGTGACACTTGAATGTAGACTACTTTGATTCATCATACATGTGTAGTTATGATTTATGTTATTGACAGGGAAGGAAGGATGATAAGTGTGGTAAGTTGAACCCAAGTTACTTGTATATTGCATGACACATATTTCTCCGACACAAGTATGCTATACTATCATATGCCATAAAATTGATCCTAAGGAAAGATTAGAAAGACAACATAATAATTGTCTACACTCACATAATGGACATGCTGGTTTTATAGAGTGGGCGAGAGGCCTCCCCACTAGTGCATTTTTATGTACTGACACCCCACCAGATTGTCTGCATGGTACGAAAAGTAGCTCGGATGACGCTAAGACGTGGAGTTTCTTTGGCGACTGGAGGTGTGCGACTGTGATGGAGCTTTCTTTTATATAAGAGATATAATGTATGGAGCATCATCTATTATATCATTCTCAAAATTATAAGCCTTGTGGCATAATCTATTATATTAAGAGAGAGAGAGAGAGATTGTAGTCTTGACTATGAACCGTTGTAATCTATATTTCAATATCAATAAAGAGAATCGTTTCATTTCATATTGTGTGCTGATTCAACTTTTATATTTAGGAACTTCTATGTGACGACTTTGTAACTTAGTTATTCAATCGACCATTTTGGTGCTTGCCTTACATAAGCATCGTCACGCCCCAGTCCCAAAATACACGGGACCAGGCAACGTGGAAATGGCCAGCTAATACGACTCTGAAGAATTTCCCAATTTAATGGACCCGACGAAGCGTACTACGTTGTCCTAAAATACTATTAAGTCTAATATTATAACATGCAGCAAGTAAATATCTAATCTCATCCATAGAATATAAATAAGAAGTGCTAAAATAAATACTAGAAATAAGTGCGGAGTTTGAATGTCATAATACAATCCAAATAAGTCTGATGGGAACAAACCCACTATAATACTGAAATAAAAGTACGGAAGGACAGATAAGAGTACTAGGCTAGAACATCGGCTAACTAGATAAGGATGCTCCAACCTTAGGCGGAAGGCCTACCAGTGATCAGAAAAACTCTGATGGTAACACCTCAAGCTCCTCCTCGATCGCGTAACTCATCTCCTGTTCGGACCTGTACACGGTCGGATAATACGCCTCATCCAAATCTGGAAAGGAACCAGGTCCTCAGAGGGACGTAACAAGATACAAAAATACATACCGAATATAAATACTGAATAAGTAAAGGGGGTGTACTAACCATCTAAGCGAATGCAATATGAGGATAACTTGGTACATATGGGTAGGTGAAGGCATAAATATGTAATGTCAATATCGTTTCGTAGAACATAGAATATGCATAATATAACGTCCATATCGTTCCGTAGAACATAGAATCTGCATAGTATAACGTCCATATCGTTCAGTAGAACATGGAATCTGCGTGATATAACGTACATATTGTTCCGTAGAACGTGGAATTTGAATAGTATAATGTCCATATCATTCCGTAGAACGTAGAATCTGAATAAAGAGGTCAGCAGTCCATGTAGTTCCAACGGATACTACGGGTACTAATGTGTGTGTCCCATATGCCTACCAGCTGTCCTCCCCGCCCAATGCAAATATACAAGTCGAATACACGATGTGCATACTACGTAACTATATGCCAGGTCTCAAATAACTAGGCTAACCTGACTATGCACTAAAATCGTGATGCATGTCACACGCACCGATAGCTAGTCAGGTATGCCAACTCGTATTCCAACATGAGTTTGTCATCATGATGAGTGTAAGAAGTGTCAGGTCTTGGAAGATATTAGTATATCTTCACAACAGTAGGTGAGTCTACTAGTGACTAAGTCAATACACTACACATCGACGCAATCATCGACTGCACCCGAGTTATTTTCGGACGCGCACAGTTATCAATAATATTTGCAACAACCACGCATGCAATATTAACAACTTGAGTTAAACAGTAAATAAGGCAAGGTATACTTGCCTGGATCTTCAAGCTGCGAATGTCAAAATCCTGCTCCTAAAGCCTCGCCCGAACGATCCAACGATCATATATATATATATATATATATATATATAATATAATGTAATAACCATCAGTCATTATACTAGTACGCACAGAAATATAACTACACTGCACTTAGAAACTAACGCAAGTAGGGGTTATAATCGGTCAACTAGCAGGGTCGAGTGTGCAAGTGTCTAAAATGCACAAGTGTCATGTCCCTCTAAACGTACATTCTCAAATATTACAACCAATATCAACTAAGGTTCAAGTAGGTACTAAGTTGCTTTCCAACACAAGTTTGATAGTGTTAACCATCTAGGTCTCCATGTACGAGTACGTCATATGTCCTCAAATACTGTGCACAACAAGACAGTTAGCTACCAATACGTTTACATCTCCAAATATCGTATAATACTAAACATGTGTCCTAGCTAATAGGTTAGGGTTCACATATGATAAATTAGTCTAAGCACATAGGTACTACACAAATATATGTCATACTAACAACCTAACCCATGGAATATACTAACTACTACTCCAACACATGTATATATATACTAGATAATATTGTTCACTAACAACATTGGTTCATGCAACAACAAGAAGAAGAAGAAGAAGGAGAAGGAGTGAATATGCATACCTAGGGTTAGCTCTAAACAGGGAGGGGGTGCTTGGCCCGCGGCTCGTGGGTGGCCAATCTCCGGCGGGTGGGGGTTCTCTGGCGGCTAGACTGCACAGCAACGTAACCTGCTAATCTGCTAATCTCTGTGTCCAAGGTACGATCGAGTAAATACTATGTTCATTCCTCTAGGTTTTCTTAGGTGTTGTCTGTTAATATCCAGACGAGAATCTAAAGGTATAGTTCCATAATACTATCTCACTATAAAAGTTAGGGTTGGTCCTAACATTCTACCTTGGATTTCTATTCGTTCCTTAATGCTAGGGTAAAATAGTGTGGTCAACTATCTAACTAGCTCTAGTAGTGTCTATACTACTCTCAAGTCATTCATAATTATATTAAGGGGTACTGGTAAACCAATCTATAGATAAGGAATTCTAGGGTTCGCTTGATATTCTAAACTTAGTGGTGCATCAACACTTTAGTGATACTCTTAATAGGAAGGTTACCTTACTTATCATCTAACAACAGGGACTTATATATTCTAGGAGGGGGCTATACTCAAGGAACTAATAGGGAAGCACATGAATCAAGCAGGATGCAATTATTTAAATAGAACGGATTAGAAGAGATATGAGTCATAGTCAATTATAGATGAGATCCTATACTCTAATCCTATCTGCAGGCTTGCTCGGTACAGTAACGTAACCGAGACAATATGCTCTTGACCAGCATGGGCCACCACTAAAAATATGTCACGCTCCAGTCCCAAAATACGTAGGACTAGGACACGTAAGCATGCAAGCCGTATGAATATGGCACTCCAATATATGGAAACCATAACACACGTACGCTGTAATATGAATAACAATTCACAAGTGGTAAACATATATATCTCAGAGCATAACTAAACCTCATCCACAGAATCATATATAAATAAATGACTAGTATCTATGAACTAGATATCAATATAAGGTATCTCAATATGACAGTCGAATGAAAACAAATCCACTGCCGAACTAGAATGAAGAATAAATAAGACAAATAATATAAATACAACCTCTAACAATCACTAGACTCGAAGAGTAGACCTCTCTCAATATGAGTAGCCAGTCCGGATCTGCGCTCCTGTAAATACTCATGAACAATACACCTGGAAAGGGACCAGGTCCTCAGAGGGACATAGCAAAATACATAAAAGCATGCCATAATGTAAATACTATAAAAACTCTAGGGTGACCTAACCATCTAAGTGAAATGCAACTTGAGGACAAGTTGAGTGTATGGGAAAGTGTAGGCTAGACATATGCTGACGTAATTCACCAATCGACATGACTGGCTAGTATATGCCATATATGCCCCCAATACCAGGGTGCACTGTAATGTAATAACGTCCTACCGCTCCGAAGAACGGGGAATCTGCATAGTATATAACGTCCATAGCGCTCCGAATAATGTAGAATCTGCATAGTATATAACGTCCATATTACTCCGTCGAGTGTAGAATCTGTATAGAGAAAGTGGGTGTCCCATACGCCTACAAGTCATCCTCCCCGCCCAATGTAGATATACAAGCCGTAAACACGACATGGACATCTCGTACTATAATGCAAGTCTCTAAAGGAATAAACACTAATCTAAATACCGTTACACGTGTTGCTCACACCGATGGCCAGTCGAGTATGAGGCATGCGTCCCTATATGAACTCACTCTGTGACATGTAATGATACGTGTCAAGGCCTGGGGAGTCATACCGATAACTCCACGACTTTAGGTGGGTCTACTAGATACTAGGTCAGACACAAGTCCTAACGTCAACGCCTCCGTTGACTGCACCCGAGTCTCTCTCGAACGCGCATAGTTATATAATATAAACATGCAAATAATAAGACAGAATTCAAACAGTACAACAAGGCAAGGTATACTTGCCTGCAAGAGAGCTGCAGAGTGTAATGTCCAGATGTCCAACACACAAGACCAGAAGCTATGGCCTCAGAACAAATGTCTCCGGATGCTGAAATAGATATCACCAACGTTCCCAGAATAAGCAAAATAGCTAGAAAGCACTTCCCTTTCGTCTAATTTGGACACAGGGGTAAAACGGTAATTTTTGGTCAAAGCGGGCCCCACTTGTGGGCCACTTTGTACCGAAAAGCGTGCCAAGCATAACAGTCTCTAAATGGGACAAATTATAGGTCAAACAAACTCTAAATGTCAATATGAACTCAACAGTACTTCCAGTTTTGGATTCCGGTGGGCCGAACACAAATTCGCCCAAAAAGTCAACCGTGGGGTCCGCCAATTTGCGGCTTGGTCAACTGTCTCAGAATTGCGTGAAAATTGGGTCATAGGACCAGCGCGATACCACGAGTCCAGTGGCGCAAGTTTTGTCACAATCTGACAAGCGTTCAAAAATGCGCACGGCTTTCGCAAAAGTTGCGACACGGGGATTATCCGCGGACACGGGCCGATTCCGACGCGCATACACGTCCGAATCAGTTTCCCAAAACTCTCACGTGTCTGGGTACACTGCGCACACCATTTAGTACACTTGATACATGGCGGGGGGTCCCGTTTGGCAGGGCGTGCTCCGTTTCACAACTTTTAGAAATCTGAAAAAAGTATATTTTTGGGGTTTTCTACCTAATTTATTTTAACATACAGCAGCTAATAAATTAAATTATTTGACAAAAAATAAACTAGGTCAAGTGGTCTTCGCATACCAATAAGAAAAATCGGATTCGGATCCCTGTGGTGGGAGATACGAATCCGGGAACATAGGTGGTCACCGCAGTTTTCTACGATACCCAAAAAGTGGTATTTTTCCGTCAACTTTGACGTTGTTTTTGCCTAAGATTACACGTTGTTCGAGGTCTACTATCATACAAATATGGAATGAGGATAGGTGAAGATCATACCGGTGAAGACGGGGTCGAGTTTGGTTGAGCGAGGTGATGAAAAACTGCGTGGAAAGAGAGGTAAGTTGCTGTAGCTTCTACGCGGTGCGGTGCTCGCTTGGGGTCGCGGTCGTCGACGGCGACGCGGGGAGGCTGGACGGCTGGAGGCTAGGCGCAGACAGGTGCGGCGCGGTCTCGAGTGGAAGGAGAAGAATTAGGTTTAGGATTTAGGGTTAATTGAGAAGCATATATATATATATATATATATATATATATATATATATATATATATATATATATATATATATATATATATATATATATATATATAAGGCGGTGAAGGAATCAATTGCTCGCGGGGGGGGCTCACGTTCGCAGCTACTGCTGATGTCTCTTTTAGTTGGGGTTTCGGGTAGATGTAAGGGTTTGGGTAGGGATTTGTTTAGGGTCCATTAGTGATTTATTTATTTCCTTTTCTTTTATAATTCCTTTTTAATTCCTTTCTCTTTCTATTTCTTTTCTTAATTCTAATGTAAACTATATATGTGTATATATATACATATATACACATAGAAATTTCTAGAAGTTGTATTAGCACAGCCCATTAAGCTAGCAACTTGTCCAAAGGGTCTCCTACATAAAATAAATTAGGAAGAATTTTTACTGGCTCCATAAATCTCCTAGATTCACCAACACCTAAAATAATAATTAATTAAAATCTATTTCTCCTAATTAGCCACTAATTACTATAATTAAATTAATAATTAAAAAAAAGATTAATACTGTTTTTAGGACTAGGAGTTTTATATTCTACCCAACTTATAAAAATTTTGTCCTCAAAATTAAAACTAAGCTACGGTAGAAAGTCAAGGATGGCATAAGATTTGCATTGTTTAAAATACAAGGCTAGGTTTAAATGAGGGGCGATGTTGCGCACTGCACATTCCAAAGATCATGGAGAAATCCACATGAACAAAAAATAGGTTTCTTCATGTGTCATGTCCAGTGGTGTGGACACCTCAATACACCTTTGCATAAAAGCGCCCAACAATTGAAAAAAATGCACAAGGTGGAAATTGGATTAATCAGAATTAATGCGCATGGTGTTCTTTAATTAGAAGTACATGGGATAACATTAGGTGGGACACAAGGGTCATGGACATAGAGGGCTCATTATAGAATATTATTAAAATTTTGGGTCGCACAAAATGGGTCAAGATTGTGTCTCCAATTTCGATTGGAACGCACAAGGATACAAAGTTGGAATTATCTTAGAATTAAGAAATAATGTTCGCGACGAATATTGTGCGACTAAAATGTAGCACAAGAGATCATCATTATAAGTTACACCGAGGTCAGAATGATAGGCGGTCATGTCTAGGACAAGATTGTAAAATTTTGTAGGAAGACAATGGCTAGTGTAGTGCTCCAATTATCGAAGCACGGTAAGGTGCGCTAAGTGATATAATGTTGGAATAAAAATACCGTGTTCTATTTCTACTTGGATTCAAACTAGCCTTAGTCTTACTATCTAAGCCAAGTAGGTCTAATCTTGGGTGAGGGGGATTACAATCTAGCCAACTTAAAAATATGTCATCCTCAAAATTAAAATAAGGCATAATTTGTTAATCCTTCATGTACATAGGGCAAGTAAATCGCAATCTCTTTGCGATAACTAAAATCATAATCATATCTATCTTAATCACTTCAAGGTTAAGATAATCACTGTTCCAACTAAAATTCAACCTATTGTAATCTCTTCTCACTTTTTCAAATTATTAATATCCAAATTTAAATTAATTCCATATAACATCTTCAAGAATTAAATACGCATATGAATTTTACATCACGATCTCCCATTATCATAATCTCCGCTAGAAAACAATTCTAGTCCAATATTATTCCTATTGTTCACTTATGAATTTTGTATCCTTCAATTCTTTAAATTTAATTCACATCCCCAATAATTCCAATAGGAAATCTAGCAATCGAAATTTAACTTTTAATTCAAATCATCTAATTGTAAAATTTTATCTCTACTTCACCAATTGTTCAAGCCTAGAATTCTATATTTATCCTTAAGGTTTAAGTCGATGATTCAATCTTCAACATTCAAACTTCAAATCATGCGCTCAAGGTATAAATATTTGATCCTCAATATCGAGATTTCAAAATTCATTAAACCCTCATCATCTTAGTCATTCTTAAAAATTTCTTTGCATGACTTAATCTCATAGTCGAATCTTACTAGGTCACAAATAAAAAAAAATTCTCAAGTTGACAATGTAACTTCTACCCAACTTAGAATTTACCCATCTACCATATAAGGCTATACATTTAAGAAATCCTCCTCAAATTATTTAGTCATGTTATTCAATCCTTAAAATTTTTAACACCAATTATATCACATATGATATGCCCTTAATCAATTTATAAAAGATAGTCACCAAATAATGCGATTGGCCTATGGGTATCTCTTGTACTACCTGTATATCAACTTATACTAAGCACGAGGTTTCGTCTTTCCGAAATAAGGAAAGACGGATCACAATAATAAAGAGTTCAAGGGGGAGGTTCTAGAATAGAAGTATGGAGATCAAGGCATTTAAAGAATTCAATGGGAATTGTCAAGGCAGTTGTGGATTGAAATCCTATTTTGGTAAATTTTTATTCACATGCTCATATCAGTACATTTATGTAGCTGATATGATATGCTCAGGCATGCCTAGAGGGCAAGTGCATTCGTCTACTAGACACTATATATCTTAATCCAAGTGAAGTAGTTATGTGAAGGGCGAACCAAGCGCACCAAGGTTAGCTAGACCTAAATACACCGATTCTGAAACATATTAGTGTATACATCCACTAATACATATGTTGTGAACAAGCTCGATAAAAGAATAAGCTTGCAAAACTAGGCTATAAAATAGCAGCATAAGTCAAGGTAGTATATAAAATATAAATGCACTAGATCATGATGGAATAAGGTACGAATAATTCAAGTTCACAAACAAAACAAAAATAAGACTCTACAGTCTCTACATTTGTTGTACTAACACCTTGTCTAAGTTGCTAGTCGACAAAATAGGGGCAGGGACCTCTAAATGCCACAGTCGGGATAAACGCTATTGTCTTATGCAAGCATATAGTTAATGTCATTCAATTATACCACAATAATAGATCACAAAGACTATGTGATACTAGGTTAAGAGGCATACTACCCAGATAATAAACTAATACTATGACAGTCTTAAGGGAAATCTACAAAATAATATTGTCCTTGTAAACAAAGCATGAACTCTTATTGGGGTTTACGAGAAAATCATCCTATTGCATTATATCGGTAGTGGTCACCTTAAGTTTTAATCATAGTGCTCATAGAACAAGTGTCAATAGTAAGAATGGAAGAGCTACTTGTTCTTAAGTGGAAAGAGGATATACCTATATTAGGTTATGAATATGAATTACGAGATTTAGAACTAAGGGTAATCATCAATTTATAATCTACAAGAATAACTCCAAAACTATCAAATTCTAACTATCATGCACAGCTTTTCAAAGTTTAACATTGACAACTATAATCCTAGCAACTACATATCCTTAACATGAGAGAATTCACCTGGCCTACAATCGGAAGTGTCAGGTGGCACTAGTTGGAAGGTGAAGTAAAGAAAACATAATTAGTTGTCGCAAAAATGGCGAGCGCTAAGTTTTCAGAAGAACAAGATATGAACTTAAAATAGAGGGACTCTAGATGATGTTATGGTTTCTTTAAGGGAAGGTAATCTACTAATCTCTGTGTCCAAGGTACGATCGAGGAAATACTATGTTCATTCCTATAGGTTTTCTTAGGTGTTGTCTGCTAATATCCAGACGAGAATCTAAAGGTATAGTTCCATAATACTATCTCACTATAAAATTTAGGGTTGGTCCTAATATTCCACCTTGGATTTCTATTGGTTCCTTAATGCTAGGGTAAAACAATGTGGTCAACTATCTAACTAGCTCTAGTAGTGTCCATACTACTCTAAGGCCATTCATAATTATATCAAGGGGTACTGGTAAACCAATCTATAGATAAGGAATTCTAGGGTTCGCTTGATATTCTAAACTTAGTGGTGTGTCAACACTCTAGTGGTACTCTTAATAGGAAGGTTACCTTACTTATCATCTAACAATAGGGACTTATATATTCTATGAGGGGCTATACTCTAGGAACTAATAGGGAAGCACATGAATCAAGCAGGATGCAATTATTCAAATAGAACGGATTAGAAGAGATACGAGTCATAGTCAATTGTGGATGAGATCCTATACTCTAATCCTATCTGCCGGCTTGCTCGGTACAGTAACGTAACCGAGACAATATGCTCTTGACCTGCATGGGCCACCACTAAAAATATGTCATGCCCCAGTCCCAAAATACGTAGGACAAGGACACATAAGCATGCCAGCCATATGAATATGGCACTCCAATATATAGAAACCATAACACACGTACGTTGTAATATGAATAAAAATTCACAAGTGGTAAACATATATATCTTAGAGCATAACTAAACCTCATCCACAGAATCATATATAAATAAATGACTAGTATCTATGAACTAGATATCAATATAAGGTATCTCAAGATGACAGTCGGATGGAAACAAATCCACTGCCGAACTAGAATGAAGAATAAACAAGACAAATAATATAAATACAACCTCTAACAATCACTAGGCTCGAAGAGTAGATCTCTCTCAATATGAGTAGCCAGTCCGGATTTGCGCTCCTGCAAATACTCATGAATAATACACCTGGAAAGGTACCAGTTCCTCAGAGGGACATAGCAAGATACATAAAAGTATGCCATAATGTAAATACTATAAAAACTCCAGGGTGACCTAACCATCTAAGTGAAATGCAACTTGAGGACAAGTTGAGTGTATGGGAAAGTGTAGGCTAGACATATGCTGACGTAATTCACCAATCGGCATGACTAGCTAGTATATGCCACATATGCCCCCAATACCATGGCACACTGTAATGTAATAACGTCCTACCGCTCCGAAGAACGGAGAATCTGTATAGTATATAACGTCCATAGCGCTCCGAAGAACGTGGAATCTGCATAGTATATAACGTCCATATCACTTTATCGAGTGTGGAATCTGTATAGAGGAAGTGGGTGTCCCATACACCTATAAGTCGTCCTCCCCACCCAATGTAGATATACAAGCCGTGAACACGATGTGGACATCTCGTACTATAATGCAAGTCTCTAAAGGAATAAACACTAAGCTAAATACCATTACACGTGTTGCTCACACCGATGGCCAGTCGAGTATGAGGCACGCGTCCTTACATAAACTCACTCTGTGATGTGTAATGATACGTGTCAAGGCCTGGGGAGTCATACCGATAACTCCACGACTTTAGGTGGGTCTACTAGATACTAGGTCAAACACAAGTCCAAACGTCAACGCCTCCGTTGGCTGCACCCGAGTCTCTCTCGGACGCGCACAGTTATATAATATATACATGCAAATAATAAGACAAAATTCAAACAGTACAACAAGGCAAGGTATACTTGCCTAGCAAGAGAGCTGCAGAGTGTGATGTCCAAATATCCAACACACAAGACCAGAAGCTATGGTCTTAGAACAAATATCTCCGGATGTTGAAATAGATATCACCAACATTCCCAGAATAAGAAAAATAGCTAAAAAGCACTTTCCTTTCGTCCAATTTGGACACAGAAGCAAAACGGTAATTTTTGGTCAAAGCGGGCCCCACATGTGGGCCACTTTGCACCAAAAAGCGTGCCAAAGGTAACAGTCTATAAATGGGACAAATTATAGGTCAAATAAACTCTAAATGTCAATACGAACTCAGCGGTACTTTCAGTTTTAGATTCCGGTGGGCCGAACACAAATTCGCCCAAAAAGTCAAACGTGGAGCCCGCCAAATGGTGACTTGGTCAACTGTCTCAGAATTGTATGAAAATTGGGTCACAGGACCAGCGCGATACCACGAGTCCAGTGGCACAAGTTTCTTCGCAATTTGACGAGCGTGCACAAAATGCGCACGGCTTTCGCAAAAGTTGCGACACGGGAATTGTTCGCGGACACGGGCTGATTCCGACGCGCACATGCATCCGAATCAGTTTCTGAGAACTCTCACGTATCCGGGTACACTGCACGCACCATTTGGTATACTTGGTACATGGCGGGGCAGTCCCGTTTGGCGGGGCGCGCTCAGTTTTACAACTTTTGGAAATCTAGAAAAAGTGTATTTTTGGGGTTTTTTACCTAATTTATTTTAACATACAGCAGCTAATAAATTAAAGTATTTGACAGAAAATAAACTAGGTCAAGTGGTCTTCGCATACCAACAAGAAAAATCAGATTCGGATTCCTGTGGTAGAAGATACGAATCCGGGAACATAGGTGGTCACCGTAGTTTTCTGCGATACCCAAAAAGTGGTTTTTTCTGTCAACTTTGACGTTATTTTCGCCCAGGGTTACGTGATGTTCGAGGTCTACTATCATACAGATATGGAAGGGGGATAGGTGAGGATCATACCGGTGAAGACGGGGTCGAGTTTGGTTGAGCGAGGTGACGGAAAACCGCGTGAGAAGAGAGGTAAGTTGCTGCAGCTTCTGCGCGACACGGTGCTCGCGCGGGGTCGGGGTCGTCGACGGTGACGCGGGGCGGCTGGACGGCTGGAGGCTGGGCGCGGACAGGTGCGGCGCGGTCTCGAGTGAAAGGAGATAGGAAGGAGAAGAATTAGGTTTAGGATTTAGGGTTGATTGAGAAGCATATATATATATATATATATATATATATATATATATATATATATATATATATAAGGCGGTGAAGGAATCAATTGCTCGTGGGGGGGGGGGCTCACGTTCGCAGCTACTGCTGCTGTCTCTTTTAGTTGGGGTTTCGGGTAGATGTAAGGGTTTGGTTAGGGACTTGTTTAGGGTCCATTAGTGATTTATTTATTTCCTTTTCTTTTATAATTCATTTTTAATTCCTTTCTCTTTCTATTTCTTTTCTTAATTCTAATTTAAACTATATATGTGTGTGTATATATATATATATATATATATATATATATATATATATATATATATATATATATATATATATATATATACACATAGAAATTTCTAGAAGTTGTATTAGCACAGCCCATTAAGCTAGCAACTTGTCCAAAGGGTCTCCTACATAAAATAAATTAGAAAAAAATTTTACCGGCTCCATAAATCTCCTAGATTCACCAACACCTAAAATAATAATTAATTAAAATCTATTTCTTTTAATTAGCCACTAATTACTACAATTAAATTAATAATTAAAAAAAGATTACTATTTTTAGGACTAGGGGTTTTACATTGACTATCGAGGGTGGTGGTGGTCGTTAGAAGAGGGATAAAGAAGGAGGTGATGGAGTGATGAGGAGGCTGATGGTGGTGGTAGATTTTAATGGAGGAGGTGGTGGTGATTGCTGTGGTGGTGATGGCTGTCGAGAAAGTTAATGGAGAAGGAGGTGGTGGTCGGTCGTGGTGGTGACTGTGGTGGTGGCTGTGGTTGTTGGAGGCTGCGGTGGTGATGGCTGGGAGGGAGTTAGTCGGAGAAGGAGAATGAGAGGAGATTGTTGTTAGTGATGGCTGTGGTTGTTGGAGGTGGCGGGATTAGAAGGAGGCGATGGTGGTCGGTCGTGAGGAGGAGGAGAGAAAGTCGAGGAGGTGGTCGGGTGACAGTGGGGTAGTCGGGATAAAGGCTGTGGTGGTGGTTGATGAAGTTGGTCGGAGGAGGAAGAAGAAGGAGGAGGAAGGTGGTAAAGTTTAGGGTTTCGATTGGATGGGAATGGTGGTGGCTGCTGAATTTTGGAGAGAGGGAGAGAGAAAGAGAAGGAGGGCATGGGAATTAGGGCCGGCCACATGGCTATTTCTAGGGATGGGGGAAGAATCCTCATGAAAAAATGAGTGGTTGGGATGGGGTAAATTTGAATGGAGGGTGGTGATGATATAGGTGTAAAGTGGTGTGTTACACACACAAAATAGGGAGAAAAATAGGGGTGACCGGTCAAAGAAATGAAGGAGGGTTTCTTCATTGCTTTGCTCCAATGGGAGGTGGACACCTAGTTGCTTATTTGCACAAAGGCCCCCAACAATTTTGAAATTGCACAAACAAGGGAGATTGGGATTGGATTAGGAAAAATACCATGTTTGGTGTGATGTAGTGGATTAAAATGGTGTATGGTGTTCAGTATGAACCTTGAGGGTGTGAGTGGGGCTTTAGGTTGGTGTTGGATCTAGTTTTGGGTTAGGTTGAGTCCTTGTACCAATTTAAGTAAAATTAGTGCCAACGGTGTTCTTTAATAAATTGGGAGTACATAGGATGAAAATTAGGTGGGACACAAGTGTCATGGACGTATAATACTTAGGGAAGATTATTGTCATAGATTGGGTTGCACAAAACGGGTCAAGGTTGTGTCTCCAATTTTGATTAGAACGGACAAAGATGCAAAGTTAGATTTATTTGGATTTAAAAATAGATATTTGTAACGAATATTGTGCGACTAAAATGAAGCATAAAAGAGGGTATTTCTGAGTTACACAAAGGTCAAAATGGAAGGCTGGCACGTCTAGGACAAGGGTGTGAAATTTATTTGAAAGCAAAAACTAGAGTAGCGCTCCAAATATCGAAACAACGGTAAGGTGCACCAAGTAATACGAATATTTGTACATTAATTGAAAATACTATGTTCTAATTCTAAATGGCTCCAAACTAACCCTAGTTTCTCTATCTAAGCTAAGTAGACCTAAATTTGGCTGAGAGGGTTTACAATATACCCTCCTTAGAGCATTTCGTTCTCGAAATTAAAACAGACATATGATAAAAACTATTGACTGAAATTAAATACTACTACATACCTAGGCCTTCAAATAGATGGGAAAATGCTGCCGAATATCATCCTCTTGTTCCCAGGTCGACTCACCTAGGGTATGATGCCTCCATGCGATACGAGCTAGAGGGATAGTCTGACCTCACAACACCTTCTCGCTCTTGTCCAGAATCTCTACAGGCTCCTCCTGATATGACAAACTCGGCCCGACAGTGATCTCCGAGTGGTCAAGCACATGACTCGAATCTGGCATGTACCTCCTTAACTGAGATACATGGAAGGCTTTATGAACTCCTTCTAATGTCTGTGGTAATGCTAATCTGTAAGCAACCTCTCCGATGTGCTCCAACACATCGAAGGGTCTGATGTACCTCAGACTCATCTTTCCTCTGCCTACAAACCTAATGGTCCCTCGGGTAGGCAAGATTTTTAAAAACATATGATCTCCAACCTGAAACTCTAGGGGTCGTCGATGCGCGTTTGCCTAATGCTTCTGTCTGTCCTGTGCTGCTCGCAGGTGCCCTTGGATCTTCTTTACCTTCTCTACTGTACGAACAACCAACTCTGGTCCAAGAATCTGCCTCTCGCCCACATCACTCCAGCATACTGGGGAATGACACTTTCTGCCATACAACGCCTCATAGGGAGCCATCTGAATGCTCGCTTGATAGCTATTATTGTAGGAAAAATCGACCAAATATAAATGGTCCTCCCATAATCTACTAAAATCAAGCATGCACACCCTCAACATGTCCTCCAGTGTCTGAATGGTGCATTCGGACTGGCCATCCGTCTACGGGTGGTACGATATGCTATACTTCAAGCGGGTACCGAGTCTCTCTTGCATACTCCGCCAAAATTAAGATATGAACCTCGTATCCCTGTAAGACACTATACTGACTGGCACCCCATGCAGTCGAACGATCCCCCTCATATACATATCTGCTAAGACCTTTGTAGACTGCCCAACTCTAAAGTGTAAAAAGTGAGCGGACTTGGTGAGTCGATCCACGATCACCCACACCATATTGCGACCACTAGAACTCCTCGAAAAGCCCATAAAGAAGTCCATAGTGATGTGCTCCCATTTTTACTCAGGTGTCGGGAGTTGTCACGCCCCAGTCCCAAAATACGTAGGACAAGGAATACGTAAGCATGCCAGCCGTATGTATATGGCAACTCCAATATATGGATACCATAATACACACGTACGCTGTAATATGAATAATAACTCACATGTGGTATATATATTGTCACAAGTCATAGGGCATAACTAAATCTCATCCACAGAATCAAATAGAAATAAATAACCAATCTACTATATAACTGAATCTCAATATGAAGTATCAAAGAATGATGTCAGGTGGAAACAAATCAACTGCCAAACTAGAATATAAGAGAGACAAAATAGGTACATCTAATGAACCATGAGACTCGAAGAGAAGACCTCCACGAAAGAGATAAGTAGCAAGTCTTGATCCGTGCTCCTACGAATAGTCAAGATCGTCTACACCTGGAAAGGGACCAGATCCTCAGAGGAACGTAACAAGATACATAGAAGCATGTCAATTTGAATACAGTAAATATGCATAATAGGTAGAAAATATATAAGTACGCTGTACAAGACAATCTATATGAATGCATAATGAGGACAACTTTTCGATGTATGGGCATAAGTATGCTACTCTATCTAATCTCACAAATCACACATACGTCAGGGACATCATCAGCCGTCATACCGCGAGGGTAGCGACCATCGTGACACCATCAGCTGATATACCGTGAGGGTAGCGACCATCGGACACGACTACCATAGTGCGTGCTAGTTACTATGGTTTACCAGAGTGGTTATAGCCCATACGCCTACTGATTGTCCTCCTCTCCCATGATACTATGTGTCAAGTGTGTGTCAATATATATATAATATATAATTATGATGGAAAAAACATAAACAGGCAATGAATATATAAAAATATAATAAGCATGCAAAGTACTGTAAGCAATTTGGCAAGGTATCTTGCTTGGCAAGAAAGCTGCAAAGTGTAAGCGTCTAGATGTCAGGCACAATGGATCAAAAACTATGACATCAGAATGAACGTCTCCGAATGCTAAAATAAATATCACTAACGTTCCCAGAATAAGCGAGATAGCTAGAAAATACTACCCTTTTGTCCAATTTGGACACAGGAGCAAAACGGTAATTTTGGGTCAAAGCGGGTCCACATGTGGGCCACTTTGCACCGAAAAATGTGCCAGAGGTAAAGGTCTATAAATGGGACAAATTATAGGTCAAAAAAATTTTAAACGTCGATACGAACTCAACGGTATATCCAATTTTGGATTTCGGTGAACCGAACACAAATTCGCCCTAAAAGTCAATCGTGGGGCCCGCAAATAGACGGCTTAGTCAACTATCTCAGAATCGCTTGAAACTTGGGTCACAGGACCAGCGTGATACCATGAATCCAATGGTGCAAGTTTCATCGTATTCCGACGAGCGTACATTAAATGGTGCGATATTTTGCAAAAGTTACGATATGAAAACTTTTTACGGATACATGTTGATTCCGACGTGCACACACGTCCAAATCAGTTTTCGCGAAAGCCTACACGTCCAGATATACCATACGCGCCTTTCGGTGCAATTGGTATGTGACGAGGCAGTCCCGTTTGGCGGGGCGTGCTCCATATCACAATTTTCCAATTTTAAAAGTCAAGTTTTTGGTCGATTTGAAAGTTGAATAATTTTACACAGAATAAATTAACAAAACTAAAAGAACAGAAAATTTTTCGGTTATATGGAGAAGAAAAACACTATTATTTGTTTTTGAAAATAATAAACAGGTTAATGGCAAATTGGGTGTGAACATGGAGTTTTGGATTCAAAATTCTGAACTGTTTTGGTCAGTTTTCTAGTCATTTTTCGGTCAATTTTTTGACCAATCCGGGACACGAAAACTGTTGTGAACGTACACGAACAAACCGCTCGAGAAAAGGACGAGAGATGAGAGAGATATATCACCTAGAAGATGGGTACTCGGAGCGGTATTTCTGCACATGCGCGGTGCGCGGTGAGCGGCGGCCGGCGGTCCAAGCGCGGGGCGGTTGGCGCGGGGTGGTCGCCAGCGGTTGGTCGTCGGGGTCGAGGTCTAGGGTTAGGGTTTGGGTATTAGGGTTTTGAGTTTTGAATTAGGATATATATATATATATATATATATATATATATATATATATATATATATATATATATATATATATATATATATATAGAGAGAGAGAGAGAGAGAGAGAGAGAGAGAGAGGGGGGAAGATACTGTGCACGGGGGGAGGAAGTTTGCTGGAAGGTTGTTTAGGTGTTAGGGTTTAGTTTCTTAGTTTTTTCTTTTTCTTTTTCTTTTTCTTTTCTTTTATTTTCCTTTTTTCTTTTCTTTTTCTTTTTCTTTTCTTTTCTTTTTATTTATTAATATTAATATTATTACTATTACTATCATTATTATTATTAGCATTATTATTATTATTATTATTATTATTATTATTATTATTATTATCACTAATAATATTATTATTATTATTTAATACCCATATATTTATTTATATATATATTCACATATATATATGAGGTAAAAATCTAAAAATAATATTTGCACACAAAATAAATTCTAGAAAATTATTTTGTACAGCTTTATCAAAATACTACGCCCAAAATATTTTATAAAATATCTTGTAATTAATAATTATATATTTATCTAGTTATATAAATCGGATTATTGTATTAGCTAATTAACTAAGTAATTAATTAAATGGTTATCCACAAAATAGGTAGTAGTAAATAATATGCAAATCTATCAAAATAAAAAATGTCTAACTTGACACGGGGAATTATGGGCTACTAATTGTAGGAAGTTGGGAATTGAAAATGACCACAAATAAATTATATATAGATTATCTAAATATTTAACACTTAATCTATGGTTGTTACACTAATATCATACTAATGCCAAGGGGTCGAATTCTTGTGCCACGAAAAGATTCTACAGGTAGTGTCTCCTGTGTAGGCTACTTTCTATGAAGGGCGATACAGATTTTGGGGTCATCCTATATTATTAATGTCCAAACCACGATGAAGTGTCCTAATAAAATTATTGGGTTTTAATTTATTTTGAAAAAAATTAAAACAAATACAAGAAATACAAATACACACGAAATACCTATTTTTGGGAGATGAGGTTTACAATCTACCTAACTTAAAAATTAAAAATAAGGCATGATTTAATAAATCCTCATCATCGTAATCATTCTTCTAAAAAAAATCTCAAAATTAAAATGGCTTATATCTCCTAATCTAATCTTACTTGATCACAATCTAAAAAAATTCACCTCAAGTTGACAATGCAACTCCTACCCAACTTAAAATTTATCAATCTATCACACAAGGCTATATATTTAGGGAGAACTTCCTCAAATTATTTAATCATGTTATTCAATCCTCAAAAATTTTAACACCAAATATCTCACATGTGATGTGCCCTTAATTACAAAAATAGTCACCAAGTAATGTGATTGGCCTATGGGGAATATCTAGTACTCTCCGTGTGACAAACTTGTACTAAGCACGAGCGTTCGTCTTTCCGAGATAGGGGAAGACGAAGAACAATAATAAAGAATTCAAGGAGGAGGTGATAGAATACAAGTATGAGATTCAAGGAGATTAAAGAATTCAAAAAGAGAGTTGTTAAGGCAGTTGTGGATTGAAATCCTAATTTTTGGTAAATTCCTATTCACATGTTCATATCATAACAGTTATGTACCTGATATGATATGCTTTGACTTATCTAAAGCGCAAGTATATCCATCTAACAAGTTGAGTCAACTATATGTCTCAATCCACGTAAGGTAGTCATGCGAAGAGCGAACCAAGCGCACTAAGGTTGATCAGACCATAATACACTAATTCTGATTTTAGACAATGTATTAGTGGGTGCACCCAATAATACATATATCATGAACAAGCTCGATAAAAGAATAAGCTTGCAAAACTAGGCTATAATAGCAGCATAAGTCGAGGTAGTACAGAAAATATAGGTACGCTGGATTATGATGGAGGAAGGTACAGAATAATTTAAGTTCACCAAGAAGATCGGTGTTGTGCCTCTACAGTTGCCATACAACTCCTTGTCTAAGTCTCTAGTCGACCAAATGGGGGTATGGGCCTCTAAGTTCTATAGTCTGGATAAACACTATCTTCTTATGCAAGTCTATAATTGGTGTCATTCAATTATAATTCATTAATGGTTCAAAAGGACTATGTGATACTAGTTTATGGGGCATACTACCAAACTTACAAGAATTTAACTAATAGTGTTATTGAACATTAGAGTGGATATACCTAGTACAAGTCATCTTCCTAACCCCTATCAAGCACGAGAGAAAAGATAAGATTGACGTTGTGAAAGAATCAAGCAAGATGCAATGCGAACAATCAAATAAGAATGCTAAATGAAATTAAGGGCGGTGATTAAATAAGTGGATGAGATCCTATACTCTAATCCTATGCGCAGGCTTGCTCGGTACAGTAACGTAACCGAGACAATATGCTATTGACCTGCATGGGCCACAACAAAAAATATGTCATGCCCCAGTCCCAAAATACGTAGGACTAGGAATACGTAAGCATTCCAGCCGTATGTATATGACAACTCCAATATATGGATACCATAATATACACGTATGTTGTAATATGAATAATAACTCACATATGGTATATATATTGTCACAAGTCATAGGGCATAACTAAATCTTATCCATAGAATCAAATAGAAATAAATAACCAATCTACTATATAACTGAATCTCAATATAAAGTATCAAAGAATGATAGTCAGGTGGAAACAAATCTACTGCCAAACTAGAATATAAGAGAGACAAAATATGTACATCTAATGAACCATGAGACTCAAAGAGAAGACCTCCACGAAAGAGATAAGTAACAAGTCCTGATCCGTGCTCCTGCGAATAGTCAAGATCGTCTACACCTAAAATGGGACCAGGTCCTCAGAGGGACGTAACAAGATACATAGAAGCATGCCAATTTGAATACAGTAAACATGCATAATAGGTAGAAAATATATAATACGCTGTACAAGACAATCTATATGAATGCATAATGAGGACAACTTTTCGACGTATGGGCATGGGTAGGCTACTCTATCTAATCTCACAACTCACACACACGTTAGGGACATCATCAACCGTCATACCGTAAGGGTAGCGACCATCGTGACACCATCAGCCAATATACCGCGAGGGTAGCGACCATCATACACGACTACTATAGTGCGTGCTAGTTACTACATTTTACTAGAGTGGTTATAGCCTATACGCCTACTGATTGTCCTCCCCTCCCATGATACTATGTGTCAAGTGTGGGTCAACATATATATAGTATATAATTATGACGGAAAAAAAACACACATGTAATAAATATATAAAAATATAATAAGCATGCAAAGTACTGTAAGTAATTTGGCAAGGTATCTTGCCTGGCAAGAAAGCTTCAAAGTGTAAGCATCCAGATGTCAGGCACAATGGATCAGAAACTATGGCATCAGAATGAATGTCTCTGGATGCTAAAATAAATATCACCAACGTTCCCAGAATAAGCGAGATATCTAGAAAACACTACCCATTCGTCCAATTTGGACACAGGGGCAAAACGGTAATTTCGAGTCAAAGCGGGTCCACATGTGGGCCACTTTGCACCGAAAAGCGTGCCAGAGGTAAAGGTCTCTAAATGGGACAAATTATAGGTCAAACAAATTCTAAACGTCGATACGAACTCAACGGTAGGTCCAATTTTGGATTCCAGTGAGCCGAACACAAATTTGCCCTAAAAGTCAATCGTGGGGCCCGCAAATAGACGGCATGGTCAACTATCTCATAATCGCATAAAACTTGGGTCACAGGACCAGCGTGATACCACGAATCCAATGGCACAAGTTTCGTCGCATTCCGACGAGCGTACATTAAATTGTGTGGTATTTTACAAAAGTTGCGATACAGAGACTTTTTACGGATACATGTTGATTTCGACGTGCACACACGTCCAAATCAGTTTTCGCGAAAGCCTACACGTCCGGATATACCATACGCACCTTTTGGTATAATTGGTACGCGACGAGGCTGTCCCATTTGGCGGGGCACGCTCCGTATCACAATTTTCTAATTTTAAAAGTCAAGTTTTTGGTCGATTTGGAGGTTGAATAATTTTACATATAGAATAAATCAACAAAAACTAAAAGAACAGAAATTTTTTCGGTTATATGGAGAAGAAAAACCCTTTTATTTGTTTTCAAAAATAATAAACAGGTTAATGGCAAATTAGGTGTGAACATGGAGTTTTGTATTCAAAATTTTGAACTATTTTGGTCAATTTTTGGTCATTATTCGGTCAATTTTTCGACCAATCCGGGACACGAAAACTCGTGCCGCTTGAATAAAAATCCTAGAGGGTTAGGTTGTGAACGTACACGAATAAACCGCTCGAGAAAAGGACGAGAGATGAGAGAGATATATCACCTAGAAGATGGGTGCTCGGAACGGTATTTCTGCACATGCGCGGTGCGCGGTGGCCGGCGGTCCGGGCGGCTGCAGCGGCGGTCCGGGCGCGGGGCGGATTGCGCGGGGTGGTCGCCGGCGGTTGTTCGTCGGGGTCGAGGTCTTGGGTTAGGGTTTGGGTATTAGGGTTTTGAGTTTTGAATTAGGATATGAATATGTATATGTGATGTATATATATATGTATATATATAGGTAGAGAGAGAGGGGGGAAGATACTGTGCGTGGGGGGAGGAAGTTTGCTGGAAGGTTGTTTAGGTGTTAGGGTTTAGTTTCTTAGTTTTTTTTCTTTTTTTTCTTTTTCTTTTCTTTTCCCTTTTTATTTCTTTTCCTTTTATTTATTAATATTAATATTATTACTATTACTATCATTATTATTATTATTATTATTATTATTATTATTATTATTATTATTATTATTTGGGTCAGACCTTGATGCTTCGACTCAGGGAAAATAGACTCGAGGAAAGCGAAAGACTAGACTGAGCTTTGCTTTCGCTATTCTTTAAACTTTGGCATAGAAGCCGGAACTCGGAGTTCGGGCACATATAGAAAGCGCAACCGGATCAAAGTGCCACTAGGAATACAGAAATTAATGGTCTGTGGGATGAGTCTCCCACGTACCAGAATAATGGTTAGCAATTACAGCAGCCATCACCGCTAGTAGGGGACAGGAAATGGAACTCAATATCGATCTGAAACTTAAAAGTATTATTATCACTAATATTATTATTATTATTTAATACCCATATATATATATATATATATATATATATATATATATATATATATATATATATATATATATATATATATTCACATATATATATATGAGGTAAAAATCCAAAAATAATATTTGCACACAAAATAAATTCTAGAAAATTACTTTATACAGCTTTAACAAAATACTACACCCAAAATATTTTAGAAAATATTTTGTAATTAATAATTATATATTTATCTAGTTATATAAATTGAATCATTGTTTAGCTAATTAACTAAGTAATTAATTAAATGGTCATCCACAAAATAGGTAGTAGTAAATAATATGCAAATCTATAAAAAGGAAAAATGTCTAACTTGACACGGGGAATTATGGGCTACTAATTGTAGGAAGTTGGGAATTGAAAATGACCACAAATAAATTATATATAGATTATCTAAATATTTAACACTTAATCTATGGTTGTTACACTAATGTCATAATAATGCCAAGGGATCAAATTCTTGTGCTACGAAAAGATCATACAGGTAGTGTCTCCTATGTAGGCTACTTTCTATGAAGGGCGATACAGATTTTGGGGTCATCCTATATTATTAATGTCCAAACCACGATGAAGTATCCTAATAAAATTATTGGATTTTAATTTATTTCGAAAAAAAATCTAAAACAAATACAAGAAATACAAATACACACGAAATACCTATTTTTGGGAGAGGGGGTTTACAGGAGTGGCTGAAGTAAACCTGCAGACCTCTGATGCTCAGCCTTTACCTACTGACACACCAAGCACTTCGCCATGAAGTGGGCTATCTCCCTCTTCATTCTATGCCACCAATAGTACTGCCTCAAGTCTTTGTACATCTTTGTGCTTCCTGGATGAATAGAGTATGCTGAACTGTGCGCCTCTGATATCACCTCCTAACAAAGTTTTCTATTCGGAACATAGAGACAATATCCACATCTTAAAGTCCCGTCCTCGTGTATGCGCAATCATGTATGCATCCCGGCCTATGTCCTCTATCGAAGCATCTAGAATCTGGCATCTATTAGCAAGGCAGCCTTAATCCTCTCAACCAATGTCGATTGCACCTGAAAACTCGACAATTGGTCGTCTGCTCCGAGCATAATAACCTCTATACCCAACTTCTTCAGATCTCCCAATAGGTATTGCTGGGTAGTCAAAAAGAATGCCATGGGCCTCTTGCTCAATGCGTCAGCTACCATGTTAGCTTTTTCCGGATGGTACTGTAGCTCAATCTCAAAGTCTGTCATCACCTCGAGCCAACGCCTTTATCTCTGGTTCAGGTCCTTCTGAGTATAGACGTACTTCAGGCTTTTGTGATCTATGAATATCCGTCATGACCCACACCCGGTATAGGGGCACGAGAGCGTGGGTACGTCCAGCCTACGCCGCAGCATCGGCGGTAGAACGCTGTCTAGGTCACAATACTAGCTAATCCCTCTCACATGAATATCAAACTCCATAAGAAGACACAGATATCACAATATAATATGGAATATACTCAATCACATAAACTAGAGCACGATGAGATATCGAAGAAAATAAATGAAATACAAGACAAGTCTAAACAACAATAAACAGTCTAACCTGCAATCCAAAACATCCAATCTCCAAGTATGTCGAAAATAAGTCCTCTATGTCACAGTCTGAAAAAAATATCCAGTCAGGATTGGAACAAAATACACCTCTAACAGCAGTTCCACTTATATTGACAAAATCTATAGCACAGTATAAAGAAATACAAGACATATAGGAATACTGGCAATAAGAAATACTGACGAGCATGGATGTACTAGAAATAGAAATACTGGAATAAATGGAATACTGGAGCATGTCATCATCAATGTACATCTAGCAATGAAATAGAAATCCAAGTACACGCAAGAACAATGAACTGGTATGTAAATGTGTACAAGAACAACAACTAGAACATGTAGAGATGATAGATCTATATACTAGAGATGCATGTCAATGATCCTCTAACCAAGTGTGTAAAACATTAGTATATCATGTGATCGGCTTGGGACTGATCAGGCTTATTACATGTGATTATCTATGATTCATGTAGGGTCAGGCTAACCATCCGGATAGCTATGATGCGAGCAATAGTCAGGCTAATCACATGTAACAGGCTATGAGGCATGTAATGGTCAGGCTGCACCGATATGAGGTATGGGTGAGCTATGATGCATGTAAGGTTGGGTATGATCACATAAGCTACTAACATTTCCCTATTTTCTCCAGCTAGCATGATGGATTCCAATCACGACTCCTCGTGACAGGTCTCGATGATGCCAACTCGTGTAAAGAATAGTGTCAGAGTCATGTACGCTATACAACAAGAGTTATAGAGATAATCAACATAATGAAAACTGTCAGAGAATGTACTCACCTGGGGTCCTGCTGCTGGTATGAATCAGAGTCCAAGTCACAGTCCAAATGGCCTATGTATTACAAACTTACCACGTCAAAAAGATAATTTATTTTAATTTATTTAATTCTGGAATAATTACTCTAAAATCTTATTTTAATCTTATTATTCTGATTTTTAGGTTAATTCCTAAATTTTGTCCAAAGGAACTGAATTTTATCAACTCGAGACTCATGGCACGCAAATCGAGGCAATTTGTTGACCAAAAAGTCAACCGACACAAACTCGACTTTCATGCATGATTTCCTATAGATTTCAGCGTCAAAAACATGCTGGAATTTACGGCTCGTCCAAATTCAAATTCGTTTGGAAATTATGGCACATACAAGTTTCGTATCGTGCACCGATGGTTAAATTTTACCCTAGAAGTTCTACAGAATTAACAATATAAAAATACTTCGAAATAAATTTTGGGAAAAATATATGTCAATGATCTCGACATTAGCTTTCCGAAACTTTAAATGGTTCGTGATTCTGATTCCTGGTTCTCCCGAAATCACGAAAACATCGAAACACATCTATTTTCGGACATGCTGTGTTCTACGAATTTTCCAGAATTTAATAATAATAATTTCGTAAAACAAATTATATTATCAGAAAGCTAACCTCAATATCTTTCTAACACAAAAAACTAGGCCTCATTTGGAGTCCGAAGCTATGCGCAATGGCTTCTGGAAGATGAAGGAACCCTAGATGGCAATTCTCCAAAAATCGACTGAAGAAAAACCCTAGAAAATAACTAAACTAATATATATATATAGAGGAGAGAGAAAGAGCAGCCGCGGCTCAGGAGCTTGCCACGTGGCAGCCATCCGTGGCTCCCCGCCCAGATCCAGCGGTCGTAGATCCACGCGGCTCGGCTCAGCTGAGTCCGACTCGGACTTGGACGCGACTCGGCTCGGCTCGGCTCGGCTTCACCCGCGGTCGCTGACAGGCGGGCCCCGCACTGTTGGCTGCGGGAGGCTGACAGGTGGGCCCCATGTTTGCTGACTGGGTAGAATTAATTACTTTTTGGGTTTTCTTTTTCAAAAATTAGTTTTTAATTCAGTTTTTTATAATTAACTCAAAATAATTGCTAAAAATAATCAAAAAATTCCCAAAAATCTAGAAAATATATTTTATTATTTAGAACCTAAAATAAAAGTTTGGGATATTTTTAAATATATTTGTCCCTAAAATAAATTCTTGAAAGTCCTAGAAAATTAGGATTACTAGTTTTTAATTAACTAAAAATTATAAAAAAATCTCAATAGCCCCAAATTAACCTAATAACAACATTTAAGCACGAATTTCAAGAAACGGAGGTTACAATATCTCCACCCATTATCCATATAGGTAGTGCCTCCAAAGCTTCAGGGCAAAGATCACTGCGGCAAGCTCCAAGTCATGAGTGGGATAATTCTTCTCATGGGTCCTCAGCTGCCTAGAGGCATAGGCCACAACTTTCCCATGCTGCATCAAGACACATCCTAATTCTTTCCCAAACGCATCAATGTAGATCACAAATCCTCCGGGTCCAGAAGGTATAGTCAAAATAGGTATCGTAGACAGACGCTTCTTCAGTTCATCGAACGTCGTTTGACACTCCTCTGTCCAAATGAACTCCTGCTCCTTGCGGGTCAAGCGAGTCATCGACTCTGTGATTCTCGCGAAGTTCTCTACGAACCTCTGGTAATATCCGGCAAGTCCTAGGAAATTCCTCACATCCGAGACATTGGTAGGGGTCGGCCATGTCTCTACTGATAAAATCTTCGCTGGATCTACTGAAATACCATCTCCTGAGATAACATGTCCGAGGAAAGAGACACGGTCTAGGAGGAACTCACACTTGCTCAACTTGGCATAGAGCCTGTCATGCCTCAGCGTTTCCAACACTAACCTCAAGTGCTCCCCGTGCTCCTCGTGGCTTTTTGAATACACCAAAATATCGTCGATGAAGACTACCATGAACTGGTCCAAATACTGGTAGAAGACTCTGTTCATCAGGTTCATAAATACTGCAAGCGCATTTGTCAGTCCAAAAGGCATCACCAAGAACTCGTAGTGTCCATAACGAGTTCTGAATGCCGTATTTGGAATATCTTCTCTCCGCACCTTCACCTGATGATACCCCGATCTCAAGTCGATCTTCGTGAACACCACTACTCCTGTCAACTAGTCGAACAAATTATCAATCCATGGCAGGGGTACTTGTTCTTGATAGTCAAACATTAAGGGCTCTATAATCAATGCACATACGAAATATCCCATCCTTCTTTGGTACAAACAACACTAGTGCTCCCCAGGGTGATACACTAGGACGGACAAATCCCTTGCTCTGCAACTCCTCAAACTGTAGCTTCAGCTTATCCAGTTCCCTATTTGCCAACTGGTACACATTTGAAGATACCGGCTCCGCTCTGGGTACCAACTCAATAGTGAACTCCACCTCTCTATCCGGCAGTAGGCCTGGCAACTCCTCCGGGAAAATATCCTTGAACTCTGCAACTATCGGTGGGGGTGCCATCTCCATAGCCATGTAAACTCCAGCTGTGTGGCCTACTCCTCGTTCGATAGTCCCTCGCATGTACTCGAACTCCGGGTGATCTGGCGGTCTAAAAATGATGCTACCCCTCCGATAATCCAGTATGGCATTGTACTGGCTCAACCAGTCCATACCTAGCACAACGTCGAAGTTTGGCATCGGTAATACCAAAAATTAAGCTCTCATCTCTCGACCACACACGACTATCGAGCACGTCCTAATAGCACTGGTAACCGATACAATACCTCCTCCGGTAAGAATCTTCCAACTTTAGGTAAGGGGAAAGTAGCTACTCTATGCATAGCTATGAAACTACTAGATATGAAAGATAATATAGCACCAGAATCAAACAATGCAGTCGCATGTAATAACGTAACTAAAGTGGTATCTATGATAGCTTCCCCTTCTGGTTTCTCCTCAGTTACTGCTAGTGCAAAGGCCTGCCCGCGCCTCTACCCTCCGGCCTGCTGTTTGGCCCGATCAAACTATGCCTCATGTGGTACCAGGGGTGGTCCCCTCTAAAATCTATCGGGTGCAGGTGGACGTTGACCTTCTGTCTGGGGTGGTATCCTCTGGACTGGTGCTGCTGGCCTCTGTTCTATCTGCGGTGTTGCATCCCTGCGCTATGGGCAGTCTCGGGCTTGGTGCTGGTTCGCTCCATAAATCATACATATTTCCAGCCTCTTTTGACAGTCCTTCTGAACATGCCCTCTCTTGCCACAGTAGTGGCAAGACGAAAGTTTCCTCTGTTGATATGGTATGCTCCTCGTCTGTGGCTGCGCTCTGGGACGACGGATTGGTCCTCCCGCTCCAGGCTGAGCTCTGGCTAGTACGGTCACGCTGGGACGCCTCGATCCTCTGCCAATAGCCTCCTGGATCCTAGCCTCTGACAGAACCTCCTCGTAAGAGATCCTCGCCTGGGTGGTAGTGTACCTCTATAGCTCGTAAGTCAGACCATGATGGAATCTTTTGGCCTTCTCCGGGTCATTGGGTATCAAGGCGGCACCAAATCTACTAAGCCGACTAAACTCTGCGTCATACGCATCTACGGTCATGTTCCCTTGCTCCAGGTGCAGGAACTGGGAGTATAGTACATTCCTGACCGTAGTCGGGAAGTACTTCGCATTAAAGTACTCTAGAAACTGCTCTCACGGCTGCTTCTTGCCGACGCTGCGCTCCATGGAGTCCCACCAGTGATGGGCATTATCTTTCAATTGAGCCCTCATTGCGGTCATCCAAACGTCCGGAGGCAGCTAAGAAGCCTCCAGCGGCATCTCTGTGTTGGCGACCCAATCAGAGATCTCCTTTGCGATCTCGCTGTCCGAAAAAGAATCCGGGCCCATCTAACGAAACTCTCGAATAGTACCAGCTGGCTGAACAGGTATAGGTGCTAGTGCGGGTGCTGGGGTAAGTGTCCTCTCCAAAACTGCCATCAAGCTTTGTCTTATAGTCTCAGCCTGATGCCACTGCACCTGCATCATGGCCTGAAAGAATTGGAATATCTGTGTCTGTCCCTCTGGTTGTGGCATCTGAGGTGGGAAGGGTGGAGGTAGTGGCAATGGGACCTTCAGCTGCGCTGTAGGTATCTCCTGTGATGTCGGCCTCTCGGGCTACGATATCGGCGTGGCCCTCGAGTGTGGCCCTCGAGGTGTTGCGTAGGAACAGTATATGAAGTCTGGCCCTCGTGCTGCTGCGTTGGATCGGCCTGAGAAGTCTGGCGCCAGTATATCAACGGGGCCTGTGGGATCACCGGGACCTGTGGTGGTAGCTGTTCTCCGGGTGGTCCCTGGGATATATCCTCCCTCTGCGCGGTGACGGATGGCACAATGGCACTGTATGCCTCGCGTCCGTTACGCAAGTTCATCTCTCTACAAGATATAGAACTACATTAAAAGGGTACAAAAATAAACAAACAGGATGCAGATATTCAAATAATTAAATATGAAGGAGGTTCAAAGATGGTAGTCAAGGTGGATGAGATCTAATAATTTTTATCCTATTGTAGGCTTGCTGGGCATGATACCATACCACAAGCGATAAACAAAGTGACCTGCATGGGCCACCACTAAAACTATGTCACGCCCCAGTCCCAAAATACACGGGACCAGGCCACGTGGCAATGGCCAACTAATACGACTCTGAAAGATTTTTCAATTTAATGGACCCGACGAAGCGTACTACGCTGTCCTAAAATACTATCAAGTCTAATATGCTAACATGCAGCAAGTAAATATCTAATCTTATCCACAAAATATAAATAAGAAGTGCTAAAATAAATACTGAAAATAAGTGCAGAGTCTGAATGTCATAATACAATCCAAATAAGTCTGATGGGAACAAACCCACTATAATACTGAAATAAGAGTACGGAAGGACAGATAAGAGTACTAGGCTAGAACTTCGTCTAACTAGATAAGGATTCTCCATCCCTAGGCGGAAGGCCTACCAGTGATCAGGAAAACTCTGATGGTAACACCTCAAGCTCCTCCTTGGTCGCGTACCTCATCTCTTGTCCGGGCCCATACACGGTCGGATAGTACACCTCGTCCAAATCTGGAAGGGAACAGGTCCTCAGAGGGACGTAACAAGATACAAAAATACATGCCGAATATAAATATTGAATAAGGGGGTGTACTAACCATCTAAGTGAATGCAATATAAGGACAATCTTGGTACGTATGGGTAAGTGAAGGCATAAACATGTAACGTCCATATTGTTCCGTAGAACGTAGAATCTGCATAGTATAACGTCCATATCATTCCGTAGAACGTGGAATCTGAATAAAGAGGTCATCAGTCCCTGTAGTTTCGACGGATACTACGGGTACTAATGTGTGTGTCCCATACGCCTACCAGCTGTCCTCCCCACCCAATGCAAATATACAAGTCGAATACACGACGTGCATACTACGTAACTACATGCCAGGTCTCAAATAACTAGGCTAACCTGATTACACACTAAAACCGTGATGCATGTCACACGCACCGATAGCTAGTTGGGTACGCCAACTCGTATCCCAACATGAGTTTGTCATCGTAATGAGTGTAAGAAGTGTCAGGATCTTGGAAGATATCATAATATCTTCACAGCAGTAGGTGAGTCTGCTAGTGACTAAGTCAATACACTACACATCGACGCAATCGTCGACTGCACCCGAGTCATTTTTGGACGTGCACGGTTATCAATAATATTTGCAACAACCACGCATGCAATATTTAACAACTTAAATTAAATAGTAAATAAGAAAATGTATACTTGCCTGGATCCTTAAGCTGCGAATGCCAAAATCCTGCTCCCGAAGCCTCGCCCGAACGATCCAACGATCATATATATATATAATATAATGTAATAGCCATCAGTCATTATACTAGTACGCACTTAGAAACTAACGCAAGTAGGGGCTATAATCAGTCAACTAGCAGGGTTGAGTGTACAAGTATCTAAAATGCACAAGTGTCATGTCCCTCTAAACGTACATTCTCAAATATTACAACCAAGATCAACTAAGGTTCAAGTAGGTACTAAGTTGCTTTCCAACGCAAGTTTGATAGTGTTAACCATCTAGGTCTCCATGTACGAGTACGTGTGCACAACAAGATAGTTAGCTACCAATACGTTTACATCTCCAAATATCGTATAACACTAAACACGTGTCATAGCTAATAGGTTAGGGTGCACATATGATAAATTAGTTTAAGCACCTAGGTACTACACAAATATATGTCATACTAACAACCTAACCCATGTAATATACTAACTACTACTCCAACACATGTATATATATACTAAATAATACGGTTCACTAACAATATTGGTTCATGCAACAACAACAAGAAGAAGGAGGAGGAGTGAATATGCATACATAGGGTTATCTCTAAACAGGGAGGGGGTGCTCGGCCCGCGGCTTATGGGTGGCCGGTCTCCAGCGGGTGGGGGTGCTTCGGCAGCTAGATTGCACAGCAGTGGCAGTAGCAATAGTGACAACAACGCAGCGGGGTGGTGGTTGGTGGTGACGAGGTGATGGTGGTGGCGGGATGGCTGTGGTGGTGGTGGCTGTGGTAATGGCTATGGTGGTGATGATGGCGGTGGTGATGTGAGGAGAGGGTGATGGATGTGGTGGTGATGACGGTCGTGGGGATGATAGTGGTGGCGGGATGGTTGTGGAGGAGGAGAAGGTGGTAGTGATGACTGTCGAGGGTGGTGGTGGTCGTGAGAAGAGGGAGGAGGAAGGCGGTGATGGAGTGATGGTGAGGCTGATAGTGGCAGTGGAGTTTAATGGAGGAGGTGGTGGTGATTGTTGTGGTGGTGATGGCTGTCGAGGAAGTTAATGGAGGAGGAGGTGGTGGTCGGTCGTGGTAGTGACTGTGGTGGTGGCTGTGGTGGTTGGAGGCTGCGATGGTGATGGCTGGGAGGGAGTTAGTCGGAGAAGGATAAGGAGAGGCGGTTATTGTTGGTGATGGCTGTGGTGGTTGGAGAAGGCGGGATTAGAAGGAGGCGGTGGTGATCGGTCGTGAGGAGGAGAAGAGAAAGTCGAGGAGGTGGTCGGGTGACAGTGGGGTGGTCGGGATGAAGGCTGTGGTGGTGGTTGATGAAGTTGGTCGGAGGAGGAAGAAGAAGGAAGAGGAAGGTGGTAAAGTTTAGGGTTTCGGTTGGATGGGGATGGTGGTGGCTGCTGAATTTTGGAGAGAGGGGGGGGGGAGTTAATGTAGGAGAGAGAGAGAAGGAGGGCATGGGGATTAGGGCTGGCCACATGGCTATTTCTAGGGATGGGGGAAGAATCCTCATGAAGAAATGAGTGGTTGGGATGGGATAAATTTGACTGGAGGGTGGTGATGATGTAGGTGTAAAGTGGTGTGTTGTATACACAAAATAGAGAAAAAAATAGGGGTGACCGGTCAAAGAAATGAAGAAGGGTTTCTTTATTGCTTTGCTCCAATGGGAGGTGGACACCTAGTTGCTTATTTGTACAAAGGCCCCCAACAATTTAGAAATTGCACAAACAAGGGAGATTGTGATTGGATGAGGAAAAATATCATGTTTGGTGTGATGTTGTGGATTAAAATGGTGTGTGGTATTTAGTTTGAACCTTGAGGGTGTGAGTGGGGGTTTGGATTGGTGTTAGGTCTAGTTTTGGGTTAAGTTGAGTCCTTGCACCAATTTAATTAAAATTAGTGCCAAAGGTGTTCTTTAATAAATTGGAAGTGCATAGGATTAAAATTGGGTGTGACACAAGTGTCATGGATGTAGAAGACTCAGAGTAGATTATTGTCATAGATTGGGTTGCACAAAATGAGTCGAGGTTGTGTCTCCAATTTTGATTGGAACGGACAAAGATGCAAAGTTAAATTTATTTGGATTTAAAAATAGATATTTGTAACGAATATTGTGCGACTAAAATGAAGCACAAGAGAGGGTATTTATGAGTTACAAAATGGTCAGAATGGAATGCTGGCACGTCTAGGACAAGGGTGTGAAATTTGTTTGAAAGCAAAAGCTAGAGTAGCGTTCCAAATATCGATACAACGGTAAGGTGCACCAAGTGATACAAATATTTGTACATTAATTTAAAACACTATGTTCTAATTCTAAATGGCTCCAAACTAACCCTAGTTTCTCTATCTAAGCTAAGTAGACCTAAATTTGGTTGAGGGAGTTTACAAGCATAATTTAGGCTTGTGCGATATCACGTCCATCGAGGACGGTCGGTTCTACGATTGAGGCGTGACATGTGGTACTTGAGTAATACAAAAATACTTATAAATGACGATTTCAAATTTACTTCAAGAACAAAAATTCCACGCTTGCTCATAATCTAATAATAAACAATGTGAAACATAAACGTATCTTAGTATAAATTCATATAGAATAGAAAAACTTTGACTAATTAGATTGCGTAAATTATATAATATAATACTACGATCAGTTATAAGAATTTGGATTAAACCTTCTTCGTAAGATAATTTACTGCACCTCCATGCGAGAACTATATTCTTAGACTTTGATCCATAGAGATTACAGATTACTAAGCTTCTAAATGAAGAGCTTGTCAGTCTAGGAGCTTGGGAGTTTAGGATCTGGATGAGGAAGAAAAGATTTAGAAGTGAATGAAAAACTCTCCCACCTCATTCTTTATATATAATTCACTACAACAAAATCAGACTGTTTTATCTAAAACGGTCAAAAAAATGATCGTTAAAATTTTTTTTTAGTGTGGGTCCCAAATCTAAATGGCGCCTTACCCATTTTCAACATTGGACGCCATTAGTAGTGGCGCCCTACTCTTCTCCACGGTTGGATGCCATTTAGAGTGTCATCCTATCTATTTTCTTATAATTTTGTCAAAATTATCCTCTTCTTGCAAATTGGATAAAAGTCTTCCCTCCATAAGTAATTTAAAATATTGAAAGGTGATTAACATAATATAAGTCATTGGTCAAGGTGTGTATTGGGCCGGTCCGGGCCGGCTTGCGACCCTTGTCAACCGGGTCCGGTCCGGGCCGGGCTCAACCCGAAGAGAGCGGCAGGCCGGCCCGGCCCGGTCAACAAATAATCCAACCTAGCCCGGACCCATGACCTGGTCAGGGTAGGACCGGGCCGAACCGGTCTGGGTCCGGACCGGTCCATGGTCGGGCCGGTCTGGGTCCGGACCGGTCCATGGTCGGGCCGGGCTGGCCCGATTTTATTTATTTATTTAATATATACATATATATATATATTTTCAGGCCGATCCGGTTCAATTTTTTATTTACTTTAATATATATATATATATATATATATATATATATATATTAAAGTAAATAAAAAAAATTAGGCCGGTCCAGTCCAACCGGCAAAGTTGCACACCAGGCCGGACTTACGGGCCGATTTTGTCGATCCAGTCCGGACCTGCGGAGGAGGTGGGCCGAGCCGGTCCAGGTCGTTGACCGGGTCAGGGCCGACCCGTACCGGGTTTGACCGGGCCAGACCCGTGGCGGGTTCCGGACCGGCCCGCCCATTTAGACACCTTGAGTCATCGGATAAAAGTTAAAATTATTCATCAATAAAAGTCTTTCGTCCAAAATTGCAAGTTTCTAACTAATATAATTAAAATATTGAAAGGTGAATACTTTGCCAAGGGGCTTACCTGCAAAAGCTCTAAAGCGTCAAAAAGAACAGGAATGCTACGCCTACAACCAAATGCTTATACCCATTTTACAACCGTCACGTTGCGTCCACGTGGCGGCCGCCCATTGGGTGAGAGGGGTTTGTGGGACCCAATTTTTTGCCACGTGGTCGCCACATGGCAGCCATTCGTTGAATGAGAGGTGGGGCCACTCCTACCACGTGGCGTCCATTCATTGGATGAGAGGTGGGGCCGGACGTGACCCACATAGCTGGAGAAAGATAGGGCTATAAGATGGTTGTAAACATTATTCGGTAGTAAACTTAGCATTTTTCCAAAAAGAATGTCGGAGAAAGCAGAGAGAGAGAGAAAGAGAGAAAGAGAAACAATAGGCAACTTCCAAATGTCGACCATCTTATTTCCCCATAAATCTTCCAAAGCATAACTTTGGAATATCCGTCCGTCATTTTTTCCTTGTTTGTTACATGAAACTCCCCACAGCCCCAATCACAACTTCAATTTCACTCTCTTCCGAAAACCATAACGCCCACCATGTGTTCGACAAATCTCCACCCCTTCCTCAATTTCCCACTACTCCCATTACCACCAAATAAAATCAACTCTCTCCCCATTCCCCGATCAGTTTCATCCACGATCATCAACTCCTCGTATCGATCGATCCGTTCTCTCCCTCCCATTTCAGCCATTGACGATGTAAGTTTCGCTTCGCTTCGCCCTACTCTAATTTTTCTTCAAAGTTGACAATTTGGGATTTGATGGGATCTAGGATTTCATGGATGCCTCCTTGTTCATGGATAATGGGGACGGGTTCGTCGGGGATAACTCGGTCTACGACATCTACTCGAGCAGCGAGGACAGCGACATGGACATTGTCGTCAACCCGATCGGGGACGTCGACCTGCCGTCGTCATCGGGGAAAGAGCATTTGGACACACCCGAGTCGGCATTGACCGTAACGGCGCACCGGTTCGCCACCATTCAGCAAGGGCACAGGAAGAAGAGGTGAAACCCTTTTGGAGGTTTAGCCAGTTATTGCGTATTTTCATGTTTCTTATTGTTTGTTTGTTTATACTGAAAATAAAATATGCAGGTGGGAATTTTTTTTCCGGGCCTACTCAATGGCTTTTAGATACTATAGTGACCCATATGCTCCAATAGCTTAGGGTCCGTTAGAATATGTTTTCTGAATTTTTTTTCCGAAAACAATTTTCAAAGAAGATGTTATAATGTTGTTTTCAGAAATATAAGTTTAAATATTCTGTTTGGTTCATTTTATCCGAAGTGGTTTTAAGAAATAAAAGTTTAAAGATTCCATTTGGTAAAAACATTTCTAGAAAACAACTTTCGACTATTTATGTTTGGTTTTAAGAACTGCTTGGTTTTAAGAACTGCAAGCTTCGTCAAACACCTCAAAACTGTCTGTTATTTCCGTGTCTTGACACAATTTCTGGCCATCTCTCTGTCCACCTCAAATTCTATCCAACTTTCGTATCTGTGTCGACACAGTCACTCCAACTGTGCTCTGGGTCCAACCTCGTAGCACACAACCGACTCTCCGCTGGATCACCCCTGCGGATATCATGGTGTCCGACTCCTTCCAGGAGCACTGCTATCGTTCGGATGTCCTTTGACGGCTATCCCGCATCCTCGTGCTGGAGATCTGGCATCCCACAACGCGCGTCCCGCCAGCGTGCGTCCCCCAGCGTGCGATGCTTCCGAGAAGAATAGGAAGTGGTCGTTGGATGTTGTTGCGTCTACGGGAGGTGGAGAGGACCACGTAGGCGGCTGTTGCTGCTGCGCCCACAGGAGGAGGAGAGGAGATGGCGACGCCTATGTCGTTGCAGCCGTCGAGAGCTAATGGGCGCGCCGGAGTCCTCACTGGCGAGTGCGAGAGTCGTCAATGGCGATGGATTATGAGAAGGAGAAGGAGAGAGAGAGGGAGATGAGAAGAGTACGTTTTGATTTCTTGAGGGCATTAGGAGAAAGAGAAGGAAATGGAGAGGAAGAGGGGGAATGAGAATGAGAATGAGAGGGAGATTAGAAGAGAACAATCATTTTTTTTCTTCTAGAAAATTGGTTTTTTTCGCTCTCCAAAAACAAAGTTTAAACAGCACTCCCCAATTTTTTTTTCGAGAAGTTCTTTTTGAGTTGTGTTCTCCAAACACAATTTTTTCAACTTTGGTTATTTACACTCAAAAAGTTGAGTTTAAAATGACATCCAAACATGCCCTTAGTTTTGCTGAAACGCCCATTTTTGGAAATGTATTTTTGTCTCCGAATTAAAACATAATGGGCTACCCAAACTCTCTCTTAACATCCATTGAGACTTTAGTCCTCAAAAAGTAATAGCTCACGTCGTCACAATTTCTTTCATCTTTAGAATAAACCTATCAATACAACTGTCCTAAATGCCGTGTTGAACGTGTTAGCATACTTTGACTTTGTCTTAGATTCTTATGGATCATAACCAAGTTTTGTAGCAAATACGACTGGAAACTGCACAGTTAAATGTTTCAAAGTTAATAAAGGATAAAATTGAATTATAAATCATTGTCCTAATGAATTATATAGAGGGTGCCACGCTTTCTTCCCGGAGGATGTGGTGGGTTTGAGCCATGCTTACATCCTCTCCATGTATATGAGGGTAAGATTGCGTAATATATACTTCATGTTTGTTGGCATGAGAGTAGGGGGAGAATATAGGTGGACAAATATAGGTTTTAGAAAAATTCATCTCCTCTCCAAATTGGTGAGTGAAGTCGTATTTATAATATCTGCGGAAAATGAAACCACTACTTCAGCACTAGCTGAAAGAATTGTGTTAGGGTATGTGATATAGAAGAGCCACACAATCAAATCAGTCCTTTAAAATAGTCCAAATTTGACAAGGAAACAGTGTAGTCAAAGGCGCGCCTCAGGCGCGCCTTGCTCCTAGGCGCAGAGGCAGCGCCTCAGGGCACTCCAGGCGAGGCGCAATTCTTAAGGCGCACCTAAGGCGCGCCTTTTTCGAGCGCCTTGGAACAGCTAAGGCGCGCCTTTTTCGAGCGCCTTGGAACAGCTAAGGCGCGCCTAGGCACGCCTTGAAAATCTTGTGAATAAATAACACGTTTAGACTATTTTTTTAACTGTTGTACTGTTTTTAGACTATTTTTTGAACTGATGTACTTTTTTTTTATTGTTTTCTCTCTCACTCACTCAATTCAAAGTGATTGCAACCTAGACATGGGAGAATTTGAAGCACACATGTTTATCAATGTAGAAATCCGATGTGAATATATATATATATATATATATATATATATATATATATATATAATTTTGCGCCTCGTGTCGCTCGGGCGCGCGCCTTAAGTGCGCCTTGCGTCTCGGGCGATTTGGACCCTTTGCGCCTTGAGTGCGCCTTGCGCCTTTGACTACCTTGCAAGGAAACAAGGATTTCTAACGTTTGGAAATGAGGGAATTAGGTATGGAAATTATGAGAAAGAGATATAGATTATAGAGTTCCCAAGATTAGTCTGTTGTATTCTGTTGTAACAGGTGTATTACTGAGTTAGTCGGCTCTGTAGGAGAAATTTGATGGGCCTTTGAGGTTGACAGGTGTTTGATGGCATAGGTTTAGGGCTTAGGTGGTTTTAATTCGTACAAGAACTCAAGAAGAAAAAGGAGAATCTCAGGGGTACTGAATTTTGTGTTTTAAGAAAACAAGTTGTCTATTCTTGGTCTGGACAGTAGGTAATGATCAATCACAATATTGGTTAGGGATGTCTTTAATGGTGGAGGACAAGGAAAGTAACATTAGGGAGGAATAAGGTCCTATATAGTTCTTCAAGGATTTTACACCTAACTTTCATTTTACAAGTGAATAATTCCATGATCATAAGATGCTGAAGAAATTAATAAACTCTTGCCTTTTTGGATCACAAAACAAAAGGAGAATCATCTAGTTGATTCTTTATTTCTGATGTGGGCATTTTGGATGTTCAGACAGGAATTCCGATCCATGATGGGAATTCTGGCAGTATTCCGGTTAAGGAACCCGAAATAAATGAGTGTGGACTGCAAATTGGCATTGGAGTTCGAGGTGGCAAGCCTATTTTAGGTTTGTTTAGAAGCATGAGATTGAAGGTCTCTTGGCTTTGGTCTGTCGCATCGAAGTCCCTCTGCCGGAACTGATTCAACGCGTCCAGCGAGTTGAGAAGACGGTATGCTATCAAGAACGATTGAGGCAATCGGTTCAAGATCCAGAAACGATGTTACTAAACGACGTTACGAATGAGCAACGCCTGCGACCTCCCCAAAAAGTGGTTAAAGTATCGAAGCGTGAGAATCATCTACGAAAGGCTTGTGTAGATTCATCTAGCTCGAGCGAGGAGTTGGATGATCTTCCTAAGCGAGGTCGTTGTCAGCCCCCATTTCCGGCGCACTTTGGTGCATATTGTCCTTGGCATACTTTGGCACATATTGTTTGCTAGTCCGACCATTGTTTAGATTGGACCCGAGAGTTGTGGGTTGAGTGGGTTTGGTTGGGTTGGTGACATGTGTGGCTTGGATGGGTTTGAGTGATCCAACGGTCCATATCTCAAACCTAAGCCTATATATTCCCATTTCTCTCTCTGCTCATTATTTCCTTTCCATTTTTTTCTTTTAGGTTTTCTCTCGCCCTCCATAGGCAAGTACATCTTGCACAAGAGAAGAACTATGGATTTATGCATGCTTTTAGTTCTTAATATTTTCTATTTATTTTCTAGCTCATATTGTTGGGACCGAGCACCCCTTCATCTTTAATACTTGTTCTTGATTTTTCTTGGTTGGAATTGCATGGACCTGAGTTTGGGTCTATGGGTTCACTTTTTGTTTTCTTAGGGTTTGATCTCCCAAAATTTTGTGTTTTACAAAACTAATTAGCTCATAATGTAGAGCACCATATTTTATGTAACTTTGTTTTTGGCCGTGCTTGATTTCGAGTCCAACTTAGTTCAGTGTTGAAACTTGATACCATACGTATACCAAAATGGCTGACTAGAGAAGAAGGACATTGCTCTGTGACGAGTATTCAAGATGTAGAAGAGAATAATATATTAGTTCTCATTGATAAAAATGCTACATATTAATAGGAGAGGCTGACCCCTCTCTCTATTATTCTACCCGATGTGGGACTAAACCCCACTACCTAATATAACGCTTAACATCCTCCCTCAAGCTGGAGCATATATATCAATCATGTCCAGCTTGTTACATAAAAATTGTACCCGAGGACCCAAAAGAGATTTCGTGAAGATATCGGCTATTTGATCACCGGTTCTCACGTGATGAAACTTTATAATTCCCTTTTTATACTCACCACGGACGAAATAGGCATCAATTTCAATGTGCTTCGTCCTTTCATGAAATACATAATTGGTAGCAATATGCATAGCAGATTGGTTATCACACCGCATATCTGCTGCTTTAGATCCTGCTTATTCTCCCAACTTTTGTAGAAGATATTGCAGATATAATACTTCTGCCGTGCCATGAGCAATGTATCGTTATTCTGCTTCGGAACTTGATCGTGCGATCACACTCTGCTTCTTACTCTTCCATGATACCAAGTTTCCGCCAATAAATACCGAGTAACTAGACATAGATCGTCTATCTGTCAGGCTGGCACCCCAGTCAGCATCAGTAAGACACTCAATATTTGTATGTCCCTGGTTCTCCATGCGAATTTCTTTTCCAGGATTCTGGACTAAATAGCGCAGAATTCTGAGAACTGTCTGCCAATGTGGAACTCGTGGAGAAGACATAAATCTACTCGTAACACTGACGGCAACGAAAATATCTGGACGAGTCATAACTGCCAGGTAGTTGAGTTTTCCAACCACTCGACGATATTGATTAGGATTCGTCATCAGGACCCCCTCGTCGGGGAGTAACTTTTCTCCTGGGTCCATTGACGACGTTGCACCTTTGGCTTGCATCATTTAGTATATCTAACACATACTTACTTTGCGATATGACAATGTATTTCTTTTCCCGTACAACTTCAACACCCAAGAAGTAGTTTAATGAGCCCATATCCTTGATCTGAAATTGTTATCCTAGAAACTTCTTCAGCCCCGCAATGTCCTGATTGTCGTCTCCTGTGATCACAATGTCATCAACATAAACACCAAGTAGAATCCTTCCTGCCGATGTCTGTTGGTAAAATACAAAATGATCATTCTCCGATTGACGCATGCCAAACTGAGGGACTACATCTGTAAACCGATCAAACCATGCACGAGGTGATTGTTTGAGACCATATAGGACCTTCCTCAGATGACACACTTTACCCTCCCTTGCAACGAACCCAGGAGGTTGCACCACATATACCTCTTAATCAAGGTCCCTGTGGAAGAAAGCATTCTTGATATCCAGCTGGAGTAGTGGCCAGTCATAGCGAACAACTAAGGCCAATAATACGCTTACAGAGGTCATCCTTGCAACTGGGGACAATGTCTCAAAATAATCCTTACCATAAGTCTGTGAATATCCTTTAGCCACCAGACGAGCCTTTAGTCGATCAAGACTGCCATCTGGTTTTACTTTGATCGTGAACACCCATTTGCATCCGACAGCCTGTTTATCAAACGACAAATTTATAAAGTTCCAAGTATGGTTCTCCCGAAGCGCATTTATTTTCTCTTCCATAGCAGCACGCCAACCGGGATGTTTGAGACCCTCCTCGACATAATTAGGAATCTGAATCCCATCAATAGTAGCTATTAAGGACTGAGTGTGGCTCGCAAGCCCTTTGTAGTTTTCAACATACAAGGGATGATCACGACAGGCACGACGAGGTCGAGCTGGTGGAACAGGCGGAGACGAATCAGGCGAGCCAGAGGAGGAGGATGACTTTGTGACCATGGACATTATCTGCGACGATCGATCGGACGACGGCGGTGCGGACCGAATCGGTGTCTGCAGACTGTCGGACTGGAGCACTGGCTCGGTAGGGGAGGGTAGCCTAACAGTGGGTTGTTGTGCTTGTACCGGGAACAACAAGAAGTCCTTTTCTGGATAAACTTGGGGCACTGGTCCTGGAGTTTGTGGAAGTAGAGGAAATTCGGTTTCAACAAAGGTAACATCCCGAGAGAAAAAAATACCTCTTCAAGACTGGAGAAAAATATCGATACCCTTTCTGATCTTTAGGATACCCAAGAAAAATATATTAGATAGCCTTTGGATCTAATTTAAAAAGAGTTGGTCGGGTATCCCTAACATAACACAAGAAACTAAAGATTCAGAGAGGTAGAGAAACCGGTTCTCGTTTGGGATATAACCGAAAGAAGGGAGTATCACCATTGAGGACAAACGACGGCATGCGATTAATGAGATAGCAAGCCGTAAGAGCGGTATCCGACCAAAATCTTTTTGGAGTACGTGCTTGGAACATAAGAGCACGCGTTATTTCTAAAATATGACGATTTTTGCGTTCAGCCACACCATTCTGTTGTGGTGTGTGAGGACATAAAGTTTAGTGGATGATGCCATTCCGAGACAAATGAGACACAAACTCACGAGACATACTCACGACCATTGTCACTTTAAATACATTTAATCGGAACACCAAATTGTGTTCTAATTTTCGCATGAAAATTGTACCAAATGTTAAATAATTCGGAGCAATTTTTCATTAGATAAACAAAAGTGACACGTGAGTAGTCATCAACAAAAGTAACAAAGTACTTGAATCCCATCACAGATTCAACCGGACAAGGTCCCCATATATCGGAATGTACTAACTCGAAGGGAGCAAAGGCAATTTTATTCTGACTAACCGGATAGGAAATCCGGTGATGCTTCGTCAAGCTACATGACTCACAATGAAAAGAAACATCTAAAGATGGGTACATTTTCTGGAGTGCTTGGACAGATGGATGTCCTAACTGACAGTATAACTCAAAAGGATCAAGTTGCACAACAACACAAGCAAAATATGAAGTTTCGTCAAACAGGTATAAGCCTCCAGCCACATGCCCCCTACCGATAGTCCTTCCAGTCGTTAGGTCATGAAAAACGCAACCACCAGGAAAGAATATTATCGAGTAGTGCATATCGCGAGTAATCTGACTAATTGAGAGTAAGCTGAATGAATTTCTAGGGGTATGTAGTAACATAATATAGTGACAGTCCCCAAGAAGGGCAAATCCTTTTCCACGGACTGTCAACGAACCGCCATTGACACATGTAATATTAGACATACGATTAACCGGTACATAGTTTCGTATCATACCTGCGTCGCCTGTCAAGTGAGCAGACGCACCAGAATTAAGGGCCCACTGCTTCGATTTTATCACACATGCCGCTGAGTACCCTGCGTTGGACGCAGAAGAAGCTTCACCTCGACGTTGAGCTTGGAACTCAACAAAGTCTGCATATGCGTCATCAGTCATTTGGACGGATCGACCGCTAAGATCAGGAGTATCTGAGGTAACGTTGGCGGCAGGAGCTTTAGTACATTGCCACTGGAAATGACCCTCTAGGCCACAGTTGAAGCATGTGCGCAGTCGACCTCCATCACGACCGCCAATGCCTCGTCCACCATCAGGGTCACCATTTCGGCCACCACATCGTCCACCATGACCACCACGAAATACAGTACGAGCGGCACCAAGAGCAGATCGATCTGCAGGAGCATCACTTGAAGAGGTCTCGACGACCTTTGCTGCCCGTAGGACACGAAAATGAGCTTCCAATAGAGATAGTACATCGGCTCCAGCAATTATCTGAGAATGAGCCGAGTCTGCATCATGACGAAGAGAGGCAAGATATGCCATCATGAAGCTGCTCACGTTGAGCCCTCGTTTAATTGATATCCGTCGTCAGAGGTAATATATGATCAACTTCATCGACCATAGCCTTAAAAGTCCGGAAGTGGTCCTTATGAGACTTGTCCTGTTCTGCTCGGTAAACGCCGACAACTGAGTCGTAGATACGAGACAAGTTGCGTTTTTCATCAAACGTCGTCGCTAGAACCTCCCATAGCTCCTTTACTGTGTCTGGGTTTTGAACCATGTCCTCCACCGATGGTTCCATAGAGTTCATCAACTGTGTAAACAATCGACTATCATCCGTCTTCCATTGCTCAAACGTGGGATCAATCGTCTCCGGAGGGTTGTCAGTCAGATGTTTGGACAACTGCATACCGCGAAGTGTCTTCTCAACCTTCTTCCGCTATATTGAGGATCCTTCTGGTCCGTCTAACCGTCGATCGACGAGTTGAATCGAAGAGATCACCGTGCCAGTCCCCGTTGGTCCCACTAATGTGTTTCCGACACTGGTATTACTTCTAGTCGCCTCAGAGTTTGTCATAATGCTCTTGATTCTACCGTCGCTGAATCTTTTCAACCCCGATAATCACATCAACTTTACCAGTGCGCTATCAACGTGGCCAGAACCGGCACGCGCATGGAAATGAAAGATCGTATGGGGATCACACAAGCCAGGACATAGAAGTAACCCAGGTCACTCTCTGTGTAGATCCTGATGCGGATATCGGGGTTGGAAGAAAACAGATCCGCGTAAACAATCAACTTGTCTACACTTTGTTAACTCCTGAAGTCGTAATCTTGGAACAGAAGTTTTGCAAACAAATCATTGTCTATCCTATGGCTTCGATATACGCTTCTGAAGTCATAATCTAGGAACAGAGCTTGTGAAAACAAATTATTGTCTACCCTCTGGCTTCGATATACGAACTTTTTTTTTAGACGAGAATGAGGGGCGGCAGCTGTATGTTAGGGTTTTGGGGTGCTAGGGTTAGGGTTTTGGGCTGCTGGAGGGTGGGGGGTGTCACGCCCCGGTCCCGCAGGGCCGTTCGTCCTCGCTTTGGTCCCTACGGAACCGATCGTCCTCGCACGGGCGTGATACCGTGCAAGCCTAAAGTGCGCTTGCACAAGACCAAAGCTTTGATACAAGGGCAAGTAAGCTATTGAATACTGAAGCAGCGACACACATATAATGCAGAAAAGTGAAGAACACAATGGCACATGAAAACAGGCTCTTTTATTTATAATCACAAGTGTTACAAGCGGCGCATGGCCGATGTTACAATTCGCTCAAGTACTCTATCTCTCGATTACAATAACACCGTTCCATACATTATGTCCCTATATACAAAAGCAGCACAACTCGATGCGGCTCAAGGCATCGACTCCAGATTTCCGGTTCCTTTTGATGAGGCACGGCTACCGCTTTCTCGGACGATCAAGCACCTGAGAACAAGCAAACTGTTGGTAGGTCAGCACTTTTATAAGTACTGGTGAGATAAAACAACTGAACAGAAGCTACACCCCCTGAAACCCACACTAAGTAATCATGTGGCAAAATATTGCATTACTAGTGATCTTGCTAGTTTTACTTAAGTTCATTTCATGAAGCTCAGAACTATAGTCAGATTACATCTTTTGAAAACGTAGTTGGAAACAGTTTTGCAAATTCGAACAATAAGCATACGATCGGGACATTGTTCTATCGTGCAGTGCGTAGCATGTATTGTGCAACATAATCTAACTCGTTTGGGGCAAAGCTTATCTAGCAGACTGATCATATCGAATCAAGGCAAACATATCAAGTGGACTATCATTCATTCAAGAATTTAAGGCAATACATCTATATGATTTCGGTCCCCGAGCTACTCAGGATTGGTAGCGGTAATCCAGCTAACCAATGACTCACATTCTGATACTATTAGCAGCTGTGACCGAGGTTCAGCTCTGCACTAATAGTCATTGTCTGACCGATGCAATGCATGAAGCACTAACAGATAATCTCTACGATGCAGAAAAAATGAACAAGCAGGTTTATGAATAAACTCATATTTCTTACCCCATAGCCGAACGGCGATCCTTGCAGCAGACACATAAGTTAGCCACAATTTGCACATTCAATAACTTATGTATCAATCTTTTGGTGTCATCAATCGGTAGGTATGCAAGAAGGTAAACCTAGCATGCGCCCTATCTATATGACGGTCCATCGGTTTTCCCATTTTTGGACAACAACACCCCCCAAGATCCCGTAGGACCGGAACATCAGGGTGCTCTCACAATCCCTTCCGGACCGACCGATTCCCAGTGCCCCAGGAATCGATCGAGAGACTATTACCTTGTGCACAAGTTGTCCGAGACCAATGCATGATGAGCAACATTCAAACAATACACAATCACATTCACATTCACAAGCAATATAACAATCTAATAGCACACCCCCCAAGATCCCGAAGGACCGGAACATCAGGGCGGACTATTAGACTTTCTTTCACACTTTAAAACTTATAGCAATTCGATAGCAAACCAGGCAAGCGAAACACATAATGACAATCACGATTTGGTTTCATATCTAGCATGCAATATCTATCTCTATCTTAGCATATTACAAAGGGACATATTCAACGATTCCTTTAGTTATCTTTCTTAGCATAGCAAGGGTTCGTTCGATAGCTGTGTCGGTGTTTCTAAGCATGCAACATTTCTTATACTCTTAGCATGGCAATAGTTCTATCTCATTTCTGACAAGCATTTCCATTTCTCTAGTTAGGCAAGCAAACAGATTCGTTTCAATGACAAGCTATGTGAGTTCTCTTATTAGCATGCTGAGTCGGTTCTATCATTCTTCTTATGAAACAATCTTCTTAAGCAACAAGCATTCAAAAACTCAGATTCATTATTAAGTCGTGCAAGAATCAGAAAATGCAGTTCTGCCCACTCACATTGATCAATCGGTCGGGAACTCTCTGAGAAGACTTTCGTTCGAGCAAACAAGGCGATATCACTTGTACATAGTGCCTACGCAGAGCGGGACACTACATACTTACCCACCAACAAAGAGTTTCGTCCTCGAAACTCAAGGAGAAGCTCACGGAAACACAGAGCAGCGATAGTCCTCATCCCTCACCATCCTTAATCAAAACACATGCAAATCACAAACACAAGGCCACAACTCTCAAGCAACAAATCAAATCCAGAAAATTTTTGCGCGCATTTTTGAGAATATTTATGGACTTATTATATGGAACGTTCATTGCAACACAATCACAACTCAGAGTTGGAGGCATCGGAATGGGCAAAGAATCGAGTCGCTCTCGTACCACTAGGTCACGCCCCGGTCCCGCAGGGCCGTTCGTCCTCGCTTTGGTCCCTACGGAGCCGATCGACCTCGCACGGGCGTGATGCCGTGCAAGTCTAAAGTGCGCTTGCACAAGGCCAAAGCTTTGATACAAGGGCAAGTAAGCTATTCAATACTGAAGCAGCGGCACACATATAATGCAGAAAAGTGAAGAACACAATAGCACATGAAAACAGGCTCTTTTATTTATAATCACAAATGTTACAAGCGGCGCATGGCCGAGGTTACAATTCGCTCAAGCACTCTATCTCTCGATTACAATAACACCGTTTCATACATTATGTCCCTATATACAAAAGCAGCACAACTCGATGCGGCTCAAGGCATCGACTCCAAATTTTTGGTTCCTTGGGATGAGGCACGGCTACCGCTTCCTCGGACGATCAAGCACCTGAGAATAAGCAAACTGTTGGTGGGTCAGCACTTTTATATGTACTGGTGAGATAAAACAATTGAACATAAGCTACACCCCCTGAAACCCACACTAAGTAATCATGTGGCAAAATATTGCATTACTAGTGATCTTGCTAGTTTTACTTAAGTTCATTTCATGCAGCTCAGAACTATAGTCAGATTACATCTTTTGAAAACGTAGTTGGAAACAGTTTTGCATATTCGAACAATAAACATACGATCGGGACAGTGTTCTATCGTGCAGTGCGCAACATGTATTGTGCAACATAATCTAACTCGTTTGGGGCAAAGCTTATCTAGCAGACTGATCATATCGAATCAAGGCAAACATATCAAGTGGACTATCATTCATTCAAGAATTTAAGACAACACATCTATATGATTTCGGTCCCCGAGCTACTCAGAATCGGTAGCGATAATCCAGCTAACCAATGACTCACATTCTGATACTATTAGCAGCTGTGACCGAGGTTCAGCTCTGCACTAATAGTTATTGTCTGACCGATGCAATGCATGAAGCACTAACAGATAATCTCTACGATGCAGACAAAATGAACAAGCAGGCTTATGAATAAACTCATATTTTTTACCCCATAGCCGAACGGTTATCCCTGCAGCAGACACACAAGTTAGCCACAATTTGCACATTCAATAACTTATGTATCAATCTTTTGGTGTCATCAATCGATATGTATGCAAGAAGGTAAACCTAGCATGCGTCCTATCTATATGACGGTCCATGCGTTTCCCCATTTTTGGACAACAACACTCCCCAAGATCCCGTAGGATCGGAACATCAGGGTGCTCTCACAATCCCTTCCGGACCGACCGATTCCCAGTGCCCCAGGAATCGATCGAGAGACTATTACCTTGTGCATAAGTTGTCCGAGACCAATGCATGATGAGCAACATTCAAACAATACACAAATCACATTCACATTCACAAGCAATATAACAATCTAATAGCACACCCCCCAAGATCCCGAAGGACCAGAACATCAGGGCGGACTATTAGACTCTCTTCTTTCACTTATTCAAGCAAACACATCATTTCAACAATCTAATAGCACACCCCCCAAGATCCCGAAGGACCGGAACATCAGGGCGGACTATTAGACTTTCTTTCACACTTTAAAACTTATAGCAATTCGATAGCAAACCAGGCAAGCGAAACACATAATGACAATCACGATTTGGTTTCATATCTAGCATGCAATATCTATCTCTTTCTTAGCATATTACAAAGGGACATATTCAACGATTCCTTTAGTTATCTTTCTTAGCATAGCAAGGGTTCGTTCGATAGCTGTGTCGGTGTTTCTAAGCATGCAACATTTCTTATACTCTTAGCATGGCAATAGTTCTATCTCATTTCTGACAAGCATTTCCATTTCTCTAGTTAGGCAAGCAAACAGATTCGTTTCAATGACAAGCTATGTGAGTTCTCTTATTAGCATGCTGAGTCGGTTCTATCATTCTTCTTATGAAACAATCTTCTTAAGCAACAAGCATTCAAAAACTCAGATTCATTATTAAGTCGTGCAAGAATCAGAAAATGCAGTTCTGCCCACTCACATTGATCAATCGGTCGGGAACTCTCTGAGAAGACTTTCGTTCGAGCAAACAAGGCGATATCACTTGTACATAGTGCCTACGCAGAGCGGGACACTACATACTTACCCACCAACAAAGAGTTTCGTCCTCGAAACTCAAGGAGAAGCTCACGGAAACACAGAGCAGCGATAGTCCTCATCCCTCACCATCCTTAATCAAAACACATGCAAATCACAAACACAAGGCCACAACTCTCAAGCAACAAATCAAATCCAGAAAATTTTTGCGCGCATTTTTGAGAATATTTATGGACTTATTATATGGAACGTTCATTGCAACACAATCACAACTCAGAGTTGGAGGCATCGGAATGGGCAAAGAATCGAGTCGCTCTCGTACCACTAGGTCACGCCCCGGTCCCGCAGGGCCGTTCGTCCTCGCTTTGGTCCCTACGGAGCCGATCGACCTCGCACGGGCGTGATGCCGTGCAAGTCTAAAGTGCGCTTGCACAAGGCCAAAGCTTTGATACAAGGGCAAGTAAGCTATTCAATACTGAAGCAGCGGCACACATATAATGCAGAAAAGTGAAGAACACAATAGCACATGAAAACAGGCTCTTTTATTTATAATCACAAGTGTTACAAGCGGCGCATGGCCGAGGTTACAATTCGCTCAAGCACTCTATCTCTCGATTACAATAACACCGTTCCATACATTATGTCCCTATATACAAAAGCAGCACAACTCGATGCGGCTCAAGGCATCGACTCCAAATTTTTGGTTCCTTGGGATGAGGCACGGCTACCGCTTCCTCGGACGATCAAGCACCTGAGAATAAGCAAACTGTTGGTGGGTCAGCACTTTTATATGTACTGGTGAGATAAAACAACTGAACATAAGCTACACCCCCTGAAACCCACACTAAGTAATCATGTGGCAAAATATTGCATTACTAGTGATCTTGCTAGTTTTACTTAAGTTCATTTCATGCAGCTCAGAACTATAGTCAGATTACATCTTTTGAAAACGTAGTTGGAAACAGTTTTGCATATTCGAACAATAAACATACGATCGGGACAGTGTTCTATCGTGCAGTGCGCAACATGTATTGTGCAACATAATCTAACTCGTTTGGGGCAAAGCTTATCTAGCAGACTGATCATATCGAATCAAGGCAAACATATCAAGTGGACTATCATTCATTCAAGAATTTAAGACAACACATCTATATGATTTCGGTCCCCGAGCTACTCAGAATCGGTAGCGATAATCCAGCTAACCAATGACTCACATTCTGATACTATTAGCAGCTGTGACCGAGGTTCAGCTCTGCACTAATAGTTATTGTCTGACCGATGCAATGCATGAAGCACTAACAGATAATCTCTACGATGCAGACAAAATGAACAAGCAGGCTTATGAATAAACTCATATTTTTTACCCCATAGCCGAACGGTTATCCCTGCAGCAGACACACAAGTTAGCCACAATTTGCACATTCAATAACTTATGTATCAATCTTTTGGTGTCATCAATCGATATGTATGCAAGAAGGTAAACCTAGCATGCGTCCTATCTATATGACGGTCCATGCGTTTCCCCATTTTTGGACAACAACACTCCCCAAGATCCCGTAGGATCGGAACATCAGGGTGCTCTCACAATCCCTTCCGGACCGACCGATTCCCAGTGCCCCAGGAATCGATCGAGAGACTATTACCTTGTGCATAAGTTGTCCGAGACCAATGCATGATGAGCAACATTCAAACAATACACAAATCACATTCACATTCACAAGCAATATAACAATCTAATAGCACACCCCCCAAGATCCCGAAGGACCAGAACATCAGGGCGGACTATTAGACTCTCTTCTTTCACTTATTCAAGCAAACACATCATTTCAACAATCTAATAGCACACCCCCCAAGATCCCGAAGGACCGGAACATCAGGGCGGACTATTAGACTTTCTTTCACACTTTAAAACTTATAGCAATTCGATAGCAAACCAGGCAAGCGAAACACATAATGACAATCACGATTTGGTTTCATATCTAGCATGCAATATCTATCTCTTTCTTAGCATATTACAAAGGGACATATTCAACGATTCCTTTAGTTATCTTTCTTAGCATAGCAAGGGTTCGTTCGATAGCTGTGTCGTTGTTTCTAAGCATGCAACATTTCTTATACTCTTAGCATGATAATAGTTCTATCTCATTTCTGACAAGCATTTCCATTTCTCTAGTTAGGCAAGCAAACAGATTCGTTTCAATGACAAGCTATGTGAGTTTTCTTATTAGCATGCTGAGTCGGTTCTATCATTCTTCTTATGAAACAATCTTCTTAAGCAACAAGCATTCAAAAACTCAGATTCATTATTAAGTCGTGCAAGAATCAGAAAATGCAGTTCTGCCCACTCACATTGATCAATCGGTCGGGAACTCTCTGAGAAGACTTTCGTTCTAGCAAACAAGGCGATATCACTTGTACATAGTGCCTACGCAGAGCGGGACACTACATACTTACCCACCAACAAAGAGTTTCGTCCTCGAAACTCAAGGAGAAGCTCACGGAAACACAGAGCAGCGATAGTCCTCATCCCTCACCATCCTTAATCAAAACACATGCAAATCACAAACACAAGGCCACAACTCTCAAGCAACAAATCAAATCCAGAAAACTTTTGCGCGCATTTTTGAGAATATTTATGGACTTATTATATGGAACGTTCATTGCAACACAATCACAACTCAGAGTTGGAGGCATCGGAATGGGCAAAGAATCGAGTCGCTCTCGTACCACTAGGTCACGCCCCGGTCCCGCAGGGCCGTTCGTCCTCGCTTTGGTCCCTACGGAGCCGATCGACCTCGCACGGGCGTGATGCCGTGCAAGTCTAAAGTGCGCTTGCACAAGGCCAAAGCTTTGATACAAGGGCAAGTAAGCTATTCAATACTGAAGCAGCGGCACACATATAATGCAGAAAAGTGAAGAACACAATAGCACATGAAAACAGGCTCTTTTATTTATAATCACAAGTGTTACAAGCGGCGCATGGCCGGGGTTACAATTCGCTCAAGCACTCTATCTCTCGATTACAATAACACCGTTCCATACATTATGTCCCTATATACAAAAGCAGCACAACTCGATGCGGCTCAAGGCATCGATTCCAAATTTTTGGTTCCTTGGGATGAGGCACGGCTACCGCTTCCTCGGACGATCAAGCACCTGAGAATAAGCAAACTGTTGGTGGGTCAGCACTTTTATAAGTACTGGTGAGATAAAACAACTGAACAGAAGCTACACCCCCTGAAACCCACACTAAGTAATCATGTGGCAAAATATTGCATTACTAGTGATCTTGCTAGTTTTACTTGAGTTCATTTCATGCAGCTCAGAACTATAGTCAGATTACATCTTTTGAAAACGTAGTTGGAAACAGTTTTGCATATTCGAACAATAAACATACGATCGGGGCAGTGTTCTATCGTGCAGTGCGCAACATGTATTGTGCAACATAATCTAACTCGTTTGGGGCAAAGCTTATCTAGCAGACTGATCATATCGAATCAAGGCAAACATATCAAGTGGACTATCATTCATTCAAGAATTTAAGACAACACATCTATATGATTTCGGTCCCCGAGCTACTCAGAATCGGTAGCGATAATCCAGCTAACCAATGACTCACATTCTGATACTATTAGCAGCTGTGACCGAGGTTCAGCTCTGCACTAATAGTTATTGTCTGACCGATGCAATGCATGAAGCACTAACAGATAATCTCTACGATGCAGACAAAATGAACAAGCAGGCTTATGAATAAACTCATATTTTTTACCCCATAGCCGAACGGTTATCCCTGCAGCAGACACACAAGTTAGCCACAATTTGCACATTCAATAACTTATGTATCAATCTTTTGGTGTCATCAATCGATATGTATGCAAGAAGGTAAACCTAGCATGCGTCCTATCTATATGACGGTCCATGCGTTTCCCCATTTTTGGACAACAACACTCCCCAAGATCCCGTAGGATCGGAACATCAGGGTGCTCTCACAATCCCTTCCGGACCGACCGATTCCCAGTGCCCCAGGAATCGATCGAGAGACTATTACCTTGTGCACAAGTTGTCCGAGACCAATGCATGATGAGCAACATTCAAACAATACACAATCACATTCACATTCACAAGCAATATAACAATCTAATAGCACACCCCCCAAGATCCCGAAGGACCAGAACATCAGGGCGGACTATTAGACTCTCTTCTTTCACTTATTCAAGCAAACACATCATTTCAACAATCTAATAGCACACCCCCCAAGATCCCGAAGGACCGGAACATCAGGGCGGACTATTAGACTTTCTTTCACACTTTAAAACTTATAGCAATTCGATAGCAAACCAGGCAAGCGAAACACATAATGACAATCACGATTTGGTTTCATATCTAGCATGCAATATCTATCTCTTTCTTAGCATATTACAAAGGGACATATTCAACGATTCCTTTAGTTATCTTTCTTAGCATAGCAAGGGTTCGTTCGATAGCTGTGTCGTTGTTTCTAAGCATGCAACATTTCTTATACTCTTAGCATGGCAATAGTTCTATCTCATTTCTGACAAGCATTTCCATTTCTCTAGTTAGGCAAGCAAACAGATTCGTTTCAATGACAAGCTATGTGAGTTTTCTTATTAGCATGCTGAGTCGGTTCTATCATTCTTCTTATGAAACAATCTTCTTAAGCAACAAGCATTCAAAAACTCAGATTCATTATTAAGTCGTGCAAGAATCAGAAAATGCAGTTCTGCCCACTCACATTGATCAATCGGTCGGGAACTCTCTGAGAAGACTTTCGTTCTAGCAAACAAGGCGATATCACTTGTACATAGTGCCTACGCAGAGCGGGACACTACATACTTACCCACCAACAAAGAGTTTCGTCCTCGAAACTCAAGGAGAAGCTCACGGAAACACAGAGCAGCGATAGTCCTCATCCCTCACCATCCTTAATCAAAACACATGCAAATCACAAACACAAGGCCACAACTCTCAAGCAACAAATCAAATCCAGAAAACTTTTGCGCGCATTTTTGAGAATATTTATGGACTTATTATATGGAACGTTCATTGCAACACAATCACAACTCAGAGTTGGAGGCATCGGAATGGGCAAAGAATCGAGTCGCTCTCGTACCACTAGGTCACGCCCCGGTCCCGCAGGGCCGTTCGTCCTCGCTTTGGTCCCTACGGAGCCGATCGACCTCGCACGGGCGTGATGCCGTGCAAGTCTAAAGTGCGCTTGCACAAGGCCAAAGCTTTGATACAAGGGCAAGTAAGCTATTCAATACTGAAGCAGCGGCACACATATAATGCAGAAAAGTGAAGAACACAATAGCACATGAAAACAGGCTCTTTTATTTATAATCACAAGTGTTACAAGCGGCGCATGGCCGAGGTTACAATTCGCTCAAGCACTCTATCTCTCGATTACAATAACACCGTTCCATACATTATGTCCCTATATACAAAAGCAGCACAACTCGATGCGGCTCAAGGCATCGACTCCAAATTTTTGGTTCCTTGGGATGAGGCACGGCTACCGCTTCCTCGGACGATCAAGCACCTGAGAATAAGCAAACTGTTGGTGGGTCAGCACTTTTATAAGTACTGGTGAGATAAAACAACTGAACAGAAGCTACACCCCCTGAAACCCACACTAAGTAATCATGTGGCAAAATATTGCATTACTAGTGATCTTGCTAGTTTTACTTAAGTTCATTTCATGCAGCTCAGAACTATAGTCAGATTACATCTTTTGAAAACGTAGTTGGAAACAGTTTTGCATATTCGAACAATAAACATACGATCGGGGCAGTGTTCTATCGTGCAGTGCGCAACATGTATTGTGCAACATAATCTAACTCGTTTGGGGCAAAGCTTATCTAGCAGACTGATCATATCGAATCAAGGCAAACATATCAAGTGGACTATCATTCATTCAAGAATTTAAGACAACACATCTATATGATTTCGGTCCCCGAGCTACTCAGAATCGGTAGCGATAATCCAGCTAACCAATGACTCACATTCTGATACTATTAGCAGCTGTGACCGAGGTTCAGCTCTGCACTAATAGTTATTGTCTGACCGATGCAATGCATGAAGCACTAACAGATAATCTCTACGATGCAGACAAAATGAACAAGCAGGCTTATGAATAAACTCATATTTTTTACCCCATAGCCGAACGGTTATCCCTGCAGCAGACACACAAGTTAGCCACAATTTGCACATTCAATAACTTATGTATCAATCTTTTGGTGTCATCAATCGATATGTATGCAAGAAGGTAAACCTAGCATGCGTCCTATCTATATGACGGTCCATGCGTTTCCTCATTTTTGGACAACAACACTCCCCAAGATCCCGTAGGATCGGAACATCAGGGTGCTCTCACAATCCCTTCCGGACCGACCGATTCCCAGTGCCCCAGGAATCGATCGAGAGACTATTACCTTGTGCACAAGTTGTCCGAGACCAATGCATGATGAGCAACATTCAAACAATACATAATCACATTCACATTCACAAGCAATATAACAATCTAATAGCACACCCCCCAAGATCCCGAAGGACCGGAACATCAGGGCGGACTATTAGACTTTCTTTCACACTTTAAAACTTATAGCAATTCGATAGCAAACCAGGCAAGCGAAACACATAATGACAATCACGATTTGGTTTCATATCTAGCATGCAATATCTATCTCTTTCTTAGCATATTACAAAGGACATATTCAACGATTCCTTTAGTTATCTTTCTTAGCATAGCAAGGGTTCGTTCGATAGCTGTGTCGGTGTTTCTAAGCATGCAACATTTCTTATACTCTTAGCATGGCAATAGTTCTATCTCATTTCTGACAAGCATTTCCATTTATCTAGTTAGGCAAGCAAACAGATTCGTTTCAATGATAAGCTATGTGAGTTTTCTTATTAGCATGCTGAGTCGGTTCTATCATTCTTCTTATGAAACAATCTTCTTAAGCAACAAGCATTCAAAAACTCAGATTCATTATTAAGTCGTGCAAGAATCAGAGAATGCAGTTCTGCCCACTTACATTGATCAATCGGTCGGGAACTCTCCGAGAAGACTTCCGTTCGAGCAAACAAGGCAATATCACTTGTACATAGTGCCTACGTGGAGCGGGGCACTACAGGGGGTCGACAAGGTGGGGGGGGTCGACAAGTGGTGTGGGGTGGCGGGGCAGCAGGAGGGGGGGCCTGGAGTATGGAGGCCGTGGGGGGCAGTAGGGCAGGGAGGTGGGGACGTGGGGGGGTGCAAGCTGGTTCCGGGGGGTCGACCGGGTGCAGCAGCAGCAGCAGCGGCGGCGGCTGGGAAGCGGGGGGGGGGGGTGGGCAGCAAGTGGCGGAGGAAAGGAGGCGAGGGGGGGTAGGATTAGCGTTAGATTTTTTTTTTTGGAGAGGGATGGATGGTTATGGCTCAGATACAATGTAGAAGAGAATAATAGATTAGTTCTCATTGATGAAAAATGCTACATATTAATAGGAGAGGCTGACCCCTCTCTCTATTATTCTACCCAATGTGGGACCAAAGCCTACTACCTAATATAACGCTTAACACAAGAGAACCTCTTGGCATAGAAATACGTATGTTTCACTTTAGACGCATTGGTGTGCTGTCCCAACTCTTCGTGCGTACTAATCATACTGCTCTCAGTCTCATAGCAAAAGTGCGCCAGTCACACTCCTTGAGTCATTGGCGCACTTTCGAGAGGAAACTCAGTTGGCGCACTTTGGTGTATATTCAATCAAAGTACTCCCTGGAAAATCAAGAGAAAGTGCGCCACAGTCAGTAATTGCACTTTCTTTGCATTTGGCAATCTGTCACACTTTTTCTATGTTTCGTCAGCCGGCGCACTTTTCTTATGTTTGGTCTGCTTGCGCACTTTCTTCCCTCTTCATTTCCTTAGGGACGAAGCTTTGGTTTGTTTCTCGATTTCTGTGTTATTGATTTGTGTGCTCCTCGACTGACGAGTTTCTCGACGGTCGAGCTTTGACCTCGGATTGTGTGTTTTGTCTTTTAGCTAGCTTGCTCGTGTACTTTCTTTGAAAGCACATCTTATTCTTGCCCGCGCACTTTTGTCAAGTGCGCCGTGTTGACAAAAGTGCGCCATCCCTTTGTAGCTTGCACACTTTTGTCAAGTGCGCCGTGTTGGTTAACTTGACAAAGTGCACCACCCCTTTGTAGCTCGCGCACTTTATGCGTCCCTGACTTCATGAGACTTTATGCGTCCCTGACTTCATGCGGCAGCCTGAGCATGCGCTTGTTTGGTTCATGCGCCTGACCTTCACGCGTACAATTTCATGCGCGTGTTATCCTTAGTGACTCCATGCATGCAAGTAGAACTTTCATTATGTGTTCACTTATTTTATTTGAAATGTTTTTCATCATCCTCTATATGGTTGATCCTGGTATTGCTTATGTTATGATTCTAAAGAAGGATGGACTTAGAAACCAGATCTCATGCTAGACATGACCATGTGCTAAGATTGGCTTCATACATGGCATGAATATGTGTTGGATTGAGATGTTCTGTGTGGACCAGACCAAGTGAATAGTGACTAACCGGTTATGTGCATGACATAAGCTTCGTGTTATAATGTGATCAAGATTCATGTGATTCAATGATAAATTGGTAATTGGACTCGAATACTGTATCCGTGCTGATATCATTATTGTCTGATATTGTTCATGATCTAATGTGCACTGAGGTGCGACATACCGTGTTACGTCTTAAGTGATTTATATTTTGGTTGTGCATCGAGAATGCCTCCGAATTCCTGAACCATGATACTATAAATATAATTTTTTTAGCACGGATATGATAAGCGAGTCGAGTACCAAAGCGTGGCTATGATATTGATTTATTGAATATTTTATACACGCTTGGTTGAATCCAGATTGAACTTCTATGTATTCGTATCTATCGTGCCTGTACTTTGTACGACATCTTAAGAGAAATTCTCATGTGGCCACGTCTTGAGATTTTAAAACAATATAGGGTTAATTAGGCAACTAAAAGTGGTAGTAATATTGGGAGAAAACGGTATCCCGAGATCATGCCAACGAACCTTCCCACAAAGATTCACTCTAGTGCACTGTGGGCTGGCCACCACAAATACTGTATATCATCCACTTTAGTGGAGTGCAGTATCTGACCTATTATAAATAATGTCGAGCCACTTTTTCACTATAGGAACATTGGAACCGCTAATACCGTGATTTAGCGTAGGGGCCCTACGGGAAACTGGTGTAATTCGTGAAGTGCCTGTATATTCCTCTATTTGGCTCAGTTAGCTCGTGTTCGACAATGACGTGATCTGAGGATACCTATTATGCATTATTCTGAGATAACCTTAGACTCTATAAATAGCAAGCCGTACAAGTGATTGGCCAATTTTATTATATCTCAGTTCCTCCCCACTTTTTAATTAACCGTATAGTGCGCCCATGGAGATTGGAACCTCCAATCTCGATTTTCGGTTCTTATGACTCAAAGATTTGACCACTTGAGCTGCTTGTTGACTATATATATATATATATATATATATATATATATATATATATATATATATATATGTCGGTTCTTATGACTCAAAGACTTGACCACTTGAGCATTAATTTCCGATGAATGTTGTTATTGACTCATTTATTGATGCACTAGAGTTAGGGAGATTTTGGTAAATTTACTTAAGACTTCTTTTTTAAATTTAAAAATCTTGGTGGCTAACTAAGAGTTCATTTTTGTTCACCCACTAAACTTGTGTAGATGTTCACCATTCCGCTCAAGAGTTACCACGTGTGAAATTAGTGTTCAAAACTTGTGTGGATGTTCACCATTCCACTCAAGGTGAAAACCACAATGATTTTAGTTTCATACGTGGCAATCCTTTAGTGGAATGGTGAACTTCTACACAAGTTTTGGTGGTGAAGAAAAATGAACTCGCTAATTAATGAATAAAAATTATGTGCTATCCCACCAAAACATTTGAAATAGACTCATTAATGAGTCAATATCATGGTGAACATCCACATAAGTTTTGAACACTTTTTTCACACGTGGCTACCCTTGAGTGGAATGATGAACTTCTACATAAGTTTTGGTGGGTGAAGAAAAATGAACTTGCTAATTAATGAATCAAAATTATGTGCTGTCCCACCAAAACATTTGAAATAGACTCATTAATGAGTCAACGTGATTTTAAATTGAGAAAAGTCAAATATATTTACTAAAATGACCTCTATAATAAACCGATAATAAAATTAATTTCGGGTACAAGCTAAGATACACCATTCTTATAGACACAATGTGCTGCTAGTCTAATACACAATAACTTCTATTACATTGTGTAGGTAAAAAGTTTGAGAGAGTATTGTTTGACCTAGTGTTAGTAGGGCATTTACGTTTTTATATTTAAAGTACTTTTCATTGTAAATGAAGGTTGGGACCAAAATAAAATGTTTTACAGTGATATTCAGCTCACTTTGTATGCTGGTGTTATGACTGATTATAGTGGGTGTTTTCTTTAGATATCAAGTGATCACTAATCTGAATTTGTTTTACAACTTTAATTCCAGAACCGAACCAGGAGTCATGATTAATATGGGATTGATTGCCTTCTTTGCCTTGTTTCTTTCATTCGCCGACTGGTGTGCATGGAAGATTGTTAGACTACCTTTGGAACCATTTTACCTGACACAACCTTTTTCAATATCAACAGTTCTATCAGCATGTGCCGGATGTTTATTTGTCCCCATAGCTGATAGCATGAGGATACATCAGATGCTTAGGAAGAGAGGGTCAGTTAGACGTTACCTTAAGTGGAAGGTTCCCACAATGGGAGGCTTATTTTTGGTTCCAATAGGCATAACTGTCGCGAGAGGTATAACAGGAGCCAATTCCAACCCAGTTAAAGGAGCAGCTGTAGCGACTCTTGCATGTGCAGCAATTGGGTTGTCAGATGATGTCATTAAGATTAGCACCAATTACAGGTGCTGGCTTCCTGGATGGATTAAATTCTTCATGCAGGTAACATTTTTGTTCTTGTAACACAAAATATAGACATGTAACTGAGTAGTATTAGTTTAAAATCCCTCTAATTTGCATGGTGTTCTTAACAGGTAGGCGTGGGAGTATGGTTCTCATTTTGGCTCTACTCAACAAATACTCTAACACCGTATAACATGTATAGTTCTCAAAACCAATTTGATGAACAATTTTGATGGTAATATACTACTATATGATCTTATCTTGATCATTAATATGTGCCTAAAACATACATAATCATGTTTTATTTATAAAACAACATGCTCAATACAACTTACACCTGAGGTACATATTAACCAGGATTGTGTACTCAACCCACATGTTTACTCCAACAGAAATCAAATTTGTTCTTTGCTTTGTATACATACTATTTATCTTTGCTAACATGACATCAGGTTTTCTTGGTAAACCCCTAATGTTCCCTTTTGTTTGATGATTCTCCAATTATTGTGTTATAAGTTGTGTCTAGTTGATCTGGGGTGTGGCGTAGTTGGATGAACTTGTTAGTGGTGGCCATCCGTCTTTTCTTTCTTCATGGTATTATTAAAGCAGTTAATCATTTAAACGTACTAGCTTGGAAATTTGATTGTGATGATATGCAAGTTGGGGAATCTTTTTGAATCTTCAAAATAGTGAAATATAATTTTATTTTTATCAAGTAAATTCAGTAAACATTGCTGTTGTTTGTAAATTTTACTTTCTTACAAAAAGTAGGACCCTGGATCACGTCAAGTTCCTGGAAAATTGTTTTAGTTCCAAACTTGAACTTTTACTATATTAAGTTTTTTGTAAGTTCCATATTTTGTCTGTTCCTAATGCAAATGCCCCCTTGGCTCTTTTGGTGTATCCGCTTGAGTAGTATATATATACCCAATTTCTTAAAAAAATTGAGAGTTGAAAGGTGGGGATAAAATCCCCCTGCATTCCATTAATGGTTATTAACGAAACAAAGTCCCTTCTCATCTGGATTCGGTCTTGATCTTAATGCTCCAACCACGAGTCAACGTCCCGGATCCCCTTCCCCATTGTCCGTGAGTGCTTCATGCTCCCCAGTAACAATCCCAACTCCAAATGAGCTCCTCGTTGCCCAATCCCCTTTTTGTTTGGCGGTGTAACCTTCCCCTTGATGACCCAACTCCAGTGACTTCCCCATCATCGGATCCCCTTCCCCTTTGTTGATAAGCAGTTCGAGCTCCCACTTGATGACCACGACTTTCACCGAGCTTCCCTTCATTGGATCCCTTCCCCTTAGCCGGTGAGTGGTACGATTGCCTCCCTCGACTCTGGTGAGATCCCTGTCACCGAATCCCCTTCCCTTCTTCGGCTGCGATACAAGCTCCTCCTTGACAGACCCCACTCTGGCGAGCTCCTTCCTACAGGATTCCCTTCCCATGCTATGTTTCAGGAATACAGACACATGTATTAGGAAATGAAACAAATAACATTGTGAGATAGGTGCAATAACTACTAACTAGTCAACTATGTTGCACAATAAGGACATGATACATAAACAGACACCATTTTGCTATGTCCATGCAACATAACAGTTCCCTATCCTTGATGAATCCGTCAGATCCCCTTTCTCATCATCAAATCCACTTCTCCATCATTGGACCCCCTTCCCCTTCACCAGTTCCCTTTCCCCTTGTTGGCACCAGTCCTGGAAGTCTATAGTTGAAGGGGGGACAATTTCCCTTGCACCCTTTATAGACTATCAGGCCCCATTGTCCTTTTCCCGATCCAGCTCCGGCACCTGCCAGGTCTTCATTGAGCCCCTTCCCTGAGTTCTCAGTTATTATAATAATTTCTTACAAAATATCTGTTGTTCTAATATGTGTTTTTTCTTCCTCAGCAAAAAAAATAAAAATCGAGAGTTGATAGTTTGACTAATTTGGCCAAGAGTTGGTACTTTTGTCCTAATTTTCTTATCATTTCGTAAGAAGATTTTGATCTAAAAACTGTAGTTGCCAGTTGATCGTCAGGATGCATTTTTTATCATTATTGGCTGGCCACATGGATTTTCTTATCCATTACATGTGTTGTTCCGAGCATAAATTCTAATTTAAGCATGAAACAGTAGTCATCTACAGGTTAGCAACCTGCTTGAAGGCCTCCTTAGGCTCTCTACTAAAACAAGTTACTGCTTCTGGAAATTCAAGCAAATGTTATCTACAGATACTACACTGATCTGTCTTTTACTTTTTACTGATTTTTCTGTATGACTTATGTAGGAAGTTGTTGGTTCCTCTCCCTCCACCACATGGTCTTGTCTATTTGGGAAGATTTTATCTAGCTCTGACAACATTTTGCTTTGTTGTCATTGGGAATGGATTAAATTGGGCTGAAGGACTTGATGGCTTGGTTGGAGGGGTCTCTGCATTGGCTTTTACAGGGATGTCCATTGCTGTTCTTCCTATTTGTCCTGGTACGTATAAATGGACTTCTTATACTTACTATAAATCTCTGGCTGGAAATTCTCACTCAATTTGGAAGCAGTTGACGTTTTCCTTAGTACACTGTCTTTTTGATGATTGAAGAATTCTAGGGCAATCTCAATATCATTTATTAATTATGAGTCCAATCTTTCCCTATTGATGGCATCTTAGAGAACTATCAACTATGCAAAAGTTTACGTCCTGATTCAAAATAACTGAACTACTTGTGCTTTTTTAAAATCTTTGGTTGACACAACTCAAAATCTTACTAGGTTTTCTTTTCTGATTTGAGAATTGTACGGCGACAAGAAGGGGAGCGCCCAGAGGTTGCCAAAGGTGAAGGGTTTCGAGGAGCGAAGGAGATTTGACTTGCTGCTAGCCGGAGTCTAGATTGGCAAAGGAGAGGTCAAAAGTTTGATCGACCAGGAGATGAATATTAGGGTGGCTAGAGTAAAGTGTTGGTTACTGATAAAGATTGGAATTTTGAGGGATAGCTGTGGTAGAAGAATATAGGAAGAGAAGACAAGTGGAATTTGTGGATATTGGGCTAGGTTAAGGGTTTTGTGGGTTTGGAAAAAATAGAGGTTAGGTTGTGGAGGAGCTAGAATTTTTAGGACTAGGGAATGAAGAGGATTATGGATGGATGGCCAGGATTAGGTTCACAAATCACAATGATATGGATGACTAGGATCAGGTTCACAATGATTTGGATGGCTGCGATGATTTTAGTTTTTGGTAGAGGATATTGTTTTGTTTTTGGTGGAGAGTAAGAGCTGTCAATCACGCTTTAGATACCAAGAAAAAAAAGAAAGCCTTTATCCCAAATTTTTGGTGTCACATGTTTGAATCCCTTTCTTCCATTCAGTTTTTGTTAAGGGTCATGTCCTTTCTAACTCCAACAAAAACTATATCCTTCTTTAGAACTTCAATGAGTGTTCGTTTCAGCCAACTCCTAGGGGCTCTTTTAACTACTATCTTATCTCTCATTCCCGGAGCATCTACTTGTGTCTAAACCGTCTCAGACGATTTTCTCTCTTCTTTTCCTCAATTAGTGCCTATTCTAAATTCCTACGAACACACCATGTAGAAAACTACATTAAGAATAATTTGGATCACTTTCATCGAGTGGTTTTAATATATATATATATATATATATATATATTTTTTAAATGGTTAGTATATACTACTGTCCGATTTAAGTTCGGATCTTTTTATTACATGATTCTTCCATGGTGTAGTTTTTTGTATACTGATTCTCGATTATTGTGTCTGATGCAAACTTTCTCGATCTACCCTTGAGCCAATCTCCATCACACACTATACTCGGGTTGGTCGTTGGTACAATGATCCTCTTGCCTGGATATGATGATCTTTACGACATACTCTTCAGTAAGAGCAAATTGAAATGAGCACTGACGTGCAGTCTTCAACTCTACTTCCTTCCAGATCTACCCAATAGTACAACTTTGGGTGCGATGTAGCCTTTAATGCCAATTTTGTCACTAAGTCTCGAAAATCAATTATTCTGATAGCTTGATTGCTTGTGTCAGTAATGAACCCCATTAGACTAGAGATTGAACTTCCCAACTTTAGATTGAGGAAAGTGCCATTTGGCAACCGGCTCTTGGAGTCCCTCGACTCCACCTCTCAAACAGTCGTAACGACTTTCCTTGGAGTTGCCATTTATGTCCTTTTGTTCTGGGTGTAAGACCCTACAACTAGTCTTTATCATGGCCATCATCACAATCACATTGTTCACGGTGAAGATCTTTGCGATCCTTTCTTGCCTCAGACCTTATGCCTTTTATCCTTAAGCGAACCCTTCGACTTCTCACCCTTCTTTTTGGGATTTTTATTCTTTGCATATCTTGAATCACAAACAATGTCAGCTAGTTCTGGATTGATTAAAGAAGACACCCGATATACTTCCTTAGTATCACCTTGTCTTCAATATAGATACCTAATACCATTGTTTGTTTGTGGAACTCGGTTGTTTAGTCCTGCACCTGCACGCTGTCCTACTTTTGCGCAGATACTGCCGCTTCAACCATGTCGGTTCCTCGTAGTCAAATGGGTACGCCTGTCTACGAAAAAGGGAAGTGAAGTTCTCTTGAGGGATATGAGATACATAATGGGATGATATGTAGGAAGTCCACCAGGGGAGGCATTCTCGTCAGCGCATTAGTTTGGAAAAATATATTTATTGACGATTGTTGTATCCATAGATTGTAAGGCTTTAGTTGGTCGATCTAACCATCGATATTTTATGCCTCTACTCTCCGTCAAACACTGGGATATCAATCTTCTCAACTTGAAATGGCTCCATCAGCCCTACACCATGGAACAATCTCTGTACTTGTGGCTGATCCTCCTTCAATATGGATGATGAGCTCGCTTCGGACTCAGTTGCAAACCAGGTTTTTGCCGAAGATTTAGGTTTAGATTGCTTTAGGCCGACGATATCCTAAGTTAGTACCTGAACGGCAATGATTCAATCACCTCCTCGAGCCTTAACCTGCCTTCTGTTGCGACATCCATTGTTTTTGTCAGTATGTTTTGGTGTTTCTCGAGTCATGGATGTAACCTTTACAGGGTTGAGCCATAAACCAAAAAACCCAAAATAACCTAAGTTCAGGATCTGTATAATTCTATGGTACCAACTTGACTCAGATTGACGGGCTTTAGGTTTTTCCTAATTTCAAGCACTAATATCATGGATAGGGATTTATTTTGTGAACGACACCAAAAAAGTACTTCTATTAACTATTAACTGTTCTCACTGAGCTAGAAAAAAAACCAATGAGAAGGGAACAAAAACTCAATTTGGATAATTGATTAAGAAAGAGGTTTAGGTTCTTTTGTGGCCATATTCAACCTCATATTGAATTAGGATAAGGAACAACTAATCCTAATCCTTTTTAAATAAACATGGTATCATATCTACTACATTAGATAACATGCTTATCAAAACTAAATCATCTAAGGAGTCTTAACATGGAAATCTAACTTATCCCCAAGTACATAAAATAAAGACCTAACCAAACTTGCTCAACTGTACTCAACTGGGTCAAAACTGGTCAACTCAGTCAAAACTGGTCAAACTGGCAAAGTGATCCTCCTGGATCATCATCCTACAAAAGTCCACAGGAGGTACTTCGTTCTGAAACCACCATCCTCTCCCCTTTAATCATGTACTGAATGTACACCACGATTATTGAATCAAATCCATATTCTGATTATGTTTTGACTTCTTTGACTCTATTCCCGGAGATGTGGACATCTTTTCCAAGGTTCCTTCTTTGTTGGAGGTTCCATTTTTGGTCATCCTTCTGACAACTTTGACTTCCTTTCTAGCACAGCTCCATTGAAATTAGCATTAGGCCATCTACTTAGCATCTCCAACCATCTCTCACATCTGACTTCTTTTCGGATTACCCAACCCTTCCTACCTTCCAACTTGACCAAATCTACAGTTGTGCTCAACAAGCCGTTCCTTCTGAGGTACACAGATAGAAGAATAGTATGTTTTTTTTGCGTATTTGTAATATCAATAATTTGCCTAACATGTATTTTTATAATAATTTAGGTGGGGTGAAGATTTAGGATGGCATGTAATAAGTAATTGGCATTCATAGTTTATTTGAGAACCATGTAATATTCATTTCCTTTTGATGGTGTGCATGTATAAAAGAATGAGATGCCCAAGAATCACAAAACACATGAGTTGGTAACGGAAAAGACAGCTACATTACTTGTCACAACATCATGATTGGCCTGAGCATCTTGATCTTACAAAGAATATACTCACGACCTAGTCTGAGGCTTGGTTATTCCATTGCACTCATTAGTAAAAATCCTTGTTTATGTTGGTTGGCTCTTTTCACTTGGGGCTAGTCCTCAATCCTATGGCTTCGCAGACGCAACTAAGACGAGGTTCAGTTGCCAAACAATAGTTTTCTCCTGAATCTAAATGGATCAAAGCCAACTTTTAAGTGGTTTTAAAATTAGTAGTTTTGTATTCCTACCTTACTAACCCTACCCTACAACTTTAAACTCGATTCAAGTACCTATATAATCGTTTAAAACCCTTTTCTAGTTCTTCGGTCCAAACAACCTCCTCTTCCGTGTGTGCTCTTTTGACAAGCATCTATTTTCTAATTTATTGACTTCCAGTATCTCCATCAATTATATCGAACACCTTCAGTGATGGCATGTAATAGCTCTGTAGGCATCAACAATTGGTTTTCTCTTATAGAGGAATTTTTTTAATAATATTTCTGTCACGTTTCTTTGTATTTCTTGTGCGTCCTCTATGTTTTTGGGCCTTTTTTGCCTTTATTTTCTAGGCTTTTAACAAGTTTTACTTGTTTATATTGACGTAAAACGGCAGATTTTTTAATGTCAATTCACTGATCATTAGTAGTTAAGATCTTTGTGATGTAAATATGCTATATTCATGGATAATCATGCAATACTATTGTTTTGTTTAATTGTTGACTTTATGATGAACTTGTCACTCTATGCTTGAGAATGTTCTTATTATTGGTCAATGTGTTCTCATATCCTTATATGTATGATTACAATTTCAAATCATTTTTTTTCTATGCAACAATGTAGCTTACAATTCATGATATAATATTATACATAATAGGATATCAAGCGAATGAATTCATGATATGTAGCTTGATTCGGCAATCTAGGTTATTATTGAAACTGTTGTAGGCCATGAAAGTTAATTGGTAATGATAATGACCATGTGTTATGCCAAATTATGAGATATCATGGCTAGTATGTAAATTGACTATATGTTATCTGATTTTTCATGATTTCTTGTAACAGATCTTGCTATTTTTGGAACATCAATGTCTGGAGCTTGTATGGGCTTTCTTTTTCACAATAGATATAAGGCTTCCATTTTGATGGGTCGCATCGGTTCCTCTGCACTCGGTGGAGCACTTGCTGCAATGGCGGCTTACACAGGAATGTTTCTTCCTCTGTTTATATGTTCTGGTATTTTCGTCCTTGAACTGCTGTCAGTTATTATGCAGGTACATTCTCGAACCTTCTTTTATTTCAGCTCTTAAGTACTTACTTTCAGTGATTTCAGTTCATTTATGTGATATTAGGGTCTAAAGCTTTCATTTTGAGTGACCACAATTTATAGGACTCCATTGCTTCTAGGTGTTGGATCATCATGTGGGATTAAGCTCCAGTTGCCCATCAGTTGGAGTTTTAGACTTGTTCTGCTATTCTGATTCAGTCGAGTTTTTTCCTAGGATTTTCTTGTTTGAAGAACCTATTTCAAATTTGACGTGCTAAGTCTAGATTATAAGCTTCATTTTCAAACTTAAGCTTGGTCATCAATAAGGCGGAATAGTTATGACTCTTCTCTGCCCTATATCGTACATTGATTCCATTCAGTAGAAATAAGCCATGCTCCACTTTGTAGTCTCATTATAAGGCATTTAGTTAAGTGTTCCTAAACTCAATAGGTCCCGGCAATCCTGCATAGATAGGCAGAAAAGCAAGAAATAAACAAGTTTTGACCAACATATAGCTATATTTGACAGAGAAAACAGAAGTTTTGATGGTTTAAATTGTTTTTGGTTTTCAAAACAACAACTTACTTGAAATCCTAACTATACTATTATTCAGTGGGCATGTGGTTTCTCTACAAAGTTTTGTATTCAGTCATAAGTAAGATAGTGTCAATAACAAGTAGGCAGAAGATCTAGTGGTTAGAGCTCTTTGGGTTTGGGCCTTTTGGCATTAGAGTTGATTCAGTTTTCTTTCACTGTAGATCAAGGTTAGCCATGAGCCCTGCTCGTGTTTATTACTTTTTCACTTGTTATTAATTAAACCACATGCATTCCACCTCACCCCCCCCCCCCCCCCCCCCCCCCCCCCCCCCCCCCCCCCCCCCCCCCCCCCCTCCCCCTTCTTCTTTCTACTTCCACATATTAAAAACAAAAATCTGAATCGAAGAATATGAATTCTGGGGGTTGGGGGGTTGTAAATACAAATAACACTTTTGAGGAAGGGATGCAATTGGGGGGGGGGGGGGGGGGGGGGGGGTGGTGTGCTGAATTTTCATCTTTAACAAACACAACTAACAATTGAAGAGAAATGCATTCCTTAGGAAAGTACGAAAGGATCTGATACATTGGTCCGATTTCCTCCACAAAGAGAGCATGCAAATATCCCCTAATAAAATAATCTTTGACCCATTTGCAAGGCTTCCATAAGTTACCTCTCTCTTTGGTTTTTGGAACAAGTGTTTGATACTCTCCACTGGTGCTAATCCAGTCTTTGTTACCGTTGTAACTAGGTCTCAAATAGGTTTGTAAGACAAACAAAACATTGTTTTGCAATTCAGAGCAAGACGTCGAAATGAATGATAATAAATAATGACACCACCAATTTGGTCCGGCAACTCTACATTGAACTTTTTGGCTGTAGAATTTGTTTGATCTTCTTCTTCCTTCTATCCTTTTGAACCTCCAATCTTGGATTAAAGGGTGGCAAATATATCTTTCTGGCCTCACTTTTTTTTTTGCAAACTATATGTTGAGTGTCTCTCAACTATGAAGCCATACTATTTACCAAAATTGCCACACATTTCATTTTTCAGACTACTTGCACCTCATGGTCATCCTCTTCATCTATCTCAGTCATATCATCTTGGGACCAAAGTTGGAATGCTATGCATATTATTTTGTTGTGTCAAGGCTCTTTTGTTCGACTTGTGTGTCAAGGTGTGTATCTGGTCGGACCGGGCCGGTCCGCGCACAGTGTTGACCGAATTTGACCGGTCCTGGGGGCTTGGCTTAGCCCGGGGAGAGGGCGGTCCGGGCTGGGCCGGTCCAGATTTAAAAAAATTGAACCCAGCCCGTACCCGAATCCGAACCCGTACCCGGTTGGAAGTGGGCTGGGCTTGACCAGGCTGGGTCCGGGCCGGTTCATAGTCGGGCCGGGTAGGCCTGGTTTGATTTAAAAAAACTTAAGAAATAAATAAAGGAAAAAAAATAAGAAAAACTTATAAATTTAATTAAATTTAATTTTTTGATATAACATTTTTTTTATAAACTGAAAAAAATGAAAATAAAGATTTCTATTTAGCTATAATTAAAATATTTTAAGGCGAAACGTCTTTAAATAACTACCATATATGCTAATAATTTGAATGACTATCAATTAATTTTTATAAACGGATTTAATTGTGATATACTAAAAAAATGACCAATGACATGATTTGAATATTAAATAGATCTAATTGTCCAAAGTTTAATTGTCATATTAAAGGGATTTAATATTAATCGGATTTATACAATATATTAATTTTTATAAACGGATTTAATTGTCATATACTAATCTTCTTCTTCTTCCTTCTATCTTTTTGAACCTCCAATCTTGGATTAAGGGTTGGCAAATATATCTATGTGGCCTCACTTTTTTTTGACAAACTATATGTCACACCCCCGTCCCCGAAGGGACAGAGCGTCTTCGCTTGGGCGTGATGCCGCACGAGTCTGATTTGTGTCCGCGCAAGGCCAGGTCCGAATAGGCGTTTGATTACTAGTTCGCAAAGTCATTATTATGGAAGCATAGAAATGAACACAAATATAAAACAAAAAAAGATAGCTCTTTATTAATATTGAAATGATGTTACAAGCGGCGCTAGGCCGAGATTACAAGTCGTTCAAGCTCTCTCTCAAAACAATAAAGACGTGCCAAGCGGCTTACAACATGAAATGATAACATAGACGATGTTCCAACATTATGTTCTGTATATGTGTTTCAGCTCCGGACGCAACGCTCCAAGGCTCCAGAGTGAAATTCACACCTTAGTGCGCACGAGGGGACACTTTGCACCGAACGAGGTTCTTCCGCACCCTGCAAGCAACCTGGTGGTTTATCAGTACATTGAATGCACTGGTAAGGAGGATTCTCGCCCTCTCATCAAATCCGTACACGTTATATTAGTTCCATGCACCATCTATCATGTTGTTTTTCTAGTCTTGCCTTAGGATCAGTTTCATAGCAATGTTACAAGCTTAATTTGTGTTGTAGTGCGCCGTGCGATATAAGAGTAACACGGCGAAGTTTACTAACTTACCATTCGTCCTTCCTTGTCCAAGGTAAACTAAGTTAAACCGAACACGAATATATATATATATATATATATATATATATATATATATATATATATATACTGAAATCAAGAGATCGCATAAGCAACACAAGTGTCACAAGCATGTTTTTGACTTAGGTGAACGAGTTACTCAGGTTACACAAATGTGTTGCACTAGGTTGTTCAGGTGTTCCAATTACTTCATTCGATGCAATAACTCACATGCAGATTGCCGCTAAGCGAGATGACTTAATCTATATGAACATGACAGTTGTAGTCTCCTCATGGTTATTCGGGGCTAGGCCCCCCGTGCACAGTACTTGAGACTACTATGACATGAAACGGTCACTGGCATAGCTATAAAGGACATGATGTAGTCTTGAGCAAGAATTGTGTGCACGCAAAGAACACGAGGTGTTGCATACCATACTACCCGGAACATGAGACTACTAGCCTTTTGAGCGAGGTGTGAACCGCTAGGAACTCGAGGCTTTTCATACCATCCTGCCCAGAACAGGAAAGGCTACAAGAGGTTCCGTATGGATCGGATCGGCCTCGGTGCCCCGGCGACCGTCTGCAGGAACCTGAACATGAATACCTTGTGCACATGTTGTCCGCGACATGCAAGTCTCTAGTCTTATAGGTCTCTTTGTCAGGTACATGTTCAAGTCAGATTCAGGTTCAAGTTTACGTCAGAATTGTTCACAAACATATCGACTCTCTGAGCCTTCAAATTTAGTAGAAGATGAGTGTTGCTTAACTTGTCATGATGCAGTTCCTTAGTTCGGGAACTGCCTTGGCGACCTAACGGTCCCGAATACTTTCAGGTTCAAGACTGCACGAAACGACTATTAGATAGTCTTTCGGCGGAACTAGATGATGCAATACATGAATTGTGTTACTTGATCGTGGCATGAATCTATGTGGCAAACATTGAAACGAGAGGAGCGATTACTAGTTAGCACGTAAAGCAGGCAAGCATTGAAGCAGTAGAAACATAAGCCTTTACACTAGCGCAAGTATAAAGGGTTAGTGCGAGGATTGAAACCGTACGGGGACATATAGAGCGACGCATAAGAAAATCTATCAAGTTACTTTCTTTTTTCATATTCTAGACAAGCAATACAGGATGAGATTATTTTCTTAGGTAGGTGCGTTGTATTCTTTATTAGCATGCAAGAGATGACTTTTCTAGCGACTAGCATGTATCGTCCATGTTTTATGTGTGCAGGCTAAGCAAAGACAGGTTCGTCGTAGCTACTCACCTTAGCGATGATTCGCCTCGGCTGAGTGATACCCCGAGCGCGCCTTTGAAAGTCTAAGTCTGAAAGGGCAAAGTCTGAATTCCTTTGCATCAAGTGTGTCATCTCACTGAGCAAGGTGGGACGGGTCGTTACACTTGCGTCGTTTGAATCGATTCTCCGCATTGACGCGGAGGGGTCGCTACATTACACACCACTCAGAACACGTCTCGTCCTCGAGACTTCCTGAGCGCAAACCGTTTCATCGCACGCTATCGAATCTAACTCAAGCATATTACTCCGTATCACTAGACCCGTTTGAGCACAACTTTTTACTCGTTTTTCTCATTTCGTGTTTCATGCGTACTGGGTCTTTTTCATTGAATGACTTTATCACTTAATATGAGTTGATTATATATACTTGATCGTCGCGTTCTCTGACTCGGTCTCTAGTGCACCTTAGCTCAGAATATATATCGCTTAATGCGGGGTACGTTATAATCCATCGTATGTGATGATCTTGGACTGAGGTTAAACTTATCTAAATCGTTATACTCGTCCACGCGAATCTAATATATTTACTTGCAATTCCATTCTTGTTCAGCGTACCACTGAGCCTGGATCGTACTCATATTCCAGGCGTCCTTGAAATATATGTATTTCAACCAACTTAGCGATAGCGAAGTCTTTGCACTCGTGTTCAAAATATCACTGAGTCTGGATCGTGCACACATTCAAGGTATTCCCCAAACATATCCATTTCAACCAAACTTAGCGATAGCGAAGTCGGACAAGCTACTCGCGAAAATCTTAAGTTTTTTCTCGTCTTACGAATCACAATGATACCTCGAGCGGAGTCGACCAAAATCCAAGTTATTTCCAATCCAACTCAAAACCAAGCATTGCACTACCATCAGGCACGATTTATCCAATCTACCGACTAGCGTCCAAGTCCTACCGTCATTTCCGTTCATGTCAAACACCAACTTTCAAGCGCACACTTACACACTAAGTCTTGCTGTCCCAGTTCTATTGTTTACCCAAGCGATACCTGAAAGTCGGTCACACAAGTTCTTTCACTCGACATAGGGTCGTCTGCCTAACCACTAGGTCAGCTCACAAGGTCATAGGTACAGTCCAAGTTCACGATTCATATCGTGCAATCCGTTGCACGTAACTCGCCCCAATTCCTAAGGTCAAACCATTGTTCGTTCGTACGGAGTGTTCTACTCAAGCTCGCTTCACTTAGACTTCTAAACATCGAGTAGTGATAATTCTATTTACATCAACATTTTCGTTGCACAGAGTTCAGGTCCGTTCAGCCAAGCCGTTCCTAAGATACGTTTGTTCAACCGAATCCACGATATATTCATGTCCCACGTCAAACCTAGTGATTCGCATAGTCTATCCCTCAAATGCATGAGAGAATCCTTCTATCCATTCTTTTCTAAGTCTAGACCAGTCATAATTCAATTTCTAATCTTCGATCTCAATCATAATTCTATGTCCAACATAATTCACGTATCCGTTCACGAAACCATCAAGCGTGTCTTACTTCACGTTCTAGACTATCTCATCCTCGAAATACTTTCGATTCACTTGTATCCTGAAACTCGTCTTATCGTGTCGAACCACAAGTGAAAACGATATTCCAATTGTCACGCTCCGATCTCCCGCAAGTTCGATCATCCCCGTTGGACGTGATATAACCACGCCAACGCACCCGTGGGGTAATCGCCCAAATTTGGACGTGACGCATGTGCGAGCTTGGAATTGCGCTCGCACAAGACAAGAACGTCAAACGTTATGGTTATCATCGAAACGACCACGACACCTTATCGTTACACTTCGTTTTATTTATATTAATCCACCAAGTCATGTTTATCTAATCGATCAATCCGTAGTCTACCTCTAGCATTCCTCAAACAACCAAGTTCAAATCCTTTTGCCAAAGTATTTATATTTATTACGTTCTATTTCATCGAGTTCGTCTGCATAATCATCGAACATGTTAGGCCCTGATCTCCCACGAGTTCGATAATCCCCACTAGACGTGAAATCACCACGCCAACACTCCCGTGAGATAATCGTTCTCATATGGGCCTGATGCTGAGTGTTATCTTTCGAACTAGATTCAAGATCGTTTGTCCAAATGCAAGGATAAATCCGTTATCGCTTACCACAATTCATTGAACCACAAAATTCTCTAACTTGTATCAATCCGTGCTATCTTCCAACTATCGATATCATATCAAGTCTTTCCAAATTCGAAACTACAATCATTTATACTCGAGCTAATTCTATCGAGCGATATCCTACTCAAACCAAATTTTCCATGCGCGCTATCCTTCGTTCGCGCTATCGATCCAATCATGCTAACTTCGATCGCATCTTCGAGTATTCAATCTCAAAATCGCATGTACGATCCACCAAGTTTCCTCGATGCGCTCGAACATTTCCAAGACGAACCATACACCACTCATGGTTCGAGCTACTCGACAAATTCTCAAAACTTACTCTATCCTCAAATCGCTTAATCGTTCCTGACTATCGTATACACCACTCAGGAATCGAGTGATCCAATTAAATTCTCAATTGCGTTCTCGTCGTTCACTCGCGTATCTATCAGTTCGTTCCTTAAACTTATACACGATCTCCTAGCGTCGCCTCGATAGTCTTAGTCTCGTATACACCTCTATCGACAATCATCCAATTACCATATTTTAACTTATATCTTTCTGACACGAATAACCGTTTGAACCATTCCTTAAGATTCTAGCACGATTCCCTATATTCGCCATAGCGATATACCGATAACATCTCTATCGATAGCCATTCTAAGTCTGACTTATCCTTATCTGAATGATATCCCAATCTCGCTTGCAAACTCGCTCGCATCAAAGGGTCTAGGTGCGCGATACCCAACATGACTTAGCCAAAAGGCTGTGTGCATAGCTATCCCGTCCGAACGATATTCTAGTCTCGCATACTAACTCGCTAGTATGAGCGTAGGTGTATTCTGGTTCGCACATAACTTGCCAATTCTAGCACGAGTCTATTTCCATAAAGTCCGACACATTTCAGCACAAATGTCTTCACATTACAATCCCGTTCAACCAATCATTCATATGCACTTTTTGAAAATATTTAGACTCATTGTATGGAACATCCCGTGGGATATCGAGAGAGAGCGTATGTACATAACCCACGAATGAGCTTTCAAAATTAAGAGAATCAATACGAAGTCAAATGACGTAAAGCCGTGCTCTGATACCAATATGTCTACGCCCCCGTCCCCGAAGGGACGGAACGTCCTCTCTTGTGCGTGATGCCATGCGAGCCTGAGTTGCGTCCGCGCAAGGCCAGGTCCGAACAAGCGTTTGATAACTAGTTCGCAAAGTCGTTATAGCGGAAGCATAGAAATGAACACAAGTATGAAACAAAAAATAAGCTCTTTATCGATATTGAAATGATGTTACAAGTGCCGCTAGGCCGAGATTACAAGTCGTTCAAGCTCTCTCAAAACAATAAAGACGTGTAAAGCGGCTTACAACATGCGATGATAACATAGGCGATATTCCAACATTATGTCATGTATATGTGCTTCAGCTCCGGACGCAACGCTCCAAGGCTCCAGAGCTAATTCCATACCTTGCACGTACGAGGGGACACTCTGCACCGAACGAGGTTCTCCCGCACCCTGCAAGTAACCTGGTGGTTTATCAGTATATTGAATGCACTGGTGGGGAGGCTTTTCGTCCGCTCAACAAATCCGTAAACGTTATATTAGTTCCGTGTACCATCTATTATGTTGTCTTTCTAGTCTTGTCTTAGGATTAGTTTCATAGCAATGTTACAAGCCTAATTCGTATTGCAGTGTGCGCCGTGCGATATAAGAGTAACACAGCGAAATTTACCATTCGTTCTTTCCTGTCTAAGGTAAACCAAGTTAAACCGAGCACGAATATATATATATATATATATATATATATATATATATATATATATACTGAAATCAAGGAATCGCATAAGCAAACACAAGTATCACAAGCGTATTTTTGACTTAGGTGAACGAGTTACTTAGGTTACACAGATGTGTTGCACTAGTTTGTTCATGTGTTCAAATTACTTGATTCGATGCAATGACTCGTATACGGATTGTCGCTAAGCAAGATGACTTAATCTATATGAACATGATAGTTGTAGTCTCCGCATAGTTATTGGGCGCTAGGCCCCCCGCGTACAGTACTTGAGACTACTATGACATGAAACGGTCACTGGCATAGCCATAAAGGACATGATGTAGTCTTGAGCAAGAATGGTGTGTACGCAAAGAACACGAGGTGGTGCATACCATCCTGCCCGGAACAGGAGACTACTAGCCTTTTGAGCGAGAATGGGGTGAAGCGCTAGGAACTTGAGGCGTTTCATACTATCCTGATCGACCCCGGTGCCTGGCGACCGTCCGCAGAAATCTGAACATGAATACCTTGTGCATATATTGTCCGCTACATACAAGTCTCTAGTTTTACATGTCTCTTTGTCAGGTACAGTTTCAAGTCAGATTCAGGTTCAAGTTCACATCAGGATTGTTCACAAACATATCGACTCCTCGAGCCGTCCAATTTAGTACAAGACGAGTGTTGCTTAACTTGTCATGATGCAGTTCCCTAGTTCGGGAACTGCCTTGGCGACCTAACGGTCCTGAATACTTTCAGGTTCAGGACTGCACGAAACAACTATTAGATAGTCTTCCGGCGGAACTAGATGATGCAATACATGAATTATGTTACTTGATCGTGGCATGAATTTATGTGTCAAGCATTGAAACGAGACGAGCGAGTACTAGTTAGCACGTAAAGTAAGTAAACATTGAAGCAGTAGAAACATAAGCCTTTACACTAGTGCGAGTCTAAAGGGCTAGTGCGAGTATTGAAACCGTACGGAGGCATGTAAAGTGGCGCATGAGGAAATCTATCATGTTACTTTCTTTTTCTATATTCTAGACAAGCAATACAATATTGGATTATTCCCTTAGCTAGGTGCATTGTATTCTTTATTAGCAAGCAAGAGATGACTTTCCTAGTGACTAGCATGTATCGTTCATGTTTTATGTGTGCAGGCTAAGCAAAGACTGGTTCATCGTATTCACCCACCTTAGTGATGATTCGCCTCGGCCGAGTGATACTCCAAGCGTGCCTTTGAAATTCTATGTCTGAACTCCTAAAGGCCAAGTCTGAATTCCTTTGCATCAAACAAGTCATCTCACTGAGCAAGGCGGGACGGGTCGTTACACTTGCGCCGTTTGAATCGGCTCTTCACATTGACTCAGAGCGGGTCGCTACATTATATTTTGAGTCTCTCAACTATGAAGCCATACAATTTACCAAAATTGCCATACATTTCATTTTTTATACTACTTGCACCTCATGGTCATCCTTTTCATCTATCTCAATTATATCATCTTGGGACCAAAGTTGGAATGTTATGCGTTATTATTTTGTTGCGTCAAGGCTCTTTTGTTCGACTTGTGTGTCAAGGTGTGTATTGGGTCGGGCCGGCTCGGGCCCAGGGAGAGGGCGGTACGGGCTGACCCAGATTTAAAAAAATTGAACCCAGCCCGGACCAGAACCCGAAGTGGGCTAGGCTTGACCGGGATGGGTCCGGGCAGGTTCAGAGTCGGGCCGGGCCGGGTTGGCCTGGTTTGGTTTAAAAAAACTTAAAAAATAAATGGAGGAAAGAAAATAAGAAAATGTTATAAATTTAATTTAATTTAAAATTTTGATATAACATTTTTTTATAAACTGAAAAAAATGAAAGTAAAGATTTTTATTTAGCTATGATTAAAATATTTTAAGGCAAAAAGTCGTTGAATAACTACCATATATGCTAATAATTTGAATGGCTATAAATTAATTTTTATAAACGGATTTAATTGTCATATACTAAAAAAATGACCAATGACATGTTTTGAATATTAAACGGATTTAATTGTCCAAAATTTAATTGTCATATTAAACATATTTAATATTAATCGAATTTATACAGTATATTAATTTTTATAAACCGATTTAATTGTCATATACTAATCTTCTTCTTTCTTCTATCTTTTTGAACTTCCAATCTTGGATTAAGGGGTGGCAAATGTATCTATGTCCTCACTTTTTTTTTGCAAACTATATGTCGAATCTCTCAACTATGAAGCCATACTATTTACCAAAATTGTCACACATTTCATTTTTCAGACTACTTGCAACTCATGGTCATCCTCTTCACCTATCTCAATCATATCTTGGGACCAAAGTTGGAATGCTATGCATATTATTTTGTTGCGTCAAGGCTCTTTTGTCCGACTTGTGTGTCAAGGTGTGTATCTGGTCGGACCGGCCCGGGCCCAGTGTTAACCGAATTTGACTGAGCCAGGCTTGGCTTAGCTCGGGGAGAGGGCAGTCTGGGTTAGGCCGGCCCATATTTAAAAAAATTGAACCCAGCCCGGACCCGAACCCGTACCCGGTTGGAAGTGGGTCGGGCTTGACCGGACTTGGTCCGGGCCGGTTCAAAGTCGGGCCGGGTTGGTCCGATTTGGTTTACAAAAAGCTTAAGAAATAAATGGAGGAAAGAAAATAAGAAAATGTTATAAATTTAATTAAATTTAAATTTTTGACATAACATTTTTTTTATAAACTGAAAAAAATGAAAGTAAATTTTTTTATTTAGCTATGATTAAAATATTTTAAGGCGGAAGTCTTTGAATAACTACCATATATGCTAATAATTTGAATGACTCAATTAATTTTTATAGACGGATTTAATTGTCATATACTAAAAAAGGACCAATGGCATGATTTGAATGTTAAACAGATTTAATTGTCCAAAATTTAATTGTCATATTAAACAGATTTAATATTAATCGGATTTATACAATATATTAATTTTTATAAACGAATTTAATTGTCATATACTAATCTTCTTCTTCTTCCTTTTATCTTTTTGAACCTTCAATCTTGGATTAAGGGGTGGCAAATATATCTATGTAGCCTCACTTTTTTTTTTGCAAACTATATGTTGAGTGTCTCTCAACTATTAAGCTATACTATTTACCAAAATTGTCACATATTTTATTTTTTAGACTACTTGCACCTCATGGTCATCCTCTTCATCTATCTCAATCATATCATCTTGGGACCAAAGTTGGAATGCTATGCATATTATTTTGTTGCGTCAAGGGTCTTTTGTTCGACTTGTGTGTCAGGTGTGTATCGGGTCGGGCCGGCCCAGGCCCGTTCGGGCCCAGAGTTCGAAACCGTTCAAGAAAACTCAAGCAAATTTGAAAACTAACTCAAGGCACAAAAGCAACAAGCGACAGCGAAATCTAGGCAACAAAAGATGCAGCGGAGAGGTCCCTCCTGACTCTGCCGCTAAGTCGATCCCTGGGGCACGGTCCACTGAATATGGGAATCGATTCCGAAGAAGCAAATCCATAAAGAGGATGGGTTCTTATTTCAATCTATCCCGATCGAACGATACCGTCTTGTATTTCTTAGCTGCGCTCCCCGAATAGGGGGAACGGGACACTACATCCTACCAAACTAATTGGAAGTTTCGTCCCGAAACTTAAGAATAGAACCTTCCACTAGGAAATAATGAGGGGAACCTTTCCCTCATCTCCGATTCAAGCTCCCAAATGGATTCTTCGACAGAGTGATTTCGCCAAAGCACGCGCACGAGAGGAACCGAGCGACTTCGGAGCAACTTTTCTTTTCTATCCAAAATTTGCACAGGTTGTTCTACATATGTCAACTCGGCCTGAAGGTTCAGCTGATCCAGATCCACTACGTGGCTTGGGTCGTACACATACTTCCTAAGTTGGGAAACATGGAAAATATCGTATACTTCGGATAGGGATGGCGGTAGGGCAATCTGGTATGCAACTGAGGCAACTCGCTTTAGTATTTCAAACGGACCGACAAATCGCAGACTTAGCTTCCCTTTTGCTCCGAATCTGCTGACTCCTCGCATGGGCGAGGCTTTGAGAAATATCCGGTCGCCTTCTAGAAACTCAAGCGGCCGTCGATGGATATCAGCATAGCTCTTTTGACGGCTGAGCTATCTTTAGTCTTTCCCGAATCAAGCGAACCTTTTGGACAGTTTGTTCCACAAGCTCAGGGCCAAGGATCTGTCGTTCTCCAACTTCGTCCCAACAGATCGGGGATCTGCACTTTCGCCCATACAACGTCTCATACGGCGCCATCTGAATGCTGGATTGGAAACTGTTATTGTATGCAAATTCAGCTAACGGTAGATGCAGGTCCCAACTAGTCTTCAAGTCCAAGGCGCAGAGTCGTAGCATGTCTTCGAGGATCTGGTTGACATGTTCCATTTGGCCGTCGGTCTGTGGATGGTAGGCAGAGCTGACCTTCAACTTCGTCCCCATTGCTGACTGCAGGCTTTCCCAGAAACGCGATATGAATCGACCATCTCGATCGGAGACTATGGATACGGGCACGTCGTGGAGCCGAACGATTTCGTTGAGGTAGATTTGAGCCAAGCGGTCGGCGCTCCAAGTAGACTTGATAGGCAGAAAGTGAGCAGACTTGGTGAGGCGATCGACAATAACCCAAACAGCATCATTCCCCCGTTGTGTCTTTGGCAAGCCAACAATGAAATCCATTGTTATATGTTCCCATTTCCACTCCGGAATAGCAAGGTTTTGCAACTCTCCGTCCGCTTTCTGGTGCTCGGCCTTTACTCTCTGACAAGCCATGCAATGCGACACGAACAGCGCCACATCTCGTTTCATGTCGTGCCACCAGAAAATCGTACGGAGATCTCGATACATCTTAGTACTACCCGGATGAGAAGTATAACTACCATGATGTGCTTCAGTGAGTATCTCTCTTCTGAGGGCCGCGTCGTCTGGAACGCACAGTCTTCCCTTCACTCGGGTCATCCCGTCCGTGCCTACCGCAAAGTCGGATGCCTTTCCTGCTGAGATAAGAGCATGCATCTTTTGCAAGAACAAGTCATCCTTCTGAGCGGCCTTAACCTTTTGTAACAAGTCGGGCTCGAGGCGTAGTTGTGCCACTTGCGCCCACTTTTTGTATCTGATTTTTAGAGTAATGTCCAAGGATTCAATATCTCGGTGTAGTCTGTCATCAATAGCCAAACTCCCAACGAACACTCGACTCAGTGCATCAGCTACGACGTTTCCTTTGCCAGGCGTGTAACTGATCATTAAGTCAAAGTTGCTAAGAAGTTCGAGCCAGCGCCGTTGGCGAAGATTCAAATCCTTTTGTGTATACAGATATTTCAAACTCTTATGGTCCGTATAGATTTCACACGGTACACCATAGAGGTAGTGGCGCCACAGCTTCAGCGCGAACACTACTGCGGCAAGTTCTAAGTCATGCGTTGGGTAGTTCTTCTCGTGAGGCTTTAGCTGCCTCGACGCGAAGGCTATCACCTTGCCCCTTTGCATAAGGACACATCCCAAACCTTTTCCCGACGCGCCACTGTATAATTTGAAATTATCCAGTCCATCCGGCAGAGTAAGGATTGGAGCAGAGACGAGATGCTGCTTTAACTCCGTAAACGACGCTTCACAGTCGTCAGTCCAAGTAAACTTTACACCTTTACGAGTGAGCTGAGTCAGGGGCGAAGCAATTTTAGCAAAATCCCGTATGAATCTCCGGTAGTAGCCCGCCAGTCCAAGAAAACTTCTAATATCACTTGCTGATTCCGGCCGTTTCCACTGCATAATGGCCTCTACCTTCCGTGGGTCTACTGAAATGCCTTGTGAAGAGATGATATGTCCTAAAAAGGATATGTTGTCCAGCCAGAACTCACATTTACTTCGCTTGGCATACAACTTGTTGTCTCGAAGGGTTTGCAGCACCATCCGCAGGTGTCCTGCGTGCTCATCCCTAGTCTTCGAGTACACCAAGATGTCATCGATAAAACCACCACGAATTTATCGATGAATGGCCGGAACACTCGATTCATCAAGTCCATGAATGCAGCAGGTGCATTCATCAGTCCAAACGACATCACAGAAAATTCATAATGCCCGTATCAGGTTCGAAAGGCAGTCTTTGGCATGTCTTCTGGCTTAATCTTTAGCTGGTGGTAGCCCGAGCGAAGATCAACTTTTGAAAACATCGTTACCCCTTGTAGCTGATCAAACAGGTCATCTATCCGTGGCAGAGGATATTTGTTTCTGATTGTGACCTTGTTCAGCTCTCGATAATCGATACAGAGGCGTAGCGTTCCATCATTCTTCTTCACGAAGAGCACATGCACGCCCCAAGGAGACACGCTCGGACGGGTGAGCCCACGATCTAGTAACTCTTGTAGTTGGCATTTTAGTTCTTTTAGTTCAGTAGGGGCCATTCTGTACGGAGGCTTAGAGATCGGCTGTGTATTCAGGAAGGTGTCTACCGGGTAGTTCGCTCAGAAACACATTGGGGAACTCCGCCTCAACGGAAGAAGACTCGACGTTTGCGTAGTCCTGCCGTATGTCCCGAACCGACGCTAGGAATCCCTCGTAGCCTGAGTGTAGCATTCGCCGAGTAGATGTTGCAGAAATCACCATGCAGTCGCATCAGTCGCTGGACTACTAGTGTAGCAGAATTCGGCTTCTCCAGGCAGGCGGAAAACGACTCGCTTTTCTGCACATTCAATAGTTGCTGAGCACGCGCCGAACCAATCCATTCCCAAAATGATATCATAGTCCTGAACATCTAGAACTAAAACATCGAGCGATAGCTTCCTTTCTCCAATACAGATGTAACCACTTTGGCATACTGAACGGACAGGTATTTTCGTGCCGGAGGGGTGCTAACACTTAAGTCTAGGTACAACGGAGTTATTTCTATGTTGTTCTCCACGGCAAAATTTGTGAAAATAAAACTATGCGTTGCACCAGAATCAAATAGAACACGAGCAGGTATGTTATTGAAAAGTAAAGTACCTGACACGACGGTATCTGAAGCTAGAGCTTCTTCTCGTGTCATCGTATAAACCCGGCCTTGAGCTTGGCGGCGCTCTTGCTGAGGCGCAGCTCGATTGGCCTGAGGTGTCGGTGCCTGATTTTGTTGTTGGGGTGGTAGGAGCGGACAGTTGCTAATCTGGTGGGTTGGATCTCTACAACGGAGATAGGTCCTAAGCTTACGGCGACTGTCTTTCTCGTATGCCCTGGCTTCCTGCAGAAGTTGTAGGTCTTGTTCATGTCTCCACGCTGTTTACCGCCGTTATTTTGACGCTTTGCAGCGTTGTTTCCTCTATCGTTGCCTTGGCGTTTGTGATTGGAGGTATGCACAGCGCTGGCAGCAACGTGAGGATACCGCGGTTCAAGAGATAGAGCGTGGTTCAAAACATCCCTTATTGTCTGGTATTGTGGAACGACTACGTGCGCGTAGATGGAAGGACGTAGACCTCCCTCGAATCATCGGGTAGATAGGAGCTGGCAAACTTAGCAAGCTTGTTGAATTCAGCAGAATATTGCTTGACTGTCATGCTGTCCTGCCGCAGTTGTACAAACTCATTTTCCTTCTGACGACGTACAGGCGGGGGTATGAATTCATCCTCAAATGCGCCACGGAAAGTGGCCCATGCTATCGCCTCCCCTCCATTATCAACTAGAAGAGAATGTCGATGCACGTTCCACCAATCGTGCGCATTGAGGCGAAGCTGCAGTTGAGCACACGCGACGCGCTTTTCTTCAGGTACTTCTAGCAGTGAGAAATGATCCTCAAGTTCGGCCAATCAATCTAGAGCCACTATCGGATCCTCAGTCCCCTTGAACGCTGTGTTGCAGACTTTCTTGAAGTTGCCAAAGTCGAAGGCAGTCACTTCCCTCGTCCTTGGTGTTTGAGGCGTCTCAACTTCAAGCACTGGTTGCTCCACCGGAGTCGCTGCTGTCGCCGCGGACTGGTTGGAGACCAAAGTCTGAACAATCTGCTGCAGGGTATCTACCTGCTTTTGCTGGACTGAGAACCGTGTCTCTATATTGTCTTGAAACTTAAGGAGTCTCTCATCCGCTCGCTTCTCAGCCCGTTCGTAACGAGCTTCATCCCTCTGTTGGTTTGCTTCCAACATCCGCATCATTTGCTGAAGCGGATCGGCTCGAGACATGCCCCGTTGGCTCCGAAAGCTTCCTGAAGTGCCGAAACTGCTCTCTTGTGCTTGCGTCTCGTCCGGTGCTAGCGCTGAGGATTGCGCTTGTGCCATTCCTTCAAAAGAAGGTAAACTACATCAGGATCATAATGTATTATGGACTTATTGTATGAACGCATCTCATTTTGGCCTAACGAGTTCAAGAGTTCGCACGGGAATTTATCATTAAAGAAACTTTTTCCATACGAGGGTTAAAGGAACTTTGAAGCTGTGCTTTGATACCAACATGTCACGTCCCAATTCCGTGGAATCGATAGTCGTCCCCTGGGCGTGACCGCCGTGCCGGCCTAGGTTGCGCATCGCACAAGGCTAAGTATTTTATTTTCGCATAGCGAGCACATATTCAGAGTACGCAGATAAATTGAAACACAGATTGAAGCATGGAAAAGTTCTCTTTATTTATAATGAACATCTATTACAAACTCCTGAACTGAGTCATAAGGTTGCCTGTCGGGCTTACAAAAGTGTTGACACAAAATGAGATAGCAGTCCTGTACATTACATCCTTACTAAACTTCAAAATGTAAGACCTCCTGGTGGAATGACGGTCTTCCCACGAAGCTGCATGACTGCTTGGGTTGCTAGCTTCTTGCTCAAAATACTTCAAAAGGTGGCACGAACAAGACGTGCCTACAGCTGGACTGGAATTGGGGGATGACTTCGGCTCCTCGCTCGACTCTCCTTAGTGCGGGGAACCTGTTTCAACGAGGGTCAGTACATCGAAACGTACTGGTGAAGGCAAGCTAACTCAAATCAATTAAATACTTTGCCACCGCTCGGTGACATTTACCTTCTCGTCTGAACCACCTGTACAATACTTACCATGTCATTCCTTGTCACGAAGACACAAGTTAGCAAGCACAGGTTTAAATATACGAGGGGATCACTGGCACGTTGCCATTATGGACGGTTCTAGTCTCAGTAAGTAATGTCGTGCGGCACATAGATCAGGACGTCACAGGCCATTCCGTCCTATAACAGGCGACTATCATGAGTTCCGTCTGGATCGGATCGGTGCCAGTGCCCCAGCGACCGTCCGCAGGAACTAAGACCTTGTGCACAAGTTGTTCGTGATCAACGTAGTACACTAAGTTAGCATTTGAGGCAAATCAGGCAATATCAGGCGCAGGGCAATAACAAGGTAAGATCTACTTTTGCATAGTCTTCCTGTTCAGTTTATTGCATTCAAGATGAGTTCTATACATAGCACAATTTAAGAAGAAGTATATATTCTAACTTGTATTTATGCATATGATGAACATTCCAACGAACAAGCATGTAAATGAGTAACCGTTCACAAGTTTGATTGACAAGCATAATAATAATTCAAGTCTATTCCCTTATTATCTTGACATATTTTAGTTATTACTTGGTATCGCTTGATCGGGGCAAGCAAGAATATAAGATTTTAGGTGTGAAGACTGGAAGAAGGGCCAACCAAATCGAATATAAGCCACTCACTTAGTTTGTTGGAAGGAAGAAGGAAAGAGATGCTTCAGGAGTCCGTTCGAGCGTTGCCTACTGCGGGTTCACCTGCATTGCCACGAACAGCTGATCAATACCTCTTCCACCCTTTCCAATATCGAAATTGAAGTGCAGTTCAACGAACGAAAACAATGAAATCCATCGAAACCATTCAAGAAAACTCAAGCAAATCCGAAAACCAACTCAAGACACGAAAGCAACAAGCGACAGCGACAACTAGGCAACAAAAGATGCAGCGGAGAGGTCCCTCCTGACTCTGCCGCTAAGTCGATCCCGGGGGCACGGTCCACTGAATATGAAAATAGATTCCGAAGAAGCAAATCTATAAAGAGGATGGGTTCTTGTTTCAATCTATCCCGATCGAACGATACCGTCTTGTATTTCTTAGCCGCGCTCCCCGAATAGGGGGAACGGGGCACCACAGAGTGTGATCGCACGATCAAGTTACGAAGCAGAATATCGAGCAATTGCTCATGGTACAGCAGATGTGCTATATCTGCAGCATCTTTTACAGGAACTGGAAGAAGAAGCGGGATCTAAAACATCAGATATGTGGTGTGATAACCAATCTGCTATTCATATTGCTACAAATTCCGTATTTCATGAAAGAACGAACCACATTGAAATTGATGTCCACTTCGTTCGTGATGAGTATAAAAAGGGGATGATAAAGTTTTATCACGTGAGTACCGGTGATCAGATAGCCGATATCTTCACGAAATCTCTATTGGGTCATCGAGTACAATTTTTATGTAAGACATGATTGACATATATGCTCCAGCTTGATGGAGGGTGTTAAGTGTTTTAAGTGTTATATTAGGAGTAGGACTTTAGTCCCTCATCGGGAAGAATAGAAGAGAGAGGGGTCATCCTCTCCTATAAATATGTAGTCCATTCTTCAATAAGAACGATTCTATTATTCTAATTCTACAGTATGGAAAAAAAAAGTTAAGGAAAGTTGTTTTTGCTCCTTTCAAGTAGTGAAAAAAAAAAGGCTTTGTTTGTCTCAAGTAGTAGAAAATTAAAAGACTATTGTTTGCTCTTCGCTAGTGTGTATATATATATATATATATATATATATATATATATATATATATATAATGCACATTGGAATTGTATCTTAATTTAGCTATTCTTTTTATATTTATTCAGGTTCTTTTCTTGAAAGCCAACCGTCAAAATGTTGGTAGAATTCAGCCATTACATTATCATCTAAAACTGTGCGGGTTGAGACGACCACTCATTATCACAAGTGCCTATGTTCTGTCTTCTGCCATGGCTCTATATGCTGGATATATTGGTCTTATCTCAGCTTGAAGCGCAGGACTATCATCTTGCTACATCAGTCTTAATTTGGCTTGAAGGACAAAAATCTTCTTTCTTCCACACATCTTCACCATTTTCCAACTCATTTCATAACTTTTGTTTGGTTTGAGGCTACAGAACTCTGCTTGCGGAACAATATTGCCAGATAAATACAGCATTTTGACAGGTTAAACATTTTGGTCAATAAACAGCTGAGAGTGATCTCCCTGCACAAGTTTTGCTGTTGATGCAATCAGAAACAGTGATAGGGAAACAAAGAGTTGGATTGTAAAAGATTAGAATCAAATCCTTAAGTTTTATTATTTATTGTTTGGGTTATAATGTTTGTAAAATGTACGTATAGTAGAAACATATGAAAGTTTTGTTACATAAAGCCAAAAATTTTGGTGTGTGTGTGTTGGTGGTGGTGGTGGGATTGTTTTTTCGGGATATATCTTTTTCATATCCTACTCTTCTGTAAAAAAAAAAAAAAAACATTTTCACTCTTTTTTAGTGACCACAATTCCATTATCAAACAGGTTAATACAAATACTTTGTCGAAAGTTTCCTAGAACCCTAAATTTATCTTCATCTTCCTAACCCTATCCTTTAACCCTTAATATCTTTGTTCTAAAGTTTCTAAGTTGGATGGTGTTTTGTTATGTTCTATTAGTATTATACTTTTTGGTTGTGTGTGGTCGTGCATCGATCCATTCTTGCTTGCGTACTTGTGCATCGAATTATTGCTATTTCTTGTTGTTTGTCCATGTGCTCAAGGTCTTGACAATTTCAAGTTGTGTTAACAGTTAATAGTTTGTCAATCTCTGCTTTTTTATCATGCTTCAATTTCTCTATCTATTTGGTTGGATTTCTGGCAATAACTGCTGCCTGCCACTATCTCCTCTCCTGTTCGACTATCATTGTTTCTCTTCTTGGCTTGTGTGACAACCTTTGCTTTTTCCATCTGGTGATGTTATTTCCACCAGCGATGGTGACAGATTTTTACCAGTGTTGTAAGTGACCAACTGGAGATATTCTAGACATATCCATCCATCCATCATAGGACGGTGGTGGTGGGTTGGGATTTAATTTTAGAGTTGAAGATAGGTAGCTGCAAAGTATTTAAGAACATAGTTGAAGATAGGTAACCTTCGTGTATATTAGTAATGTGAAATGATTTAGGTCTCTCTGTTTTATTTTTTAATTTTTTATAGAAAATACAGTAATATGTCCTCATATTAGAGTGGCTAAAATAAAAAGGTGACATTTAGAATGTTAGAAAAAGCGTTGCATCATGGTACAATTCCACCGGAGCCACCACATACACATTAAGAGGCGAGCGGTAGTTGCGCAATTTGCACCGAGGCACATCGGTAGGTGAGGAGCATTTCAGAGTGTCGCGCGACCCACCTCTCCCAACATCATCATGTGCACTAGCACAACCACAAGCACAAGCATGCATGGGCAGAGCCAGCCATCCAACCTAACAAACCAAATCACCCAACAAATCCATCATTTCCTTTTCCCTTTCCTTTCTATTTCCCCCCATCACCCCATGTTCTTCCTCTTTCTGCTTATCTGTAAAGTAGTACGTACTCCTTCCCCACTTGCTGTTAATTATCCCTCCGTCTCCATTCCCATTCCCATGCCCATGCATGGACCCTCCCTCCCTCTTCACATTATATCTTACTCCACCACACTATATATATATATATATATATATATATAATGTGTATCCCAAGCCGCCTTACTCATGAGTCTAGCTTGTATTCTATATATCATAATAAAAACTCTTTCTCTTGCTTGTAATTAATTTAAGTTTTGATCTAGCTCCTAAATATTGCGATGGCAACGACGACAACAACGACGGATGTCATGAGTTATGATTTTACTCTAGATGTTCCAGAGTTCGATAGCGCCCTTCTCATGGAACTACTGGAAGAGGCCGACCACCCCGAGCTGCTGCTGCTGCAGACCGAAGAAGACGATATGCTCCTCCAATGCTTCGTCGGCCAGTCTCCTTCAGAAACTCATGAGGCAGCCTTTGTTGGCCATGACGATCAATGCGAGGAGTGTGGACTGGACAACATCTTGCCGTCGAAACTCGACAGCCGTGGTTGTTCCATGATGGCTATCGAGGACCCCTTCGACTCGATGGAGATGCAGTGGTACATGGATGGAGGTAATTTGGTGGGGGAGTATGAGGAGGATGATCAGAGCGATTGTTTTGACTTCTACTGTGGTCAGGCAACCATGGAACAGGTGTACATCCCTTTGTGGCAGTGATCAAGCTATGTTTTTGATTCACATCACATGCATGTTGCTTTGAGTGTAGATTTTTTTAGTTCATTAAGAGCACATTTCCATTTAAGCACTTCATATAATACAATCGCTCAAAGAAGTAGAAGAAGTTGCATTAGAAGGAGCCCATACTCCAAATCCAATAGCAGCTCAAAAGAAAGAAGAAGGAACTAAGACTCCTCATGTTGTCCCATCTAATTCGAGTCTTGCTCCCCACCCATAGCTAGGATTTGGCTCATATTTGTTAATCCTAGTAATAATATAATAACATGATTGAAAAAAATATTATCATAATCAAAACCTTACTTATATATAAGAAAACCAGTGTGATGTCACCTTAGAATTGAATTTCTATATATGGAGACATGAAACGCCTATGGTTCCTTGTAGATCATTGTGTTCAATAGAGTTGTTAAGTAGCCACCAATAGATTGAGAGAAAGAAATAGAGAGGTTGAAGAAAATGGAGATTGAACTTTTCAGGTCTTCTTGGATGTAACCTCTGCAAATTTCTTGCATTTTTTGTAAACTTTTTCTTTAATTGAGGTTACAAAAAGTTGTAGCATTCTTTAAGCCTTTAACCTTAATTTAGTACTAGTCTCGTCCTCTGGATGGTTTTTATTAGGCCTGTCAATGGTAGATCGAAAGTCCGCATTCGAACCGACAATATCTGGAATTTCGGATACAGATACGGATGTCTTACCGGATTTTTATCGAATATCAGATGCGGATACGGGAAGTGTCATATCCGGTCCGATAACATCCGACCCGGTAAGGAAATAATTTAATATATAAAATTTAGTCTTTTTTAGTTTGTAATTGAGAATATGTTGAGGGGGTTAAGAGTAAAATTACCTTTTCATTACTCTTATTTCTTAGAAGTAGAGAGAAGTCTACTTCTTCTCTGACTCCTCTTCTGCTTTTGTCTTCTTTCATTTTTTTTAATCAAAACAGCCGCAGTGCTGCTCTTCTTCGTATTATTCTTCTTCATTTCTTTTTCTTATTTTTTTTTTTGAGTTGATATATATATATATATATATATATATATATATATATATATATATATATATATAGAGAGAGAGAGAGAGAGAGAGAGAGAGAGAGAGAGAGTCCGAATGAGCAACACGTGCAAGTGCGGTGCTTCATCGTGCGGCGACAGAAGCTCAAAGGTTGGCAGGCTTATTAGTTCGGATATTATCCGATATCTGTTAAAATAATCGGTAAAGGATATGGGAGACAAAACTTCCATCCGATCAGATATGAAATGGTTATCGGATGTATCCGATAGCTATCGGTTCGGATGTGGTAATGCCAATATCCGACCGATAAGCTACCACTGACAGACCTAGTTTTTATCGTTTAGTATTTTTTCACATATAATCCTCATGTCTTTTTTCTTGTATTTTATGATCTCTTACTTTCTGCACAAGCTGGCCACCAAGTTCATCATTGGTTGTTAGTTCATCACGTAGAATCACTGTACGTAGCTGAAACTTTAATAATAATGACGTTTAGTAACATCCTACTACAAACATCGCTAGTATTTTAATAGCAACGACGTTTAGCTACTATTTTAAAAGGTCGCTTCGCAATGGAGCTGACAGATTAAAGATCCACCAGATGGATCTTCCGAAAAGTCTAAAATAGACAACCGGTGAAGTCTGGAGTCGCACACAATGTACAACCAAAATCTGGGGGCAATCCCATCGCGTAGATCAAAGATAAAACATAGAGGAGAAAGCCCTGAAGACGTATCAAAGATCGGAGGTCCTAGCATTAAGATACGTTGACTAGGCTGTTGGATTCAAAATAGGGCATGGAATGCGATCCAAAATATAAGATTTTCTCAAACGAGTCCAAACGCAAATATAACTATCACTCCATAATAGGTGAGATACCCAGAAAATCCTACCCATAAATTCAATTTAGACACAGAGCAAAATATTGCACTTTCAAGTCAAAACAGGTTTATATGCAGGCCCACATTTTACCGAAAAATGTGTCAGAGTGACAGTGTCAAAATTCAATAAGTTGTGTCATTTTATGATAAAACGACACCACAAGTACAAGTACAATGGTGATGTTGGATTTAGATTCCGAAAATTGGAATAGCAAAACGTCGTTTTGAAAATTAGAATTTCCCAACTGAATTTATCGTGAACTCCTAACTTTAAACATGGGAAAGATCTAACAAATGTTTGAGTTAGGAAATGAAAAATTACAAGTTTATGAAGGGTTATATTGTCTGTGTGTTGGAGAAGGTGGCTCGCCAAACAGACACTCGGTAAAAAAGTTATGATCACTCATTGTATCCACGTAAGGCAAACATCTGAAACGACCGATTAAAACTAACTCACAGAGTCGCACAGATTGTCCCGAATGCAGCGGGATAAGAATAAACACAAGTATGAAGTTAAAACAAGTTCTTTTATTGATATTGAAACATAATTTACAAGTGGCGCTGCGTCGAGATTACAAGTCGCTCAAGCTCTTTATCTCAAAACAACAAAATATGCTAAGCGATTTACAACTTTGGGGATGATACATAGACGATGTTCTAATACATTATGTGCTGTATATATGCTTCAGCTCCAGCCGCAACGCTCCAAGGCTCCAGAGCGAACTTCACGCCATAGCGCGCACGAGAGAAGACTCGCACCGAACAAGGTACTCCCGCACCCTGCAAACAATCTGGTTGGTTATTAGTACATTGAATGCACCGGTGGGAAGGCTTCTAGCTCAGTCAACAAAACTAAATACGTAACCATGTTATGTGCATGCTATAATTATGTTGTCTTACTAGTCTTGTCTTAGGATTAGTTTTATAGCATATGATAGTCCAGCCTACTCATATTGCAGCATGACGCAGCGTATCACAAAATATCAAGTAATATGACATAACATACCAACTTACCATTTGTACTTCCCCGACCAAAATAAATCAAGCTAAACCAGCCTATTTATGCATAAAATAAAGCGAAAGAAAACGCATACGAAACTAGTATTATGAACGTGTTCTTGCCACAGACGTGTTACGCTTGAACTAGATAGCGTATCGTGCATCCATATTTTTAAATACATATGAGCTGTACATTTTTATCTAAATGTTTGGTGATTCTTCCTTCAATGAAATAAACTCGCATACGGATTATCGCAATCGAGCCAAACTTAATCTATATGAAAGGTCACTGGCACAACGCCATAGTAGACGCATATAGTCTCGGTACGGAAATGGTATGCAATACAGGTAGCGAGCCCCGCAACACGCCATCCTGTCCGAAGCAGATGACTATCAGAATGTTCTGTCCGGATCGGATTGGCCTCGGTGCCCCGACTACCGTCCGCAGGAACCAGATTCAGAAACCTTGTGCACAAGTTGTCCGTAACCTTGCGAGTCTTAGTCTTCCAGATATTTTTTCAGGTACAAGTTTAAATTCAGATCTTGTTCACAAACTTATCGACTGTCCAAGCCGTCTGATTCAGTCCAGAACAAGTGTTGCTCCTAAAGCTGTCTCGATCATATCTTGCTTGACTTGTCATGCTGCAGTCCCCTAGTTCGGGACTTCCTTGGCGACCTAACGGTCCCGAATATTTTCATGTTCAGACTTGCACGGAATGACTATTTGATAGTCTTTCGGCCAAATTAAGTGAACTATATTCCGTGTCGAGCCTTAAAATAGTGGCATATTCCATGTGACAAGCATGGAAAAAATGAAGATGAAGTAATGTACTTTATCGTGCAACCAGACTATTCGAAACATAACAAATTCTAACTTGCATAAAACTAAAGTGGCAGTGTGAGGGTCAAACTATGATATCAAGTTTTATTTCCATGTTCTATGCCATGTAACACAAAGTGGGATTATTGCCTTAGCAAGGTGCGTTGAATTCTTTTATTAGCATGCAAGGGTTATCGCCTAGTGATCTAGCTTATATAGTCCGTATTTTTAGCTGTACAGGCTAAGCAAAGACATGTTCATTGGAGCCACCCACCTTAGTGATGATTCATATTTGTCGAGCGAGACTCCGAGTGCGTCTTTGAAAAGTCTAAGTCTGAACTCTTGATGGGTCAAGTCTGAATTTCTTTGCATCAAGCGAGTCATCTCGCCATGTTACGTAGGACAAGTCATCGCACTTGCGCCGATTGAATCGGCTCTCCGAGTTGAGCGGAACGAGTTATTACATAATACACCACTTAGAATAAGTCTCGTCCTAGAAACTTTCTGAGCGGAACTCTTCCTACCGTGCTCATGCCCTAGTCAATTTCGATCGAGCGACTTTATCATTCGATGCAACTGAACTATACCCAACTTAATTGTTGTATTCTTTGACCCAATATCTACTACGCCTACTTCAGAACCGCACCACTGTCGAATCTAACTCAGGTATATTCTTTGTGTCATTAGAGCCGTTTGAACACAACTTCCTATTTATTTTCCATATTTTGTGTCATACGCATGTTTATCCAGTTTCACTGAATGACTTTATTACTCAATCCGCGCTGACTATATCCACTCAAACATCGTGCTCTCTGACTCAATCTCTATTGTGCCTTAGCATAAAACTATGTCGCTCAACATGGGGTATGTTATAATCTATCGCATACGAAAATCATAAGATGAGGCTAACTTGGCCAAATTGCTATACTCATCCATACGCATCTAAACATATTCACTTGCAGCTAATTCGAGTTCAGCATATCTCTGAGTCTGGATTGGGCACATATTTAAGGCATTCCCCAAATATGTAGTATCTCGCTCCGTGTTGGCACAATGTAACAAGAGATATCGATTTGCTGGCTCGAGAAGAAGTCTTCATGAAGAGCTCATTGTTGAAACAGAAGATTTATCTTGGTGAGTGGACATAACTGCATTCTCTTATTCTTTCACGCCTAATGAAGAATATAATTTTTATTATAGCTTGTTGTTAAGAAGATTAATATTAATAAAGAAGAATGCTACTACTTGACCATGTATGCTTAATGAGAGAACTTATATGCTTGTCAATGAAAGAACCCTTGCTATGCTAAGTCAATAAAAGAATGTTGCATGCTCAGTTTCATCGTCACTGCTATTGAACAAACTATTGCCATGCTAATGAATAAGAGTAAAAGAATGTCTTCTTGTCCCTATCGTATTGCTAATGAAGAAGAATAAAAGTATGCTTGAACATGTCCCTTATCATATGCTAAACAGGAATATAACTGCATGCTTAGTTATTGGAGAAAGAAGAACTGTTTCCATGCTTGCAAAATAGAGAATTCTTACATGTTTTCGTTATCGCTGCCTTAAAGATGGATCTGTATGAAAATGCTTATCTTGTAAAGAAATGATAAGAGGCACTAATAGAGCATCCTGAGGTATGGTCCTTGTGATCTACTGGGGTGTGCTATTAGATAAGAGAAGGCATAATACTGCACCCTGAGGTACCGTCCTTGCGATCTAGTGGGGTGCAACTATTAGATAAGACAAGAGAAGATGGAAACGTGTGCTTGTGTTCAGAACTGTGCTTGTAATATTTTATCTGATAGAAGTTCATGCCTTGCATTGGCCTCAGACAACTTGTACATAAGGTAATAGTCTCTCGACGATTCCTGGGGCACTAGAAAATCGGTCGGTTCGGAAGAGATTGTGGTAGCACCCTGAGGGACGGTCCTTGAGATCTAGGGCATGTTGTGTTCTTTAGTGCAGAGCAAAACCCTGCATCACAGCTGCTAGTGTTCTTGTTACGTTGGGGTGAGATGTTGTTGCCGAGTCGCAGCTCCTGACGTTCATGTGCACTAGTGCAGAGCTGAACCTTAAGTCACCACTGGTAATTAATGAAGAAGAACTCTCATGGGCTATTATGTAGTTAGGTAGTATGCTAGGTGTAACCTGCTTACAAGCCTAACCGATAGATGCCAAGTCCCTTGAGTTACAGATGCAAAGTGCTTGAGATATAGATGCAAGTCCCTTGGGATATAGATGAAAGTTCCTTGAGATTATTGATATATGCGAATTATGGCTAACTTGTATGTCTGTTACAGGGATAACCGTCCGACAAAGGGTAAGAATCACTGAATAAGTGATATCATTATATTATGTCCCTATACTGCTACCTTTAAGAATAGTCTCTGTTTATATGAAATGCTGCCTTCATGTTCGTATGAATAATTTCTAGTACTCGTGTATGTTGGGTGAAGATGCCGAATCGGAGTCACAACTCCTAACATTCATGCGTACTAGTACAGAAAGAAGTTACCTCACAAGAAATAATAGTATCCTACTCATAGAAGAACTGAATAAATGAATGCTGCTGTTGGTCCTTAAGTTAATGAATATGGCCTACGACATGCTGCGCACATCTAAATAACAATAAAATAAATATCGTACATGACTAGTCCCTATTGTATGCTTAAATGAATCGAATATGAAATCTGTTTTCGAAGAAGTGTAAATTGACTCTTATCCTGTACAACATGAAACAAACATAGGTAAAAGTAGCAAGATCACTAATAATGCAATATTTTATAACATGATTACTTAGTGGTGGTTTCAGAGAGTGTTGCTTCTGTTCATTGCTGTTATACTCACCAGTGCTTTCCCCAAAGTGCTGACCCCCAACAAGTTCTGTTCACAGGTGCCGGATTGTCCGGGGAAGCGATAACAGTTCCTCATCCTTAGGAGCCAAAAATTAGGAGATGCCTTGAGATGCATTGAGATGCTTTAAGATATTTTCTGTACAAATGGATATAATGTATGGAATGATGTCATTGTATTCTGTAATGCTTAAGAGAGATGTAAGCCAATTGGCAATGTAATGACAGCCTTGTAATCATTTTAAGATATTAATAAAAATAATTATTCCCTATACCATTATGTTCATTCAATTTTCTGTAATGTGGTTCCGCTGCTTCCAACTCTGAATAGCTTATTTTATTATTGTACAAGTGTTGGCCTTGTCCAAGTACAACTTAGGCTTGCACGACATCACGTCCAGTGGTGACTTTCGGTCCTCCGGGATCGGGGCATGGCAAAGGGGTATCAAAGCCATCTCGATCCTTTGGCCATTCTTGTCACTACCACATTTTCTAGGAAAGAGTATTTTGGTCATTTCATAATTAATTAAATATTGTGCTTATTGTATAATTATTTATTATATTATTTAATTATTATTAGATGTTAGATTATTGTTTTGGATTTATGTTAGTGGACCTAACCAATTTAGTTTAGACTCATGGACCAATATTTATAATTAGTTAGAATTGAGCCCAATTAGAAGCCCATTCATTAGGAGGATGATTAATTGAATTAAACCAGTAGACTAGAACCTTCCCTCCTTAATTATTTCTTCATGAGAGGCCCCAAGGGGTATAATGGACATTACATAGTGACTTAGGGAGGGGGCTAAGGGGGTCGACCATTTAAAGAATGGGAAATTTCTCTCTTTTTTTATTTCTAATCTAGATTTAAAATTTTTTTCAACTAAATTCCTTCATTCCCACATCAATTTCCTACGAAATTTTATCCTAATTCCTTCCCAAATCACCAATGGAGGCTAGTAGAGTAAGGATCTAGAAGGAGGAAGCAAGGATCTACAAAGAGGAGCAATAATCTACAAGTTGAAGGCCAATTTCATCAAATTAGGAGGTTGCATTGGGAATCCATCTCCCAATAGGTACAATTAAATATTTTCCCCCTTTTATTAGGTTATAAATCTGAGATTTAACCATAAAAAACCACCCCATATGCATAGGCTAACCATATGAATTGGAATTAGGTTCATAGGAGACCTATGGTGGAAGTTATGTGCATTTTAATATCAATTTTTGGGGAATTCCGAGATTGACACTTGTGTTGGTCAATTGGTCATATAGATCAAATTGATATGTGTTTGTTTGTTTGTGACTAGTGTTGTTTCCATAATTGGATACGTGTAGGTCGTATCCTAACAATTTGGTGATACGTGTCGATTTGGGGATTTTTTCTCTGACACGGGGCTTTGTGCATGTCATATTTTGACACCGACACATAGATGTATATATTACTCTTCGTATTGTTCATATATAGTAATTTAGACTTGCCCGTGTCCTTTGGGATGCGTTTAGTTGTGTGTTGGAGCCGTATCGCAAGCGTATCATAGAATGAGTGTGATACGGGTGCGGTGCATTCTACGTGTTTGGTTTTTGGTCCTCATTTTTATGTGTGCTTGTGTATTTATATATGTATGATATAGTATATAATAGGTATATGTATATGAGTATGTTTATATGATAATTGTATATAAAGGATATCTATATATATATATATATATATATATATATATATATATATATATAGTATATAATAGGTATATATATATGAGTATTTTTATCTGATAATTGTATATAGAGGATATCTATAGAGTATATATATATATATATATATATATATATATATATATATATATATATATATATATATATATATATATATATATATATATATATATATAGTAGTGAGAGTGTATATATATAGGGAGATTGATTTAGATAGACGTATATATGTGTATGTGTGTGAGTGTGCTAGGTGTTTGTGTGTGAGAGTGTGTCAGTGAGCGAGGGTGCAGTACACAGTGGCAACAAAGGAGGGAGAGCAACAGGTCGGGCAGTGAAGGGGGATCGGGCACAAGAGAGTTCAGCACAGTGAAGCATTGCATATCACTGTGCAGTTTCTACGCAATATCAACTACAACTCAGTTCAACACAGGAACTGCAATGCATTCAATGCACAACAACAATGGTTCACTTAACAGTGCAGTTTCAGTGTTCAGCAAGGGGGCTCGGGCATGGAAGAGCAGGGAGCAAGCAGTGGCATCCTCAACAAGACATCAGGCAGTAGCAGTTTGTAGTCGCAGTAAGAGCAGTACACCTCGGTGTACAGCAACTGAGGGAGGCACAACAGCCAACTGCAGGAGGAGCTCGGGTCTTCAGCACTGAGCAGTGAGACTGTACAACATGTGCAGTCTCAGTTTCAGCAATCCGGCAACAGGCAGTTCAGCTGAGGTACCATATGCAGTATCACTGTACAATGTTCTGCACATTACAATATCAGTGGGTAGTGGTTCAGTCAAGGTATTATGGGTTTAGCTTGGAGTTTAGGTAATGGTTTATTTAGAATAGTTAAGAGTATCAGTTAGTTTAGTATACTAGTTAGTAATAGTTAGTTTAATAGTTTGTATAAATAGATAGTTATTCAGATGTACTTGTTATGTGATAGATAGTTAGTATCTAATATATGTTATGTTAGTGGATTGGGTAATAGCTATTGTAGTATCTATGTAACTATGTACTAGTATGTATATATATTAGTAGTTAGTTATATTAGCTAAATATTGGTATGTTGATATGTATGTATGGTATTATAGTTAGTATCTATAATTGTATTGATATATATTATAGTACTTAGTATATATTAGTATTTTGGTTGACGGTTATATATGTAGTAGCTATTTGATGAGGTTTTGAATTACCTTGGTATACCAAGGTAAATGCCAAGGTATTGGCCGATACTCAAGGTATTGAGTTCGAGTATCAAGATGGAGGTTTGTGGTACGATACCACATTGGTTCAAAGCCAAAGTATCCATTTAGCATATGTAATTAGGATTAGTATATTTAATATTGATTGATTATGTATATATACTATTTTATATCTACTTGTTTACGTATCTTGCGATACGGTATCTTTCTAGCATCCTAGTTTAGATTCTTAGTGTATGGACCCAATATCCTTGAGATAGACTCATGCAATCTAGAAATAGGTAGTTTGACCAGTTTGACTTAGAGTTGACCTAGTTTGACTGTTTTGACTTAGAAATGACTCTTTGACCTAGATGTTAACTAGTTTAACTTATTTTTATCCCGAAACCTTGTATTGATGTTATATTCCATATCTAGGTCTTCGAGGCACCGTACCGGACATCTGTGATACTGTTCACCAGATTTCAGGCGAGTATATTCTCTGATAGTTTCTTATTTATGATATCCTCTATGTTCATTGTATCTAGTGTAGATATCCTTGATTTTTTGACACGATGATTACACGGATTGGTATATCCGGATCTTGTCATGAGATGTTATTCTTTGGTATATATGGTATATCTTGTGCAAGCCTTGTTTCCTTATTTCTTGTATATGTACAAACACTGATTCTCGGGGAGACTTGCTACTTCCTAGAGAATCCCGTGCCATAACGTACCATGGTTCGATCCACTATACCAGTCGGGGTTGGGAAGTATGTAGTGTAGATATGTGATCATACCCTCCTTATATCAAGTCTTGTTCATTGAATAATATTAATCATATACCGCACGTATGATTAGTCAGGCCATAAATCTTGTATCAAGTTTCCAAGCCGATCACATGTTAAAGCTGGTACTCACTCACTTAGTCATTTAGTATTCATGTTCATTGCCATATTGTTCATTCTTGTATTTATTTCTATTATTTCCTTATTGTATATCTCTTGTATCTATTGTTGCATCTTGTATATTCACATCTATTTACTGTTATATAGTTTATATCATTGATTAGAACTGCTATTAGTGATGTACTCTGCTCCTTTCATGACTGGATATATTTTTCCCAGATGATACTGAGGAGTGGTACCCTACCCATTACGGGCCTCAGGATGTTGTGGGCTTAGAGTCAGAGACCATAGCTCAGGAGGGACTCATCCCGACTGAGACAGATGACCCGAGACTTGTAGCTTCTTAGTTATTATTATTGTACTGGATTTGTCTCCAGCTTATTGTTTAGTATTTTTTTCTCAGACTCATTAATGTTATTATTTCGACTCATGAGTTGTATTGTGACTATTCTATTCTTTATCATATTCGTGCTATTCTCCATCTTAGATCTATGTGATTGAGTATATTCTTATTGTTGGTGTCTTATTGTATTGTTAGATAGATTACCCAAACAATGTTCTACTGCCAATTCTGCGGCGTAGGCTGGGAATTGTTTCCGACTTGCATCCCTATACCGGGTGCGGATCGTGACACGTTTTTAGTGGTGGCCCATGCAGGTCTCTTCGAGATCACAATTAGTGCAATTCGTAGTGGTGCTCTTATTTGAGTGCTATTACGAGCCTGTTGCAGGATATAGGATATAGGCTGAGAATACTCAATCACATCTAGGAAAAATTCTTTTGATTCAATTCAACTGTTCTTCCTTGATATTGATATTTGATCTTTAAGTTGTCCTTCCTTGAGTGTCTTACATCATGTGCCATATTGATTTTTTTTTTCGCTTTGTCTCAAGATGCCGCCTAAGACTAGATCACAGCAGGGGAGAGCAACTTCTGAGAGGTCTGCGATGTCCCGAGGGCCTACACCAGTCACTTTTCTGGTGATTGGAGTGTCAGCTTCTTTCAGAGGACCACCTCCTATTCAGAGGACTGTGCCGACTGTATCTGATGGACTTCCACCTCCACCTTCCGTGCTAGCAGATGCAACACAGATGTTCTCACTGTTTTGTGAGATGTTGGAGGCTCAGAGGGCTCAATCTGAGGCACACCAGAGACAGACCGACGTCTTGCGGCAAGGCATCGAGAGTGCTCATCAGCTTGCTCATGCCGTAGTAGAGAGGGGAGTAACAGTCCAACAACAGGTTGCTCCTCAGGTTGCTCAGCTTCGGCCAGGCAACATTCAGGACTTCAAGAAGCTGGAGCCTAGAGTGTTCAAGGGGACGGAGGGCATCGTCTATGCTGATGATTGGCTCGAGGACATTTAGCATCTTATGAGGGTGTCCCGTCTTTCTGAGGATCTGAAGGTTGAGGCGGTAGGACTTCAACTGTTCGACGTCGCCCATACTTGGTTCAGGAATAAGCCAATTCTTGTTGATGCAGGACAGTCTTGGAAGGTATTCAAGGACCACTTCAAGAAGAAGTTCTTCGCTCAGACAGACAGGTTAGACTTAGGGAGGCAGTTTGAGAGCCTCATTTAGGGGAGCATGTCTGTAGAGGAATACGCTGCAGAGTTCGACAGACTGAGCCGATTGTGGAGTATTTGGTGAGAGAGCCAGAGGTTCGAGCTATTCATTTTTGCAAGGGTCTAAACTGGGAAGTGAAGATCCTCATTCTGTCCTTTTATGAGACCTACTCGGAGATACTTGCGGAGGCACGCAAGGTTGAGCGGGACTTGGGTTTGAAACCCAAGAGAGATCGCGATTCTTTTTTAGGGGCAAACAACGGTACAGTATCTGTCAAGCATCCTTATTTCCAGTCCAGGCCTTTTCAGCAGCTGCAACAGCACCAGACTCCAGCTAGGGTACCATTTTACCATGCACCGCAATAGCAGAGACTGTTACAACAAGCTCCTTGCCACTACTGCAAGAAGCCCTGCTACATCTGGGAAGTTTACAGGAGGAGACTAGGAGTTTGTTTGTATTATGGTACTGAAGGGAATCAGCTGAGAGAGTGTCCTTCCAATCCTCGTTGTACAGTTCAAGAAGCAGCTCCAGCTCCGAGGACCCAGGCGAGACCACCTACATACAGCTGAGGGGACCGCCGCTTTCGACCCAGCAATAGTGTTATGCCCAGCACCAACATCAGGGAGGTGCTCGTCAGGGACGAGCGTTTGCTATGATAGTCGAGAGGTCGAGCCCACCAGAGATGTCATCGCAGGTTCTATTCTTCTTGATTCCATTCCAGCTTTAGCTTTGTTTGATAGTGGTGCTTCCCATAGTTTTGTATCTGTTTCTTTTGCTATGAAGTATTATTTGGTAGCTGAGTCTTTGTTTAGGACTTGCAAGATCATGACTGGGGGAGGCATTATCCTGGTTAATAATATTCGCAAGGATCAGAGAGTTACTTTAGGAGGCTGGGAGCAGAGTGCGTGTCTACTTATAATGCCACTTCCGATCTACGATATTATACTCGGGATGGATTGGTTAAGTAGGCACCGTGCTAGTATAGATTATAGAGGAGGTAGAGTTTTGTTTGGTCCGCCATGAGAGCCAGAGTTTTAGTTTGCTAGAGGAGCTGTCGAGCAGGGAGAAGGCATTATCTGTGGAGCTATGGTGGAAGACAAAGAGTTGCCGCATCCGTTGATAGCAGAATTCTTGGATGTGTTTCCTGAGGAATTTCCAGGGTTGCCGCCAGATCGAGATGTTGAATTCTCTATAGACGGTGCCAGGTGCAGAAACAATTTCACAGAATGTCTATAAAGTAAACAACATCGAGCTGGTCGAGCTGAAGAAGCAGGTAGACGAATTACAGGATAAGGGGTTTATCAGATCGAGTTCTTCACCGTAGGGGGCTCCTATATTATTTTTACCAAAGAAGGATGGATCGGTGCGTATGTGCATTGATTACAGGGCATTGAATAATCTCACTATTAAGAATAAATATTCTTTACCACGGATTGATGACTTGTTCGATCAGTTGAGTGGTGCCAAGGTGTTTTCTAAGATAGACTTGAGATCAGGCTACCACCAGGTAAAAGTGAAGCCGGAGGACATACCGAAGACTGCTTTTAGGACTCAGTATGGTCAGTATGAGTTTATGGTGATGCCATTTGGGTTGATTAATGCCCCGGCGATATTTATGAATTTGATGAACAAGGTATTCCATCAGTACCTTGATAAGTTTGTGGTGGTGTTCATCAACGACATACTCATATACTCGAAGACACCGGAGGAGCACGAGGAGCATTTGCGGATTGTGTTGGATGTGTTGAGGAAGGAGAAGCTATATGAAAAGCTGTCCAAGTGTGAGTTCTTCTTGGACAAGGTGGAGTTCTTGGGACATGTTGTGATTGGTGATGGTATTTTAGTAGATCCGAAGAAGATCGCAGCAGTAGAATCTTGGAAGACCCCGAGTTCAGTAGCAGAGATCAGGAGTTTCATGGGATTGGCAGGCTACTATAGAAAGTTTGTGCAAGATTTGTTGAGGATTACCGAGCCGATGACCAGACTCACCAGGAAGGTTGTAGTGTTTGTTTGGATAGATGATTGCCAGGTTGCTTTTGAGGAATTCAAGAAGAGGTTGATGTCTGCTCCTATTTTGATATTGTCATCAGGGTTTGGAGGTTTTACTATTTATAGTGATGCATCGGGAAAATGTCTGGGTTGTGTTCTTCAGCAGAATAGGAAAGTGATTGCCTATGCATATAGGCAAATTGCGTCATCATAAGAAGAACTATCCTACCCATAATTTGGAGTTGGCAGCAGTCATCTTTGCCCTAAAGTTATGAAAACACTATTTGTACGGAGAGCGTGTGGAGATCTTCACAGACCATAAGAGCTTGAAGTACGTTTTTACGCAGAAGGAGTTGAATATGAGGCAGCATCGATGGTTGGAACTGATGAAAGATTTTGACATATCTTTGCAGTATCATCCTGGAAAATCTATTCTAGTTGCCGATGCCTTGAGCAGGTATCCGGTAGCTATGTTGTTTACACATGATCGATATTTGTTGGAGGACTTGGAGAGCTTGGGAATTGAGGTGATAGTTCCTGGTTTTGCTATGCAGATGTGGGGGTTGCAGATACACTCAGAGTTGATGGACAGGATCAAGGCAGCCTATTGTGAGGATGTATCTCTGAGGAGCATCAGAGCTCAGGTGAGAGCAGGATTGGAGGATGATTTCACCATTGCTGAGGATGGTTCTTTGTGGCATAGTATTAGATTATGGGTGCCTAGTGGGGAGCTGCGTGATAAGGTGTTGCAGAAAGCGCATCGCTCTCAGTATTCCATATATCCAGGTGCTAACAAGATGTATCGGGATATGCGAGAGAGTGTGTGGTGGTATGGCATGAAGAGGGAAGTGGCACAATTTGTATCCAGATGCTTAGTGTGCTAGCAGGTGAAAGCCAAGAGGCAGAGGCTAGGAGGTTTACTTCAGCCATTACCCATTCCAGAGTGGAAGTGGGAGCATATTATTATGGATTTTGTGTCCGGACTTCTACGATCTCCAGGAGGGAAAGACGCAATTTGGGTCATCGTTGACAGGTTGACCAAGTCGGCCCACTTTTTGCCTTTTAAGGTGGGTTTGTTTACGGAGAAGCTGGCAGAGATGTATGTGAGACAGATCGTCAGGATACATGGAGTTTCCGTCAGCATAGTCTCGGATCAGGATAGTCGTTTTATTTCTCATTTTTGGAGGAGTTTGTAGGCGAGTTTGGGCACCCAGCTCAAGTTCAGTACTACATATCATCCCAAGACAGATGGGTAGTCAAAGAGGACTATTCAGACTCTCGAGGATATGCTGCGCACTTGTGTACTAGATTTTGGGGGTTCTTGGGAGGACCATCTCCATTTGGTAGAGTTTGCTTACAACAACAGCTTCCAGGCTAGTATAGAGATGTCACCATTTGAGGCTCTGTACGGGCGGAGATGTCATACTCCCTTGTCATGGGACAATGTTGGAGAGAGAGCTTTGCTAGGGCCAGAGATGATTGTGGATGCAGCGGAGAAGGTTAAGCTGATCAGAGACAGACTTCGAGTGGTACAGGATAGACCACGACATTGGGCCGATAGCCATCAGAGACCTTTGGAGTTTGAGGTATAGTTTTAGATTTTGTTTTGTGCTTGATATTAGTTGTTTGTTATAAATTAAGTTCTTAAGGTTGTATTTTATTCTAGGTTGGTGGTTTGGTATTTCTGAGGATTTCTCCGACACAAGTCACGATTCGCTTCGGTGGAGGCGGGAAACTTAGTCCACGATTCATCGGACCTTTCACTATTTTAGAGAGGGTCGGTGCAGTTGCCTATAGACTAGACTTGCCACCTGCATTAGAGGGAGTGCACAACGTGTTTCACGTATCGCAGTTGAGACGGTACGTGGCAGATCCTAATCACGTGTTGGATCACTCAGAGATAGAGGTGGGTCCTACTCTTAGCTATCCAGAGCAGCCAATTGAGATTCTTGATCAAAGAGAGAAGGTGCGGAGGAACCTGTCATGACCCGCACCCAGAATTGGGACACGAGTACGTGGGTACGTCCAGCCTACGCCGCAGCATCGGCGATAGAACGCTGTCTAGGTCATGATACTATCTAATAAATCTCACATGGATATCCAACTCCATAAGGAGACACGGATAATCACAATATAATATGAATAACATACTCAATCACATAACTACAACACGATAAGATATCGAAGAATAAAATAAATAAACACAAGTCTAAATAGAATAATCTAACTCAACAATATAAACCAAGTCTCAACAAAGTACGCCGGAGACAAATCCGGTACCAAAAATCTGCTAAAAGAACTGACTAGCTAACTAGTGATTCCAGCTAGACCTTCCGGAATCACAACTGAACTACCAAGTCCAAGTCTGCAGCTACTCACCCTGTGGTCCATAAATGTCGGACACCAGTCCTCTAAGGCATAGTCTGTAAAATATTTTCCAGTCAGGAAGGAGCAAAGTACATCTCAAATAACAATTCCATTTAATTGACAAGGGCTATAAAACAATAAACAGATGATGCTATATACTGAGAGAAGACAATGAATAAATGTAATGGCATAATAAAGAGACAGGCAATATAAAGAGACAGGCAATATAGGTAATATGATTCAGTCAGTGCATAAATAAAATGAAGAGAACGAGGTACAATATCATATACGGGTGATGTGGTATATGATCTAAAATAGAGAACTGTAACTATTCTAAGTGTTTGAAATATCAGTCTATCATGTGATCGGCTTAGGACAAGATCAGACTGTTATATATGATTAGCTATGATTCATGTAAGGTCAGGCTAACCATTTGGTTAGCTAGTAGTGGTCAGGATAATCATATATAACAGCTATGAGGCATGTAATGGTCAGGCCACACCCGACGTGAAGTGTGGGGTGAGCTATGATGCATGTAGAGTTTGGTATGATCACATAATCTACTAAAATTTCCCCCGCCCCCAACTAGTAGAGTGGATCCAATCACGATATGTCACGATACACGAGCATATCCAATATCATGTACAATGTCTAAATATCAATGTCGTGTACAATGTCAATACGATAATCAATATAACATCTCATGACTTCAGATCCAATCTATATACTAGTCCGTGTAGAACAGTGTAAAGAATCAGATGTAACATTTTTAGATACTGGAATTATAGATATTATCAATAATTGAAAATTATCAGAGAATGTACTCGTCTTGGGTCCTTAGCTGGTAACACCAATATCCTGTTCCAGAGTATCGTCTGGATGATCCAACAGTCCTATAGACATATCATAAAATAATATAATATTATATCAGACATTATTCTAACACACCTTTATAAATACACTAGACTCAGGGCTATGCTAGGTATGATACTGGTCAACTAGGGTCAGTGTGCGTCAAGTTGCACGGGCGTCGCGTCTGAAATTGCTGTGCAAGACAGACAGTCGGTGATACGGGTCTTGCCAATACGTGAGTGTATATATGGCGGTCTTCTAACATGCTACGTGGTCATACTTGGGTCATCTAGTAGATAGACACATAAAATATATTATACCTATTATTAACTAGCATTAATACTTACAATATATACATGCACCGAATTAAATACATATACAATATATGTATACCAATTAATTACATATATAATATATATATATTAGTTGAAGTGGCAAAGCGGAGAGGGGATGCAGGGAGTCGTCGGCCGGGATGCAGTGGCAAAGCGGCTCGTCGTGGTCCGGTCAGGGGAAGGGCTGAGCAGGGGGTGGAGGTCATGTTGGCAGGAAGTTGCAGCAGGCTCGGGCTGACTGGGGAACGGGGTGGCAGCGGGTGGCTGCAACGCCGGAGCTGCGGGGGTCAGGGACGGGTTGAGCGGGGTTGAGGTCAGGCGGTGGTCGACGGGGGAGATGGTGGCGAGGGGAGAGGAGTTAGGGTGCAGGTTAGGGCGGCCGGGGGTGACCGTCGATGGAGGTGTGTCACGACCCGCACCCGGGGTAAGGGTACTAGTCGAAAACAACGCCCAGCCTACGCCGCAGAATCGGCGGTAGAACGCTGTCTAGAAAGTCTATCTAATATAATGAACCACCAATAGATAGTGTACTCAATCACAGAACTAAGATAGAATGAACACGAATCAGATAAGAATAGAATAGTCATCAACTCATGAGTTTAAAATAATACATCAATGAGTCTGAAGAGTAACAAAAATAAGCTGGAGACAAATCCAGTACAAAAGAATACTATCATACTACAAGCTACACTCCAGGGTCAACTGTCTCAGTTGGGATAAGTCCCTCTTGAGCCAGGGTCTCCGAATCTAAACCCACAACATCCTGGGGTCCATAATAGGTAGGGTACTCCTCAGTGTCATCTGAAAAAATATATCCAGTCAGGAAAGGAGCAGAGTACATCTCTAACAGCAGTTCTAATCCATGATAAAAACTATGTAACAGTAAATAGCTGTGGATAAACAAGATGCACAAAATAGATACAAGAGATATATAGACAATAAGGAAATACTGGAAAGAAATACAATAATGAACAATATGCCAATGAAACAATAATACTAATGACTAAGTGTGTGAGTACTAGCTTAACATGTGATCGGCTTGGGCAAGATACAATACGGCCTGGCTAATCATACGTGCGGTGCATGATCAACACTATTCGCTTACCAATTCTTTATTCAATAGGGATTTGATCACATATCTATACTAATACTCCCCACCCCAACTGGTATAATAGATCCAACCACGGTATGCTATGGCACTAGATTCCCCAAGAAGATAGCTAGTCTCTCCGAGAATCGGTGTCTGTACATGTACAAGATAACCAATGAAACAATACTTGCACCATATACACCATATACCAAGGAATAACATCTCATGACGAGATCCGGATATACCAATCCGTGTAACCATAGTGTCGAGAGAAACATGTAAATCTACACTAGATACAACGAACATAGAGGATATCATAAATGAGAAACTATCAGAGAATGTACTCGCCTGAAATCCAAAGAACAGTCTCACAGATGTCTGACTTGGTGCCTCGAAGACCTAGATATGGAATACCACATTAAAATAAGGTCCCGGAAAGAGAACAAGTCAAACTAGTCAACTCCTAGGTCAATAAATAAATTCGAAGTCAAAAGTCAACTATGGTCAACTCTAAAGTCAACTAAAGTCAAACATGGTCAAACCAAGGTCAACCTCACAAGAAATCTATATAAATAATATAGAAATATAATACAACAATTTAGGAATAAAAATTAGATCCCAAATCATACTCACACAAAGTATACTACTAATACAAATAATATATACCCTAAAATAATATATATACAAACCAATATGTATACAAATAACATAATATATTATTACAAATATTATACAAAACACATATATATACACACACATATATATATAAAATAATAATATATAAAATATAATTTAAAACTGTCAAAGCGTCACTGAAAACAGTGAACAAAACAAGATAAAATAAAACAGATTTAATAGTGACAGTCTTGACTGTCACAGAAAATTCGTCGCAGAAACTCCATATACAAAACCGCTGCTGTCACAGTTTGCTGACAGTTTCAAACTGTCACAAAAAATATTGCTGAAAGGTTGCCGCTCAAAACTGCCGCAGCATTAATGACAGATCTGTCATTAATGCTGACCACTGTACAGCGGCTGCTGTTCAGACCAAATAATGACAGTTTCACTGTCATAGAAACCACTGTCACCAAAACAAATAAAAATATATATATATATATATATATATATATATATATATATATATATATGCAATAATAATCATAATACATATATATAAATAAATAATTATATACTTATATATATATGCACATATAAACTTATAATTAAATACCAATAGTTACAATACATGCACATATTAATGTTCATATTTTACATGGCTAGAAGCACACCTAAAATATATACACTAATATACAAATAATTACATAATAATTATAAATAATATAATTACAAAATTAAACACATAAATATATTTTATAAAATATTTATGTATAATTTATACTATTAACATAAGTACATATATAATTACATACAAGAAAGCTACATATTATATTTGTACATCATATTAGCACACACAAAAATATATAGATCTATGCTACAATAATTACTATAATAAATACACAAAATAAATATATAATATTTATATATATTTACTAATTATAATTAAAGAATTTAAACCATACATAATTAGATCTATTCAAAAATCCACACAATTGGAGAGTATCACACCGTATCCCACTAGATCTAGGATACGCATGTGACACGAGTCCAACACACAACCAATTATACCCCGAAGGATACAAACAAATCACAAATAATATTTATGAATAAATCAAAGTGTCAAAAGTAGATCTATGTGTCCGTGTCAAAATACGACATGTTCAAAGCCCCGTGTCGGAGGGAAAATCCCCAAAATGACACGTATCACCAAATAGTTGGGATACAAACCACATGTACCAAATTATGGATACGACACTAGCCCCAAACACATAAGCTCATGTCCAATTGATCTATAGGATCAATTGATACACACAACAAAATGTAAATTCGGAATTCCAACAAAATTAACACAAAAAGCACAATAACTTTCTCCATGGGTCTCCTATGAACACAAAACAAAGTCCTATGGGTAGTACATACATATAGGTTGATTTTACATGATTAAATCTCAGATTTAGAAGCTATTTAAATGGAAAAATCTGAATTATACCTATTGGGAGATGGATTCCCAATGAAACCTCCAATTGAGAAGAACTTGCTTCCAAATTGTAGATCCTTGCTCCTCTTTGTAGATCCTTGCTTCCTTCTTCTAGATCCTTGCTTCCTCCTTCTCTAATGGTGAATTGGAAAGAATTTGGAATGAATTTGGTAGGGAATTGGAATGGGAATGGAGGGAATTTGGGAGTGGGAAATTCTAGATCTAAATTTGGAATGAGAATGAGAGGAGAGAAAAATTTCTCCCCTCTTTTAATAGGCCGGCCTTGCCCCTCTCCCAAGCAATTGTAAAATGTCCAATGTACCCCTTGGGGCCTCTCATGAAGAAATAATTAAGGAAGGAAGCTTCTAGTATAATCACTTAATTAATTTAATCCATCTCCTTAACTATGGGCTTTCTAAATGGGCCAAATCTAACTATTTAATTCATGTTGGTCCATGGATCCAAACTACACTAGTTGGGTCCACTAAAATAAGTCCAAAATAATTAAATAATATCCAACAACAATTAAATAATACAACAAAAATTATTTACCATGCACAATATTTATTTAAATAAGAAATTACTAAAATACCCTTTTTTCTAAAATGTGGTAGTGACAAGTCTACCCTCCTTAAAATAATTTCGTCCTCGAAATTCAAAGACGAAAACTACCCCCAGAAAAACACAGAACAGAACTAAAGAATCACAACTAACTAATGAACAGAACTAGAAATAACATACCTCAAGGTACAAACAAATATGGATAACGCTCTCGCATGTCATCCTCTCTCTCCCAGGTAGACTCCCCCGGAGAGTGATGCCTCCATGCGACGCGCACCAAAGGAATAGTCTGGTTCCTCAGCACATTCTCTCTCCGATCCAGAATCTCAACTGGCTGCTCTGGATAGCTAAGAGTAGGGCCCACCTCTATCTCCGAGTGATCCAATACATGACTACGATCTGCCACGTATCATCTCAACTGCGACACATGAAACATGTTGTGCACTCCCTCCAATGCAGGTGGCAAGTCTAGTCTATAAGCAACTGCACTGACCCTCTCTAGAATAGTGAAAGGTCCGATGAATCGCGGACTAAGCTTTCCGCCTCCACCGAAGCGAATCGTGCCTCGTGTCGGAGAAATCCTCAAAAACACCAAACCACCCACCTCAAACTCCAAAGGTCTCCGATGGCTATCGGCCCAATGCCGCTGTCTGTCCTGCGCCACTCGAAGTCTGTCTCAGATCAAATGAACCTTCTCCGCTGCATCCACAACCATCTCTGGCCCAAGCAAAATTCTCTCTCCAACATCGTCCCAAGACAAAGGAGTACGACACCTCCGACCATATAGAGCTTCAAAAGGTGACATCTCTATACTGGCCTGGTAACTGTTGTTGTAAGCAAACTCTACCAAATAGAGATGGTCCTCCCAAGAACCCCTGAAATCTAGTACACAAGTGCGCAACATATCCTCGAGAGTCTGGATAGTCCTCTCTGACTGCCCATCTGTCTGGGGATGATATGCAGTACTGAACTTGAGCTGAGTGCCCTAACTCTCCTGCAAACTCCCCCAGAAATGAGAAGTAAAACGACTATCTCGATCTGAGACTATGCTGACGGGAACTCCATGTATCCTAACGATCTGCCTCACATACATCTCTGCCAGCTTCTCCGTAGACAAACCCACCTTGAAAGGCAAAAAGTGGGCCGACTTGGTCAATCTATCAACAATGACCCAAATCGCGTCTTTCCCTCCTGGAGATCGTGGAAGTCCGGACACAAAATCCATAGTAATGTGTTCCCACTTCCACTCTGGAATGGGTAATGGCTGAAGTAACCCTCCTGGCCTCTGCCTCTCGACTTTCACCTGCTGGCACACTAAGCATCTGGATACAAACTGTGCCACCTCCCTCTTCATGCCATACCACCACACACTCTCTCGCATATCCCGATACATCTTGTTAGCACCTGGATGTATGGAATACTGAGAGCGATGCGCTTCCTGCAATACCTCCTCGCGCAACTCCCCACTAGGCACACACAATCTAACTCCATGCCTCAAGGATCCATCCTCTGTAATAGTGAAATCATCCTCCAATCCTGCTCTCACCTGAGCTCTGATACTCCTCAAAGATACATCATCATACTGTGCTGCCTTGATCCTGTCCATCAAATCTGAGTGTATCTGCAATCCCCACATCTGCATAGCACACCCAGGAACAATCACCTCAATGCCCAAGCTCTTCAAGTCCTCCAACAGATATCGATCCTGCGTCAAGAACATAGCTACCGGATACCTGCTCAAAGCATCGGCAACTACATTGGCTTTCCCAGGATGATATTGCAAAGAGATATCAAAATCCTTCATCAATTCCAACCACCGACGCTGCCTCATGTTCAACTCCTTCTGCGTGAAAACGTACTTCAAGCTTTTGTGGTCTGTGAAGATCTCCACACACTCTCCGTACAAATAATGTTTCCACAACTTTAGGGCGAATATGACAGTTGCCAACTCCAAATCATGGGTAGGATAGTTCTTTTCATGAGGACGCAATTGCCTGGATGCATAGGCAATCACTTTTCCATGCTGCTGAAGAACACAACCTAAACCCTTCCCCGATGCATCACTATAAATAGTGAAACCTCCGGACCCTGATGGCAACGTCAAAATAGGAGCAGACGTCAACCTCTTCTTCAACTCCTCAAAAGCAACCTGGCAATCCTCCGTCCAAACAAACTCCACATCCTTCCTTGTGAGTCTGGTCATCGGCTCGGCAATCCTCGAAAAATCTTGCACAAACTTTATGTAATAGCCTGCCAATCCCAAGAAACTCCTGATCTCTGCTACTGAACTCGGAGTCTTCCAAGATTCCACTGCTGAAATCTTCTTCGGATCCACTGAAATACCATCACCAGTCACAACATGCCCCAAGAATTCTACTTTGTCCAAGAAAAACTCACATTTGGACAACTTCCCATACAGCTTCTCCTTCCTCAGCACATCCAACACAATCCTCAAATGCTCCTCATGCTCCTCCGGTGTCCTCGAGTATATGAGTATGTCGTCGATGAACACCACCACGAACTTGTCAAGGTACTGGTGGAACACCTTGTTCATCAAGTTCATAAATACCACCGGTGCATTAGTCAAACCAAACGGCATCACCATAAACTCGTACTAACCATACCGAGTTCTAAAAGCAGTCTTCGGTATGTCCTCCGGCTTCACTTTCACTTGATGGTAGCCTGATCTCAAATCTATCTTAGAAAACACCTTCGCACCACTCAACTGATCAAACAGATCATCAATCCGTGGCAAAGGATACTTATTCTTGATAGTGAGATTATTTAAAGCCCTGTAATCAATGCACATGCGCACCGATCCATCCTTCTTCGGTACAAATAATACCGGGGCTCCCCATGGTGAAGAACTCGATCTGATAAACCCCTTATCTTGTAATTCGTCCACCAGCTTCTTCAACTCGACCAGCTCGCTGTTGTTTACTCTATAGACATGTTGCGAAATTGGTTCTGCACCTGGCACCAAGTCTATAGAAAATTCAACATTTCGATCTGGTGGCAATCCTGGCAATTCCTCAGGAAACACATCCAAGAATTCTGCTATCAACGGATGTGGCAACTCCTTGTCTTCCACCATAGCTCCACAAATAATACCTTCTTCCTGCTCCGCAGCTCCTCTAGTAAACTCGAACTCTGGCTCTCCTGGCGGACCAAACAAAACTCTACCTCCTCTACAGTCTATGCTAGCACGGTGCCTACTCAACCAATCCATCCCAAGTACAATGTCATAGCTTGGAAGTGGCATTACAAGTAGACACGCACTCAACTCCGGCCTCCCAGAGTAACTCTCCGATCCTTGCAAATATCATTAACCAGGATAATGCCTCCCCCGGTCATGATCTTGCAAGTCCTAAGCAAAGACTCAGCTACCAAACCATGCTTCAGAGCAAAAGAAACAGATACAAAACTATGAGAAGCACCACTATCAAACAAAGCTAAAGCTGGAATGGAATCAAGAAGAATAGAACCTGCGATGACATCTCCTGTGGGTTCCTCCTCTTCGACGGTCATAGCAAACGCTCGTCCCTGCCGAGCACCTCCCTGCTGTTGATGCTGGACAAAACGCTGCTGTTGTGTCCGAAGCGGTCCCCTCGGCTGTGCTGCAGGTGGTCTCGTCTGTGTCCTCGGAGCTGGAGCTGCTCCTTGAACTGCACGACGAGGACACTCCCTCGATTGATGCCCTTCAGTACCACAATACAAACAAACTCCTAGCCTCCTTCTACAAACTTCCCAGATGTGGCCGGGCTTCTTGCAGAAGTTGCATGGAGCCTGCTGTAACTGCCTCTGCTGCTGAGGTGCCTGGTGAAAAGGCGCTCTAGCTGGAGTTTGGTTCTGCTGTGGCTGCTGGAAAGGTCTGGACTGGAAATGAGGACGTTTGGCAGATACTGCACTGCCGTTGGCCCCCAGAAAAGAATCACGGTCTCTCTTGGTCTTCAAACCCAGATCCCGCTCAACCTTGTGTGCCTCCGCAAGTATCTCCGAGTATGTCTCATAAAAAGACGGAATGAGAATCTTCACCTCCCAGTTTAGACCCTCTCGGAAACGAATAGCTCGAACCTCCGGCTCCCTCACCAAGTACTCTGCAAATCGGCTCAACCTACCGAACTCCGCAGCGTATTCCTCCACAGACATGCTTCCCTGAATGAGACTCTCAAATTGTCTCCCCAAGTCAAGCCTGTCTATCCGAGCGAAAAACTTCTTCTTGAAAAGGTCCTTGAATACCTCCCAAGATTGTCCTGCGTCAACTAGAACCGGCTCATTCCTGAACCAAGTACGAGCGACGTCGAACAGTTAAAGTCCTACCGCCTCAACCTTCAGATCTTCAGAAAGACGGGATACCCTCATAAGACGCTCAATGTCCTCGAGCCAATCATCAGCATAGACGATGCCCTCCGTCCCTTTGAAAACCCTAGGCTCCAGTTTCTTGAAGTCCTGAATGTTGCCTGGCCGAAACTGAGCAACTTGAGGAACAACCTGCTGCTGGATCGGAACTCCTCTCTCAACTACAGCACGAGCAAGCTGATGAGCACTCTCGATGCCCTACCGTAGAACGTCGGTCTTCCTCTGATGTGCCTCTGACTGAGCCCTCTGTGCCTCGAGTATCTCACGAAACAGTGTAAACATCTGTGACGCCTCTGCTGGCACAGGAGGTGGAGGTGGAAGCCCCTCAGATACAGCTAGCACAGTCCTCTGAGTAGGTGGTGGACCTCCGAAAGCAGCTGACACTCCAATCACCGGAGAAGTGACTGGTACAGGCCCTCGGGATGTCGCAGACCTCTCAGAAGCTGCTCTCCCCTGCTGTGATCTAGTCTTAGGCGGCATCCTGAGACAAAGCAAAAGAAAGAATCAATATGGCACAAGATGTAAGACATCAAGGAAAGGATAGTTTAAGAGATCAAGTATCAATATCAAAGGAGAATAGTTGAATCAAAAGAATTTTCCTAGATGTGATTGAGTATCTCAGCCTATATCCTATATCCTATCGCAGGCTCGCAGTAGTACAACTAAGTTGTCGCACTACTACGACATCACATACTTGTGAAGCTAGACCTGCATGTGCCACCACCAAAAACGTGTCACGACCCGCACCCGGGGTAAGGGTACTAGTCGGAAACAACGCCCAGCCTACGCCGCAGAATCGGCGGTAGAACGCTGTCTAGAAAGTCTATCTAATATAATGAACCACCAAAAGATAGTGTACTCAATCACAGAACTAAGATAGAATGAACACGAATCAGATAAGAATAGAATAGTCATCAACTCATGAGTTTAAAATAATACATCAATGAGTCTGAAGAGTAACAAAAATAAGCTGGAGACAAATCCAGTACAAAAGAATACTATCATACTACAAGCTACACTCCAGGGTTAACTGTCTCAGTTGGGATAAGTCCCTCTTGAGCCAGGGTCTCCGAATCTAAACCCACAACATCCTGGGGTCCATAATAGGTAGGGTACTCCTCAGTGTCATCTGGAAAAATATATCCAGTCAGGAAAGGAGCAGAGTACATCTCTAACAGCAGTTCTAATCCATGATAAAAACTATGTAACAGTAAATAGCTGTGGATAAACAAGATGCAAAAAATAGATACAAGAGATATATAGACAATAAGGAAATACTGGAAAGAAATACAATAATGAACAATATGCCAATGAAACAATAATACTAATGACTAAGTGTGTGAGTACTAGCTTAACATGTGATCGGCTTGGGCAAGATACAATACGGCCTGGCTAATCATACGTACGGTGCATGATCAATACTATTCGCTTACCAATACTTTATTCAATAGGGATTTGATCACATATCTATACTAATACTCCCTCCCCAACTGGTATAATAGATCCAACCACGGTATGCTATGGCACTAGATTCCCCAAGAAGATAGCTAGTCTCCCCGAGAATCGGTGTCTGTACATGTACAAGATAACCAATGAAACAATACTTGCACCATATACACCATATACCAAGGAATAACATCTCATGACGAGATCCGGATATACCAATCCGTGTAACCATAGTGTCGAGAGAAACATGTAAATCTACACTAGATACAACGAACATAGAGGATATCATAAATGAGAAACTATCAGAGAATGTACTCGCCTGAAATCCAAAGAACAGTCTCACAGATGTCTGACTCGGTGCCTCGAAGACCTAGATATGGAATACCACATTAAAACAAGGTCCCGGAAAGAGAACAAGTCAAACTAGTCAACTCCTAGGTCAATAAATAAATTCTAAGTCAAAAGTCAACTATGGTCAACTCTAAAGTCAACTAAAGTCAAACATGGTCAAACCAAGGTCAACCTCACAAGAAATCTATATAAATAATATAGAAATAAAATACAACAATTTAGGAATAAAAATTAGATCCCAAATCATACTCACACAAAGTATACTACTAATACAAATAATATATACCCTAAAATAATATATATACAAACCAATATGTATACAAATAACATAATATATTATTACAAATATTATACAAAACACATATATATACACATATATATATATATATATACAATAATAATATATAAAATATAATTTAAAACTGTCAAAGCGTCACTGAAAACAGTGAACAAAACAAGATAAAATAAAACAGGTTTAATAGTGACAGTCTTGACTGTCACTGAAAATTCGTCGCAGAAACTCCATATACAAAACCGCTGCTGTCACAGTTTGCTGACAGTTTCAAACTGTCACAAAAAACGTTGCTGAAAGGTTGCCGCTCAAAACTTCCACAGCATTAATGACAGATCTGTCATTAATGCTGACCACTGTACAGCGGCTGCTGTTCAGACCAAATAATGACAGTTTCACTGTCATAGAAACCACTGTCACCAAAACAAATAAAAATATAAAAATATATATATATATATATATAAATAAATATATATATATATATATGCAATAATAATCATAATACATATATATAAATAAATAATTATATACTTATATATATATGCACATATAAACTTATAATTAAATACCAATAGTTACAACACATGCACATATTAATGTTCATATTTTACATGGCTAGAAGCACACCTAAAATATATACACTAATATAAAAATAATTACATAATAATTATAAATAATATAATTACACAATTAAACACATAAATATATTTTATAAAACATTTATGTATAATTTATACTATTAACATAAGTACATAAATAATTACATACAAGAAAGCTACATATTATATTTGTACATCATATTAGCACACACAAAAATATATAGATCTATGCTACAATAATTACTATAATAAATACACAAAATAAATATATAATATCTATATATATTTACTAATTATAATTGAAGAATTTAAACCATACATAATTAGATCTATTCAAAAATCCACACAATTGGAGAGTATCACACCGTATCCCACTAGATCTAGGATACGCATGTGACACGAGTCCAACACACAACCAATTACACCCCGAAGGATACAAACAAATCACAAATAATATTTATGAATAAATCAAAGTGTCAAAAGTAGATCTATGTGTCCGTGTCAAAATACATGTTCAAAGCCCCGTGTCGGAGGGAAAACCCCCAAAATGACACGTATCACCAAATAGTTGGGATACAAACCACATGTACCAAATTATGGATACGACACTAGACCCAAACACATAAGCTCATGTCCAATTGATCTATAGGATCAATTGATACACACAACAAAATATAAATTCAGAATTCCAACAAAATTAACACAAAAAGTACCATAACTTTCTCCATGGGTCTCCTATGAACACAAAACAAAGTCCTATGGGTAGTACATACATATAGGTTGATTTTACATGATTAAATCTCAGATTTAGAAGCTATTTAAATGGAAAAATCTGAATTATACCTATTGGGAGATGGATTCCCAATGAAACCTCCAATTGAGAAGAACTTGCTTTCAAATTGTAGATTCTTGCTCCTCTTTGTAGATCCTTGCTTCCTTCTTCTAGATCCTTGCTTCCTCCTTCTCTAATGGTGAATTGGAAAGAATTTGGAATAAATTTGGTAGGGAATTGGAATGGGAATGGAGGAAATTTGGGAGTGAGAAATTCTAGATCTAGATTTGGAATGAGAATGAGAGGAGAGAGAAATTTCCCTCCTCTTTTAATAGGCCGGCCTTGCCCCTCTCCCAAGCAATTGTAAAATGTCTAATGTACCCCTTGGGGCCTCTCATAAAGAAATAATTAAGGAACGAAGCTTCTAGTCTAATCACTTAATTAATTTAATCCATCTCCTTAACTATGGGCTTTCTAAATGGGCCAAATCTAACTATTTAATTCATGTTGGTCCATGGGTCCAAACTACACTAGTTGGGTCCACTAAAATAAGTCCAAAATAATTAAATAACATCCAACAACAATTAAATAATACAACAAAAATTATTTACCATGCACAATATTTATTTAAATAGGAAATTACTAAAATACCCTTTTTCCTAAAATGTGGTAGTGACTAGGAGGAATACGTGGGAGGTTAGGGTTCAGGGCTTAGGGCGGCGAGGAGATGGTCGAGCGGGGCTGGGCGGAGGAAGGTGTAGTCGAGGAAGGAGGAAGAGGAGGGAATGTGGTGGCAGGAGACTCGGACAGCGGGGATAGATGGAGGGGGAGGAGGTAAACGATGGAGGGAGTTAGGGTTCAGGCTAAGGGAGTTCGTCGGAGCGGCGCTGCGACGTCCGGGCGGAGAGAAGAGTTAGCTAGGGTTGTGGCAAGGCGGGGCGCGAAATTCGAGGTGTTAAATAGTCGGCCGGAACAGGGATTCGGGGGAGAATCTGATTTAGGGTTTCGGCCGGGTTTCGGGTCCGGGTCGGGTTCGATTCGGATCCGACCCGACCCGACCCGACCCGTTAAGGCTGGGTTTGGTCCGGTTCGGTTTACTGCAGTTCGGTTCGGTTTGTTTAAAATAAACCGGGTTCAGTCAGGGTTTATTTTGGTTTAATTATAAATTAGTTTTTGGGGCTTTACAAAAGCTTTCGGAGTCCAATAAATTCTCGAAAAATTATCCTATGTCCAGTTTTCCATTTTACACTAGAAAATATTATTTTCATAATATTTTAATATTAATTAACACCTTTTAAAAATCCTTTAATCACAAAATACCTTAATTTTAAATTCCAAAAAAATTACAGAAAATTGTGTAAAATCGTTTTTAAAAATTTTGAAAAATCAGGAGGCTGACAATCTACTAAACTTATAAAAATTTCGTCCTCGAAATTAAAATTAAGCCACGGTAGAAGACAATGATGGTATAAGATTTGCATTGGTTAAAATGCAAGACTAGGTTTAACGGAGTGGGCGATGTTGCACGTTGCACATTCCATAAATCATGAGAAAAATCCATATGAGCGAAAAATTGGTTTCTTCATGTGTCTTATCAATGATGTCGACACCTAAATACTATTTTGTATAAAAGTGCCCAACCATTGAAACGTTGCACAAAGATGGAAATTTGGATGATGGTCACGTCTAGGACAAGGATGTGGAATTTGTAGGAGGACAGTGACTAATGAATTGCTCTAATTATCGAAGCAATGGTAAGATGCGCCAAGTGATACCATATTGTAAAACTAAATAAAAATATCGTATTCTATTTCTAAGTAGATTCGAGCTAGCCTCAGTCTCACTATCTGAGCCAAGTAGGTCTAATTCTTAGGTGAGGGGGTTTCGCAATCCAGCCAACTTAAAACAATGTCGTCCTCAAAATTAAATTAAGGCATAATTTATTGATCCTTCATGTACATAAGGCAAGTCAATCGCAATCTCCTTGCGATAATTAAAATCCTAATCATATCCATCGCAATCACTTCAAGGTTAAGATGACCACTATTCCAATCAAAATTTAACCTATGATTATCTCTTCTCACTTTATCAAATTATCCATATCCAAATTTAAATTAAATCTATCTAACATCTTCAAGTTTTAAATACGCCTGTAAATTTTATCTCACGATCTCTAACTATCATAATCTCCTCTAGGAGTAATTTGAGTCCAATATTATTCCCATTTTCACTTAATTTTTTTTTTGTATGCTTCAACTTTTTAAATTCTATTCATATCCTCAATATTTCAAATAGGTAGTCCAACCATCAAATTTTTATTTTAACTCAAATTATCAAATTGAAAAATAATTTAATTGCAGTCCACCAATGTTCAAGTCTGAAATTCTATTTTTTTATCCTCCAAATTCAAATTGATGATTCTACCTTCATTGTTCAAAAATTTAAATCATGTACTTGAGGTATAAATATTGGATCCTCAATATCAATTCATTAATCCTCGTCATCTTAGTCATTCTTCTAAATTTTCTTAAAATTTAAAATGGCTTGAACCTCTCCCAATCTAATCTTACTTGATCATAATCTAAAAGAATTTCCTCTCGAGTTGACAATGCACTGCTATCCAACTTAGAATTTACCCATCTATCACATAAGGCTATATACCTTAAGAAAATATTCCTTAATATATTTACTCATGTCATTCAATCCTCAAAACTTCAATGCCGATTACATCATAGATGATGTGTCCTTAATTACGAAAGAATAATCCTCAAGTATGTGATCGACCTTTGGGGTATATCTAGTATTCTCTGTGTATCAAACTTAAACCAAGCACGAGGTTTCGTCTTTCCGAAATAAGGGAAGACGGAGATCAATAATAAAGAGTTCAAGGGCAAGGTAATAGATTAGAAGTATCAGAATCAAGGCATTTTGAGAATTCAATTGGGAATTGTCAAGGCGGTTGTGGATTAAAATCCTATTTTGGTAATCTTTTGTTCGCATGCTCGTATTAGTATAGTTATGTAACCGATACGATATGTCAGACATGTCTAGAGCAAGTATATTCGTCTACTAGTCACTACATATCTCAATCCACGTAAAGTAGTATTATGATGGGCTGGGCGAATCAAGCGTACTATGGTTGATCAGACCGTAATACACTGATTCTGAAATATATTATTGTGGGCCTCCCCAATAATACATGTGTCATGAACAAGCTCGATAAAGAGTAAGCTTGCAAAACTAGGCTATAAAATAGCAACATAAGTCAAGGTAGTATATGAAATATAAGTACGCTAGATGCTGATAAAAGAAGGTACAAATTATTCAAGTTCACAAAACAAAAACAAAATAAGCAACATTAATAAAAGACTCTACAATCTCTACAGTTATCATACAACCTCCTTGTCTAAGTCGCTAGTCGACCAAATAGGGGCAAGGACCTATAAATTCTATCGTCTGAATAAACACTGTCGTCTTGTGCTAGCATACAATAAATGTCATTCAGTTACACCGCCTCGATTGGTCAAGTGGACTATGTGGTACTAGGTTGTGAGGCATACTACCCAACTTATAAGAATTAAACTAATACTGTGACAGTCTTAAGAGGATCCTGCAAAATAACCTTGCACATGTAATTAAAACAGAAACTCTTATTAGGGTATATGAGGAAATATCTTGGTACTTATTAGGGTCTTCTATTGCATCATGTAAGTAATGGTCATCTTAAGTCTTTAATCATAGTGCTCATAGAACATGTGTCAATAGCGAGAATGGAAAGGTTACTAGTCTCAAGGGAAAGGGAATATAACTTGTATCGAGGTGGGGGTACAAATTACGTGATTTAACACTAAGGGATAATCATCGGGTCATAATCTACAAGATTAACTCAAACTTATCAAACTCTAACTACCAAGCACAAAATTTTCAAATTCAAGACTACAGCTATAATCCTAGCAACTATGGGTCCTTAACAAGGAATAAAATTACTTGGCCTACTATCCGAAGTGTCAGGTAGCACGAATTGAAAGACGGAGGAAAGAAGAACATATTTTAGTCGTTGCGCATTAGTGAACGTTAAGGTCGCAGATGAACAACATAGGAAATTAAAATATGAGGCTCTAGATAATATCATGGTTTCCTAAGGTGAAGGTGGCGAGCAATTTTCCGTGTTTGAGGTATAATCTCATAGGGAATGTCATACTCGTTGCTCTCTGGGCTTCCTGAGGTACAGTCTGCTAATATCACGACACGAACCTGTATCCTAACACTATCTCACTATTCACATTAGGTTCAGTTCTAACATTCGATCTCGGATTTCTATTGGTTCCTCAAGACTGGGGTCAAACACTAGGGGCAAATCTCTAACTAGCTCGTAGCAGTGCCTATACTACTCTTAGGTCATTCATGACTATAACAAGAAATAATGGTAAATTATTCCATAGGTGAGGGACGCTAGGGTTCATTAAGCGTTCTACTTAGGGGTGTGTCAATATCCTAGCTATACTCTTAATAGGAAGGTTACCCTACTTATCATTCTATCAACAAGGACTTCTATATTCTAAGAGAAAGTTACACTCAAGGAACTAATGAGAAGGCACATGAATCAAGCAGGATGCAATTATTCAACAGAATGGATTGGAAGGAGGATGAGTCATAGTCAGTTGTGGATGAGATCTCTAATCCTAGGTGCAGGCTTGCTTGGCGCACAGTATCGTAACCGAGACAATATGCTCTTGACCTGCATGGGCCACCACAAAAACTATGTCACGCCCCAGTCCCAAAATATCGAGGGACTAGACACATGTCAATGGCCAGCAACACACACCGATGGACGAACCCAATTTAATGGATCTATCAGGGTGCACTTAAGCTGTAATACAACAATAAGGATCTAAATATACTAATCTCATCTACAGAAATGAATAAAACAATATCAGAATCATGAAACAAGATCAATCTCAATAAATATCATATTCGAGAAATAACCCGGTAATGAGTCTGATACATCTGTCGAGATACAAGAATAAAGATAACCACAGCAAATACTGAGTATGGAACAGTAGATACTCAGAAGATACCCTTGATGATCACTCGTCTACTGGATCTGGTACTACTCCAGTGTCTGCTCCTGCTCCTGCTCCTGCTAGTGCTCCTGTCCTGTATACCTCGGGGTCGATCTCATCTGCTAATCCTGGGGACATAATCCGGATCCAGGTCCTCAGGGGACATAGCAAGGTACAAGATAACTCAAGCCAAATAAATAATGCAGTGCAGAAAATAAATGAAATAAATAGGGTCAATATGTAACCATCTATGTGAAATGCAAGTGAGAGCATCACTAGTACTTAGGCTGAGACCACTACAAGCTCTGTGTCGGGGTACCGATAGCAGTAATAACAAGTAATGTGCCTAGCTCTGCTGGAGAGTCTACGGCCTCACAATAGTAGTAGGTATATATAACATGTGATGTGCCTAGCTCTGCTGGAGAGTCTACGGCCTCACAATAGTAGTAGATATATATAAAACAGCCTATAGCCTGTGTGTCTCTCCCTACCCAATGTAACCACACGTCTCATGTCCACAACGTCTCATGTACATGTCACACACGATCATAGCTAATACAACAAGTCATACAATATCTATGAGTATAATGTCTATGTCAAATCCTGCATCCTATACAGAATCACCATGAATATCTCAGGAAGATTCTGTCTCATGAATAGTGTCAAGTGTCCTGGGTTATAGTGTACTTGATAAGACAAGTACGAGAATGTAAAATGTCACGAATGTCCATCTCTAGATGACGTTACACAACTCTGCGTACAGTGTTGGCACCCGACTAATAATCGGACGCTAAGTAAGTCACATGGTCCTAGGTCAAGCATGCACAACAATATAATTGAATCAAGGAAAGTATGTAACAAGACTGCAAGTTTTGGCAAGGTACACTTGCTTGGGGTTTGAATACCAACAACTGTCCCTGTATCAGTGGATCCTGTAGGTACTCCTCCAAAAGATGAAATAAATATCACCAACAGTCTCAGAAAATATCAAATAGCTAAAAATGCCTGTTCTTAAGTCCAATTTGGACACAGGGACAAAAATGACAGTTCTGGGTCAAAGCGGGATCCACATGTGGGCCGCTTTGCACCAAAAAATGTGTCAGGGTCAAAGGTCTCCAATTTTGTCAAACTTAGTGTTAACAAGTCAGGAATGATGATACGAACCCAACGGAACTTCCTGAATTGGATTCCGATGAGCCGATCACAAAATCGCCCGTCAAATGGAGCCGCGGGGCCCACGATACGCGATTTTGTCAACATTTTCAGAATTGAACCAAACTTGGGTCACAGGACCAGCATATTGCTAGGAGTCCGATGGCACAAGTTTTGTTTCGATCCGACGTGTGTACACAAAGTTACACCGTGTTCTAGAACAGTCGGATACGGGGCGTTGTCGGCGGATACGCGTTGATTCCGATGTGCACGCACATCCAAATCAACTTCTGTGAAATTCCACACGTCCGTATCGACGGCGCACACGTTACGATAAAGATCGCATGCGACCAAGTTGTCCCGTTTGGCGGGGCGCACTCAGTCCGGGGTGATACAGGGCGTTGGTTTTCCTATTTTTGGATCGCGGTTCACGATCGTCACAGGACGCGACTCACCGAGCAGGTTGCACAGGCATCGAGAGGGTTACACAGTCTACGCGTCACAACTGACGAAACAGAATCAGAGCAACGAGGAGAGAGAATGGGTTACCTGAACAGGGCTCCGTGGAACGGGATTTCCCGTGTCCGGTTCGAGTCTGCCGTGTCCGATCATTGTGTCCTGGTTAGGGTTTATGGTTCTGCTGTGTTGGATCCTGCTGTGTCCGTGTCAGCGTTCAACGGAGACTCACCGGGGGAGAACGGCTCGGGGCGGAGGTGACCATGGCGGAGTTGACCGATGTCACGCCCCGATCCCGAAAGGGTCAATCGTCCTCGCTGGATCCTTCACGGACCCGATTCGTCCTCGCTGGTGCGTGATGCCGTACGAGCCTGGAGTTGCGCTCGTACAAGGCAAGAACTCGCAGTTATAGGAACCCACTTTGAAACACAATTTAGAAAACACATTCACAGATAATTGAACACAAGTACAGGAAGAAACATGCTTTTTCTTTGATAATTCAGAGTAATTTACATAGAGTCTACATTGATGCGCCTTCTCGGCTACTTGAATTGCATTAGAAAAGATAACTCAAAATACAGGGCCCACTCCATCAGATAGTCCCCGTTGTCCATACATTACGCCCTTGTATAGGTTGAAAGTCCAAGCCTCCAAAATGAACTGACTCCAACTATACTTCAAAATAGAGGTGCTCCTAACGCCTCTTCGTCTATCCACTAGCATTGCACCGTCTGAGTGCCTGAAATAGTTGCCCACAACGTGGGTCAGTACTCAACTTGTACTGGTGAGCGGGATGAACCCACTCGACTAAATCGACACTAGCTTATTAGGGGCGAGCATGCATTAGATGATCTTCTATAAAGAAGCAAGTGAAATCAATTCATATCAGTTGCATGTTTTGATAGGAATGAAAATAATATCGAATCCAACCAGTACATAGGTTGCTTACTCAACTGATGCACGCCGTCCCTGCAACGAAACACAAGTATACTTACCATCCGCACAAGACAATAAATTAGCATGTGTTCTATTCTATGCGGTTATTGGTGTGATCGACACCTTAGGGACTTATTCCAAGCATTAACGGCACGCCCTATCAGCCCGGGTAGTAAGCCCTGCTGGAGGTCCCGTAATGCATCGTGACTAGCACGAATCAATATTTCTCGCCGGATCTATACGGTTCCAGTGCCCCGGAATGCCGTCTTGAGGAAATGATAAACCTTTTGCACAAGTTGTCCCAGACCATGCAAATGCATGAATATTTCATATCTTATACAATGCACCGAATTAAACAGATGAAGTAAAGCAGCAATATATATCTTATGCAACAGTTCATATTTTCTCAATGCGGTGTTCCAATTTTGTTATCCCATGGGTCCAAACTCTATCCAAGGCACCAGGCCGCAACCAACAACCAATTCCCTTTCCAACCAACTCAAGTTATAAGGTGTGCAAGCATATAGTAAAATTAGTATACAATTCCTATGTTCCTTTCTTAGTGGCTGGCATGCATTATGGCTAAGCATTTCCTAGGCGTCCAACCGGGCATCATCGAGTGAATGTTTGAAATATTAGAGATGTTGGCGTGAAGAAGTAGGAAAGAAGGGACCAAACCACTCACTGGTTAAGGGAAAAGTTGCTGAAAGAAGGAATCCCGCCTAGCGACGATCAAACGTCAGTTACGCGGACCTGCAACAGCACGAGCACCGAGTTAGAATTCTTGCCTATCCTTCCTTGCCGAACTCCCCAAAATTCAAGCTCCAATCAATAAAACCAGCAGCGAAAATCAAGCAACTCGAAAGCAACACCAAATCAAAATTCCAAAGCGGCAATCAAGAAAACCAAGCAACCAAACACGAAAACTATTGGACTCGTTTCAATAGAGGCCTATCCATGAGTTGGAAAAGATTATCGTGTTTCGTCCGTGGCAAGAAGATGCCGAAGATCTAAGCATACTCGGACGGACTAGCCACAAGCTGAATTATATAGTGCACATCCCGGTCGGATCGAGATTTGAGGCACTACAACCGAGCCGTGCCGGAGAGGGGATGCAGGGAGTCGTCGACCGAGATGCAGTGGCAGAGCGGCTCGTCGTGGTCCGGTCAGGGGAAGGGCTGAGCAGGGGGAGGAGGTCCTGTTGGCAGGAAGGTGCAGCACGCTCGGGCCGACTGGGGAACGGGGGTGGCAGCGGGTGGCTGCAATGCCGGAGCTGCGCGGGTCAGGGATTGGTTGAGCGGGGTCGAGGTCAGGCGGTGGTCGACGGGGTAGATGGTGGCGAGGGGAGAGGAGTTAGGGTACAGGTTTCGGCGGCCGGGGGTGACCGTCGATGGAGGAGGAAGATGTGGGAGGTTAGGGTTCAGGGCTTAGGGCGGCGAGGGGATGGTCGAGCGAGGCTGGGCGGAGGAAGGTGGAGTCGAGGAAGGAGGAAGAGGAGGGAAGGTGGTGGCCGGAGACTCGGGCAGCGGGGATAGATGGAGTGGGAGGAGGTAAACGACGGAGGGAGTTAGGGTTCAGGATAGGAGAGTTCGTTGGAGCGGCGCTGCAACGTCCGGGCGGAGAGAAGAGTTAGCTAGGGTTTTGGCGCGGCGGGGCGCGAAATTTGAGGCATTAAATAGGCGGCCGGAACAGTGATTCGGGGGAGAATCCGATTTAGGGTTTCGGCCGAGATTTGGGTCCAGGTCGGGTTCGATTCGGATCCGACCCGACCCGTTAAGGTTGGGTTTGGTCCGGTTCGGTTTTTTGCGGTTCGGTTCGGTTTGTTTAAAATAAACCGGGTTCAGTCAGGGTTTATTTTGGTTTAATTATAAATTAGTTTTTGGGGCTTTACAAATGCTTCTGGAGTCCAATAAATTCCCAAAAAATTATCCTATGTCCAGTTTTCCATTTTACACTAGAAAATATTATTTTCATAATATTTTAATATTAATTAACATCTTTTAAAAATCCTTTAATCATAAAATACCTTAATTTTAAATTCTAAAAAAATTACAGAAAATTGTGTAAAATCGTTTTTAAAAATTTTGAAAAATCAGGGGGCTGACAATCTACCAAACTTATAAAAATTTTGTCCTCGAAATTAAAATTAAGCCACGATAGAAGACAATGATGGTATAAGATTTGTATTGGTTAAAATGCAAGGCTAGGTTTAACGGAAGTGGGCGATGTTGCACGTTGCACATTCCATAAATCATGAGAAAAATCCATATGAGCGAAAAATTGGTTTCTTCATGTGTCTTGTCAATGATGTAGACACCTAAATGCTATTTTGTATAAAAGTGCCCAACCATTGAAACGTTGCACAAAGATAGAAATTTGGATGATGGTCACGTCTAGGACAAGGATGTAGAATTTGTAGGAGGTCAGTGACTAATGAATTACTCCAATTATCGAAGCAATGGTAAGGTGCGCCAAGTGATACCATATTGTAAAACTAAATAAAAATACCGTGTTCTATTTCTAAGTAGATTCGAGCTAGCCTCAGTCTCACTATCTGAGCCAAGTAGGTCTAATTCTTAGGGGAGGGGGTTTCGCAATCCAGCCAACTTAAAACAATGTCGTCCTCAAAATTAAATTAAGGCATAATTTATTGATCCTTCATGTACATAAGGCAAGTCAATCGCAATCTCCTTGCGATAATTAAAATCCTAATCATATCCATCGCAATCACTTCAAGGTTAAGATGACCACTATTTCAATCAAAATTCAACCTATGGTTATCTCTTCTCACTTTATCAAATTATCCATATCCAAATTTAAATTAAATCTATATAACATCTTCAAGTTTTAAATACGTCTGTAAATTTTATCTCACGATCTCTAACTATCATAATCTCCTCTAGGAGTAATTCGAGTCCAATATTATTCCTATTTTTACTTAAATTTTTTTTTTGTATGCTTCAACTTTTTAAATTCCATTCATATCCTCAATATTTCAAATAGGTAGTCCAACCATCAAATTTTTATTTTAACTCAAATCATCAAATTAAAAAATAATTTAATTGCAGTCCACCAATGTTCAAGTCTGAAATTCTATTTTTTTATCCTCCAAATTCAAATTGATGATTCTACCTTCATTGTTCAAAAATTTAAATCATGTACTTAAGGTATAAATATTGGGTCCTCAATATCAATTCATTAATCCTTGTCATCTTAGTCATTCTTCTAAATTTTCTCAAAATTTAAAATGGCTTGAACCTCTCCCAATCGAATCTTACTTGATCATAATCTAAAAGAATTTCCTCTCGAGTTGACAATGCACTGCTACCCAACTTAGAATTTACCCATCTATCACATAAGGCTATATACCTTAAGAAAATATTCCTTAATATATTTACTCATGTCATTCAATCCTCAAAATTTCAATGCCGATTACATCATAGATGATGTGTCCTTAATTACGAAAGAATAATCCTCAAGTATGTGATCAGCCTTTGGGTATATCTAGTACTCTCTGTGTATCAAACTTATACCAAGCACGATGTTTCGTCTTTCCAAAATAAGGGAAGACGGAGATCAATAATAAAGAGTTCAAGGGTGAGGTAATAGATTAGAAGTATCAGAATCAAGACATTTTAAGAATTCAATTGGGAATTATCAAGGCGGTTGTGGATTAAAATCCTATTTTGGTAATCCTTTGTTTGCATGCTCGTATTTATATAGTTATGTAACCGATACGATATGTCAGACATGTCTAGAGCAAGTATATTCGTCTACTAGTCACTACATATCTTAATCCACGTAAAGTAGTATTATGATGGGCGAATCAAGCACACTATGGTTGATCAGACCATAATACACTGATTCTGAAATGTATTATTGTGGGCCTCCCCAATAATACATGTGTCATGAACAAGCTCGATAAAGAGTAAGCTTGCAAAACTAGGCTATAAAATAGCAGCATAAGTCAAGGTAGTATATGGAATATAAGTACGCTAGATGCTGATGAAAGAATGTACAAATTATTCAAGTTCACAAAACAAAAACAAAATAAGCAACATTAATAAAAGACTCTACAATCTCTACAGTTATCATACAACCTCCTTGTCTAAGTCGCTAGTCGACCAAATAGGGGCAAGGACCTATAAATTCTATCGTCTGAATAAACACCGTCGTCTTGTGCTAGCATACAATAAATGTCATTCAGTTACACCGCCTCGATGGGTCAAGTGGACTATGTGGTACTAGGTTGTGAGACATACTACCCAACTTATAAGAATTAAACTAATACTGTGACAGTCTTAAGAGGATCCTGCAAAATAACCTTGCATATGTAATTAAAACAGAAACTCTTATTAGGGTATATGAGGAAATATCTTGGTACTTATTAGGGTCTCCTTTTGCATCATGTAAGTAATGGTCATCTTAAGTCTTTAATCATAGTGCTCATAGAACATGTGTCAATAGCGAGAATGGAAAGGTTACTAGTCTCAAGGAAAAGTGAATATAACTTGTATCGAGGTGGGGGTACAAATTACGTGATTTAACACTAAGGGATAATCATCGGGTCATAATCTACAAGATTAACTCAAACTTATCGAACTCTAACTACCAAGCACAAAATTTTTAAATTCAAGACTACAGCTATAATCCTAGCAACTATAGGTCCTTAACAAGGAATAAAATTACTTGGCCTACTATCCGAAGTGTCAGGTGGCACGAATTGAAAGACGGAGGAAAGAAGAACATATTTTAGTCGTTGCGCATTAGCGAACGTTAAGGTCGCAGATGAACAACATAAGAAATTAAAATATGAGGCTCTAGATAATATCATGGTTTCCTATGGTGAAGGTGGCGAGCAATTTTCCGTGTTTGAGGTATAATCTCATGGGGAATGTCATACTCGTTGCTCTCTGGGCTTCCTGAGGTACCGTCTGCTATTGTCACGACACGAACCTGTATCCTAACACTATCTCACTATTCACATTAGGTTCAGTTCTAACATTCGATCTCAGATTTCTATTGGTTCCTCAAGACTGGGGTCAAACACTAGGGGCAAATCTCTAACTAGCTCGTAGCAGTGCCTATACTACTCTTAGGTCATTCATGACTATAACAAGAAATAATGGTAAATTATTCCATAGGTGAGGGACGCTAGGGTTCATTAAGCGTTCTACTTAGGGGTGTATCAATATCCTAGCTATACTCTTAATAGGAAGGTTACCCTACTTATCATTCTATCAACAGGGACTTCTATATTCTAAGAGAAAGCTACACTCAAGGAACAAATGAGAAGGCACATGAATCAAGCAGGATGCAATTATTCAACGGAATGGATTGAAAGGAGGATGAGTCATAGTCAGTTGTGGATGAGATCCTATACTCTAATCCTAGGTGCAGGCTTGCTAGGCATAATATCGTAACCGAGACAATATGCTCTTGACCTGCATGGGTCACCACAAAAATTATGTCACGTCCCAGTCCTAAAATATCGAGGGACTAGACACGTGTCAATGGCCAGTAGCACACACCGATGGACGAACCCAATTTAATGGATCCATCAGGGTGCACTTAAGCTGTAATACAACAATAAGGATCTAAATATACTAATCTCATCCACAGAAATGAATAAAACAATATCAGAATCATGAAGCAAGATCAATCTCAATAAATATCATATTCGAGAAATAACCCGGTAATGAGTCTGATACATCTGTCGAGATACAAGAATAAAGATAACCACAGCAAATACTGATTATGGAACAGTAGATACTCAGAAGATACCCTCGATGATCACTCGTCTACTGGATCTGGTACTACTCCAGTGTCTGCTCCTGCTCCTGCTCCTGCTAGTGCTCCTGTCCTGTATACCTCAGGGTCGATCTCATCTGCTAATCCTGGGGACATAATCCGGATCCAGGTCCTCAGGGGACATAGCAAGGTACAAGATAACTCAAGCCAAATAAATAATGCAGTGTAGAAAATAAATGAAATAAATAGGGTCAATATGTAACCATCTATGTGAAATGCAAGTGAGAGCATCACTAGTACTCAGGCTGAGACAATTACAAGCTCTTTGTCGGGGTACCGGTAGCAGTAATAACAAGTAATGTGCCTAGCTCTGCTGGAGAGTCTACGGCCTCACAATAGTAGTAGGTATATATAACATGTGATGTGCCTAGCTCTGCTGGAGAGTCTACGGCCTCACAATAGTAGTAGATATATATAAAATAGCCTGTAGCCTGTGTGTCTCTTCCTACCCAATGTAATCACACGTCTCATGTCCACAATGTCTCATGTACATGTCACGCACGATCATAGCTAATGCAACAAGTCATAAAATATCTATGAATATAATGTCTATGTCAAATCCTGCATCCTATACAGAATCACCATAAATATCTCAGGAAGATTCTGTCTCATGAATAGTGTCAAGTGTCTTGGGTTATAGTGTACTTGATAAGACAAGTACGAGAATGTAAAGGGTCACGAATGTCCATCTCTAGATGACGTTACACAACTCTGCGTACAGTGTTGGCACCAGACTAATAATCAGACTCTAAGTAAGTCACACGGTCCTAGGTCAAGCATGCACAACAATATAATTGAATCAAGAAAAGTATGTAACAAGACTGCAAGTTTTGGCAAGGTACACTTGCTTGGGATTTGAATACCAACAGCTGTCCCTGTATCAGTGGATCCTGTAGGTACTCCTCCAAAAGCTGAAATAAACATCACCAACAGTCTCAGAAAATATCAAATAACTAGAAACGCCTATCCTTAAGTCCAATTTGGACACAGGGGCAAAAATGACAGTTCTGGGTCAAAGCGGGGTCCACATGTGGGCCGCTTTGCACCAAAAAATGTGTTAGGATCAAAGGTCTCTAATTTTGTCAAACTTAGTGTCAACAAGTCAGGAACGATGATACGAACCCAACGGAACTTCCTGAATTGGATTCCGATGAGCCGATTACAAAATTGCCCGTCAAGTGGAGCCGCGGGGCCCACGATACGCGATTTTGTCAACGTTTTCAGAATCGAACCAAACTTGGATCACAGGACCAGCGTATTGCTACGAGTCCGATGGCACAAATTTTGTTTCGATCCGACGTGTGTACACAAAGTTACAACGTGTTCCAGAAAGGCAGATACGGGACGTTGTCGACGGATATGCGTTGATTCCGGTGTGTAAGCACATCCAAATCAACTTCTGCGAAATCCCACACGTTCGTATCGACGGCACGCATGTTTCGGTGAAGATCGTGTGCGACCAAGTCGTCCCGTTTGGCGGAGCGCACTCTGTTCCGGGGTGATACAGGGCGTTGGTTTTTCTGTTTTTGGATCGCGGTTCGCGATCTCCACAGGACGCGACGCACCGAGCGGGTTGCACGGGCATCGAGAGGGTTACACAGTCTATGCGTCATAACTAACGGAACAAAAATTGTAGCAACGAGGAGAGAGAACGGGTTACCTGAACAGGGCTCCGTGGAACGGGGTTTCCCGTGTCCGGTTCGAGTCTGCCGTGTCCGGTCACTGTGTCCTAGTTAGGGTTTAGGGTTCTGCTATGTCGGATCCTGCAGTGTTCGTGTCAGCGTTCAGCGGAGACTCGCCGGGGGAGGACGGCTCGGGGCGGAGGTGACCATGGCGGAGGTGACCGAGCCATGCCGGAGAGAGGATGCAGGGAGTCGTCGGCCGAGATGCAGTGGCAGAGCGGCTCGTCGTGGTCCGGTCAGGGGAAGGGCTGAGCAGGGAGAAGAGGTCGTGTTGGCAGGAAGGTGCAGCGGGCTCAGGCCGACTGGGGAACGGGGTGGCAGCGGGTGGCTGCAACGCCGGAGCTGCGCGGGTCAGGGACGGGTTGAGCGGGGTCGAGGTCAGGCGGTGGTCGACGGGGGAGATGGTGGCGAGGGGAGAGGAGTTAGGGTGCAGGTTAGGGCGGCCGGGGGTGACCGTCGATGGAGGAGGAAGACGTAGGAGGTTAGGGTTCAGGGCTTAGGGCGGCGAGGGGATAGTCGAGCGGGGCTGGGCGGAGGAAGGTGGAGTCGGGGAAGGAGGAAGAGGAGGGAAGGTGGTGGCCGGAGACTCGGGCAGCGGGGATAGATGGAGGGGGAGGAGGTAAACGACGGAGGGAGTTAGGGTTCAGGCTAGGGGAGTTCGTTGGAGCGGCGCTGCGATGTCCGGGAGGATAGAAGAGTTATCTAGGGTTGTGGCGCGGCGGGGCGCGGAATTTGAGGCGTTAAATAGGCGGCCGGAACAGTGATTCGGGGGAGAATCCGATTTAGGGTTTCGGCCGAGTTTTGGGTCCAGGTCGGGTTTGATTGGGATTCGACCCGACCCGACCCGTTAAGGCTGGGTTTGGTTCGGTTCGGTTTACTGCGGTTCGGTTCGGTTTGTTTAAAATAAACCGGGTTCAGTCAGGGTTTATTTTGGTTTAATTATAAATTAGTTTTTGGGGCTTTACAAATGCTTCCGGAGTCCAATAAATTCCCAAAAAATTACCCTATGTCCAGTTTTCTATTTTACACTAGAAAATATTATTTTCATAATATTTTAATATTAATTAATATTATTTAAAAATTCTTTAATTACAAAATACCTTAGTTTTAAATTCCAAAAAATTAAAAAAATTGTGTAAAATCATTTTTAAAAATTTTGAAAAATCAGGAGCTGACTGATTGTCTAGTCAAATATTAGGGCTTCTCCATTGGTTTGAACCAATAGGGTGTTGACACCTAATGCAATATTTGCAAATGAGCCCCCTTAAATTTGGGTATTTGCACAGACACATGAAATTATGAAAAATTGGTGGGCAATTTGGTGTTTGGTGTTTTGTAGGGTGAGGGGATATTGTGTGTTTGGTATGGGCTTAATTAATGGGGCACTTGGATTAAATTGGGATTAAACGGGATTAGTCAAAATGGTATCCCCAATTTAATTAGAAATAAATGCTGGCGGTGTTCTAAAATTAATTAGGAGTACATGGGGCCAAAATTAGGTTGGGACACAAATATCATTAGTGAAGAAGACTCAGAACAAAATATTATCCTAATTTGGGTTGCACAAAAAAGGGTCAAAATTGTCTCCAATTTCGATTGGAACGCACAACGATACAAAGTCAGATTTATTTAGAAATTAAACAAACGTCCACGATGAATATTGTGCGGCTAAAATGAAGCACAAGTAAGCATAATTACGAGTTACAAAAAGGTCGAAATGGAAGGCGGGCACGTCTAGGACAAGGTTGTAAAATTTGTTGGAAGACAAAAGATAGGGTAGCGCTCCAAATATCGAAGCAACGGCAAGGCGCAACAATTAAATAAAATTACGATAATTAACCACAATCCCAAATAATTAAATTCTAATTAATAAAAATTAATACACAACCCTATAATTCGATCAGGTGTTCATCTAGTGGGCTTCTAGGTCAAGTCTACAAGCTCAACATTAATGAACATTGTATATATATAATATTATAAATACACATCTCATGCAATTATTTAAATTAAATACACGCAATATTAAATATATATAAAAAGTCAAAAATACTCCTATTTTTGGAATATAATAGTGACAAAACCAGACTATTCCCTTGGTATGCATCGCATGGAGGCATCACTCTCCGGGGGAGTCTACCTGGGAGAGATAGGACGAAATGCGAGAGCGTTACCCATATTTGTTTGTGCCTTGAGGTATGTTCTTTCCTAGTTATGTTCTGTTCTTTTATTCCGTTTTATTATTTTTTGGGGGTTGTTTTTGTCTTTGAATTTTGAGGACAAAATTATTTTAAGGAGGGTAGACTTGTCACTACCACATTTTCTAAAAAATAATATTTTAATCATTTCTTGATTAATTAAATATTATGCTTATTGTATAATTATTTATTATATTATTTAATTATTGTTAGATGTCATATTATTGTTTTGGATTTATGTCAATGGACCTAACTAATTTAGCTTAGACTCATGGACCAACATTTATAATTAGTTAGAATTGAGCAAAATTAAAGTCCATTCATTAGGAGGATGATTAATTTAATTAGACCATTAGACTAGAACCTTTCCTCCTTAATTATTTCTTTATGAGAGGCCCCATGGGGTATAATAGACATTACATAATGACTTGGAAAGGGGGCTAAGGTGGGCGGCCATTTAAAGAAGAGGGGGAAATTTCTCTCTTCTCTTTTCATTTCAAATCTAGATCTAGAATTTCCCTCAACCAAATTCCTTCATTCCCTCATTAATTTTCTACCAAATTTTCTCCTAATTTCTTCCCAAATTACCATTGGAGGCTAGTAGAGCAAGGATCTAGAAGGAGAAAGCAAGGATCTACAAAGATGAGTAATGATCTACAAGTTGAAGGCCAATTTTATCAAATTTGGAGGTTGTATTGGAAATCCATCTCCCAATAGGTACAATTCAGTTTTTCTCCTTTTATTTGGTTCTAAATTAGAGATTTAACTATGAGAAACCACCCCATATGCATAGGCTACCCATAGAAATTGGAATTAGGTTCATAGGAGGCCAATGATGGAAGTTATGTGTATTTTGGTGTCAATTTTAGGAGAATTCCGAGATCGACACTTATTGTATTGGTCAATTGGTTATATAGATAAAATTGACATGTGTTTGTTTGTTTGTGGCTAGTGTCATGTCCATAATTGGATATGTGTAGGTCGTACCCCAATAATTTGGTGATACATATTGATTTGCGGGTTTTTCCTTCGACACGGGACTTTGTGCATGTCACATTTTGACACCGACATGTAGATGTATATTTTACTCTTCCTATTGTTCATATATTGTAATTTAGACTTGCACGTATCCTTCGGGATGCGTTTGGTTGTGTGTTAGAGCCGTATCGCATGAGTATCATAGAATGAGTGTGATACGGATGTGGTTCACTCCATGTGTTTGGTTTTTGGTCCTCATTTCTATGTGTGCTTATGTATTTATATGTATGATATAGTATATGATATGTATATGTATATAAGTATGTTTATATGATAATTGTATATAGAGGATATCTATAGAGTATATATATAACTATATGTATATATGTATGAGTGTTATATATATATATATATATATATATATATATATATATATATATAGGGAAATTGATTTAGATAGACGTATATATGTGTATGTGTGTGAGTGTGCTAGGTGTTTGTGTGTGAGAGTGTGTTAGTGAGTGAGGGTGTAGTGCACAGTGGCAACAAAGGAGGGAGAGCAACAGGTCGGGCAGGGAAGGGGGCTCAAGCACAAGAGAGTTCAGCAGAGTGAAGCATAGCATATCACTGTGCAGTATCTACACAATATCAACTGCAGCTTAGTTCAACACAGGAACTACAGTGCATTCAATGCACATCATCAATGGTTCACAAAGCAGTGCAGTTTCAGTGTTCAGCAAGGGGGCTCGGGCATGGAAGAGTAGAGAGCAAGCAGTGGAATCCTCAGTAAGGCATCGAGTAGTAGCAATTTGCAGTCACAGTAAAAGCAGTACACCTCGGTGTACAGCAACTGAGGGAGGCACAACAGCCAACTGCAGGAGGAGCTTGGGTCTTCAGCACTGAGTAGTGAGACTGCACAGTATGTGCAGTATCAGTTTCAGCAATCCAGCAGCAGGGAGTTCCACTGAGGTACCATCTTCATTATCACTGCACAGTGTTCTACACAGTACAGAATCAGTGGGTAGTGGTTCAGTCAAGGTATTTTTGGTTTAGCTTTGAGTTTGGGTAATGGTTTAGTTAGAATAGTTAAGAGTATCAGTTAGTTTAGTATACTAGTTAGTAATAGTTAGTTTAATAGTTAGTATAAATAGATAGTTATTCAGATGTACTTGTTATGTGATAGATAGTTAGTTAGTATCAAATATTTATATGTTATTTTAGTGGATTGGGTAATAGCTAGTGTAGTATCTTTGTAACTATGTACTAATATGTAATATATTAGTATTTAGTTATATTAGCTAAATGTTGGTATGTAGATATGTATGTATTGTATTATAGTTAGTATCTATAATTGTATTGATATATATTATAGTACTTAGTATATATTAGTATATTGGTTAAAGGTTATATATGTAGTAGCTATTTGATGAGTTTTGAATTACCTTGGGATACTAAGGTAAATGCCCAGGTATTGGCCGATACTCAAGGTATTGAGTTCGAGTATCAAGGTGGAGGTTTGAGGTGAGATACCGCATTGGTTCAAAGCCAAGGTATCTATTTAGCATTTATAATTAGGATTAGTATATTTAATATGGATTGATTATGCATATATACTATTTTATATCTACTTGTTTACGTATCTTGCGATACAGTATCTTTCTAGCATCCTAGTTTAGCTTGTTTGGCCTAGATTCTTAGTGTATGGACCCAATATCCTTGAGATAGACTCATGCAACCTAGAAATAGGTAGTTTGACCAAGTTTGACCAGTTTGACTTAGAGTTGACCTAGTTTGACTATTTTGACTTTGAAATGGCTCTTTGACCTAGATGTTGACTAGTTTAACTTATTTTTATCCCAAAATCTTGTATTGATGTTATATTCATATCTAGGTCTTCGAGGCACCGTACCGAACATCTGTGATACTGTTTACCAGATTTCTGGCGAGTACATTCTCTGATAGTTTCTCATTTATGATATTCTCTATGTTCATTGTATCTAGTGTAGATTTTCTTAATTTCTTGACACGATGGTTACACGGATTGGTATATCCGGATCTAGTCATGAGATATTATTCCTTGGTATATATGGTGCATCTTGTGCAAGCCTTATTTCCTTGTTTCTTCTACATATACAGACACTGATTCTCGGGGAGACTTGCTACCTTCATAGAGAATCCCGTGCCATAGCATACCATAGTTGGATCCACTATACCAGTCGGGGTTGGGGAGTATGTAGTATAGATATGTGATCATACCCTCCTTGTATCAAGTCTTGTTTATTAAATAGTGTTAGTCATACACCGCACGTATGATTAGCCAGGCCATAAATCTTGTATCAAGTTTCCAAGCCGATCACATGTTAAAGCTGGTACTCACTCACTTAGTCATTTAGTATTCTTGTTTATTGCCATATTGTTCATTCTTGTATTTGTTTCCAGTATTTCTTTATTATATATCTATTGTATCTATTGTATCTATTATTGTATCTTGTATATTCACATCTATTTACTGTTATATAGTTTATATCATTGATTAGCACTACTGTTAGAGATGTTCTCTGCTCCTTTCCTGACTGGATATATTTTTTCCAGATGATACTGAGGAGTGGTACCCTACTCATTACGGGCCTCAGGATGTTGTGGGCTTAGAGTCAGAGACCCTAGCTCAGGAAGGGCTCATCCCGACTGAGACAGATGACCCGGGACTTGTAGCTTCCTAGTTATTCTTATTGTACTGGATTTGTCTTCAGGTTATTGTTTAGTATTTTTTTCTCAGACTCATTGATGTTATTATTTTGACTCATGAGTTGTATTGTGACTATTCTATTCTTTATCATATTCGTGCTATTCTCCATCTTAGATCTATGTGATTGAGTATATTGTTATTGTTGGTGGCTTATTGTATTGTTAGATAGATTACCCAAACAGCGTTCTACCGCCGATTCTGTGGCGTAGGCTGGGCGTTGTTCTTGACTTGCATCGCTACAACGGGTTCGGGTCGTGATAATTCTACTGCTTCGTTCCAACTCAAGATGTTTTCTGCCACTTAATATCGTTGTTACAATAAGCGTTCCATACAATAAGTCCGTAAATATTTTCAAAGATGCCTGCAAAAGTTTTCGTGATTATTTTATTGCTTGAGAGAGATGATTTCCTGATATGCTAGAGTTTTTGATTAATGATGGCGAGGGATAAGTACTATCGCTGCTTTCGGTATTGTAAGTTTCTTCTTGAAGTTTTGAGGATGAAACTTTTTCTCGGTGGATAATTATGTAGTGCCCCGCTTCGCGTTGGCACTATGTAAGAAGAGATACCGGTTTACTGGCTTAAGAGAAAACCTTCACGAAGAGCCCCTTGTTGAAACAGAAGACGATTGACCTTGGTGAGTGGGCAGAACTGCATTCTCTGATTATTTCACGCCTAATAAAGAATAATTTTTTTATTATCGCTTGTTGCTAAGAAGATTAATGTTCATAAAGAAGAACTTGTATGCTTAATGAGAGAACTTGTATGCTTGTCAATGAAAGAGAACCTGTATGCTTAATGAGAGAACTTGTATGCTTGTCAATGAAAGAACCCTTTCTATGCTAAGTTAATAAAAGAATATTGCATGCTCAGTTACACCGTCACTGCTATTGAACAAACCATTTCCATGCTAATGAATAATAGTAAAAGAATGTCTATTTGTCCCTATCATATTGCTAATGAAGAGTAAAAGTATGCTTGAACATACCCCTTGTCATATGCTAAACACGAATAGAACTGCATACTTAGTTATTGGAAAAAGATTAACTGTTGCCACGCTTGCTCAAATAAAGATTTCTTACATGTTTTTATTATCGCTGCCTTAAAAGATAAATCTGTATGAAAATGCTTGTTTTGTAAAGAAGTGATAAGAGGCACTAATAGCGCACCCTGAGGTACGTTCCTTGTGATCTAGTGTGGTGTGCTATTAGATAAGAGAAAGCACTAATACTGCACCCTGAGGTACGGTCCTTGCGATCTAGTAGGGTGCAGCAATTAGATAAGACAAGAGAAGATGGAAACGTGTGCTTGTGTTCAGAACTGTGATTGTAATATTTTATTTGATAGAAGTTCATGTCTTGTATTGGTCTCAGACAATTTATGCAAAAGGTAATAGTCTCTCGACGATTCCTAGGGCACTTGGAAAATTGGTCGATCCGAAAGAGATTGTGATAGCACCCTGAGGGACGGTACTTGAGATCTAGTGGGGTGTTGTGTCCATTAGTGCAGAGTGGAACCTTGCATTACAGCTTCTAGTGTTTATGTTACGTTGGGGTGAGATGTTGTTGCCGAGTCGCAGCTCCTGATGTTATGTGCACTAGTGCAGAGATGAACCTTTGTCATGCCCCAGTCCCAAAATACGTAGGACTAGGAATACATAACACGCCCAGCCGTATGTATATGAACTCCAATATATGGAAACCATATACACACATACGCTGTACATGCATATTCAATCCACCAGTGGTAATATACTGTCACAACAAGTCACACACAATCTATATGTCATCCACAGCACAAATAATAAGTAGGAATAAAGAGCTGAATAATATCTGAATATCAAAGTTGAGTATCAAGTCTGATAGTCGGATGGAAACAAATCCACTACAAAACGACTATACTGAAGTAGCAACAAGGATCTCTAAACAGCGGTAATAAATCACAGATACTCCGAATGTAAGACCTCCTCAGTTTGGTAAGTAGTGTCAGGTCCAGGTCCGTACTCCTGCGGATACTCCTGCTCGTCCATATCTGGAAAGGGATCAGGTCCTCAGAGGGACGTAACAAGATACATAATAACATGCCAATAAGTACTGAAAAGTAAACATCCAATGGGTCGCCTAACCGTCCAAGTGAATGTAGTTTGAGAACAACTTTCCACCAAGTGGGCTATCTGGCCATATAGTGGGATTGGTATGATTCTCTCGAAGAATCAGGGGCCTACAAAGCATGTCGTCTTTTGAATGGCAGAGGCCGCCAAGTAGTATAGGGGTCATCACGATCGCGTATCTTCGGTGGAGCGTACGAGTTACATAAAAGGAAAGTGCAAATGAGCCCAAATGTCTTACTTGTTGTTCTCTCCATCCCATGATCTAAGCATGCCATATCCATGATACGATAAGACCTCTAAATAACTGCCAGGTCTACTAGCAGACAAAGTTTCAATCAGCAGTCATCCCTAACGCACGACCCATGTGTACGGGAGGCCAAACCTGTCACACAGTTCATGATCTATATGAGACTCACAACTCGTGTAACAACTATGTCACAGCTAATGAACCTAATGATGCTCCATAATAATAGGGTGGTCTCATAAAGTAGGTCCAAAAATATACATAAATAAAAATAGAGTATGACGACATCGTCATTGCACCCAAGTTCCCTTGGATGCACAATTTATATAATAATAAATGATCTAAATAAGCAGAAATAAATTATGCAGGCATCATGCGGAATGTAAATAATAGTACGATGGCAAGGTATACTTGTCGGGCAAGAAATTTGTATAGTGCAAGCGTCCAAAACGGTATTAAGTTTGATGGAAGAAGTAGGGTTAGGGTTTGGGAGAGTTTGTAATATATATAGAGATAAGAGGCGATGGGGTAATTTAGTGGTTTCAAAAACTACTGTTGCTGCTGTTTCCTTCTTTCTTTGGTTTTGGTTTTCGGTTTAGGAGAGTTTAGTAATATAATAGAGATAAAGAGGCGGTGGAGGTTATTTTACGCGCGGGTGAAAGGAAATTAAGCGGTGGGGGTTGTTTTACGCGCGAGCGAAAGGAAGAAAAGTTGGTTTTTGCTGCTGTTGATATTTCTTCTCCTAACGGGTCCGGGTAGGGGCTAAACGGGTAGTGGGTTTAGGATAGAGGGTTTGGGTTTTGGTTGAGATCCAATAGGAAAATTCTTTTATATATATATATATATACATATATATACATAGAAAATTCTAAAAATTATATTGATGTATACCATTAAGCTAGCAACTGTCCAAAGGGTCTCCTACATGGAATAAATTAGAAAATTTTATAAAGGCTCCATAAATCCCCTAAATGCACAAATACCTTAAAATTAAATTAAAATCCAATTCCTCTATTTAGATCATAACTATTATAATTAAATATGGTTTTCAGAATTAGTAGTTTTACATTCTACCCAACTTATAAAAATTTTGTCCTCGAAATTAAGACTAAGTCACGGTAGAAAGTCAAGGATGGTATAATATATAAATTAATAAAGTAAATTCATATCTTGGTCTGCGAATAGGTTCAGAAAATGTTTGCACATATCGTCCTCGCACTCCCAATTAGATTCTCCTGGCACGCCATGCTTTCATGCCACGCGGACAAAGGAAATAGACTGGTTCCTCAATACTTTCTCTCGACGATCAAGGATTCCCACGGGTTGCTCTTAGAATGACAGGCTCGGCCCAATGGTGATCTCCGAATGGTCAAGAACATGACTGCTGTCTGCTACATATTGCCTGAGCTGCGACACATGAAATACGTCATGTACTCCCTCAAATGAAGGTGGTAGCGCAAGTCGATAGGCCACTTCTCCCACTCTCTCTAGCACATCAAATGGTCCAATATACCTTGGGCTCAACTTACCGCGCCCTCCGAATCGAATGGTGCCTCTGGTAGGTGATATCTTTTAGAAGACATGATCGCCCTCTTTAAACTTCAAGGGACGACGATGAAGGTCTGCCCACTGCTTCTGCCTGACTTGTACTGCTCGCAAGTGTCATTGTATCTTCTTAAGTGTCTCAATGGTGTTGATCACTAACTCTGGTCCCAAAATCTGACGTTCTCCCATGTCACTCCAACACACAGGAGACCTATACTTCCTTCCATATAATGCTTCAAACGGAGCCATCTGAATGCTCGCCTGATAGCTATTGTTGTAAGAAAACTCCACAAGGTGTAGGTGATCCTCCCATGATCCTCCAAAGTCTAACATATAAGCCCTCAACATATCCTCCAATGTCTGAATAGTATGATCTGACTGCCCATCTGTCTGTGGGTGATAATATGTATTGAACTTCAGATGAGTTCCAAGACTCTCTTGCATGCTCCTCCAAAAGTATGATATAAAGTGCGAATCCCTGTCTGATACAATGCTGACTGGTACGCCGTGCAATCTCATGATCTTCCTCATATATAAGTCAGCCAAAGCTTCTGTAGATTGACCAACTTTAAAAGGCAAGAAATGGGCTGACTTGGTGAGTCGGTCCACTATTACCCATACTGCATCTCTTCCACTAGGACTCTTGGGAAAACCCATGACGAAGTCCATAGTGATGTGCTCCCACTTCCACTCTGGAATCGAAAGTGGTTGTAATAACCCTGCTGTTCTCTGGTACTCCGCCTTTACTTACTGATACACCAAATATTTAGCTACAAAGCGGGTATCTCTCTTTTTATTCCATGCCACCAAAAGTGCTATCGTAAATCGCGATACATCTTGGTGCCCCCAGAATGAATAGAATATATCGAACTATGAGCTTCTGTCATCAGCTTCTGTCGAATCTCTCTATTGGGAACATATAGACGATCACCATATCGTAATATCCCATCATCATGAATGTGCAGTCCTGTCTGCTCTTCGGCCTCTGTCCTTTCCTTTAATCTTCTGAATTTGGCGTCTGTAGGCAATGCTGCCTTAATCCTCTCTACTAGTGATGATTGTACTTGCAAATTGGTTAGTGTCCCGTCTGCTCCGGGTAATATCACTTCAATGCCAAGACATTGCAAGTCCTCTAATAATTCTCTCTGTGTCATCAAGAAATAAGTTGCTGGCTTTCGACTTAGCGCGTCTGCTACAACGTTAGGCTTGCCTGGGTGATAGTAAAGCTCTATCTCGAAATCTTTTATCAACTCAAGCCATCGACGTTGCCTCATATTTAACTCCTTCTGCATGAAGACATACTTGAGGCTTTTGTGGTCTGTATAGATTTTCATTCGTTCCCCATATAAGTAATGTCTCCATAGCTTTAGAGCAAATACAACGGCTGCAAGTTCCAAGTCATGAGTTGGATAATTCTTCTCATGTACTCATAACTGTCTAGATGCGTAGGCAATCACTTTGCCATGCTGCATCAATACGCATCCCAAGCCCTTCCCTGATGCGTCACTATAGATCACATAGCCTCCAGATCCTGATAAAATAGTCAATATTGGTGCTGTAGTCAGTCGCTTCTTTAACTCCTCGAAAGCGGCTTGACACTCGTTGGTCCATATGAACTCTTGATCCATGCAAGTTAATCGAGTCATATGTGTTGCTATCCTTGAGAAATTCTTCACGAACCGTCAGTAATATCCTGCAAATCCAAGGAAACTTCTCACCTCCACTGCTAATTTAGGAACAGGCCAAGTCTCGACTGCCGAGATCTTTTCTGGATCAACAGAAATACCATCCCCTGTAACAACATGTCCAAGAAATGAGACTCTGTCCAAAAACTCATATTTACTGAGCTTTGCATATAGTTGCTCTCTCCTTAAGGTCTCTAAAACAATCCACAGGTGCTTCTCATGCTCCTCGTGGCTCTTTGAATAGATATGTATATCATCTATGAAGACGACCAGGAACTGGTCTAAATACTGATGGAAGACTCGATGCATTAAGTCCATAAAGATAGCTGGAGCATTGGTCAATCTAAATGGCATGACCAGAAACTCCTATTTCCCATATCTTGTCCGGAATACGGTCTTCGAGATGTCCTCCCTCCGTACCTTCACCTGGTGATATCCCGATCTCAAATCTATCTTTGAGAATACCTTGGCTCCACAAAGCTGATCAAATAGGTCATCAATGCGTGGCAATGAATATTTATTCTTCACTGTCACTGTATTTAAGGCTCTATAGTCAATGCACATACGCACTGACCCATCCTTCTTTGGTACAAACAAGACTGGTGCTCCCCAGGGTGATGCACTTGGTCGGATAAAACCTTTCTCTTCTAGTTTTTTCAACTGTGTCTTTAGTTCATCCATCTCCTTCTTTGCCAGTCTATAAACATATGATGCTATAGGTGCTGCTTCCGGTGTCAATTCAATCGAAAACTCTACGTCTTTGTCTGGGGGTAGGCCTGGCAATTCTTCTGGAAAGACATCTTGGAATTCTGAAATAATGGAATGATAGACAACATCGTCCATTGCGAGCTGCATACCATCAAGGATTTCTGTGGATCCTCGTGCAAACTCAAGTTCAGGCTGGCCTGGTATTTTGAAAAGAATGCTTCCTCCAAAGCAATCGAAGAAAGCGTGGTACTTGCTCAGCCAGTCCATTCCAAGCACAATATCAAAAGTTGGCATAGGAAGGACTAAGAGTCGGGCATTCATCTCTCTGCCACGTATCACTATAGGACACTATCTACAAATTCTACTAACAGGTACAACTCCTCCTCCGGTAAGAATTCTAACATAACTAGATAAAGGTGTGGAGGCAATATTGTGTTTGGCAATAAAACTAGATGATATGAATGAGTGGGTGGCTCTCGTATCAAACAATGTCATAGCAGGAAAAGTAAAAGCAAGAGTGATACCTGCTATGACATCAATCTCCTGATTCATGTCATCCACTTCCATTGCAAAAGCTTGTCTATTCCTCTGTGGTTGTCCCTATCTGGCTCTCGCGAATTGATCCTCCTGTGCAGGTAGAGGTGGTCCTCGCTGAAATCCCCCTGCTGCTGGAGGTCGAGGTGCTCCTGGTTTCATCATTTGCTGAGCTGGCTTTGGTGCTGGAAGCGCTAGCCTCTGTGCTATCGGTAGATGTATCAATGCTTGTTGCATAGGACAGTCTTTCATCATATGCTGTCCGGAACCACATCTCATACATTGTCCTAAGCGAGTTCGATAGTCCCTCATAATATGTCCGTATTTCCCACAATAATGGCAGTGGGGCTTCTCTGGGGTCTGGTATGGTCCTGCTTTATGCTAGTACTGGTGTTGCTGAGCTAAAGGACGTCTGATAGGTCCTCCTTTTTGTGTGTTTACTGGTCCTTGCTGTATCCTTGCGGGTCCTTGTTGCGTCCTCAGCTGACCTCCTTTTCCTCTGCTGATGGTTTTTTGTAATATGGCTTATGTCAGTAACTCGGCATAAGAGATCCGGGACTGTGGGCTTGTGTAATATTGGAGCTCCTGAGTCAGTCCGCAATAAAACCTCTTAGCCTTGGCCAAGTCATCTAGTATCAGAAAAGCACCATATTTACTAAGGCGACTAAACTCGGCATCATACTCGTCCACTGTTCTGTTCTTCTGCTCTAGGTGGAGAAACTGATCGTACAATACATCTCTGACGATGTCCGGGAAGTACTTCCTTTCAAAGCACTCCAGGAACAGCTTCCATGTCTGGTATATACCTAACTGGTGCTCCATGGATCCCACCAGTGGTGAGCATTACCATCTAGAAGCGTCCTTACACCTGTCATCCATAGGTCTGCAGGTAGCTGCGATGCCTCTAATAACTTTCGAGTGTGAGTGATCCAGTTGGTAGTTTCCTATGGGTTCTCAATGCCTTTGTACAGCCTCAGACCCATCTGTATAAAGTCCTTTACTGAACCAACTCTAGCTCGGGGTACTGGAGCTAGTGCTTGAGCTGGTACAGTAGCCTGTGCAGCCATCCTCTAAAGTGTTGCCAGAAATTCTTGCCTCTGCTCGGCTGCCTGCTGCCTCTATTCCTGCATCATCATCTGGAAGAATTGGAACAGTTGTGCCTGGCCATCCTGCGATGTCGATGAGATTGGAAGGTTCCTATTAGGTAGAACGGGAAGATCAGATGGAACTGGATTGTGAATCTGTCCATCTAGTCTTAGAAGCCTAGGAATCGTTGAGGTCCCTCCTTGAGTCTGACTATTGACTCCAGGAGTTGTGTCGCCATCGGCGACAGTACATCCATTCTGCATATCCATCTCTCTGCAGGTGATGTACGCAATATTTAGAAGAAGTACAAGGATCAAACAGGATGCAAGTATTAAATAAAATGTAGAAGCATAAAATATGCTGGGGAATTGTCCACGTATTTTACAGTCAAAACCCCCAACATATATGAAGTCCCTCCCTGCGTAAAATAGGGCTTCAAGGTTGTTGGCGTAAAATAAGTTGCTAAGCTGTCCGCGTAAAGCAGAGCTTCAGAACTGTCCGCGTAAAACAGAGATTCAAGGTAGTTTGGCGTAAAGTAGGATTTCAGAGATTCAAGGAAGCTTGGCGTAAAGTAGAGATTCAAAATTGTTGGCATAAAATATGGCTTCAGAGCTGTCGCGTAAAAAGTCTGCTATACTTCATGCGTAAAGTCTGCGTAAAAATTCTGTGCGTAAAAGATTGTTATTCTTCCTGCGTAAAGGTTTCCTGTGTAAAAAGTCTAAAATACGTTGTTTTTAATGCAGCGTAAAGTTATACGAGGAACTCTTCGTATTCCTCGGATGAATTTGTCAGACAAATCAGTGAACGTGATATCTGACAAAAGTACTGCACGATGATCGAGAGGACGGCTGTGATAATAATTTTGTACAGAGACCCAGGTTGTCGTTTTGTGACATATTTGATTTTTTACGCATCCAAAAGGAAAAATGGAGTCTTCTGAATATGCTGCCTACAGAAATGAGTGTTTACGCTCAAGATAAGACAAAATCAAATGCCACGTCAAAAGTTGTTTCTTGCATAGAGCTCGAGGCATATCTCTGTATTTAATGTATGAGATTGGTCATGACTGGGAAAGCTAAGACTGTGGCTAATACGCTTACTTCACCATCCTTACATTTTATGTTAATCAGGTTACTTTACGCTACCACCAAAAATATGTCATGCCCCAGTCCCAAAATACGTAGGATTAGGAATACGTAACACGTCCAGCCGTATGTATACTAACTCCAATATATGGAAACCATATACATACGTACGCTGTACATGAATATTCAATCCACCAGTGGTAATATACTGTCACAACAAGTCACACACAATCTATATCTCATCCACAACACAAATAATAAGTAGGAATAAAGAGCTGAATAATATATGAATATCAAAGTTGAGTATCAAGTCTGATAGTCGGATGAAAATAAATCTACTATAAAACGACTATACTGAAGTAGCAACAAGGATCTCTAAACACCGGTAATAAATCACAGATACTCCGAAGGTAAGACCTCCTTAGTCTGGTAAGTAGTGTCAGGTCCAGGTCTGTACTCCTGCGGATACTCCTGCTCGTCCATATCTGGAAAGGGACCAGGTCCTCAGAGGGACGTAACAAGATACATAATAACATGCCAATAAGTACTGAAAAGTAAACATCCAATGGGTCGCCTAACCGTCTAAGTGAATGCAGTTTGAGAATAACTTTCCACCAAGTGGGCTATCTGGCCATATAATAGGATTGGCATGATTCTCTCGGAGAATCAGGGGCCTACAAAGCATGTCATCTTTTGAACGACAGAGGCCGCCAAGTAGTATAGGGGTCATCACGACCGCGTATTTTCGGTGGAGCGTACGGGTTACATAAAAGGAAAGTGCAAATGAGCCCAAATGTCTTACTTGTTGTTCTCCCCATCCCATGCTCTAAGCATGCCACATCCATGACATGATAAAACCTCTAAATAACTACCAGGTCTACTACCATACAAAGTTTCTATTAGCAGTCATCCCTAACGCATGACCCATGCGTACAGGAGGCCAAACCTGTCACGCAGTCCGTGATCTATATTAGACTCACAACTCGTGTAACAACTGTGTCACGACCAATGAACCTAATGATGCTCCATAATAATAGGGTGGTCTCATAAAGTAGGTCCAAAAATATACATAAATAAAAATAGAGTACGACGATATCGTCGTTGCACCCAAGTTCCCTTGGACGAAAAATTTATATAACAATAAATGAACTAAATAAGCAGAAATAAATTATGCAAGCATCATGTGGAATGTAAATAATAGTACGATGGCAAGGTAACTTGCCGGACAAGAAATTTGTATAGTGCAAGAGTCCAAAACGGTATTAAGTTTGATGGAAGAAGTGGGGTTAGGGTTTGGGAGAGTTTGTAATATATATAGAGATAAGAGGCGATGGGTAATTTAGTGGTTTCAAAAACTACTGTTGCTGCTGTTTCCTTCTTTCTTTGGTTTTGGTTTTCGGTTTAGGAGAGTTTAGTAATATAATAGACATAAAGAGGCGGTGGAGGTTGTTTTACGCGCGGGTGAAAGGAAATTAAGCGGTGGGGGTTGTTTTACGCGCAGGTAAAAGGAAGAAAAGTTGGTTTTTGCTTTTGATATTTCTTCTCCTAACGGGTCCGGGTAGGGGCTAAACGGGTAATGGATTTAGGATAGAGGGTTTGGGTTTCGGTTGAGATCCAATAGGAAAATTCTTTTCTATATATATATACATATATATACATAAAAAATTCTAAAAATTATATTGGTGCATACCATTAAGCTAGCAACTGTCCAAAGGGTCTCCTACATGGAATAAATTAGGAAAATTTATAATGGCTCCATAAATCCCCTAAATGCACAAACACCTCAAAATTAAATTAAAATCTACTTCCTCTATTTAGCTCATAACTATTATAATTAAATATGGTTTTCAGAATTAGGGGTTTTACAACCTTGAGTCACCGCTTCTAATTCATAAGGAAAAACTCTCATGGGCCATCATGTAGTTAGGTAGCATGCTAAGTGCAACATTCTTACAAGCCTAATCGATACATGCCTAGTCCCTTGAGATATAGATGCCAAGTCCCTTGAGTTACAGATGCAAAGTGCTTAAGATATAAATGCAAGTCCCTTGAGATATAGATGAAAGTTCCTTGAGATTATTGTTATATGAGAATTGTGGCTAACTTGTATGTATGTTACAAGAATAATCGTCCGACAAAGGGTAAGAATAACTGAATAAGTGCTATCGTTATATTATGTCCCTATACATGCTGTCTCTAAGAATAGTCTCTGTTTATATGAAATGCTGCCTTCCAGTTCGTATGAACTGTTGCTAGTAATCGTGTATGTTGGGAAAGATGCCAAATCGGAGTCACAACTCCTAACATTCATGCGTACTAGTACATAAAGAAGTTACCTCACCGAAAATAATATTATCATGCTCATTGAAGAACTGAATAAATAAATGCTGCTGCTGGTCCTTATAAGTTAATAAATGTGACTCATGATACGCTGCACACATCGAAATAACAATAAAATAAATAATGCATGACTTGTCCCTATTGTATGCTTGAATGAATCAAATATGAAATCTTTTTTCAAAAATATTTTCAAAGAAGTGTAAATTGACTCTTATCTTGCACAACATGAAATGAACATAGGTAAAAGTAGCAAGATCACTAATAATGCAATATTTTATAAAATAATTACTTAGTGTTGGTTTTAGAGAGTATTGCTTATGTTCGTTGCTATTATACTCACTAGTGCTTCCCCCAAAGTGCTGACCCCCTACCAGTCCTGTTCGCAGGTACTGGATTGTCCGAGAAAGCAATAACAGTTCCTCAACCTCGGGAGGCAAAAATCAGGAGATACCTTGAGATGCATTGAGATGCTTTAAGATTTTTTTGTATAAAAGAATGTAATATATGGAACGATGTTATTGTATTCTATAATGCTCAAGAGTGATGTAAGCCAATTGGCAATGTAATGACAGTCTTGTAATCATTTTATGATATTAATAAAGAGAATTTTTCCTTAAACCACTGTGTTCATTCAATTTTCTGCAATTTTGTGTCGCTGCTTCTAACTTTGAATAGCTTATTTTGTTATTATACAAGCCTTGGCCTTGTGCAAGCGTAACTTAGGCTTGTACGATATCACATCCAGTGGTGACTTTCGGTCCTCCGGGATTGGAGCGTGACAAAATATATGCATTTCGACCAAGCTTAGTGATAGCAAAGTCGGACAAGCTACTCGTGAAAAATCTTATTTCTAAATCGTCGATCATTTCACTAACTCGACTAAATCGAACTCCAGATCATTTCATTTTTGTCTATGTCAATCCTCGAGTAACATGATTCCATTGAGTCTTTCATGACATTCAAATCATACTCAAATTTAGACTCTAATAAATATTAATTTTTGTTCCATCAAATTCTTCGATTCGTTATTATGTCTACCAAGCAACGATTCAATTTGTTTCCCCCAACTTTACTTGAGCATCACCAATTTTGATTCATAAGTATTCCATCCAACGAATCATCGATATTTCTAGATGATTATTCTAACTAAGCTCGCTTCACTCAGATTTTTAAACATCGAACATACATCATTCTACTCATATTGTCACTACCATATTTCTAGATGAGAATATTTTGGTCATTTAGTATAATAATTATTTAGTTATTAATATTTGTTTATATTGTGCTAATTATTAATTGTGTTTGTGTTATATAATTATTTATAAGTAGGCTCGCCTATGTTATTGGACTTGTCCTAGTGGGACCATTAGTTAGTCTTGACAATATTTGAGCCCAACATGAGACCAAGCTCATTAGACCCTCTTTATTAGTTAATTAAGGAGATTAGTCTAATTTGTATTAGTTTAGAGCCTTTCTAAAATAGCCCTTCTTAATCATTCCTCATAATTAGATAGAGAGGGATACATTATACATTTATTGTTGCTTGGAGAAGGAGAAAGAGGGTGTCGGCCATATGAAGCTCTCCATTCTCTCTCCTCTTTGTTAGTTCATTCCAATTAGATCCCAAATTGTGTTCTTTCTCAAATTGACTCATTCCTTCATAAATATCAACCCAATTCATACACATTCCCTCTTAATTTCATTATTAAAGAAGCATTGGAGCTTGGATTTCAAGGAGCACTTGAAGAAAGAGAATTGGCAAGGAGATCGTGTCCTAATTGTGTCCATTGAGCATTTTATCGGAAATTCATCTTATAATAGGTAAATTCTGAATCTATTCCTTAAATTAGACTTTAATTTATTCATTTAACCATTATGAATTATTCTTTGGCTTAGGGCTACCATAGGATCAAGAATTATCTTCATATGACTTGTATTATGAAAGTTACATGGTAATTTGTGTCCAATTGGGTGAAATTACGAGATTGACACATCAAGTATTTGTCATGAGACCAATTAGTTCTATTTTGACTTAAATCGGGGTTGTAGGACTAGGTATGTGTCCATAAGTGGATACGAGTAGAGCGTATCATACTATTTTACGATACGATGTAATACGGGGCTCATTTTGGGTGATTTATGTTAATTGTCTTCAATCTTATTGTAACAAGTTGTATTATATATATATATATATATATATATATATATATATATATATATATATATATATGTATTTTATATGTAGGAATGATTATTGTGGTGTACTATGGGTTTTGGCATTTCTATAGGATATGTATCATAGAGTATCCTATATATTCATGCCAAGTATTTGATTTAATGACTCTTTGTATGGGTTTTGTACACTCATATCATTTTGTATGTATATGTATATATATATATATATAAAACTATACTTAAATATATATAATTTCTATTGTAGGTGATGTGTACTCTATGAGTGGACTAGTTCTGTGCGAGGAATCTGATTAGTGTGTGTGTGTGTGTAAGAAAGTGCAGTTGTGCACTGGGCTGTGTGTGTTGTTTGTGAGTGTGTGGAGGTGGGATACACATTTGTGCACCTGTGTATAGCCAAATAAGGGGGAATTTGCTGTGCTCAGTGGTTGTCTTGTGTGTTTTGTGTGTATTGGTGGTAATGGTATAAGTGTTGAGTAGTAGGGAGCAATGCTAGGTTTGTTTCAGACCTGGGAATGGTTGGATTACCATTAGTACATACAAGAGGAGCTCGGGTATTGTTGAGTGTTTGGTTCATTAGACAAGGGTCAAGGTATGAGGGGTCGGTCCCTAGTCAAGAGAAGGATCAGTTACAGTATGAAGGATAAGCAACAACAGTAACAACAAGGTAAGGGGAATCGGATTTTGGCCAATAAAGTAGCATCAATACACAACAAATTGAGTTGCTATAAAGTGAAGGAGCAGCTCTAGTGCTATAAGCATTGTAGTACATTGCCAGGTAGAAGGGAACACTTGAGTTATAACATTAGAGGCTAAGTAACAGTAGTTAACTGCTCTAGAGAGCAGCAGTTTGTAGGTAAGTGGGTCAAAAGTTGAAGCTGGTGATAGAGTGAGTATTAGTATACTAGTGCATCAGTTAGTGTATGTTGGATATAGTTAGTAATGTTAAGGTAGAAGTATGGAATACATTGAAGGATTTATTAGGGTGAACACAGATAGGAGTTATCTGATGCATAACCGTGTCAGTTAAGGGTGACTGAGAGTATATGCAATTTTGTGATGTGAGGGTAAGAGCACTGTGTTCAACACAGTATTGCTGTAGTGTATGTTAACTAAAGTTATTAGTTAAGTTAGTTCTCTCATGAGTGTACATAAGTATTAGTTATAACTAGTCAGTGTAGGTATTAGCTAAGTTATCACTCATACACTAAGGTAATGATCTAGTATGGCTATTATAAGATAGTGTTAGCTAGTTAGTGACTAATATAGACTAACTAACTAGTATTGGACCTAGAAACATCTAGTTTGACAAATGTTGACCCAGTTTGACCAAGTTTTAGCTAGAATAACCTATAAATTGCCTAGAACATCATATTTAAGACATTTTAGCTCATTTCTTACTTCATTACACCAATTAACTTGATATTCATATTTAGGTGTTTGAGACACCAGTTCGGATACCAAGATATACCATTTTCTCAGGACGAAAGGCGAGTACATTATCTAATAATTTTTTTTTGATAGCCTCTATGTTTCATGTATTTAGTATTGATATATTTGATTCTTGACATGATAGTTTCACGGATTGGTATACATGGATCTTGGTCAAGAGATATTATTATCATGGTTACTCAATGATCTCCGTATCGTGTTTCATGATTACTCAGTAATTACCGTAATATCTTAGTGATTATATTGACCGTGATAATAGTGCATGATATTATAGATGATGTAGTGTGATCTACATGTTACAACGTGTCATGATTTAGATCCTTATACTAGTCGGTGGTTAGAGAAGTATTAATGGATATGTGACAATAACTTATAGCCTGTGATTTAGTATAGCCCGTGATAGTTAGCCGATCATGTCGTATCACGACCTGCACCCGATGTAAGGATGCAAGTCAGAAACAATGCCCAGCCTACGCCGCAGAATCTGCGGTAGAACGCTGTCTGGGTAATCTATCTAAAATAAAATGAGCCACCAACAATAACAATATACTCAATCACAGATCTATGATAGAAACGAGCATGAACATGATAAAGTATCAAAATAGTCACATACAACTCATGAGTCTAAAATAATACATCAATGAGTCTGAAAGAATGCTAACAAATAAGCTGGAGACAAATCCAGTAAAAGAAATGCTAAGAAGGTACTAATCCCGGGTCATCTGTCTTAGTCGAGATAAGTCCCTCATGAGACAGGGTCTCTGACTCTAAACCCATAATATCCTGAGGTCCATAATATATAGGGTACCAGTCCTCAGTGTCATCTGGGAAAATATATCCAGTCATGAAAGGAGCAGAGTACATCTCTAATAGCAGTTCTAATCAATGATAAAAACTATGTAACAGTAAATAGATGTGAATATACAAGATGCACAATATATACAAGATATATACAATAAAGAAATACTGGAATGAATACAATAATGAACAATATGACAATGAACAAGAATACTAATGACTAAGTGTGTGAGTACTAGCTTTAACATGTGATCGGCTTAGGAACATAATACAATATATATGGCTTGGCTAATCATACGTGCGGTATATGATTAACACTATTCAATAACAATACTTGATACAATGAGGGTATGATCACATATCTACACTAAAGTACTCCCTACCCTCGACTGGTATAATAGATCCAACCACGGTATGCTATGGCAGGAGATTCCCCAAGAAGATAGCAACTCTTCCCGAGAATCAGTGTCTGTATATGTACAAGATAATCAATGATATAATACTTGCACAAGATATACCATATACCAAGGAATAACATCTCATGACGAGATCCGGATATACCATTTCGTGTAACCATAGTGTCAAGAGAACATGGATATCTAAACTAGATACAATGAACATAGAGGATATCATAAATAAGAAACTATCAGAGAATGTACTCGCCTGAAGTCCAAAGAATAGTCTCACAGATGTCTGATACGGTGCCTCGAAGACCTAGATATGGAATACAACATCAATACAAGGTTTCGAAAATAAAATAAGTTAAACTAGTCAACTTCTAGGTCAATAAGTCAATTCTAATTCAAAAGTCAAACTAGATCAACTCTAAGCCAACTTTGGTCAACTATATTCAACTATGGTTAACTATGGTCAACTATGGTCAACTATACTCATATACCTATTTGTAGGTTGCATAAGTCTAAAACAAAGATATTGGGTTCAAATACTAAAGTCTAGGTCACAAAACTATATCTTAGGATACTAGGATACCTTATCTCTGGATACGTAAATCAATAGGTAAATCATTACATATAAATATCAAATAATATTTAATTATATAAAATTTTAATTATAAACATTAAATTGATACCTTGGTTTTGAACCAACTTGGTATCACAACACTAAACCATAAACTTGATATCCAAACCCAATACCTTAGGTATCCCAAATTACCTTGGTACTTACCTTGGTTTCTCAAGGTAATACCCAATACCTTGTTTATGCTAACTACCCAATAATATATGCTACACTAAATATTATACATATAGTATATTAAAATACTATTAGCAATTAGGAACATATTTACATATATATTAATTATCATATATATCTATATATATAAATATCTAATATTATTAAAAACTGCCAACCTGTCACTAAAGGCTCCTGCCTGCTGTCGCTATAACCGCTGATTCTTGCTGATACTCTGTTGTTATCCCGACGAACTCCGGCTGCTGTCGCTCAACCACTATCGCTGTTGCTGTATGCTATTGCTGTTGTTGCTGCTTTGGCGACGCCGTTGTCGCTAATGCTCCCACTGCTGCTGTCGCTGTAGCCCTGTTGCCTTTGCTCCCTGTTTTCCCCTCTATATATATCTAATATATATAATATATATTACACATATTATATCTACTAAACATATGTATCTAATTACAAATAAATATACATACGTACATACTCCTTCCATACATACACGTACATAGTAACTACATATGACATAGTATACATATTTTTATAGTAGCATATGTACATATATAACACAATATTAAATTTCATATATATAGCTTACAACTTATAAGATATATATATATATATATATATATATATATATATATATATATATATATATATATATATATATATATATATATATATATAACTATACATATATGTATACATATATATAATCATACAATAATATATAACTTACATCATACAATTATAATTATAACCACATATAAATATCTACTTAACATATACATATCTATACATACTACCATATATAAATATATCTTACATGTAGAAGAATAGTTACATAACAATATACACACATATAGTATATACATAGATACATAGATCTAAGACACAATATTACATAAATATATATACACAATAATATATATATATATATATATATATATATATATATATATATATATATATATATATATATATATATATATATATATATATATATATATATATATATATATATATATATATATACCTCACCATGAATAAGAATACAAGAGAAATAGATCTACTATTAAATTTCACAACACATGGAACGTATCACCCCGTATCCCACTAGATCTAGGATACGCATGCGACACGAGTCCACCACACATCCAAATGTACCCCGAAGGACACGAGTAAGTCTAAAATATTATTTATGAATACTACGAAGAGTCAAACACAAATCTACGTGTCCGTGTTAAAATGTGATATGCTCAAAGTCCCGTGTCGAAGAAAAAACCCCCAAATCAATACGTATCACCAAATTATTGAGATACGACCTACACGTACCCAATTATGGATATGACACTATCCCCAAACACACAAGCACATGCTAAGTTGATCTATAGGATCAATTGACACACACAACAATGTCAATCTAAGAATTCTCCCAAAATTGACACAAAAAGTACTATAACTTTCTCAATAGGCCTCCTATGAACACAAAACCAAATCCTATGGGTAGACTATGCATATGGGTTTATTCCTCATGGTAAATCTTAGATTTAGAACCTAATTTAAGGAGAAAACTAAATTATACCTATTGGGAGATAAATTTCCAATGTAACCTCCAAATATGATAAAATTGGCCTTTAACTTGTAGATCCTTGCTCCTCTTTGTAGATCCTTGCTCCATTAGTCTCTAATAGTGATTTGGGAAGGAATTAGGATGCAATTTAGTAGGGAATTGAAGTGGGAATAAAGGAATTTGGTTGAAGAAAAATTCTAGATCTAGTTTTCAAATGAAAAAAGGAGAGAGAAACATATTCCCCCCTCTATTATAGGCTGGCCCCCTTTTCCCTTCCTCAAGTCACAATAAATTGTCCAATATACCCCTTGGGGCCTCTCATAAAGAAATAATTAAGGAGGAAAGCTTCTATTATAATGGTTTAATTAATTTTAATCATCCTCCTAATCAATGTGCTTTCTAAATGGGCTCAAATCTAACAATTAATACATGTTGGTCCATGAGTCTAAACTAAACTAGTTAGGTCCACTAACACAAGTCCAAAATAAATAATTAACATCTAACAACAATTAAATAATACAACAAATAATTATTTATCTTGCACAATATTTAATTAAATATAAAATTACTAAAATACCCTTTTCTAGAAAATATGGTAGTGACAAGTCTACCCGCCTTAAAATAATTTCGTCCTCGAAATTCAAAGACGAAAACTACACCCAGAAAATAACAAAATATAATAAAAAAATATAACTAAAGAACAGAACTAACTATGAAAGAACATACCTCAAGGCACAAACAAATATGGATAACGCTCTCGCATTTCATCATCTCTCTCCCAGGTAGACTCCCCCGGAGAGTGATGCCTCCATGCGAAGCGCACCAAAGGAATAGTCTGGTTTCTCAGTACCTTCTCTCTCCGATCCAGAATCTCAACTGGCTGCTCTGGACAGCTAAGAGTAGGGCCCACCTCTATCCCCGAGTAAACCAATACATGACTAGGATCTGCCACGTACCGTATCAACTGTGACACATAAAACAAGTTGTGCACTCCCTCCAATGCGGTGGCAAGTCTAGTCTATAAGCAACTACACTGACCCTCTCTAGAATAGTGAAAGGTCCGATGAATCGCGGACTAAGCTTCCCCCCTCCACCGAAGCGAATCGTGCCTCGTGTCGGATAAATTCTCAGAAACACCAAACCACCTACCTAGAACAAAACATAACCTTAAGAACTTAATCTATAATAATCAATAATAAGTACAACAAAAATCTAAAACTATACCTCAAACTCCAAAGGTCTCCGGTGGCTATCGGCCCAATGCCTCTGTCTGTCCTGCACCATACGATGTCTGTCTCTGATAAAGTGAACCTTCTCCGCTGCATCCATAATCATCTCTGGCACAAGCAAAACTCTCTCCCCAACATCATCCCATGGCAAGGGAGTACGACACCTCCGACCGTACAGAGCTTCAAAAGGTGATATCTCTATACTAGCCTGGTAACTGTTGTTGTAAGCAAACTCTACCAAATGGAGATGGTCCTCCCAAGAACTTTCGAAGTCTAGTACACAAGTGTGCAACATATCCTCGAGAGTCTGAATAGTCCTCTCTGATTGGCCATCTGTTTGGGGATGATATGCTCTACTGAACTTGAGCTGAGTGTCCAAACTCTCCTGCAAACTCCTCCAGAAATGAGAAGTAAAAAAAAATCCGGATTCGAGACTATGCTGACAGAAACTCCATGTATCATAACGATCTGCCTCACATACATCTCTACCAGCTTCTCCATAGACAAACCCACCTTGGAGGGCAAAAAGTGGGCTGACTTGGTCAACCTATCAACAATGACCCAAATCGCGTCTTTTCTTCCTGGAGATCGTGGAAGTCCGGATACAAAATCCATAGTAATATGCTCCTACTTCCACTCTTGAATGGATAATGGCTGAAATAAACCTCCTGGCCTCTGCCTCTCAACTTTTACCTGCTGGCACACTAAGCATCTGGATACAAACTGTGCCACTTTCCTCTTCATGCCATACCATAACACACTCTCTCGCATATCCTAATACATCTTGTTGGCACCTGGATGTATGGAATAATGATAGCGATGTGCTTCTTGCAATACCTTCTTACGTAGCTCCCCACTAGGCATACACAATCTAACTCCATGCCTCAAAGATCCATCCTCAGAAATGGTAAAATCATCCTCCAATCCTGCTCTGACCTAAGCTCGGATGCTCCTCAGAGATAAATCCTCATACTGTCTGCCTTGATCCTGTCCATCAAATCTGAATATATCTATAATCCCTACATTTGCATAGCACAACCAGAAACTATCACCTCAATGCCCAAGCTCTCCAAGTCCTTCAGCAAATATCGATCCTGCGTCAAGAACATAGCTACCGGATACCTACTCAAAGCATCGACAACTACATTAGCTTTCCCATGATGATATTGCAAAGATATATCAAAATCCTTCATCAGTTTCAACCACCGACGCTATCTCATGTTCAACTCCTTCTGTGTAAAAATATACTTTAAGCTTTTGTTGTCTGTGAAGATCTCTACACGCTCTCCGTACAAATAATAGTTCCATAACTTCAGGGCGAAGATGACTGCTGCCAACTCTAAATCATGGGTAGGATAGTTATTTTCATGATGACGCAATTGCTTGGATGCATAGGCAATCACTTTTTTATTCTGCTAAAGAACACAACCCAAACTTTTCTCCGATGCATCACTATAAATAGTGAAGCTTCAAGACCCTGATGGCAACATCAAAATAGGGGCAGACGTCAACCTCTTCTTTAACTCCTCAAAAGCAACCTAGTAATCCTTTGTCAAAACAAACTCTATATCCTTCCTGGTGAGTCTGGTTATTGGCTCGACAATCCTCAAAAAATCCTGCACAAACTTCCTGTAGTAGCCTGCTAATCCCAAGAAACTCCTGATCTCTGCTACCGAACTCGGGGTCTTCCAAGATTCCACTGCTGCAATCTTCTTCGGATCTACTAAAATACCATCACCAGTCACAATATGACCCAAGAATTCTACCTTGTCCAGGAAAAACTCATACTTGGACAACTTTCCATACAACTTCTTCTTCCTCAGCACATCCAACACAATCCTCAAATGCTTCTCATGCTCCTCCGGTGTCTTCGAGTATATGAGTATGTCGTCGATGAACATCACCACGAACTTGTCTAGGTATTGATGGAACACCTTGTTTATCAAGTTCATAAATACTGTCGGTGTATTGGTCAACCCAAACGGCATCACCATAAACTCGTATTGACCATACCGAGTTCTAAAAGCAGTCTTCGGTATGTCCACCGGCTTCACCTTCACCGGATGGTAGCCTGATCTCAAATTTATCTTAGAAACACCTTGGCACCGCTCAACTAATCGAACAGATCATCAATCCATGGCAAAGGGTACTTATTCTTGATAATGAGTTTATTCAATGCCCTGTAATTAATACACATGCACACTGATCCATCCTTCTTCGGTACAAACAATACCGGGGCTCTCCACGGTGAAGAACTCAATCTGATAAATCCTTTATCCTGCAATTCGTCCACCTTCTTCTTCAGCTCGACCAGTTCGCTATTGTTTAATCTATAAACATATTATGAAATTGGTTCTGCACCTGGCACCAAGTCTATAGAGAATTCAATATCTTGATCTGGCGGCAATCTTGGCAATTCCTCAGAAAACACATCCAAGAACTCTACTATCAACAGATGCGACAACTCCTTGTCTTCAACCATAGCTCCATAAATAATGCCTTCTCCCTGCTCCACAGCTCCTCTGGCAAACTCAAACTCTGGCTCTCCTGACAGACCAAACAAAACTCTACCTCCTCTACAATCTATACTAGCACGGTGCCTAGTCAACTAATCCATCCCGAGTATAATATCATAGCTCGGAAGTGGCATTACAAGTAGACACGCACTCAACTCCCGGCCTCCTAGAGTAACTCTCCGATCTTTGCAAATATCATTAACCAGGATAATGCCTCCCCCCGGTCATGATCTTGTAAGTCCTAATCAAAGGCTCAGCTACCAAACCATGCTTCAGAGCAAAAAAAATAGATACAAAACTATGGAAAGCACCACTATCAAACAAAGCTAAAGCTAGAATGGAATCAAGAAGAATAGAACCTGCGATGACATCTCCGGTGGGTTCATTCTCCTCGACGGTCATTGCAAACACTCGTCTTTAACGTACACCTCCCTGCTACAGATGCTTGACATAACGCTGTTGTTATGTCAGAAATGATCCCCTCGGTTGTACTGCAGGTGGTCTCGTCTGTGCCCTCGGAGCTGAAGCTGCTCCCTAAACTGTACGACAAGGACACTCTCTTGACTGATGCCCTTCAGTACCACAATATAAACAAACTCCTAGCCTCCTCCTACAAACTTTCCAGATATGGTCAGGCTTTTTGCAGTAGTGACATGAAGCTTGCTGTAACTGTCTCTACTGCTGTGGTGCCTGGTAAAAAGGTGCCCTAGCTGGAGTCTGGTGCTGCTGTGGCTGCTGGAAAGGCCTGGACTGGAAATAAGGATGTTTGGCAGATACTGCACTGCTGTTTGCCCCTAGAAAAGAATCACGGTCTCTCTTGGGCTTCAAACCCAACTCCCGCTCAACCTTCCGTGCCTCCGCAAGTATCTCCGAGTATGTCTCATAAAAAGACGGAATGAGGATCTTTACTTCCCAGTTTAGACCCGCACAGAAACAAATAGCCCGAACCTCCAGCTCTCTCACCAAATACCCTGCAAATCGGCTCAGCCTGTCGAACTCCGCAGCGTACTCCTCCATAGACATGCTCCCCTGAATGAGACTCTCGAACTGCCTCCCCAAGTCTAGCCTGTCTTCCTGAGCAAAAAACTTCTTCTTGAAGAGGTCCTTGAATACCTCCCAAGACTGTCCCGCGTCTACCAGAATCGGCTCATTCCTGAACCAAGTATGAGCGACATCGAACAGTTGAAGTCCTACTGCCTTAACCTTCAGATCCTCAGAAAGATTGGACACCCTCATAAGACGTTCAATGTCCTCGAGCCAATCATCAGAATAGACGATGCCCTTCGTCCCCTTAAATATCCTAGGCTCCAGCTTCTTGTAGTCCTGAATGTTGCCTAGCCGAAGCTGAGCAACCTGAGGAGCAACTTGCTGCTGGACCAGAACTCCTCTCCCGACTATGGCACGAGCAAGCTAATAAGCACTCTCGATGCCCTACTGTAGAACGTCGGTCTGCCTCTGATGTGCCTCAGACTGAGCCCTCTGTGCCTCGAGCATCTCACAAAATAGTGTAAACATCTGTGTCGCCTCTGCTGGCACAAGAGGTGGAGGTGGAAGCCCCTCAGATACAGCTGGCACAGTCCTTTGAGTAGGTGGTGGCCCTCCGAAAGTATCTGACACTCCAATCACCGGAGAAGTGACTGATGCAGGCCCTCGGGACGTCGCAGACCTCTCAGAAGCTGCTCTCCCCTGCTGCGATATAGTCTTAGGCGGCATCCTGAGACAAAACAAAGAAAAAGGATCAATATGACACATTGTGTAAGATACTCAAGAAAATGATAGTTTAAAGATCAAGTATCAATATCAAAGGAGAATAGTTGAATCAATAGATTTTTCCTAGATGTGATTGAGTATTCTCAGCCTATAGCCTACATCCTATATCCTATCGCAGGCTCGCAGAAGTACAACCAAATTATCGCACTACCACGATATCGCATAACTTGCGAAGCTTGACCTGCATAGGCCACCAATAAAAATGTGTCATGACCCGCACCCGATGTAAGAATGCAAGTCAGAAACAACGCCCAGCCTACGCTGCAGAATCGGCGGTAGAACGCAGTCTGGGTAATTTATCTAACAATATAATGAGCCACCAATAATAATAATATACTCAATCACAGATCTAAGATAAAACCAAGCACAAATATGATAAAGAATCAAAATAGTCACATACAAATTATGAGTCTAAAATAATACATCAATGAGTCTGAAAGAATGCTAACAAATAAGCTGGAGACAAATCTAGTACAAAAAATGCTAAGAAGGTACTAATCCCGGGTCATCTGTCTCAGTCGGGATAAGTTCCTCCTAAGTCAGGGTCTCTGACTCTAAACCAACAACATCCTGAGGTCCATAATGTATAGGGTACCAGTCCTAAGTGTCATTTGAGAAAAATATATCCAGTCAAGAAAGGAGCAGAGTACATCTCTAATAGCAGTTCTAATCAATGATAAAAACTATGTAACAGTAAATAGATGTGAATATACAAGATGCACAATAGATACAAGAAATATACAATAAGCAAATACTGGAATGAATATAATAATGAACAATATGACAATGAACAAGAATACTAATGACTAAGTGTGTGAGTACTAGCTTTAACATGTGATCGGCTTGAGAATATGATATAATATATATTGCCTGGCTAATCATACGTGTGGTGTATGATTAACACTATTCAATAACAATACTTGATACAATGAGGGTATGATCACATATCTACAATAAAGTACTCCCCACCCTTGACTGGTATAATAGATCCAACCACAGTATGCTATGGCACGAGATTCCCCATGAAGATAGTGACTCTTTCCAAGAATCAGTGTCTGTACATGTACAAGATAATCAATGATACAATACATGCACAAGATACACCATATATCAAGGAATAATATCTTATAACGAGATCCGGATATACCAATCCGTGTAACCATAGTGTCAAGAGAACATGGATATCTATACTAGATACAATGAACATAGAGGATATCATAAATGAGAAACTATCAGAGAATGTACTCGCCTGAAGTCCAAAGAATAGTCTCACAGATGTCTGATACGGTGCTTCAAAGACCTAGATATAGAATACAACATTAATACAAGGTTCCGGAAAGAAAATATGTTAAACTAGTCAACTTCTAGGTCAATAAGTCAATTCTAATTCAAAAGTTAAACTCGGTCTACTCTAAGTCAACTTTGTCAACTATAGTCAACTATGGTCAACTATGGTCATCTACCTATTTCTAGGTTGCATAAGTCTAAAACAAAGATATTGGGTTCAAATAGTAAAGTCTAGATCACAAAACTATATCTTAGGATACTAGGATACCGTATCTCTGGATACGTAAATCAATAGGTAAATTATTACATATAAATATCAAACAATATTTAATTATATAAAATCCTAACTACAAACATTAAATTGATAACTTGGTTTTGAACCAACTTGGTATCACAACGCTAAACCATAAACTTGATATCCAAACCCAATACCTTAGGTATCCCAAATTACCTTGGTACTTACCTTGGTTTCTCAAGGTAATACCCAATACCTTGTTTTGCTAACTACCCAATAATATATGCTACACTAAATATTATACATATAGTATATTAAAATACTATTAGCAATTAGGAACATATTTATATATATATATTAATTACCATATATATATATACATATATATCTATATATATAAATATCTAATATTATTAAAAACTACCAAACTGTCATAAAAGGCTCTTGTCTGCTGTCGCTATAACCGCTGATACTTGCTGATACTCTACCGTTATTCCGACGAACTCCGGTAGTTGTCGCTAAACCACTGTCGCTGCTGCTGTATTCTATTGCTGTTGCTGCTGTTGCTTTGGCGACGCTGCTGTCGCTAATGTTCCCGCTGCTGCTGCTGTCCTACTGCTGCTGTTGCTGTAGCTCTGTTGCCTTTGCTTCCTGTTTTCCCCTTTCTATATATATCTAATATATATAATATATATTACACATAATATATCTACTAAACATATGTATCTAATTACAAATAAATATACATACGTACATACTCCTCCCATACATACACGTACATAGCAACTACATATGACATAGCATACATATTTTTATAGTAGCATATGTACATATATAACACAATATCTAATTACATATATATAGCTTACAACTTATAAGATATATATATATATATATATATATATATATATATATATATATATATATATACACAATAATACATATCACAATATAGTATTATATATATACATAGCTACAACTATATAAAATATATGTACATAATAAATACATAGTAACATACACACATACATAGTAATATATATATATACATATATATAATCATACAATAATATATAACATATATCATACAATTATAATTATAACTACATATAAATATCTACTTAACATATACATATCTATACATACTACCATATATAAATATATCTTACATGTAGAAGAATAATTACATAACAATATACACACATATAGTATATACATAGATACATAGATCTAAGACACAATATTACATAAATATATATACACAACAATATATATATATATATATATATATATATATATATATATATATATATATATATATATATATATATATATATATATATATATATATATATATATATATATATATATATATATAAAATTATACCTCACCATGAATAAGAACACAAGAGAAATAGATCTACCATTAAATTTCACAACACATAGAACGTATCACCCTGTATCCTACTAGATCTAGGATACGCATGTGACACGAGTCCACCGCACATCCAAACGTACCCCGAAGGACACGAGCAAGTCTAAAATATTATTTATGAACAATACGAAGAGTCAAACACAAATCTACATGTCCGTGTCAAAATATGACATGCTCAAAGTCCCATGTCAGAGGAAAAACCCCCCAAATCTATATGTATCACCAAATTGTTGGGTTATGACCTACACGTACCCAATTGTAGACTTGACACTAGCCCCAAACACACAAGCACTTGCCAAATTGATCTATAGGATCAATTGACACACACATCAATGTTAATCTCAGAATTCTCCCAAAATTGACACAAAAAGTACCATAACTTTCTCAATAGGCCTCCTATGAACACAAAACCAAATCCTGTGGGTAGCCTATGCATAGCCTATGTATATGGGTTGATTCCTCATGGTTAAATTTTAGATTTAGAACCTAATTTAAAAGAAAAAATTGAATTATACCTTTTGGGAGATGGATTCCCAATACAACCTCCAAATATGATGAAATTGGCCTCCAACTTATAGATTCTTGCTCCTCTTTATATATCTTTGCTCCACTAGTCTCCAATGGTGATTTAGAAAGGAATTGGGATAAAATTTGGTAGAAAATAAAGTGGAAATGAAGGAATTTGGTTGAGAGAAAATTCTAGATCTAGTTTTCAAATGAAAAGAGGAGAGAGAAACATATTTCCCCCTCTATTATTGGCCGACCCTTTTCCCCTTCCTCAAGTCACTATGAATTGTCCAATATACCCCTTGGGGCCTCTCATAAAGAAATAATTAATGAGGAAAGCTTATAGTGTAATGGATTAATTAATTTTAATCATCCTCCTAATCAATGGGCTTTCTAAATGGGCTCAAATCTAACAATTAATACATGTTGGTCCATGAGCCTAAACTAAACTAGTTAGGTCCACTAACACAAGTCCAAAATAAATAACTAACATCTAACAACAATTAAATAATACAACAAATAATTATTTATCATGCACAATATTTAATTATATATGAAATTACTAAAATACCCTTTCCTAGAAAATATGGTAGTGACATATCACTCACGCGTGATCACGCTAGCTCACCTTTTATATATAGCCCATGTTAAGCCCAAGCCGATCACATCATCTTACTAATATTTCAAGGCACTTTTATTTATATTGATTCCTTTAGTCCAGTTCATTACACTATTGTTTCTTACCATATTATTCTCAGTCTTGCGATTATTTATCGTGATAATCTTTCACGTGATATATGCTAGTTCAGTTATTCCATCATTTATGTTATTTTTTTTACTATTTTATTATTTCTGTCAATTATTAGAACTGCTATTTTGGTTGTATTTCGCTCCAATCCTGACTGAATATATTTTTTAGATGTTCATGAGAGGAATGGTGCCCTACGTACTATGGGCCAAATGATGGCGAGCCAGTCGAGTTATTATCCTTAGAGCCTGTTGAGTTAGCACCCGCAATGGATGAGGCATAATTAGTTTATTCATGAGATTGTATATGTCAGTTAGACTTTGGTATTGTATTATTATTGATGTCTTGTATTGAGATTAGACTTGGACTTGTGATGTATTTGTGACTTATTTTTCTTCTTTCTATTCTATATCGTGCCTTATCATCCTCTAGTTTGATATTTTGATTGAGTATCAATTACCATTACCATATTATCATATTGTACTCCATTTGGAGTTGAGATAGCATGACAGGTACCTTATATATATATATATATATATATATATATATATATATATATTGTTGAGATGTGTAGATAGTATTGTTGGCCTAGAGAGCGTTCTACCGCCGATGCTGCGGCGTAGGCTGGACGTACCCACGTACTCGTGTCCTTACACCGAGTGTGGGTCATGAAATATTTATTGGTAGCCCATGCAGGTCTAGAGGTCTTCTCAGTATTAGTACTCACACTACCAGAAAAAGTCAAATTAGCAACGTCTAAAAACGTCGCTAAAAAACCAAATATCGTCGCTAATTTGGTTTAGCGACGTAATTAGCGACGTTTTAAAGTTGTCGAAAAAAACCAAGTCGTAAAAAAAAACGTCGCTAAACGTCGCTATACCGACATTTTTAGCGACTTTAATGTGTCACAAAATTTAGCGACGTTTAGCGACGCCGAGTCACTAAATAGCGACGTTTATTAAAGTCGCTACACGTCGCTGATTAGCGACGTATATAGACCGACGTCTTTAATGACCTGGCTATTCTGCCATGTCAGCAATTGGCGACATATAGCGACATTTTTAGCGATGTCATTAGCGACGTATAGCGACGTTTTTAGCGACGTCATTAGCGACGTATTTAGCGACTTGTTATAGCATCGCTAATTAGCGACGTATTTAGCGACGTAACATAACGTCGCTAAACGTCGCTAAAAATATCGCTAATTTTAAAAAAAATAAAAATAAAATGCATTTCTGGATTTACCAGCCCCCTTGGGTTCATTATCAGGTATATGATGGTAGTAGAAATAATTGAATAAAGAACACAATAGCAGCACCAAGGGAAAAAATTCTAGTACACTGGGTAAATACAGGCCAGGTATCAGTCATCAGTTGTAAACGAAATTATTAATAATATAATAAAATTTGAAAAAAAGAAAGCATCCAGCAAATCTCATCATAAACATAAAGAATATAGCAAATTTATATCCATACAATCGCATCCTAAATAATAATAAAAATAACTATACTACTGCGGATCTGCAGGAGGCTGACCACCGGCGCGCTTGAAGGATAAGAACTCCTCATACTCGTCCCGTGGAATCGACAACGATGTCGATGGAGAAGGCAGTGATGTCGGTGGAGGCCGTGCCCGCGCCAAGTCTGCGAGTCGCTGGTTGTAAGAATCCAGGGTAGATAACAGCCTCGTACTGCTATGAACCATTGAATCCTGCATCATCGTCAGCTTCTCGCCCATCGATAGCTGTGACGCCTGCAGCTCCATGATGTTGCGGTCATTGGAGGCTCTAATATCATTTGTCAATTCCCGTAGCTCCATCATGCTGCGGTTGAGCATATCCAATCGTGCGATGAGCATCGGATCGTCCGCTTGCGGCTGGGACCGGGGCTGCTCCTCCATACTTCGTAGCAACTCGTCACGGAGAGACGCAATCTGACGGTCAATGGCCTCCTGGACGGCCTCCTGGACTCTGGCCGATGACTGCGAGGGCTGCGACTGCGAGGGGTGTGTGGAATGCGCAGCTGTCGGGGAGGCCCTAGATGACTGCATCACAACCAGGGTGCCATAGGAGCCCGTACCGTAGTACGTACCCCTATGGAGACCACCAGCTGCGGTCACCCACAGGTCGTCCACCGACGGAGATGGAGCGGGCTGCGACGAAGTACCAGCCTCTCCAGGTGTAGGTGCACTAGCAGTCGCCCGCTCACGCAGCCTAAGATACTCGGCCTAGAAAAGGTATATTGTACGGAGTGACGATCACAGGCCAACACGAATACTGGGAGCCCGAAAGTCCGAATGGGGTAAAACCGTCAGAGGAGAGCCCCAATCTGACATTACGCACTTTCTCGGCAAAATATGGATACTCTCGATCAAAGTGCTTCCATGCTTCTCCATCGGATGGATGATCCAATACTCCTTCGATCTGTTTTCGCCTGTGCCAACTCATGTTTTCTGCAGTCTCCTTAACCATAAACAACCGCTACAACCGCGGTGTCAAAGGCAAGTAGTGCATCGAATCGGTAGGCTTCCTTGCACCGACAGACTTTCCTCTAACAGTGGCCTTATAGCGATCAGCACCACAGAATCTACACGTATCTTCATCCTTGTCGTCTTTGTAGTACAACATACACCCGTTGCGACATGCATCGATTTTCTCGTATTCCATCCAAAGCGATCTCACCATCCTCTTAGATCGATAGAAGTCTACAGGCAACTTTGCACCCTCGGGAAAGATCTCTATAATCAAAAAACGCAGTCGATTATAGCATTCTTGCGACATGTTAAAATCGGACTTGATGCTCAATAATCTTGTAACCACCTCCAACGGTGAATGATCCTCACAACCAGGATATAGTGGAGTCCTTGTATTTTCTAACAACTCCATAAACTTTGCAGCATCGGTATTCGGTGCCTTCTCAGCTGCCTCATAATTGTCCGAATTGAAACTAGGTCCCGCCGCATCATAATTGTCCAAATTGAAACTAGGCCCCGCCGCATCATAAACCATGTTCACCAACCCGTCGTCGTAAGCATCGTGGTCTTGGACATCCATATACGGCTCCACATAGGGCTCCGACTCCGATGCTAGAGATACAAGTTCTCCGTGCGCGGTCCACTGATAGTAATTCGGCGTGAAGCCCTTCGAGTATAAATGATATGTAACTTCCACTTTTGGATGATATTTCCTGTTACGATATCTCATACACGGACACTTAATTTTGGTACCGTCTATGTACCGAGGGAAAGCCTTGGCGAACTGCAGGAACTACTATACACCCTCAATGAATTTATCCCGCACACCGTACATGTCATCAGGATAACGGTTGTACATCCACGAACGATTCCATTTCTAGATACTTCTGGAAAAATGACAGTATGTATCATATAAATCATTACATACAGTGGTTTATCACCTAACTTCATAACTTAACCGTACTATAAAAAATCATAACTGATATAATACATACTTTCATTTATCAAAGTCTAAAATAAGCAATATTCAAAATAACTGAAAAGAGGCCAAGTCTCTTAGTTTTTTAATATTTTATACTATTGGTAAAAGCAAACAATAGTTTTTTTACTACTTGAAAAGAGGCCAAGTCTCTTAGTTTTTTAATATTTTTTCTATGCATAATTACTTAACTTCCCATATTAAATTGAATGAACAATTTTAATTAGTAAGAACTTTTTTGGAAAAAAATTCCACTGTGATGTCTCAGTTCTCTTATTATAAAGTAGTATAGATATATGGCTCATAGTATCCTAGTAAGTTGTGAGTTGGAAGCAAACACACACACACATAAAAATGGATTAGATCTTATGTTAAGCCTAGGCTTACAAGAGTTGCCAATGGCCTCTTTTGCTACATAGTGCATCCCTCGAAGCCCAGGCCCACACACACAAACATAAAATGGATTATATCTTATGTTAAGCCTTGGCTTACAAGATTTGCCAATGGCGTCTTTTGCTACATAGTGCATCCCTCGAAGCCCAGGCCCAAAGCTCATCTAGAGCAAAAAGTTATCAATATTGTTATTGTATTTACTAGTTATCAATATAGTTGTTCTATAAATACAGAGGCATCATCTAAACAGGAGAATTCAGGAATTGAGGTATCATAAGCTAAATCTAGAATTTCCACAACTAATTCCTGCTGCATTCTTCTATAAATATACAGAGGCACCATCTAAACCGAAGAATTCAGGAATAGAGGAATCATAAGCTAAATCTAGAATAATTTTTGAATTCCACAACTAATTCCTGCTGCACCCATTGCTAAAGTAGGAACTGTACAAACTCCAATGGTTTCTTCTCCTTGATCCCCTGAAGAACCTAATAATTGAATCAGAATCCAGATCTCCAGAAGCAGATAATTCTTGCAATTCAATAAAGCTAGGCTGTACTGTAGGGAATTTGCAAGGTACTAAAGTAACTGTACATCACGAAGGGTCTCTACTTCTTATAGAGGCAGAGGGGGATCATCATAGTAAGTAAAATATGGAGGACATAGTAGCAAGGCCTGCGGGGGGAGAGAGACATGGATGCTCAGTGCATACAAGTGCAATGCTCCTCTGCACAAGACAAACTAGGAAGAAACATCCATAGTGAAGATAGAATATTGTATGTGTTTTAGTGTGTGTGTGTGTGTGTCAGTGTGTGTGTGTGTGTCGTGCCTGTGCCTGTGTCAGTGTCAGTATCAGTGTCAGTGTCTGTGTGAGTATGTGTGTGTGTGTATCCGTGTCTGTGTGTGTGTTGTGTGTGTCTGTCAGTGTCTGTCTGCGTGTGTTGTGTTTGTATATGTGTGTCGTGTCTGTGTACGTGTGTCGTGTCTGGCCAGTCATCGGTTGTGTCAGTGTCACATGAGAGAGAGAGAAAGAGAGAGAGAGAGAGAGATTACCTAGAGCTCGAGGAAGAGGAGGGGGTGCCGGAGTAGCCGCAGTCGTGGAGAGCCGGTCGCCGGAGAGGGGGGGCGGGGGAAATCAAAAACTTTCAAAATTTTCGACAGATGGGGGAAAAGAATCTGAGCCCTAATTAACCAAAATTTAGCGACGTTTAGCGACGTATAATAAAAACGTCGCTAAATTAAAATTTAGCGACGTCTAAGACGTCGCTAAACACGTTGCTAAATATTTTTGACATATACGTCGCTAATTATGACGCTAAATGTCGCTAAATCAGATATATTAGCGACGTTTAGCGACCTTAATTGAACTTATAGCGACTAATCTTTTAAAATCTTAATAAAAGTCGCTAAACGTCGCTAAATGTTGCCATTTAGCGACGTCTAGCGATATTTTTAATGGAGTCGCTGATTTAGCGACGTTTATACCAGGAGTCGCTAAAATACGTCGCTAATCCCGCTTTTTCTAGTAGTGTCAGACTTATCGTATTACTACAAGTCTTCTATAGGATATAGGACTAAGGATATAGGATGAGAGGATACTCAATCACTACTAGGAAATATTTTTATATATTTATATTGCTACCTTTTTGATTCAGAATAATTGCTTTAATTGGAATATTACTGTCCTTTCTTGATGCTATCGTATCTTGTGCAATCTTGATTTCTTTATTTAAATTTGTCTTCAGGATAACTTCGAAGACTCGATCGCAATGCTCTGGAGTAGTTTCGACGAGGTTTGTTACTTTGTCACCTCAAAGAGAGCCAGCATCGACTGTTCTGTCTTCTTCGTCTCAGAGGATTGCTTCACCACTCCAGGTGGGCATTTCAGTAGCAGCTATTGGGGGTACCCTACTACCAGTTCCGAGGATTGTTCTATCAGTCACGGAGGATCTTCCACCACCGCCACCTATGCCAAAAGATGGGACACAGATGTTCGCTATGTTTTAGAGATGATGGCGGCACAACAGAGACAGACGGACGCTCTAGGTTGGGGCATCGAGAGTGTTCACCAGCTAGCACAAGCTACTATAGAGAGGGTAGCACTTCTTCAGCCACAGACTGTACCACTTCATCCCGTACCATACCAGCCGAGGTCGGGTACCATCATTGACTTCAAGAGGATGGGATCCAAGGATTTCAGGGGCATCAAGGGGATATTGTACCCAGAAAATTAGATCGAGGATATTGAGAGAGCCTTGAGGCTAGCACAGATCCTGGAGGGCTTACAGGTAGAGGCAGCGGGCAACGAGATGTTCTATATCGCGCTGACATATTTTTGTATGGACCCGAGGATCGTAGCGCCAGGACTGACTTGGGAAGCTTTTAAAGAGATTTTCAAGGAAAAGTTCTTTCCTGATGTGGCTCTGAGTGCTCTAGAGAGCCAATTCCTAGATCTCGTCCAAGAAAACATGACGGTGGACGAGTACGCAATGGAGTTCTGCAGACTAAGCATATTTTTAGAAGGACATAATCCTCTTGGGAAGTCCCAGAAGTTTCAGAAGATTTAATCAGGGAGATCAAATCTCTTACTAGAGGACACCGTACAACAAAATTTAAGGATATCCTGATGGATGCTCAATGGGCAGATGATGACTTGGAGCTCAAATCCAAGAGGATACGAGATACGTTAGGAGGAGCTAGCAGTAGTGCGGGTCCAGCCAAATAACCCCACTTCCAACAGTAGAGGACCTTCCAACAACAGAGACAACAGTTTTATGCACCATTTTGACCACTGATGCAACAGACATACCAGGCCTTGAGACCAGCACAGTAGGCCCCGTAGTGTGCTCACTGTGGGAAGATTTGACATACATAGGAGGTCTGCATAAAGAGGCTAGGAGTGTGCCTCTATTGCGGATAGCCGGGTCACCAGTTGAGGGACTGCCTAGTGTCTCCGGTTTGAGCAGGCCAGGGAGCAGCACCGGCACAAAGAGCACCAGTGAGACCACCTGTAGGACAACAGAGGGGACCTTCTTTATAGACTCAGTAGAAACATTTTGTCCAGCACCACCAGCAGCAGAGGGTTCACCACGAGGATGAGCTTTTGCCATAGAAGTTGAGGAGGAGGAGCCGGTCGAAGATTTGATATCAGGTTAAGTTCTTTTTGATTTTATTCCAGCTTATACTTTGTTTAATTCTGGTGATTCCTATTCTTTTGTATCTGTATCTTTTGCTCTTAAGCATTGATTAGAGTCTGAACCTTTGGCTAGAACTGGCAAGATCACGACTGTGGGAGGCATTATCCTGGTCAGTGATGTTTGCAAGGATCAAAGAGTTATATTTGGAGGCTGTTAGTTGAGCACGTGCTTACTCGTAATGCCACTTCCGAGCTATGACTTTGTAGTCAAGATGGATTGGTTGAGTAGGTACCAGGCTAGTATAGATTATCTTAGAGACATAATTTTATTTTGACCACCAGGAGAGCCAAAATTTAAGATTGTCAAAGTAGCAGCGGAGTAGAGCGAGGATGCCATCTGTGGGGTTATGGTGAAAGAGGAGTTGTCATATCCATTGATAATAGAGTTTATGGATGTCTTTCCGCAGGAGTTGCCAGGTTTGCTGCCAGATCGAGATGGTGAGTTCTCTATTGATTTGGTGCCAGGTGTAGAGCCAATATCATAACACGTCTATAGAGTTAACAATAGTGAACTGGTAGAATTGAAGAAGTAGGTAGATGAGTTATAGGACAAAGGCTTCATTCTATCCAGTTCATTACCATAGGGTGCTCCGATATTGTTTGTATCGATGAAGGATGTGTTAGTACACATGTGTATCGACTACAGGGCTCTGAACAACCTCACTATCAAGAACAAATACTCGCTGCCAAGGATTGATGATCTCTTCGACCAGTTGAGCGGAGCGAAGGTATTTTTGAAGATAGACTTGAGGTCAGGTTACCACCAAGTAAAAGTGAAGAAGGGAAACATTCTGAAGACCGCTTTTTGGACCCTGTATGGCCAGTTTGAGTTCATATGATGCCATTTGGGTTAACCGATGTTCCGGCGATATTCATGAATATGATGAACAAGGTGTTCCACCAGTATCTGGATAAGTTTGTGGTGGTATTTATTGATGATATTTTGATATATTTTAAAACCCCAGAGGAATATGAGGAGCATCTGAGGATAGTTCTGGAGACTCTCAGGAAGGAGAATCTTTATAGCAAGCTTTTGAAGTATGAGTTTTTTCTTGACAATGTTGAATTCCTTGGGCATGTGATCACAGGTGATGGAATCTCAGTGGACCCGAAGAAGATTTCATTAGTAAAGTCGTGGGCTACTCTGAGTTTAGTGGCATAGATCAGGAGTTTTTTGGGGCTAGCAGGTTATTACCCAAGATTTGTACAGGACTTCTCTAGTTTTGCAGAGCCGTTGACTAGGCTGACCAGGAATGATGTAGAGTTTGTCTAGACTGAGGAGGGATAGACCACTTTTGAGGAGCTGAAGAAGAGGTTGACGATAGCTTTAGTATTGACATTACCATCAAGAGTATGTGGATTTACTATCTATAGTGATACTTCAGGGAAGGGTTTAGGTTGTGTCTTACAGCAGAATGGAAAGGTGATTGCCAATGAATCCAGACAATTACGTCTCCATGAGAATAATTATCCTACCCACGATTTGGAGTTGGTATCAGTTTTTTTGCTCTAAAGCTGTGGAAACAATATCTGTACGGAGAGCGTGTAGAAATCTTCATAAACAATAAGAGCTTGAAGTAAGTGTTTACCCAGAAAGAGCTAAACATGAGACAGCGGAGTTGGTTGGAGTTGATGAAGGACTTCGATATATTATTGTAGTACCATCCAGGAAAGACCCATGTAGTCGCTAATGCCTTGAGCAGGTATCCATTGGCTATTTGCATGAATAAATACATATATTTATTGGCCGATCTTGAGAACTTGGGTATTAAGGTGCTGGTACTAGGTATCGAGATATAGATATGGGGACTGCAGATACAGTCAGAGCTGATGGAAAGGGTTCGAGCTACATAATATGATGATGATTCTCTGAGGAACATCAGAGCACAGGTTCATATAGGATTATCCGAGGATTTTACTATTACTATGGATGGATCACTATGGCACGGTACTAGGTTTTGTGTGCCTAGTGGGACGTTACACGAGGAGGTTCTTTAAGAGATGCATCGATCGCAGTACTCTATACATCCAGGTGCCAACAAGATGTATAGAGATCTGAGAGAGCATGCATGGTGGTATGGTATAAAGCGGGAAGTAGCATACTTCGTATCCAAATATTTAGTATGCCAGTAGGTAAATGCAGAGAGGCTGAGGCCATATGGTTTACTTCAGCCTTTACCCATTCTAGAGTGGAAATACGAGCATGTTACTATGGATTTTATTTCAGGGCTTCCGCATTCTCTAGGAGGTAAAGACGCAATTTGGATCATCGTAGACAGGTTGACCAAATCATCCCACTTTTTACCATTTAAAGTGGATACGTCTACGGAGAAGCTAGCAGAGATGTATGTGTGATAGATTGTCAGATTGTATGGAGTTCCTGTGAAAATAGTCTCAGATTGGGATAATCGCTTCACATCCCACTTCTGAAGGAGTTTGTAGAATAGCTTGGGCACCCAACTCATGTTTAGTATCGTATATTATCCCAAGACAGACGGGCAATCAGAGAGGACTATTCAAACTCTCGAGAATATGCTTCACACTTGTGGTTTGGATTTCAGAGGCTCTTGGGAGGATCATCTTCATCTGGTAGAGTTTACTTACAACAACAGCTACCAGACTAGTATCGATATGTCACTACTCGAAGCTTTATATGGACGAAGATGTTGTACTTCTCTATCTTTGGATGATGTTGTTGAGAGAGTCTTGTTGGGACCAGAGATGATTGTGGACACAGCTAAGAAGGTGAAGCTCATCAGGGATAGACTTCGGGTGGCGCAGGCTAGACAACGACATTGGGTCGATAGCCACCGGAGACCTTTAGAGTTTGAGGTATAGTTTTTGTTTGCTGGCTTGTGATTGATTTATTTTAGATTGAGTGTTAAGGTTGTATTTTTTTTAGGTTGATGATATGGTATTCTTGCAGATTTTTTGGACACGAGGCACTATTCGCTTTGGTGGAGGCAAAAAGTTTAGTCCACGGTACATCGATCACTTTAGTATTCTTTCGAGGGTCGGTGTAGTGACCTACAGACTAGACTTGCCGCCTGCATTAGAGGGAGTGCATGATGTGTTTTATGTGTCACAGCTGAGACGGTACATGACAGATCCTAGTCACGTATTGGATCACTCAGAGATCGAGGTGGGTCCGACTCTTACCTACCAAGAGCAGCCAGTAGAGATTCTGGATCGCAGGGAGAAGGTGCTGCAGAACCAGAAGATTTTCTTGGTATGCGTTGCGTGGAGGCATCACTCTCCAGGAGAGTCTACCTGGTAGAGAGAAGCCAAGATGCGCGAGCGATACCCTTATCTTTTTGAGCCGTGAGGTATCATTCTTTCTTGCTTGTTGTGATTATTTGTTTTACTGCTAAGTTCTTCCTTAAATTTCGAGGACAAATTTTTTTTTAAAAGGATAGACTTGTCACTACCATATTTCTAGATAAGGATATTTTAATTGGTCATTTAGTATAATTATTATTTAGTAATTAATATATGTTTATATTGTGCTAATTATTAATTGTGTTTGTGCTATTTAATTATTTGTAAGTGGGATAGCATATGTTGTTGGACGTGTCCTAGTGGAACTATTAGTTAGTCATGACAATATTTGAGTCCAACATGAGACCAAGCCCATTAGACCCTCTTCATTAGTTAATTAATGAGATTAGTCTAATTTATATTATTTTAGAGCCTTTCTAAAATAGCCCTTCTTAATCATTCCTCATAATTAGATATAGAGGGATAAATTAGACATTTATTATTGCTTGGAGAATGAAAAAGAGGGGGCCGGCTATATAAAGCTCTCCATTCTCTCTTTGCTTCATTAGTTTATTCCAATTAGATCCCCAATTATGTTCTTTCCTAAATTGACTCATCCCTCCATACATTTTAACCTAATTCACACCCATTTCCTCTCAATTTTATCATCAAAGAAGCATTGGAGCTTGGATTGCAAGAAGTACTTGAAGGAAGAGGAATTGACAAGGAGATCATGTCGTAATTATTTCCATTAAGCATTTTATTAAGAATCCATGTCCCAATAGATAAATTCTGAATCTACCCCTTAAATTAGACTCTAATTCATACATTTAACCATTAGAAATTATCCTTTGGCTTAGGGCTACCAATAGGATCAAGAATTAGGTCCATATAACTTGTATTATGAAAGTTACATAGTTATTTGTGTCCAATTGAGGGAAATAACGAGATTGACACATCAAGTGTGTGTTATGAGACTAATTAGATCTAATTAGACTTAGATCTTGGTTGTAGGAGTAGGTACGTATCCATAATTGGATAAAAGTAGAGCATATCATAGTATTTTGCGATACCGTGTGATATAGGCTCATTTTGGGTGATTTATGTTAATTTTCTTCAATATTATTGTAACAAGTTGCATTAGTTATATATAGGTGTATTTGATATGTATGAATGATTATTGTGATGTATTGGGAGTTTTGGCATCTCTATTGGATGTGTATCATAGAGTATCTTATATGTGCATACCAAGTATTTGATTTAATGAATCTTTGTGTGGGTTGTGTACACTCATATCATTTTGTATGTATATGTATATGTATATTTTAGTAAATATATATATAACTATACTTAAATATATATAATTTTTATTGTAGGTTTTGTGTACTCTATGAGTGGATTAGTTGTGTGTGAGGAATCTGATTAGTGTGTGTGTCTGTATGAGAGAGTGCAGTTGTGCACAGGACTGAGTATGTTGTTTGTGAGTGTGTAGAGATAGGATACACAATTATGTACCTGTGTACAACCAAATAAGGAGGGAATTTGCGGTGCTCAATGGTTTTCTTATGTGTTTTGTTTGTATTGGTGGTGATGGTACAAGTGTTGAGTAGTATGGAGCAATGCCAGGTCTATTTCAGACCTGGGGATGGCTGGATTAGCATCAGTACATACAAGAGGTGCTTGGGTATAGTTGAGTGTTGGGTTCACTAGACAAGGGTCAAGGTGTAAGGGGTCGAGCTCCAGTCAAGAGAAGGAGCAGCTGCAGTATGAAGGATAAGCAACAACAGTACCAACATGGTAAGGGGAATAGGATTTTGGCCAATAAAGTATTATCAATACATAGCAAATTGAGTTGCTGTGAAATGAAAGAGCAACTGCAGTTCAATAAGCACTGCAGTGCATTGCTTGGTAGAAGGGAACACTTGAGTTGCAACATTAGAGGCTTAGTAGCAATAGTTAACTGCTCTAGAGAGCAGTAGTTCGTAGGTAAGTGGGTCAGAAGTTGAAGCTGGTGATAGAGTGAGTGTTAGTATACTAGTGCATCAGTTCGTGTATGTTAGATATAGTTAGTAATGTTAAGGTAGTAGTGAGGAATATACTGAAGGATGTATCAGGGTGAACACTGATGGGAGTTATCTGATACATAACAGTGTCAGTTAAGGGTGACTGAGAGTATAGGTAATTTGGTGATGTGAGGGTAAGAGCATTGCGTTCAACACAGTATTGATGTAGTATATGTTAACTAAAGTTATTAGTTAAGTTAGTTCTCTCATGAGTGACATAAGTATAAGGTATTAGTTATAACTAGTCAGTGTAGGTATTAGCTAAGGTATCACTCACACACTAAGGTAATAACCTAGTATGGTTATTATAAGCTAGTGTTAGCTAGTTAGTGACTAATATAGACTTACTAACTAGTATTGGACCTAGAAATAGCTAGTTTGATGAAGTTTGACTCACTTTGACCTAGTTTTAGCTAGAATGACCTAGAAATAGCCTAGAACCTTATATTTAAGGCATTTTAGGGGTGTGTGACACCAGTTCAAAAACCAAGATATACCATTTTCTCAGGACCACATGCAAGTACATTCTATGATAGTTTCCTTATTTGATAGCCTCTATGTTTCATGTATTTAGTATTAATATATTTGATTATTGACATAATGGTTTCATGGATTGGTATACGTGGATATTGGTCATGAGATGTTATTATCGTGGTTACTCAGTGATCATCATATCGTGCTTCATGATTACTCAGTGATTACCAGGATATCTTAGTGATTATATACACCGTGATCATACTGCATGATATTATACACCGTGAAGTGTGATATACGTATTATAACGTATCGTGATTTGGATCCGTGTAGTAGTCGGGGGTTGGGGAAGTATTAGTGGATATGCAATCATACCTTATAGCTCATGATTTAGTATAGCTCGTGATAGTTAGAAGATCATGTCATTCACGCATGATTATGCTATCTCACCTTTTATATATTGCCCATATTAGGCCCAAGCCGATCACATCATCTTATTAATATTTTAAGGCACTTTTATTTATATTGAATCCTTTACTCCAGTTCATTACACTATTGTTCCTCACCATATTGTTCTTATTTCTTGCCATTATTTATCGTGATGATCTTTCTCTTGATATATGCTAGTTCAGTTATTCCATCATTTATGTTCATTGCTTTTACTGTTTTATAGTATCTATCAATTATTGGAACTACTATTGTGTTGTACTTCGCTCCAATACTGACATGATATATTTTTCAGATGATTCATTAGAGGACCGGTGTCCTACGTACTATGGGCCACAAAATGACGAGCCAGTCGTGTTATCACCCGTAGAGCCTGTTGAGTTTGCACCATCAATGGATGAGGCATAGTTAGTTTATTCATGATATTGTATATGTCAGTTAGATTTTGGTATTGTATTATTATCGATGTCTTGTGTTGAGATTAGACTTAGACTTGTGATATATTTGTGACTTATTTTCTTTCCTTATATTTCATATCGTGCCTTATCATCCTATAGTTTGATATTATGATTGAGTATTGATTATCATTTCCATATTATCATATTGTCCTCCATTTGGAGTTGAGATAGCATGGCAGGTACCTTATATATATAGCGTGCGATGTGTAGATAGTATTGTTGACCTAGACAGTATTCTACCATCGATGCTACGGCGTAGGCTGGACGTACCCACGTACTCATGCCCTTATATCTGGTGCGGGTCGTGACACATATTCACAATATTCAAATCAAGGGATCTGAGTCCGTTTCAACAAAGTCGTCCTACGATAAGTCAGTTTAGTCAAATCCTCAATATATTAGTGTCGTAGGGCATACCTAACGAATCACATAGTCTATCTGTTCAAATATATGATAGAATCCAACTATTTGTTTTCTATGTCTAGATCACCAAATCACGATTCAATTTTCTAAGTCAATGATCTTAATCATAAATCCTAAGACGTCCAACGTCGCTACATATTCAATCCCGAATCCAGTAAACTTAACTAGCCTCAATTCTAGACTAATTTATCCTTGATTCACATATATCTTCGACTCCCTCTCGCATCAAACCATAAGTTAAAACGGTCCTCGAATTCGCTAAGTCATCCCATCGTTGCATCAAATCTAAAATATATCCTTAAGAGTTTCTTCGTCCATCAAGCAGTGTTTCTCCAATAATCATTCATGTCGTGATCATAATTCGTCTAACCAAGTCATCCAACATCAACGTTATCGTTTGATCAATCCGTAGTCCGCATCTAGCACTCCTTAAAGTGTTCAAGTTCAAAGATTAATTTATAATCTACCTATATTTCATCCAACTAGAAAATCCTTGATGCATTTTATAGTCCTCAAGTATGTTTGTATTGTAGTGCCCCGCTCCGCAATGGCACTATATACAAGAGATATCGGTTTGCTGACTGAAAAAAAACCTTTCTAAAGAGCTCATTATTGAGTCAAAAGATGACTGATCTCGGTGAGTGGACTGAACTTCATTCTCTGATTTTTTCACGCCTTAATAATGAATCTAAGTTTTGTAATGCTATTTGCTAAAAGGATTAATGTTTCTTTTACAAGAATAATAGATTATGACCCTGTATGCTAACTAAAAAACTTATATTCTAGTAATAATTGATAAACCTTGCCATGCTAAGTAAAAAAATAGTATGTTGCATGCTAGGTTATATTGACACGGCTATCGAACAAAACCTTGCCATGCTAATAAGAAGAGTAAAAGAATGATTGAACATATCAATATATGGTATGCTAAAAAAGAGTGGAACTACATGCTTAGCTAGAAGAGATAGAAGAACCATGCCATGCTTTCTTAATTAAAGATCTCTTATATATTTGCTTATCATTGATGCCAAAGACAGAACATTAGCATGCTAGATTTATAAAACTGTTACTGGTTTCATGTTAAAAGAACTACTTCTTGGAACATAGACTTGTTATTGAACTCGTTTAGAGAATATCTTGATCACGTATCAAATCAGCTAGTATAAGCGTATACTAGTGTAGTGTTGGGCCATGAACTAAATCTATCGATCGATTGATAAGAAGAAGACATAAAAGTTTGCTTGATCTTTGTTTGCTTGGATTACAGAATTAACTGATAGGAGTGCATCCATGCTTCGGTCTGACAACTTATGCACAAGATATAGGGTCTCTCGAGCAGTATCCTGGGATACTGGAAACCGTTTGACCTGGGAGTGGCTAATTGGAATTCCCTGGGGTAATGAAGTCCTCGCTATTAGATGGGTGTTTATGTCATTAGTTAGCTGGTTCACATGTTAAAGTAGCCATTTTGAGTGTATTTTGGTGTAGTGCTGGACCGTGATAACACCACTACTAATCATGGGTTTCTTATGGGCCATTATATAGTTAGGGCACATGCTAGGATTTTTGCCTTCTTACATATCTAACTGTTTAATGCAGAGATGAACAGGGAACATAATCTTTATGATTATGCAATTGTTGCTAACTTGTGTGTCTGTTGCAAGATTAACCTTTCAGCTGTGGGTAAGGATCACTGAATAAGTAATCACTAGTTATTGATTATATTCTTTATCGAAACTACTCCTAGACCCGCATGATTTGCTTGAATTAGATGATGCTTTTATGATAAGAAGAATATTCCATTAGATGATGCTAATGACCTTAGAGTTAATGGATATAGCTCATAAGATACGCTGCGCACACAAGATAGTATTTGAATCAGCATATCGTGCATGAACTGCTTGTGCATGAATTGCTTGTCCTGTATGCATGAATGAACTAAAATAAAATATGTCTTTCAAATATGTTTTCGAAAGAAGTAATCCTACTTGATCCTATATAATATTAAATGAACCTAGGTAAAAGTAGAAAGATTACTAGTACTGTAATATTTTATCACATGCTTACATAGTATTGGTTTTAGAGAGTGTTGATTCTGTTCATTGCTTTTATACTCACCACTACTTTTCCTAAAGTGCTGAACCCCCACCAGTTCTGTTTGCAGGTACTGGATCGTCCGAAGAAGCGAAAGCATATTCTCATCCCCAGTTGACAAAAATTTAGAGTCGATGCTTTGAGTTGCACTAAGATGTTTTGAGATATTTTCTGTACAAAGGGATGCAATGTATAGAAATATGTCATTGTATTCTGTATTGATGTAAGATAATTGGCAAGCCTTGTAATCATTTCAGATATCAATAAAGAGATTATTTTCTTATACCATTGTATTCATTTACTTTTCTGTAATATTGTGCCACTGCTTCTATCATGAAAAGCTTATGTTGTTATTGTTCAAGTTTTGGCCTTGTGCAAGCGTAACTTAGGCTTATACGGTATCATGCCTATGCGAGAAGGATCCCCTCTCACGATCCGCACCCGAAATTTGGGCACGAGTGCGTGGGTACGTCCAGCCTATGCCACATCATCGACGGTAGAACGCTGTCTAGGTCACAATACTATCTAATCAATCTCGCACGAGTATCCAACTCCATAAGGAGACACAGATATCACAATATAATATGTAAATACTCAATCACAGAACTAAAGCACGATAAGATATCGAAGAAAATAAATGAAATACAACACAAGTCTAAACAAAATAATCTAACTCAAACAATAACATCCAAGTCTCAAAGTATGCCGAAAACAAATTAGGTACCATAAACTGCTAAAAGAAACTAACTAAATAACTATTGATCTCGGCTAGACCTCCCGGAATCACACCTGAGCTACAAGGTCCAAGGCTACAGCTACTCTCCCTATGGTCCATAATATGTCGGATACCGGTCCTCTAAGTCGCAGTCTGGAAAAATATTTTCAGTCAGGATTGGAGCAAAGTATAACCCAATAATAGTTCCAATTAATTGACAAGCACTATAAAACAATAAATAGATGATGCTATATACTAAAAGAAAACAATAAATAGATGCAATGGCAAATAGTAAAGAGAACAGACAATAGGCAATATGGTATAGTCAGTGCATTTTGGAAATAAAGAGAAGAACTACAATATCATATACAGGGTACTGTAGCATATGAAACTGAAATAAAGAACTGAAACTTATTCTAAGTATTTAAAATAGTAGCTTCGATATGTGATCGGCTTGGGAACATGTACGAGTGCTATATGGACGGGCTAATCATAAATGAGGTGTATGATTAATACTAATATAATTTTATACTTGTACGATAGGGTTATGATCACATCTCTCACTAGCAATTTCTCCGCCCCAAACTAGTACAATTGATCCAACCATGACACGTCACGATACATGAGCAATGTCCAATATATCATGTACAATGTCTAATATCAATATCTAATATCAATGTCGTGTACAATGTCAATACGATAACCAATGTAACATCTTATGACTGCAGATCCAATCTATATACTAGTCCGTGTAGAATAGTGTCAAGAATCAGATATAAATACTTGAATTATAAAAATTATCAAATAACAGAAATTATCATAGAATGTACTCGCCTGGGGTCCTGAGCGGGCAATACCATTAGCCTGCTCCTAAAGTCTCGCAGAATAATCCAATGGTCCTATATATATATATATATAATATAATACAATATAGCATCAGTCGTTAGACTAGCATACACACAAACACAGTTATGCTGAACTCAGAAACTACGCTAGGGTGGTAACTGGTCAACAAGTAGGGTCAAGTATGAGTCTAAATGCATGGGTGTCATGACCTCGAATGTTGTGCATAACAAGACAATCACTAACGGTAACATATGTTTAATCTCCAAATCTCGTGTTACACTAACACATGGTCTAGCTAGTAGGTGAGGGTACACATAAGGCAGTGAGTTACCAAAATACGTTAATATATAAATAACAACTTAATATATTACCTAGTGTTATCCACTACTTATTTATACTAATGCACCTAGGGTCTACACCAACACATAAAAATATGTATGATACCTACGACTAACAACCAAATTCCCGTAACATAAATAATAAACCCAATTTCCCATAAAGTAAATACTAAACCTAATTACTATTTAAGTAATTTCTAAACCTAATGACTATGGAAGTAATTACTATTAAACCTTGTACACATATATATACTAGTCATTAGGGTGCACGAATATACAGTGTCGTGCAACATACAATATGAAGGGAAAGGGCAGGTGCAAACCTCGGTGTGCGCGTGACCGATGAGGGGTGATGCTCAACCACGGCCCGTGAAGGTCAGTCTTCGGTGATGGTGCTCCGATCAATTATGGCAACAACATCTACAGTATCAGCAGGTGGAAGTCGACAGCTCGGTGGTGACTGTGGGGTATGGCCCAGCTGTTTGTGGTGGTATGGATTCGGTGGAGGTGGCCGTTTCGACGACTGGTCGAGTCGGGGAGTCGGGAAGACGGTGAACAGGTTATGTGGCAGCTGCTGTGAAGTGATCGATGTATGGGTGGTTAGAAAGGTGATGACGATGGTGGTGATGATGATGATAACGTTCCGAGGATGGCCGTGGTGGAGACTCAGGAGGTCGAGTCTGGAAAGATCGACTGCTGTGGAGTGGTCCGACTGTCGGGGTCGTATGACCGGGGCTGAGGGGAAGTCAGGGACTCGATAGTGGTGATGGGGTTAATGGTGGCGGTGGTGTAGATGATGATGGTGATGATGATAAGGAAGTCAGGGACGATGGTGATGATCAGTAGTGGTGGTCGAGGTATAGATCATGGCAGTGTAAGGGGTGCTTAGGCGGAAGAGGTCGATCTTGGTGGGGTCGTCGGGGGTCGGTGGCTTGCTCGGGAAGGTCGGGTCGAGATGGCGTCACCGGGGCTAATAGCCAGGGGTGAGGGAAGTCGGGGGCGAGTCGGAGTTGCTCAGTCGTGGACTGTCCCAGCAGTGGAAGGTGGTGGAGATGCGGTGAGGAAGGTGAAGAAGGTGACCGGGGCTGGGAATGTAGTGGTGGTGATAAAGTCGGGGACTCCGGCCGATTGCAGTGGCGGCTGCTCGGCGGGGATGACGACCTGAGATGGGAGGCCGGGAAGAATAGGGTGATGGTGATGTAAATATAGTTTAGGGTTTGGTTTTTGTGTCTAGGGGTTGATGAAGGTGATAAAAAACAATGAGAAAAAGTATTTATATATGGGGAGAAAATAGGGTGATGTAAACCTAGGGATTAGGGCCGGCCAAGTACTCCTTGGGATGGGGTTTGCTTGCTATATGAAGGAATTTGGAGGGCTAGGATTGAGTGGGTTTGAATGGAGGGCCAAGATGGTGAGGGGGTGATGTTTGAGTGTTGCACACTCCAAATAATATGAGAAAAATTGTATATGATCGGTCAAAGAAGAAAAGGGAAGCTTCTTCATTTGTTGGGTCCAATGGGATATGGACACCTTACTGCACTTTTGCATAAAAGTCCCCAACATTTGTAAAATTGCATAAAAGTTGGGTTTTGGGATTGAATGAGGGAAAACACCATGTTTGGTGTTATGTAGTGGCTAAAAAGGGTGTGTAGTATTTAGTATAGAGCTTGAGGGTGTGAGTGGGGGTTTAATTTGGTGTTGGGTCTAGTTTTGGGATAAGTTGTGTCCTTACACCAATTTAATTAAAATTAATATAAATGGTGTTCTTAAATTAATTGAAAGTACATAGGGTTAAAATTAGGTGGGACACAAGTGTCATGGATGTAGAAGATTCAGAATAGAATATTGTTAAAATTTGGGTTGCAAAAAATGGGTCAAGATTGTGTCTCCAATTTCGATTGGAACGCACAAAGATGCAAATTCAAATTTATTTAGAATTTAAAATAAACGTCCGTGACGAATATTGTGCGACTAAAATAAAGCACAAGAGAGGGTGTTTATGAGTTATACAAGGGTCAGAATAGAAGACTGACACGTTTAGGACAAGGGTGTAAAATTTGTTGGAAGGAAAAGCTAGTGTCTTCGCTCCCAATATCGAAGCAACGGTAAGGCACAACAATTAAATAAAATCACAATAATAAATTACAACCTCAATAATTAATCCCGAAATAATACAAACTTAATTCATAACCCTATATTTTGGTCAGGGGTTCATCTAGTGGGCTTCTAGGTCTAGTCTACTAACTCATGCATTAAAGAACAATATAAATAATATATATATATATAATATATCATGCAATATATAAAATAAAATATACACAATACTTATAAATAATAAAAAGATAAAGATACCCCTATTCTGGAATGTGGTAGTGACATCCCCGCAAGGCACCAAAGTGAGGATGATCAGCCCTTGCGGGAATTGGGGCATGATATAATGGTATCAGAGCAACTCGATCCTTTGGCCATTCCGTTGTTTCACTTTGACTCAGAGATATTCTAGATATTGATGAGTGTTCCATAAAATAAGTCTTTAGATATTCTCAAAGATGTGCACAAAATTTTTCTTGATGGATGGAGATATGTGACTTTGTGATTCTTGAATTGCTAGTATTTTATCGATTGAGGATGGCGAGGGATGGGGACTTTCGCTTCTCTGGATATCGTAAGTTTCTCCTTAAGTTTCGAGGATAAAACTCTCTTAGTAGGTAAGTATGTAGTACCCCGCTCCGTGATGGCTCTATATACAAGGGATATCAGTTTGCTGACTCAAAAAGAAAACCTTCCTGAAGAGCACCTTGTTAAACCAGAAGACGATTGATATAGGTGAGTGGACAAAACTTCATTCTCTGATTCTTTCATGCCTTAATAATGAATCTAAGTTTTGTAATGCTTGTTGATAAGAGGATTAATGTTTTCCTTACAAGAATAATAGATCATGACCATGTATGCTAACTAAAGAACTTATATACTAGTAACAATAGATAAACCTTGCCATGCTAAGTAAAGAATAGTATGTTGCATGCTAGGTTACACTAACATGACTATCGAACGAACCCTTGCCATGCTAATAAGAAGAGTAAAAGAATGATTGCATATGTCAATATATGGTATACTAAACAAGAGTAGAACTGCATGCTTAGCTAGAAGAGAGAGAAAAATTGTGCTATGCTTGCTTAATTATAGATCGTTTATATATTTGCTTGTCATTGATGTAAAAAATAAAACTATAGCATGTTAGATCTATAGAACTGTTACTGGTTTCATGTTAAAAGAATTACTGCTTGAAACATAGACTTGTTATCAAACTCGTTCAGAGAATAGCTTGATCATGTATCAAAGCAGCTAATATGAGCGTATACTAGTATAGTGCAGGGCCGTGAATTAAACTTATCGATCGATTGATAAGAAGAAGGGATAGAAGTTTGCTTGATCTTTATTTGCTTGCATTATAGAATTATCTGATATGAGTGCATCCATAGATCGGTTTAACAACTTGTGTACAAGGTATGGGGTCTCTCGAGTGGTATTCTGGGGTTCTGGGAACCGTTCGGCTTGGGAAAGGCTAATAGAAAAACGCGGAGGCAATGAAGTCCTCGCTATTATGCGGATGTTTATGTCAATAGTTAGCTGGTTCATGTGCCAAAGTATTCATTTTGAGCATATTTTGGTATAGTGCTGGGCCGTGATAATACCTATACTAATCATGAGTTTCTTATGGGCCATCATATAGTTAGGACACATGCTAGGATTTTATCCTTCTTACATACCTAACTGTTTGATGCAGAGACAAACAGGAAATATAACCTTTATGATTATACAAATTATTACTAACTTGTGTGTCTGTTACAGAGATAACCATTCGGTTGTGGGTAAGGATCACTGAATAAGTGATCACTAGTTATTGATTATATTCCTTATCAAAATTACTCCTAGACTTGCAGGATTTACTTAAATGTGATGATGTCCTTATAATAAGAAGAATAATCCACTAGATGATGCTAACGTCCTTAGAGTTAATGGATATAGCTTACAAGACACGTTGCGCACACAAGATAGTATTTGTATCAGCATATAGTGTATAAATTGCTTGTCTTGTATGCTTGAATGAACTAAAAAGAAATATGGCTTTCAAAGATGTTTTCGAAATAAGTAATCTGACTTGATCCTGTATAGCATTAAATGAACGTAGGTAAAAGTAGCAAGATCATTAGTAATGTAATATTTTATCACATGCTTACTTAGTGTTAGTTTTAGAGAGTGTTTCTTCCGTTCGTAGCTTTTATACTCACCAGTACTTTCCCCAAAGTGCTGACCCCCCTCCAGTCATGACCCGTACCCAAAATTTGGGCATGAGTCATGGGTACGTCCAGCCTACGCCACAGCATCGACGGTAGAATACTGTCTAGGTCTCAATACTATCTGTCATATCTCACACATATAAATAACATCATAACCTGTTAATGTGTCTCAACTCCAAAGGAGGACAATGAATATATATAATCATCAATCTCGCAATATACTCAATCACAATAATTATAAGAAAGATAATTGGCACGATAAAGATGCAAAGAATCACAAGAGGCAAATAATATATAACTCAAATAAGTCAGAGTCTAAGAGTCTATCTACCACAATATAATGTAAGTCTCAAATATAATATAACTCATAGTCTCAAGTTTGGAACAATCCAATACACAAATAAACTAAGTGCTAACTAAGCAACTGCGGGTGGTATCTCCTCTATGGGGTGTGTCTCCTTCGGAAGCTCTTGGATATAACCATTATCTACTCTAGGTCCACAATAGGTGGGATAAAAGTCCTCGAAATACTCTAAGAATATTATCCAGTCAGGATTGGAGTGAAGCACATAAACTACCAGTTGTTCCATTAAATTAACCAAGACTATAAAACAGTAAGCAATAAAAATACAAGATGGAAAAAATACTGGAATAATAAGAAAACTGGTACACAGATAATCATATCACAGGTAATAATGATCTATAAATAAACAAGAAAAGATTGTATCCGCAGGTGTAAACTGGAATAGAGAGATAAACAACTGCTAAGTGGCTTAAAATATCAGTTATTATATGATCGGCTTGGGACAAGATCATGCTCTACCATATATGATTGGCAATATACAAGTACGGTAAGGGATCAGGTCAATCAAGTATGATTGACTATGCACAAGTACAGGTAAGGGAATTGGGCCAATCATATACGGGGAGCTATGCACAAGTAATACGATCAGGCTACACCATCGTGTAGTGAGGGTGAGCTATGCACAAGTGAGTGGTGTATGATCACATAATTAACTAATACTTTTCCTTCCCTGGATAGTACAATGGATCCAATCATGACTTTTTATGATCAATATCTTTGATACTAACCCGTGTATCTACTGTCAGGAATCATGCATAACACTACATATTAGAATCATAGTAATCGTCAAAATAAGAAAGCTGTCAGAGAATGTACTCACTTGTGGTCCTGAGCAATGTGTGAGGATCAATATCCAAAATGTTGTCACAAAACCTAAATATAAATATTAATATTAAATGGTAAATTAAAGGAGAAACATGATTAACTAACTAAATATGAGGCTTCTGGGCCATGTCTAAGTCCAAACTAGGTTTACTAGTCAATTTCTATATCAAAATAATCTGTAATAGACAATATCTACTAACACTAGTCATTAATAGCTATACTAACTATTTATAGAGTATACTAGGTCATAGGCACTAGTATATGCACATACACTCATATACCTTAGTATCAAGTTAATACTTCAACTACTTTAGTATTTATCTTAGCTATTTCTTAGTGTCAAACTTAAACTCTAACCCCAAGTACCTTAGTATCTAACCTTAACATATACCTAGTACTACTAGGTATCAGCCTTCAACCCCAGTATCCTATCTTAATTTTTAGACTCAACTCTTACTCCTCTAACACTCACTAACCTTTGCCCCAGTTATACATTTGTATTTTGACAACCTACACGAATTCAAAACTCCATCTGTCATTGGTACCCTTAGCTACCAGTCACTCATTCATTGATACAACCATATCAGTTTACCTACAACACTGATGTGCTCTACTCAATTATGAACTGCACCTCACACACCAAAGAAGAACACAGTATCAGACTTAGACTGATATATACTAACCACCAACTGCCAATTGACCTACCTGACACATCTGTATCTAACCCACTTGCACATTGTAATGCCTTCCTTCACATACTTGTATGCAGTCTTCGCCCAGCTGTAAGGCATTCTCCTTCAAAGTCTGTACAGGCTTGCATATGATCTTCCCTCACTGCACCTCTGTAGTGCACAAGGGTGCACTGCACAACCCTTTAACTACGCAACATCTGAACATACCTGAGCCTGCATCTCAAGAGTGAACACAGAGTTCACTACCCCAGTATCAGTTGAACCCGAGCTTAAGACCAATATTTCTACTACCTAGCCCCAACTAAATACAGTCCTTTGTTGTAGTAGCTGCTGCTATTGATCTTCCCATAAGCATAAGAGGTCAGACCTACAACATGGCACCAAAATCTGCTAATACCCGATACCTGATACCCCTAACACCACAATATTTGCCACCTTACACTACAACAATACACCCCGGTGCCAAACACACACACACATGTACACAGGTCACTGTGTACATATAATACTTACACCCAATCCTCTTCACACCAACATGAATAACAACACACACACATTGAAAAATATATAGATACACCAATATATATATACACATACTTATCTATAACTATATATATATATATATATATATATATATATATATATATATATATATATATATATATATTAATAGTGAATAAAGCATCAAATAGACCCATTTCCAATACGAGTTAATTTGTCAAACACTTGGCATGCATTCTCCTTGTCCATGCACCAAACTTATGATACGCTAAGATACACTTCTCTAATAGTCATGAATCACCTCATACATATAAATTATATTATCTAAATGGTTATACTAACTAATCATAATACAAATAATAAAGAATTAGCTCCTATTGAACAAAACCCCTAAAAATGACCCCCGTATCACTCCGTATCATACCGTATCATGATACGGCCTACCTGTATCCAATTATGGACACGTATCTACTCCTATATGACAAATATAACACTAATGAGGTCTAGCAAACCTAATTATAAATACTTGGTATCTTATTCTCGAATTTTCCCCAAAATGGATACCAAACTTAATGTAGAAATCACAAATAGGGTCAATAGGAGCTCAACTCCTCCCTATGGGTAGCCCTAAAGTATGGGTACATTTTAAATGCTCTAAAATACTAATAGAACTAATTAGAGAGAGATTTTATAATTTATCTATTAGGAGATAGTTTCTCAATGAAAGCTCAATAGGACACGAATTGGACACAAGCTGTAAACCCCCTCACCCAAAATAGGTATTTTGTGTGTATTTTATATTATTATATTTATTATAGATTATTTTAAATATTGAATTACTTTAGAGTATTCTCTTAGTTAATTAGAAAATAAATTTCTTAGTATATTTACTTATCTAAATATTTATTTAGAATCATTTTTAGGCTATTTTAGATTTTTGGAGATTTTTCTAAATTTTTTAGGTAATTAAAACATAGGGAACGTAAATTTCTAGGAATTCCATGATTTACTATAAAACCATACTTGCATATTGTTCCTACAAAATATTTACTTTAGGTTAAAATGTTTAATTATATTTTTCAGTAATTTATTTAGAATTTTAATAAATTTATTTAGATTTTTGAAATTATTTAGGATTTATTTGGATATATATATAGTCTTAATATTAGATAGATGCTAATTTAGTGTTAATAGATATTAATAAAATTATATATAAATTATTTGTATTATCTTTAATTCTATTTAAGATTATAAATTATTGAGATAAATTCAAACTCTATTTTAAATTAATTAAAATCCTGAGTCTAGTAGGAAAATAACTTCATGCATATCCTATCCTTATTTAAACTCATCCTAATCCTATCCAAATTAGCCAATCCTAGTCGTATTCAATTAAGTAGTGTCCACCATTATAAATACCTCCTCCTTTATATTTTTCTTTCCCAAATTCTCCTCTTTTTCGTCCAAAAACAGTCAAAATTTGTCATAAATTCATCCTCATTTTCTAGTAGTTATGGCGACTTAAATAGACGATATCTCCTAGCTCCGGACTCCAAACGTGCTCCATTTTTTTTTGTTAGAACCATAACAACGTTAGTTTTCTGAATATATAAATTATTTTAGTAATTTAAGAACCCATTTTTCCAAAATATTTTGAAAGTGCCAAATGTCCGAAATCAGACGCATTTTCGTATTTTTGAGATTTCGGGAGATCCTGAATTCAAAACTATGAGCCGTTTGAAGTTTCAAAAATCTGACATGATGAACTTAAATAAAATATTTTTCCAGAATTTAATATGCAAGTTTAATCTACTGTAAAATTTGTGCAATGTAGACGTAAATAGGAAACTACCGAAAATTGTCATCTGTGTGCCCTTGTGGAAATAACTCTTTACCGACTTGTGATTTTATGAAATCGTCGATTCCGATATTCATGTAGCACTAAAATCTAAAGGATTTTACAAAAAATCCAGGATTTGAGTCCGTTGACTTTTTGGTCAACGGATTGCCTCGATTTGCGTGCCACAGATCACAAATCCGTAAAGTTGACTTTCTTTGAACCAAAATTAGGGTTTAATATTAAAATCATATTATAATAATATTAAAATACTATTTTAGGTAATTTTTTTCAGAATTAAAATAAAATAAAATGGAGGAACCTATTCACCCACTTTTGTAACCTAACTTGTTTAATTTATGTGACGAGTAGATCGGACGACGCCTTAAGTTGGGACTTCATTCTTTTTCAGATCAGGCAAGATATCTTGCCAAATTGTTTATAGTATTTTGCATGCTTATATATTTCTATATATTTATTGCATTCGTAGTTCCTTTCAGTCATTACTATATATTAGATATGTTGACACTTAGTATCATAGAGGATAATCATTAGGCGTATGGGCTTTTAACCACTCTGGTAAACCGTAGTATATAGTTCGCACTACGGGCGTGTGTCGCGTTGGTCGCTGCCCCCGAGGTATGTCGATTTCTGTAGAGTCGCGTTGGTCGCAACCCCAGAGGTATGTCGATTTCTGATGTCCACTGACGGATGTGTGAGTTGTGAGGCTTAGATCGAGTAGACTACCCTTGCCCATACGTCAAAAAGTTATCTTCATTTGCATTCATATAGATTGTCTTTTACAGCGTACTTATATATTTTCAAATATTATACATGTTTACTGTATTCAAATTGGCTTGCTTCTATGTATCTTGTTACGTCCCTCTGAGGACCTGGTCCCTTTCCAGGTGTATCTGTTCTTGAGTATTCGCAGGAGTGCAGATTCATATGGTTACATATGTTTCAAGGATGTCTTCTCTTCGAGCCCCGTGGTCGTTAGCTGTATTCTTATATTATGTTTATTGTGTTGTACTTTTCCATTCGAGTTGGTAGTGGATTTTTTCCATCCAACTATCATGCTTAGATACTTATATTGAGATCTAGTTTCATAGATACTGGTTATTTATTTATATTGATTTTCGTGGATGAGATTTAGATTGTACCCTGTGACTTGTGATACATTTTGTACCACTTGTGGATTTGATATTCATATTACAGCGTACGTGTGTATTATGGTATCCATATATTGGAGTTGCCATATACATACGGCTGGCATGCTTACGTGTTCCTAGTCCCACGTATTTTGGGACTGGGGCATGATATATTTTTATGGTGGCCCATGCAGGTCGAGAGCATATTGTCTCGGTTACGTCACTATACCGAGCAAGCCTGCGTATAGGATTAGAATATAGGATCTCATCCACTTATTTATCACCTCCCTTGATTTTATTTCGCATTCTCATTTGATTGCTTGCATTGCATCTTGCTTGATCCCTTCTCAACGTCAATCTTCTCTCATGCTTGATAAGGATTAGGAAGGTGCCTTTTACTAGGTATATACACTCTAGTATTCAATAACACTATTAGTTAAATTTTTGTAAGTTTGGTAGTATGTCTCATAATTTAGTATCACATAGTCCTTCTGACCAATTAATGAAATATAAATGAATGACACCAACTATAGGCTTGCATAAGAAGATAGTATTTATCTAGACTATAGAACTTTAGTGTTTATCTAGACTGTAGAACTTAGAGGCTCATACACCCATTTAGTTGACTTTAGACTTAGACAAGAAATTAGTATGGCAATTGTAGAGGCACAACACCGATCTTCTTGGTAAACTTAAATTATTCTGTACCTTCCTCCATCATAATCAAGCGTACTTATATTTTTACTACCTCGACTTATGCTGCTATTATAGCCTAGTTTTGAAAGCTTATTCTTTTATTGAGCTTGTTCATGACACATGTATTATTGGGGGCCCACACTAATACATTGTCTAAATCAGAATTAGTATATTATGGTCTGATCAACCGTAGTGCACTTGGTTCGCTCTTTGTATCACTACTTTATGTGGATTGAGATATAGTTGACTCAACTTGCTAGACGAATATACTTGCCCTCTAGACTGGTCAGAGCATATCATGTCAGGTACATAACTGTTCTGATGTGAACACGTGAATAGGAATGTACCAAAATAAGATTTCAATCCACAACTGCCTTGGCAACTCCCTCTCGAATTCTCTAAATCCTTTTGATTCCGTACTTGTATCCTATCACCTCCTCCTTGAACTCTTTATTATTGTTTTCTGTCTTCCCCTATTTTGGAAAGATGAACGTTCGTGCTTAGTATAAGTTTGATACACGGATAGTACCAGATATACCCCATAGGCTAAGCACTCATGATGATAAATAAGGAGCGCGGGCACAGGAAGTCGTAGATATAGGTACGACCTTTAGTTATATGGTCCTTGCATACTCATGACCCCTTTATGACACGGGATCTTAGGTGCATAGTAGATGTAGAATTATATAGGTGATGGTTTAGCAGTTATGAGAATATATTGATATTCTACCCAGGTGGCATACACGCGATGCCAATAGATGATGCGAGTAGCAGTAGTAGTGTTCTTTTCCTATGACTATCTCGCCCCCTTGGGTGGCCCATCTTCTCTTCCATCTCCATCTCTTATATCGTGCTTAACTCTTCCTATCATAGTTGTATCTCTTTGTGCCATTATGAATTGTTTGATATTATCAACCTCACCCTTATTTTGTTAGTTAAAAACATAAATGGTTTAGTAAGTGATTAATAACTAAAAGATGAGTTCATAATAATAACCCTTATGTATATGCACTATAATAAATATATGTGTTCTCTTACTATTTTTTAAACCATGAGTAGCATCCTTTAGTCTAACAGGAATTAGTTGAATTAGCACTTACTTCTAATAGTTTTATAAAGTTAGTCAAGACCATAACTGTTGCCCTAAAAACCTAGACTAAGCTTAGGAAAGAGTTGAAGACACTTTGTACGAACTGATAACTATGATAATTCGCTGGCGAAGTAGCGACAGCTGCAGCTAGACAGTTATAGTAGAGTAGTCGAAGTATTTACAGACATACTAGTCAGGTGACATGGCAGTATTAGACTATGATACTTAACAGTTACAAAGAAAAATCATGATTGTGAGATTTCAGACAAGTATCCCAAGATTCTCGACCCAATAAATAAATTCGTCTTACAACCTAGATAATAGCCACAAGAGACATTGACTACTAGTGGAACTTTTGTAAGTTGGGTAGTATAGACGAGTTAGAGGATGATAGAATAATGTATGGACAATAAATAAGGAAGTTTTAGAACAATATACCATAACATTTAGGAAGCACTGTTAGATAACAATGAAGTGTAATAGCTATAGTGATTTATTACGAATATTGGTTAGGGTTAATTTCGAGGACAAAATTCTTTTAAGTTGGGTAGATTGTAAACCCCCTCACCCAAAATAGGTATTTTGTGTGTATTTTATATTATTATATTTATTATAGATTATTTTAAATATTGAATTACTTTAGAGTATTCTCATAGTTAATTAGAAAATAAATTTCTTAGTACATTTACTTATGTAAATATTTATTTAGAATCATTTTTAGGCTATTTTAGATTTTTGGAGATTTTTTTAGAATTTTTAGGTAATTAAAACATAGGGAACGCAAATTTCTAGGACTTCCATGATTTACTATAAGATCATACTTGCATATTGTTCCTACAAATATTTATTTTAGGTTAAAATGTTAAATTATATTTTTCTGTAATTTATTTAGAATTTAGAATTTTAATAAATTTATTTAGATTTTTGAAATTATTTAGGATTTATTTGGATATATATAGTCTTAATATTAGATAGATGCTAATTTAGTGTTAATAGATATTAATAAAATTATATATATAAATTATTTGTATTATCTTTAATTCTATTTAAGATTATAAATTATTGAGATAAATTCAAACTCTATTTTAAATTAATTCAAATCCTGAGCCTATTAGGAAAATAACTTCATGCATATCCTATCCTTATTTAAACTCATCATAATCCTATCTAAATTAGCCAATCCTAGTCGTATTCAATTAAGTAGTATCCACCATTATAAATACCTCCTCCTTCATATTTTTCTTTTCCAAATTCCCCTCATTTTTGTCCAAAAACAGTCAAAATTTGTCATAAATTTATCCTCATTTTCTAGTAGTTATGGCGACTTAAATAGATGATATCTCCTAGCTCCGGACTCCAAACGCGCTCCAGTTTTTTTTGTTAGAACCATAATAAGGTTAGTTTTCTGAATATATAAATTATTTTAGTAATTTAAGAAACTATTTTCCAGAATATTCTGAAAGTCTCAGATGTCCGAAATCAGACGCATTTTTATATTTTCAAGATTTCGGGAGATTCTGAACTCGGAATTATGAGCCGTTTGAAGTTTCAAAAATCTGACATGATGAACTTACATAAAATTATTTTTTCTGAATTTAATATGCAATTTTAATCTACTGTAAAATTCGTGCAATGTAGACGAAAATAGGAAACTACCGAAAATTATCATCTGTGCGCCCTTGTAGAAATAACTCTTTACTGACTTATAATTTTATAAAACTGTCAATTTCGATATTCATGTAGCACTAAAATCTATAGGATTTTATACACAAATCTAGGATTTGAGTCTGTTGACTTTTTGGTCAACGGATTGCCTAAATTTGCGTGCCACGGATCACAAATTCGTAAAGTTGACTTTCTTTGAACCAAAATTAGGGTTTAACAATAAAATCATATTATAATAAGATTAAAATACTATTTTAGGTTTTTTTTTAGAATTAAAATAAATTAAAATAGAGGAACCTATTCACCCACTTTTGTAACCTAACTTGTTTAATTTATGTGACGGGTAGACCGGACGACGACTTGAGTTGGGACTTCATTCTTTTTCAGATCAGGCAAGATACCTTGCCTAATTGTTTATAGTATTTTGCATGCTTAGTATATTTTTGTATATTTATTGTATTTCTGTTTATTTATTGCATGTGTAGTTCCTTTCAGTCATTACTATATATTAGATATGTTGACACACACTTGACACTTAGTATCATAGAGGACAATCATTAGACGTATGGGCTTTTAACCACTATGGTAAACCGTAGTATATAGTTCGCACTACGGGAGTGTGTCGCGCTGGTCGCTACCCCCGAGGTATGTCGATTTCTGTAGAGTCGCGCTGGTCGCAACCCCAGAGGTATGTCAATTTCTGATGTCCACTGACGGGTATTTGAGTTATGAGGCTTAGATCGAGTAGCCTATCCTTGCCCATATGTCAAAAAGTTGTTCGCATTTGCATTCATATAGATTGTCTTGTACAGCGTACTTATATATTTTCAAACATTATGCATGTTTACGGTATTCAAATTGGCTTGCTTCTATATATCTTGTTACGTCCCTCTGAGGACCTAGTCCCTTTCCAGGTGTATCTGTTCTTGAGTATTCGCAGGAGCGAAGATTCGGATGGTTACATATGTTTCGAGGATGTCTTCTCTTCGAGCCCCGTGGTCGTTTGATGGTATTCTTATATTGTGTTTATTGTGTTGTACTTTTCCATTCGAGTTGGTAGTGGATTTTTTTCCATCCAACTATCATCTTTAGATACTTATATTGAGATCTAGTTTCATAGACATTGGTTATTTATTTATATTAATTTTCGTGGATGAGATTTAGATTGTATCCTGTGACTTGTGATATATTTTATACCACTTGTGGATTTGATATTCATATTACAGCGTACATGTGTATTATGGTATCCATATATTGGAGTTGCCATATACATACGACTGGCATGCTTACTTGTTCCTAGTCCCATGTATTTTGGGACTGGGGCGTGACATAAGCACCAAGCTCAACTCCTTCCACTCCAAGCTCCTTGGAACAACTAGCTTCTAGTCTCCTTAGATGGTGAGGATGAGTAAATTTGAGGGGAATTTGGGGTGGATTTGGTGCAGGGATGAACTATTGGGGAAGAACACTAATTAGGAATTATGTGATAAAAAATAAGAGTAGAGAGAATCCCCCTTCATTAATTAGGGCCGCCCCCCTCTACCTCCTTGTCCAAGCAATGTAAAATAACACTTATGTCCCTATTGGGTTATCATGAAGAATTAATTAGTGAGGAAGCTTCTCTCTTAATAAAGGTTAAGTCAAATCCTTAATTTATGAGAATGACTAGCTAATTTCGGGTCCAATAGACTAGTCTAATAAATGTGTTAGTTGTCATATCAAGTTGGTTAGGTCCATTAGGGTCAAACCTAATTAAATTGTCCAATCTACTAACCACTAATAATTTCTATATATAATAAATAATATGCACAATATATGAATAATGTAAAATAATAAAAATATTCCTATTCTAGAAATTTGGTTGTGACAAGTCTACCCTCCTTAAAATAATTTCGTCTTTAAAATTAAAACTAAGCTAGCACAAAAATATAACAAAGCAAGAAGAATAATACCACAAGGCTCGAAGAGATACGGGTACTGCTCATATATTTTATCCTCCCCCTACCAAGTTGACTCACCTGGAGAGTGATGTCTCCATACGACACGAACCAAAGGAATGGTCTGGTTCCATAGCATATTTTTTCTGCGATCCAGAATCTCCACAGGCTGCTATGGATAGCTGAGAGTCAGGCCCACCTATATCTCTGAGTGATCGAGTATGTAACTAGGATCTGCCACGTACTATCTCAGCTGCGATATGTGGAACACGTCATGTACTTCCTCTAGTGCATGTGGCAAGTCTAGTCTGTAGGTCACTGTACCGACCCTCTCGAGAAAACAGAAGGGTTCGATGTACTATAGACTAAGCTTCCCGCCTCCACCAAAGCGAATTATGTCCTGTGTCGAAGAAATCCTCAAAAATACCAGATCGCCCACCTAAAACAACCCAACCTTAACACATAATCTAAAATAAAGCAATCACAAGCAATACAAACCAAAACATGTACCTTAAACTCTAAAGGTTTCCGGTGGCTATCGGCCCAATGCCGCTGTCTGTCCTCTGCCACCCGAAGTCTATCTCTAATCAAGTTGACCTTTTTAGCTGCATCTATGACCATCTGTGGCCCCAATAAGGCTCTCTTACCGACATCATCCTAAGATAAATGAGTGTGACATCTTCGTCCATATAAAGCCTCAAATAGTAATATCTCAATGCTGGTATGATAACTTTTGTTGTAAGCAAACTCTACCAGGTGCAGATGATCCTACCAAGACCTTCCGAGATCCAAAACACAAGTGCGAAGCATATCCTCAAGAGTCTGAATAGTCCTCTCTGACTGTCCGTATTTCTGGGGGTGATATACGGTACTGAACTTGAGCTGAGTGCCCAAGCTGGCTTGCAAACTTCACTAGAAGTAGGAAGTAAAATGATAATCCAGATCCGAGACGGTGCTCATAAAAACTCCATGTAATATGACAATCTTTCGTACGTACATCTCCGCTAGCTTCTCCATAGACGTACCCACTTTAAATGACAAAAAGTGGGCTAATTTGGTCAACCTATTTACGATGACCCAAATTGCATCTTTTTCTCCCGGAGAATGTGGAAGCCCCAAAATAAAATTCATGGTCACATGCTCCTACTTCCATTCTGGGATGGATAAAGGTTGAAGAAATCCACCTGGACTCTGTCTATCTGCCTTTACCTGCTGGCATACCCGACATCCAGATAAAAAGCTCGCCATCTTTTGTTTCATATCATACCACCATACGTGCTCCCTCAGATCAAGATACATCATGTTGGCATATGGATGCATCGAGTACTGAGAGCTATGTGCCTCATGCAGAACCTTCTCGCATAACTCCCCACTCGGCACACACAATCTAATATCGTGCCGCAATGATCCATCATCAGCGATGGTAAAATCCTCTAATAATCCCATCTAAACCTGTGCTCTGATGCTTCTCAGAGTCTTATTATTAAACTGTATGGCCCTGATCCTGTCCATCAGCTTAGACTGTATTTGTAATCCCCACATCTGCATCTTGATACCAGGAACTAGCACATAAATCTCCAAGCTCTAAAGATCGGCCAATAAATGTCTCTCATTCGTCAAGTACATAGCCACCGGATACCTGCTCAAGGCATCGACGATTACGTTCGCCTTTCCTGGATGGTAATGCAATAAAATATCGAAGTCCTTCATCAACTCCAACTATCTCCTCTGCCTCATGTTTAGCTCTTTCTGTGTAAATACGTACTTCAAGCTCTTGTGGTTTATGAAGATCTCTACACACTCTCCGTATAGATAGTATTTTTACATCTTTAGAGCAAAGATGACCAATGCCAACTCCAAATCATGGGTGGGGTAGTTTTTCTCATGAGGACGTAATTGCCTGGAAGCATAGGCAATCACCTTATCGTGCTGCTGAAGAACGCAACCCAAACCCTTTCCTGAAGCATCACTATAGATAGTGAATCCACCTGTCCTCGATGTTAACATAAACACTGGAGATATCATCAATCTCTTCTTTAACTCATCAAAAATGGCCTGATAATCCTCTGTCCAGACAAACTCTACATCCTTCCTGGTCAGCCTAGTCATTGGCATTGCAATCTTGGAGAATACCTGTATAAATCTTTTGCAATAACCTGCCAGCCCTAGAAAACTCCTGATCTTTTCTACTGAACTCGGAGTAGCCTATGACTCTACTGCCACAATCTTCTTCGGGTCAACTGAGATCTCGTCACCTGTCACCACATGCCTAAGGAATTAAACTTTGTCAAGGAAGAACTCACACTTTAAAAGCATTTTGTAAAGCTTCTCCTTCCCGAGAGTCTCCAAAACTATCCTCAGGTGCTCCTTATGCTCCTCTGGTATCTTTGAATGCACAAGAATGTCATCAATAAATACCACCACGAACTTGTAAAGGTACTGGTGGAATACCTTGTTCATTAGATTCATGAATACCGCTGGGGTATTAGTCAACCCAAACGACATCACCATGAAATTGAACTGGCCATACCAAGTCCATAAAGCTGTCTTCAGAATATTTTTCTTGTTCATTTTCACCTGGTGGTAACCTGACCTTAATTCTATCTTCGAAAATACCTTGTCTTTGCTCAACTAATCGAAGAGATCATCTATCCTTAATATCGGTTATTTGTTCTTGATAGTGTAGTTGTTCAAAGCCCTGTAGTCTATACACATGCCTACATACCCATCCTTTTATGGTACAAACGATACTGGAGCACCCTACGGTGATGAACTGGATCAGATGAAGCCCTTAGTTTGCAACTCATCAACCTACTTCTTCAACTCTGCAGTTCATTGTTGTTGACCCAATAGAAGTATTGTGATATTGGCTCTACGCCTGACACCAAGTCTATAGAGAACTCAACATCTCTATCTGGTGGCAATCTCGACAACTTCTTTAGAAAGACATCCAGGAACTCCACTATCAAAGGATATTGCAACTCCTTCTTTTTTACTAAAGTTCAATAAATGATGCCCTTGCTCCGCTCCCCTGATATTCTGGCAATCTCGAACTCTAGCTCTCCTGACGATCGAAATAATACTCTACTTCCACGACAATCTATACTAGTATGGTGCCTACTTAACCAATCCATCCCGAGTACAATGTCATATCCCGGAAGTGGCATTTCGAGTAAGCACGCACTCAATCCTGGCTTCCTAATAAAACTCTTCTATCCTTATAAAAATTATTGACTAGGATAATGCCTCCTCCAGTCATAATCTTGCAAGTCATAGCCAAGGGTTTAGCCTCTAAACAATGCTTAAGAGCAAAAGATACAGATACAAAGCTATGGGAAGCACCGGAATCAAATAAAGTAAATGCTGGAATAGAATCAAGAAGAACTGAACTAGAAATCACATCTCCCTCTGGCTCGATCTCCTCGACCATCATGGCGAAAGTTTACCCTAGAGTTGCATCTCTCTGCTGGTGCTGGTGCTGGGCAAACTGTTACTATTGGGGCGAAAGTGGAGGTCCCCTTTGTTGAACTACGGGTGGTCTCACTGGTGCTCCCTGAACTGGTGCTATGGCTGGTCCTCCCTGGGCTGGACGAGCTAGACAATCCCTCAGCTGGTGGCCAGGTGACCCACAGAAAAAGCACACTCCCAACCTCTTCTGACAAACCTTCCTAGTGTATCCTAGATTTGCACATAATACACAATGAATGACCTACTCTACCTGCCTTTGTGGTTGTTGCTGGTGATGACCAAGAGCCGGTGCCTGATGTTGCTGGTAATGGTGGTGGAACGGTCTTTGCTGTTGCCGAAAGTGGGGATGCTTGACCGGTACTACGCTTCCACTTAAGCCTCCAAAAATATTATATCCTTTCTTGGGCCCGATGTCCAAATCATCTATCATGACCCATACCCGGAATAAGGGCACGAGTAGTGAGCAACGCCCAGCCTACGCTGCAGCATCGATGGTAGAACACTATCTGGGTCAAACATACAATCTAACATCACACACAATATATATAAGGTACCTGTCAATGTTATCTCAACTCCAAACGAAAGAATAATATGGTATATGATAATGGTAAACTATACTCAATCACAATGTTAAACTAAGGAAGATAAAGCACGATACGGAATAAGAAAGATGAGATAAGAATCACAAATACTATCACAAGTCCACAATAATATATATGCATGCCAAATAGTCTCAATAAAAGCCTAATACAAGTCTAAATAACGAGTCTAGGCCTCCTCAGCATCTGGTATTAGGTCCTTCTGCTCTAAAGGAGTATCCTCTAATGGTACGCCATCCTGCGGCCAGTAGTAGGTGGGACACTGGTCCACAACCCAATCATCTGAAAAATATATCCAGTCAGGATTGGAGCGAAGTACATACCTCTGAAAGCAGTTCCAATACATAATCGAGCATATATAACATATAGTAAAAAAGAATACAAGATAACTAACCATAAGACTGAAATAATCTAGAGTGAACATATAATATACCAGAATGAAGAATAAGAAATAGAATAACTGCAAATAAAAGGATATAGATAAAATTAGCTAATGTGCCCTGGAATACAATTTTATTATGTGATCGGTTTGGGTTGAACATAAATACAATATGGTAACTCGATTACACGTATGATATATAATAGACATGTACACGAATACACTTGGGCTTGATCACATAACCAAATCCTACTCCCCAATCCTCAACTAATACCAATGGATCCATTCACGACATGTTACGAATATGAATATGGGCACACTAAACACGAAAAGTGTATGAATACGAAGTACGCTAAAATCAATACTAGATACACACGATAAAATATAAATAAAGAGTATCCGCTGAACACGATAAGGGATAACATCTCCTGACAGGATCCATATAGTACTTGTCCATATAACCACTGTGTCAAAATCAAGTATACAGTTCTAGAACATGCAATATATATACACTATCATGAAGTAAAAACTAACAGAGAGATGTACTCGCCTATGGTCTGGAGCAATGGTGTCTCTCGATGCGCAAGCTGGTGTCACACACTCCTATTTAGGAAATATTAAGTTAATTGGTGTAAAGAGGTGGTAATCAGGATAAAATATGCCTTAACATGCTTTCTAGGCCAAACTAGTCAAACTACTCAACTCTAGGTCTTGAACAAGTTTTTAGGTCCATACTAAGGTAACTAGTCTATATTAGCCACTTTCTCGCTAACACTAGCCAATACTATTTATAATAGCTAATAGTACTAATATACATCTATATACTAGATACTATGATACTCTATGTATCTATATACACACTTCAACATATATATATATATATATATATATATATATATATATCAACTTAGTATTTGTTACAAAGTAGGTAACTAAATATATTAACTATACTTAGTATCTAATACCTCACTGATGTAGAAGCATAAAAAATATGCCGGATAGCTGTACGTAGCATATTGATGCAGGGCAGCATAAACAGAGGACCTCAGAGCCATCAAAACGTGCAACAAAGCTTTTTCGCTGAGCACAGCGTAAAAATATAGGCTCAAGGACCATCTGCGTAATACAGTATATCCAGGCTGCGTCAGCATAAACAGGGTGCTTCATCGCCTTTATGGCGTAAAACTCATCCGCTTTCAATGCAGCATTGAAGTATACGAGGAACGCTTCGAATTCTTCGAAATGAACCTGTCAGATCATGTAATGAACCTGACGTCTGGACTCCTGATAAAGAGTACTGCACGACAACCCAAGCGACAGGTATCATGATGGCGCGGCACTGTAACCCAGGATGTTATTTACTGCCATTTCCTTTGCGTAAACCACTTTTACACATACGAAGGAATACGCTGCCTAGTTTTACACAGGCCGATGTGAGCTTCTTAAGCTCCGCAAAAGACAAACAGCCTGCCACGTCAAAAGCTGCACTTCGTACAGGGCTCGAGGCACGTCTCTGCATTTAATGCGCAGGGCGGTAACGGTTTCTCGAGACACGTCTCTGCATTTAAAGTGCCGAATACTGACAGATGCCCAAGGCACATCTCTGCACCTGATGCACAGAAGGGTGGCAGGCCTTCAAAACATGCCTCCTCATTTAATGCACAAGATAATGGCGGATCTCCACATTTAATGCTGAAGATTTGATTAAATATTACCGAACCGTCGTTTAGTGACATCCCCTTTGCGTAAACTACTCTTACGCATATAAGGGAATACGCCGCCCAGTTTTACATAGGCAGACGTGAGCTTTTTACGCTCCGCAGAAGGCAAACAGATCGCCACATCAGCAGTCACTCTTTATACAGAATTTGAGGCGCGTATCTGCATTTAATGCACAGAATGATGGCAAATCTTAAAGACAAGCCTCTGCATTTAATGTGCAAGATGGGGGCAGATCTCTGCATTTAATGCAAGAGATTTGATCATATCTCCAAGAGCCATAATTCCGGCTAAAATGTCCATCGTCTCGGCTTCTACGCCTGCTCGGCTTCCATGCCCACCCGGCCTCTATGACCACTTGGCTTCTACGCCTACTCGGCCTCTATGACCACTAGACTTCTATGTCTACTCGGCTTTTATGCCCACTCGGCCTCTATGACCACTAGACTTCTATGTCTACTCGGCTTTTATGCCCACTCGGCCTCTATGACCACTTGGCTTCTATGCCCACTCGGCTTCTACGCCTACTCGGCTTCTACGCCTACTCGGCTTCTATGCCTATTTTGGCTTCTATACCATGGTGACAGTTACTTGGCTTCTAAGCTAACCTCTTCTACACAAGGGATAACTACCTACGTGGCTTCTACGTCGTGATCTTCGCAGCAGATATACGCATTTTTGTCCCTTAGTTGGACGCGCGTCACATGCTCACTCAAAAGGTCATCTATACGCAGACATTGGTTATTTTAAACCGTCATGTAAAAGGGTGCTGTACTTTCCACTACTCGGTTTCCACACCGACTAAGTGGTCCCTATCACTAAAACTCTATAAATAGAGTCCTCTATCAACGAGGAAAAAGGTCAAAGAAATTAGTTCTGAAAACTGATCAAGAAATCCAGTATCAGATCCAACGGTCGCAAAGATCGAAGGCCAAACGGTCGAGAGAGAGAGAGAGAGAGGAGAGTCCGTAGCTCAGGCAAAGAGAAGGGATCGACGACTTTGGCATCGAGCATCCACCCTCTTTAGCAACCTTCGAAGCTGCTTTCTGTCTTCCATGGCACTTCTTCAATATCGTGTGGTCCATGGGCTAAAGTGATCGACTGCAGATCAGACACCTATAGCAATATTTATCCAGATTAAATAAATTATACTTAGTGATCCTCGTGTAGGATTAAATTGTACAATCTTGTTTGTAAACATAAAAGAAGGGCGGGTTTTCGTATAAAACCTCATTTTCCATATTATTAATCTTTTCCCGTTTATTAAACCATAAACAAGATGGCGACTCTGCTGGGGAAGATCTTTCTCTTCTGATGAGGAAGGTATTGCTCAATACGATACGGTATCCGTGGGATCCGTGAAGAAGACACTGGTCGTCCAGTTCGACCAGTTTGCCTACGAAGACATGCTTCGAACAGGGGGTAGCTCTCACTCCCTCTCCGTCCAAAGCAACAGGAAGCTGCGCAAAGTCTGGATGCCCAAGACATCCTCTACCATTCCTGTGGACTCTCCGATCTCTCCGATCTGTCACTACCACATTCTGGAAACAAGGGTATTTTTGACTTTTTATAATTATTAGTATTGTGGTATTTATATTAAATGATTTCTCAATATTGTATTTAAATTAAATAATTGCATGAGGTGTATTTAAATATTATATTATATACTATGTTCTTAATGTCTGAGCTGGTAGACTTGACCTAGAGGCTACTAGACGAACACCTGATCGAATAATGGGGATTATGTATTTAATTGTTTATTTTAGAATTAAATTATTGGAGGTTGTATTTAATTACCGTAATTTATTTAATTGTTGTGCGCTGTCGTTGTTTCGATATTTGGAACGCTACCTGACTTTTGCCTTCCAACAAATTTCACAACCTTGCCCTAGACGTGTCTGCCTTCCATTCTGCTATTTTTGCAACTCATAATTATGCTCTCTGTACCTTCATTTTAGTCGCACAAAAATCGTCGCGGACGTTTATTTAATTTTTGAATAAATTCCTATTTTCTATCGTTGTGCGTTCCAATCAAAATTGGAGGCAATCTTGATCTATTTTTCGTCCGACCCAAATTGGGATAATATTCTGTTCTGAGTCTTCTTCACTAATGGTATTGATGACCCGACCTGGTTTTGGCCCATGTACTCCTAATTAATTTTAGAACGCCAATCGTATCTAAGTTTAATTAATTAAATCCAAAAAACCCAAACTTGTGTAATTTTCCAATTGGTTGGGCATTCGGTGCAAGAGTACATTAAGGTGTCCCTCTCATTAGACCCGACACGTGAAGTAAACCCATTCCTCTTTCATAAAATTTTTATGATTTTGGGAGTGCGTAATTTAACAACCACGTCCTTAAGACCATGGTCCTCCAAACATTTAACCGTTGAAATCCAAACCATTCATTTCGAATCAAAACAAATCCTGGCCATTGAAATATCTCCTTGAGAGGCCCAAACCTAAGAGGGGTTGACCAGTCAACAAATTCTAGGTCACCCATACCCCACATGTATATAAATAATCTCTTCCTTTCTTTAATTTTTTTCTTTATTTTTCCTTTCACCAAGGTTCCAGCCGACATTCCAAATCCCTATTCTTCATTTTCCCCTTCCCTACTCCTCTCTGGCTGAGCACCCACCTCCGGAGGCCGACGACGGTGACCCCGGCCTGCCGCCGACCTGCCGCTGCCGCCGCCCGCCTGCTGCTGCCGCCGGCTGCTGCTGCTCTGCCCGCCGACCTGCTGCCGCCGATTTGCTGCCTGCCGCCGATCTGCTGCCTACTGCTGATGGCTCTGTAGACCGGAGTCGCCTCCTCCAAAGTCCTCATTCTCATCGGTGCAGGTCTGACCGGCTCGATTGTGCTGAGGAACGGTCGCCTCTCTGACATCTTGTCCGAGCTCCAGGAATTACTGAAGGGTGCAAATGAAGTCGAGATATCCTCAAAGCACTATGATACTTCTGCTCTCACAGCTCAGATAAGGCACTTGGCTCAAGAGGTTCGGGATTTGACTTTATCTAGACCAGTGACCATATTCAATAGGGAGTCATCTTCTAGTGGGAATATAACATCCTACATAGTTCCTGTTGCTGCAGTTGGAGCAATGGGATATTGTTATATGTGGTGGAAGGGGTGGTCCTTCTCTGATGTTATGTTTGTCACAAAACAAAATATGGCCAATGCAGTTGCAACTGTGTCAAAACATTTGGACCAAGTTTCTGCAGCCCTAACTGCAACAAAGAGACACCTGACCCAGAGGCTTGAAAATTAGATGGGAAACTGGATGAGCAAAAGGAAATATCTAAGCTTATCATGGGCGAGGTACTGCGGGACCTCCTCCTCGATACGAGCGCCTGTGGCCGCCGCCACAGCAGATCCGCCGCCGAGCTTCGACCACCGACCACCGCGTGACCCGGCGGACTTCCCCGACCGTCGACGCCGGAAACCCCCCAGGTGAGCTCTCCGACTTCCCTCTTTCCCTCTTCCCCTTTTCTTTCGATTCAGAGACTGAGTTGATTTAGTATTATAATTAGTTTAGTTATAATTAGATTAGTTAGTTAATTTCTTAATCAGTTAATTAATTTCTTAATCATTAGTTTAGTAATTAATGTAATTAGTTTAGTAATTAAATATATTTAGTTTAGTAATTTCATATAATTAGTTTAGTTAAATTAGAATATAATTAGTTTTATTGCTTATAATGTATGAATTTAGTTATTTATTATGTGTAAAAATTTGGTTATATTAATATGTAATTAGTTAGTTTTTATGTAATTAGTAGTTGCGTAATAATTATAAGAGTTTTTGATTATGCAAAAATATAATAATTTGTTGGGGTTTATATTATTATTTAAGAAATAGTTTCAATAATAAAAATTAGTTCAAATTTGGTTATTTTTGGACTTGTAACCGATTTCACTATAGATATAAAAATATATTGGCTTTTACATAAATTCTAAATTTTATAAATAAACTTTTATTGATAATTATTATTCAAAATAATTTTGAAATGATTTTCATTAAATTAAGGTGTTACCTTAATAACAAACAAACGACCCTTTCTCTTATTAGCCTGGTCTCAATTTTCGTGCCGAACTTCGATCTTGGACTTCTTTATATAGTTTCTAGCTATTTGGACTACTCCGGACTCATTGGAACTAACTGCTACTTCATTTGGGATTACCTTGAGAAGTGTGGCATTTATGTACATTCTTTGATTAGTTATATATATATAAAAATATTTGATTGATATATACAAATATGTATTTTGGTATATAAGTATATATTTATATACATCTATTTAGCGTATATACACATATACGTATTTTGTACAATTACTAATAGACACTTATATATATATTATATACATTTTTATTGGTATATACTCTGAGTGTAAATGTGTATTATATACGTATCCCTACTAGATGACCCTAGTTGACTAGAGCCATGCCTGACATAGCCCTGAGGCCAGGGTATTTCTATTGTGTGTTAGTGTATCATCTGATACAAGTGATATTATTATATGTTTATAGGACTGTCGAATTCTCCAGACGATACTCTGGAACAGGACCTCGGTATTCACCAGCTAAGGACCCAGGCGAGTACATTCTCTGAGTAGTTTCTTATTTATGATATCCCCTATGTTCACTGTATCTAGTGTAGATATCCATGCTCTTGACACGCTGGTTACACGGATTGGTATACACGGATCTCGTCATGAGATGTTATTCCTTATTCATGGTATAACTTGTACAAGACTTGTTTCCTTGTTATCTTGTGCTTGTACAAACACTGAGACCCGGGAAGATTTGCTACCTCCCTAGGGAATCCCGTGCCATAGCGTACCATGATTGGATCTACTATACCAGTCGGGGGTGGGGAGTATTTTAGTATAGATATATGATCATACCCAACTCTACATGCATCATAGCTCACCCCACATCTCACGTCGGGTGCGGCCTGACCATTTATATGCTTCATAGCTGTTACGTATGATTAACCTGACCTCTACATGCATCATAGCTAACCAATGGTTAGCCTGACCTTACATGAATCATAGCTAATCACATGTAACCAGCCTGATCAAGTTTCCAAGCCGATCACATGTTAAAGCTAGTACTCACACACTTAGTCATAGGTTTCTTGCTCATTGACATATTGTTTCTTTTCCTACATTTACTTACAGTATTTCCAGTATTTCTTTTATTGTACATTTCTCGTACCTATACATGCATCTCATATATTTCCATCTAGAACTGCTACATAGTTTATACCATTAATATAGAACTGCTATTTAGAGATGTACTTTGCTCCTTCCTGACTGAAAAATATTTTCCAGACTGTGACCTTAGTGGACTTGGTTCTGACACTTGAGGATTGGATGTTACTGATTGCAGGTATGGCTATTTGTTTTTTGATGTCTTGTATTTCCTTACTTGCCTTGATATCTCATCGTGCTTTAGTTTATGTGATTGAGTACTTCCAGCATTATTTTGTAATATCCACATCTCCTTATGGAGTTGGGTATTCATGTGAGATTGATTAGATAGTTACATGACATAGACAGCGTTCTACCGCCGATGCTGCGGCGTAGGCTGGATGTACCCACGCTCTCGTACCACTACATCGGGTGTGGGTCGTGACACGATCTCTTCGACCAATGAGGTTGTATCTTTGCTCCCTCCGCGCCTTGAGCGTAAAATTTAGTCACCTGTCTCTGGCAGGACCGACAAAACTTTTGGCAAAGCCTCAGCGCTAACCCAGAAGTATAATTCGTGCCTTGCGCGTAAAATTCAGTCACCTGTCTCTGGCAGGACCGACAAAACTTCTGGCAAGGCCTCAGCGCTAACCCAGAAGTATAATCCGCGCCTTGCACATAAAATTCAGTCACCTGTCTCTGGCAGGACCGACAAAACTTCTGGCAAGGCCTCAACGCTAACCCAGAAGTATAATCCGTGCTCTGCGCATAAATTTCAGTCTCCCGTCCCTGGCGGAATAGACAAAATTTTTGATGATGCCTCAGCGCCAAATCAGGAGTCCCAAACGCGCTCCGCGCACAAAAGTATATCTGCCTTCTGCGGAAAAGCAGATGATCCCTACAAACTACGCAAGGGAAAGCAAGCGGCGGACTACTCAACTTCTCGGACTTTACGCCAGCAAAGGAACAAGCAATCATCTTCTTCTATAGCTCCTACTGACCTGCGCAATTATATGATCCAGAAGCGAAAGGGGAGAGGATCTTCCAGCATGTCTATTATGCCTCCTAGCGAGCACTGTTGTAATATTTATAGAATTGTAATTAATTATTGCTGTTCTGAAGCAAAACGGTCGGTTTTTGACCGGTTGAGCTACTCTCCATCTTTCCAGGAAGAAGAGCCCACGCATGCATCTGTGAACATGGCGTCACACATACCTAGAGGAGGGTCGGGCTCAAGACGTTATCCCTCTAGAACTCCAAGCCGAAGGAGATTCAACATGCTCCTTAGGAACACCGAAGCTGGGGTATTCCAAAACACCCGTTCAAGGTTGCAACAACCGGCTCCGTACTCTTCTGATTCCGATGCTGGGAGTCGCCAGTCTTCCGAATCAGATGCCGAAAGTATAGAGTCAACTTCTACAGAAACCTATACTAATCTTTCAATGACACCCAGGGAGATGGGAGTTTATGCCATTGGAGATGAACACGAGGAAGCTTCCCCCTCCGGGAACACTGAGCAGCGCATCACTATACTTGAGACATCACTGAAGGAAATACAATCCATGATGGAGAACATGCACCAGATAATGCTAACTCAACACGCAGCTGCCATGGCTCCAGCGTCGGCCCCTCAAACTCAGATACGCGTGGGGGTGGACTTACCACCATATAACACGATCCAAGAGCCTGCTCTAGATCAGGAATCAGCAGTTCCTTCGCTTCCTCACTCTTAGAATGTATTACCTCCCGTCGGAGTCGCGATGCCATCGATTCCTCATCACTCCGTGGTCCCGCTACCGGCGGAAGATCCGATGCAGGCAGTACGGGAGTTGAAAGCCCAATTTGATGCCATGAAGCACAAAGATCAGCTCAAGAAATTGGGAATCAACCAACCTTACCCAGCTATCTGGGAAGAGGTCCCTTTCCCTCCTAGATACAAACCACAGACTATGGCTTTGTTCGAGGGAAAAATATCACCGAGTCAATACATGAACTACTTCAGCATGATGACAGTGTTGTTACAAGGGAACGACGCCCTCCTCACTCGGGTGTTCAAAGGCTGTCTCTTAGGGGTAGCTTTCCAGTGGTACTGAAGTCTAGCGGACAACTGCATTACTTCCTTTGAAGACTTCAAGGCCTTATTCTTCATGCAATTCTATGAGGGAGGGATGGACATGTCTATGTCCTCTCTCATCGAAGTCAGGCAGAAGGAAAAGGAAAATATTCATACTTTCATCGAACGTTTTCGGCAAGCCACTCTGCAAATGCCTCCAGGAGTCCCAAACTCGGCATTGGTGGACATCTACAGGAAGAACCTTCTCCCCGTAATTTTGGTGTTCACATGACCATATCAGTTCCGTGATTGGCCCTCGTTTATCATCTCAGTGGTAGCCGCGGAGGACAATAGTCAGAAGGCGCGCGATAATGGCATCATGATCTCGGCCTCCGATAAAAGCAAGAGGTCATCCTCCAACATCGACCATCCTCGGGGTTCCAAGGGTAAAGAAGCTCTGGCAATCAACACGTCCTGGTAAAAGATGGTGGCCACCACGCAGACGAAGCCTGGGACTTCCAGGCCAATTGAAGTGTACTCTTTCGACGATGACGATATTCTAAGCATATTCGAATGTCTCGTCAAAAGCGGCAAAATTACCCTTCCTGAGGTGAGACGGCCCAATAAGGCCGGCAGTACCAATAATCCCAAGTACTGTATCTTCCATAGGTACATACACCACCCCACAAAGGCATGCTATATACTAAAAAGGAAGATCCAGGAGCTAATCGATGCTAAGGCCATCACTCTGCGCAACAGCGAGAAGACGGTCACGGCTAACATGATCTCCCTGCAATTTGGCAATCTGCCTCCCCAAGAAATCTCGGATGGTGTTACGCCTATTTCCCCGACGACGATGAACATCGTTAATCTCCCTCCAGCTAGAGGTCAAAATCATGACCTGGTACCACTAACTATCCAGCGAGGCGAGACTATGTGGGTTCATCTAGATCTAGTGCCAGAGATCAAGAAAGAGACTCAAGCTGCTAAGGCTAGGTCTAAAAAAACTCAAAGCACAAACCGTGTCACATGATTACGGTACACCCGGCATCAGAAGACGAGGCCTTGGATACTGGAACCCTCTCAGGGAAAGCCTACCTCCAGGACTATGGAGCCAGCCAAGAGGAAGCATCGGCAGACGCTTCAGCTGCCAAGCCTTTAGAACCGGAATCCGTCGTACCAGAGGCCAGCCCTTCAAGACCAACTTCGGCGGACAAAGGGAAGCAAAAAGAAGTGCGCTTCGAAAAACCTATGAAAAACATTCAAAACAGAGGTTTAGAGAAGCCATACAACTTTGACATCCTGGCCCAACTAGCTAATACACCAGCCAGGCTGTCCATCTTCGAGCTACTCAGGCTCTCTCAGGACACTCGTCAAGCCCTGAGTGAAGCATTGATGCAGGCGGATACATACTTGACCCAGCTCAAGTCCCCTACCGAAGAACCCGTGACGTGTCCTCAATGCCACAATGTGATGGAGGTGATCCCAAACATCACTTTCACTCAAGACGACATGTTGTTAAAATACAACAGGCATAACAGACCCCTCTATTACACCGGGTATATCGGTTCCATGGAGGTCGACCGGATTCACATAGATCCGAGATCGTCAATCAGCATCATTCCTCATAGTCTGCTCAGACCACTGAGGATTCCTACCAGCGAATTGGCGTACACCACCACTACAATCGTGGGTTTCAACGTCGGAAGAAGTAAGCCGTTGGGAAAAATTTGCCTGAGGATCCAAATTGGCAACCTCAGATCGGTGGCTACATGTTACGTCATCGATTCAGAGGTATCCTACAATATTTTGCTAGGTAAACCTTGGATTCACGACCACAACATCGTTCCTTCAACTCTACACCAATGCTTCAAATATGTAGACGCCCGAGGAACAGTACAAACGGAGATTGCTGACTTGAACCCGTTCAAAGGAGTAGAATCCTACTACTCTGATGCCGTGTTGTACTCTCAAGACTGCACGAAAGAGGTATCAGCCGAAGCAGAGAAGGAATCCCAGCGAGAGCCAAAAGAACCCTCTGCCAAGCAAACTTTATGAATCAAGGTGAAAGGACGGACTACTCGTCCAAAAGCCATGGAGCCTACGGCTATCCACCTCCGTCCAAAAGCCATGGAGCCTACGGCTATCCACCTGAACGAGACTAGGTCAGGAAAAGGGGGTGATCCTCTAGTGATCACTCTAAACCAGAAGCCTCCACCCTTGGTCATCAACCTCCGGTACAACAGGCAGCCGAGTGATATAAATGCAACTGGGAACAGAGTTTCAGATGATAATAAACATCCTCTTTTCCAGTATATTGATGCCCAAATTCTAAATCAGGAATCATACCCCTACGACGATATAGAACCTATAGCACAAAAATTCTTGGAAGCTATAGATTCCTATCATCCGTATATATGGGAAGTGGCATCATCATCCAATATCACCACGACATATGGACCGCATGAGGATTCTATCTTCATTGTCCCGCCTACTTGCAGCAGTCAGCATTTAATAGTCTTCGGCCGCATACGCAATCAACGGACTGTGCAAGAGGATTCTTCCGACGACGATGCCGGTAAAATACAGATTCACAGATACAGTCTGCAAGCTCTGAAGATCATGCAAAATATGGGTTATAACTTGAAGTTGGAACCGGGTCTCAACTACGGGAAAGGCAGACGAATGTCGCTACACGGCGATCCCTGCTATTAACGAACTCGTTTCGGGTTAGGGTATACCACCTCCCTCACAGCTCCTGAGTCAAGCGAGGATATCTTTTCCTCCTCTCAAAACGGCTCAGCGTCCTCCGACTCATCTCATGCTCTCGAAAGAACATTATCAGCAAATATGGTAGTGACGTATTCCTTCGAATCAGACGAACAAGAATCCGAACCATTCGAGAATGACGCTTGGGCTCAACAAATGGGTACACAATGGGAGTTCCGCTTCGAGCAGAGAGAACCTCCCACTAAAGACAAAGTTATCCAGATTGACGTTAGGGATGAACTCTCGCCAAAGCCGATATTTATCAGTAATAATCTTTCCAAAGCAGAAAGGGAAGAAGTTATCCAGCTGATAAAAGAATATATCGACGTCTTTGCATGGAATTATGAGGACATGCCAGGCCTTGATCCAAAGGTAGCTACTCATAAGCTCAATATATTACCCGATTCAAAGCCTGTGAAGCAGCACCAACACCGGTTCTGCCCGGAAATGATGGACGCCATTGAAGCTGAAATCAAGAAGTTGATAGCCTGCGGCTTCATCCGTGAGGAACAATATCTTGAATGGGTCGCCAATGTTGTCCCAGTTATGAAGAAAAATAGAAAAGTACGTGTCTGCATCGATTTTCGAGATCTGAACGCAGCCTGCCCCAAGGATGAGTTTTCTCTTCCCATCACAGATGTCATGATTGATAATACATGCGGTTTTGAACGTATGTCTTTCATGAATGAATTTTCAGGATACAATCAAATCAAGATGCATCCTGAAGACGAGAAGCACACTGCCTTTCGGACACCACTGGGGGTATATTGCTATACGGTCATGCCCTTCGGATTGAAGAATGCCGGGGCTACGTACCAATGGGCTATGAGTAACATATTCCATGAGCATTTACGCAAGACAGTGGAGTGTTACATGGATGATGTAGCTATCAAAAGTCGCCTCAAGGATAATCACATCCAAGACTTGAAGATAGTATTTGACTTGATGCGCCAACATCAACTCAAAATGAATCCTACAAAGTCCTTTCTGGGGGTATCTAGTGGCAAATTTCTGGGATTTGTCATTACCGCCAAAGGCATTCAAGTGGACCCTGATAAAGTCAAGGCCATCTAAGAAATGCGATCGCCCCACAATCTGAGGGAACTCAGGAGATTTCAAGGTCGTCTGGCTTATATCCGGAGATTCATATCCAACCTCTCTGGGAGATGTCAACATTTTTCTCGCCTCATGAAGAAACGTGTATCCTTCATATGGGACGAAGCCTGTCAGCAAGCATTCGGCGACATCAAGCGCTACCTCACTAGTCCGCCAGTTCTGGTGCCTCCTGTCATAGGAAGACCATTCGTGCTGTATGTTCGAGCGATGGATCATTCTCTAGGAGCTCTTCTCGCACAAAAGAACGAGATGGGTCACGAGCAGGCTATCTACTATCTCAGCAGGATGATGGTCGAAGCCGAACACCGGTACAATCCAGTAGTGAAAGAATGCTTGGCTCTGATATTCGCTATTCAGAAAACGCGACACTATGTCACAGGCCAAACCATTCACATCATCTCCAGGATCAATCCTCTTCGGGTACTAATGAGCAAACCAAGTGTTCTTAATTCCTGACTCACAACTTGGGCGATGTTATTGACACCGTATGACATGGTGTACGTCCCCCAGAAGTTCATCAAGGGCCAAGCATTGGCTGATTTCCTGGCTGCTTATCCGATCCCGGAGGCCTCTAAGCTGTACTAGGATATTCTCGATAAAGTTGTAGAATGTAATTCCGTAATGGAAAGTGATGCATGGCAACTGTTCTTCGATGGTGCCTCCAGAATTGGTCCCAGGGGAAACGTGGTTTCGGGAGTAGGAATTATCCTGGTTACTCCTGATAAGCTCATCATCTATCGAGCATACTCTCTTAGCGAGCCCTGTTCCAAAAATATGGTAGAGTACAACGCTCTACTAATCGGTCTCCAAGTCGCTAAAGAATTGGGCGTCGAATCTCTGGAAGCTTTCGGTAATTCTCTGTTGATCGTCAATCAAATCAGAGGAATATATGAAGTCCAGAATCCAGACCTCATCCCCTATCACGAGCAACGATCGAGATAGCCATGACATTCAAAGGATTCTTCCTAGAGCATGTGCCTCGATCTCAGAATCTGAAAGCTGATGCCCTAGCCAGTCTAGCTGCAGATTTAGCTACCCCTATAAGAAGGCAGAATTCGGTAATCCTTCTTAACAGAGATTTATTCTGTGTGAAAAATAACTTTCACATAGAACGCAGCTACGCGGTGGACGCGGATCCTCCCAGGAGAGACCGGAGAAGTCCCTTTATAGATTTTGTAGCATACGGAATCTTGCCAGGGGATCCTAAGGAAGCGGTGTCCGTCAAAAGACGATCATTATGCTTCTATTTCGATGCATCGTCATAATGTCTATATCGCCGGTCTTATGACGGACTATTATTACGATGTCTCTCTGGTGATGAAGCACAATAGATTATCCGTGAAGCCCATGATGGTGTATGCGGAGCGCATCAACCCGGTCCTAAGCTACAGGATCGCGTCAGGAGAATGGGCTATTATTGGCCTACTATGATCACAGACGCAATAAAGTGTGCAAGACACTGCAGAGCCTGTCAGGTTCATGCAGACTTTATCCATCAACTTCCCGAATATCTATATCCTACGGTTGCGTCCTGGCCTTTCGAAGCATGGGATATGGATATCATTGGTCCTATTCACCCGTCATCTTCCAGAGGTCACCAGTTCATACTGGCCATCACGGATTACTTCTCCAAATAGGCGGAAGCGATCCCTCTCGCTGAAGTAAAGGCATCTAATATGATCAGCTTTATCAAGCATCACGTCATTTACCGCTTTGGGATACCCCGAAGGATAATCCATGACAATGAGCCTCAATTCATCAGCCAAGCGTTTCATCAATTTTGCGATAAAAATCGGATACAGAATGTTGCCTCTACGGCATATAATCCTGCTGCTAATGGTTTGGCGGAAGCTTTCAACAAAACCATTATCAAGCTCTTGAAGAATTTTGTCTCTTCGAACAAAAGGGATTGGAATAAGAAGCTGGAAGGATATCTATAGGCATACCGCACAACGGTACGGGCACCAACAGGTTGCACACTATTCTTATTAGTCTACGGGAGCGAAGCGGTTCTCCCCATCGAGATCCAAATCCCGTCACTCAGGATAGCCGTGGCTAATGGGTTAACTCAAGAAAAGAATGACCTGTTAAGGCTTCAAGAGCTAGAAGGATTAGACGAGAAATGTCTCCAAGCTTAACAGTGCATCGCAATCTACCAGGCACGCATTTTCAGGACTTTTAATCAAAAAGTGAAGAAAAGGGTATTCAAAGTCGGTGAGCTAGTTTTAGCCGTGAGAAGGCCGATGATCCTTACTCACAAAAGTAAGGGCAAATTCCAGCCCAAATGGGAAGGCCCTTATGTGATCGAGACGACGTTCTCAAACGACGCTTACAGGTTAGCCCAGCCTAATGGAGTCCTGTTAATGGCTCCAATCAATGGCAAATTCCTGAAAAGGTACTATGCTTAACCTCCTCCACTCAAGTGGAATATGGCGAAAACCTTATTCTGACAAAACTACTTCTGAAACAAAACTAGTTGGATCGCATTCTATCATATAACCTCTGAATAGATGTATCCTACTAAAACTTACCAAGAGTATATCACGTCCATATTACCTCTGATATTACTTTCACCCAAACCTGTCATTTACATTCCGAAATAATGGGTCCACAAAGTCAGATGAAAGCATCTTTATTATTCCCAAAAAGGAGCGGAAGTACATTGAAAAGCAAAAGCAAAAGTACATCATTTTGGGGGAGCAGTCAGGTCGCGAAGCTGCTGTGCCAGTGCGACCATCCTCTCAGTCCTGGAATCCATGACATCATAGCGAGCCCGCTCCAGTCATGCCTCATCTTTGCTCATGAGGGACAATTCGGCTCTAGCCCAAAGAAAACCAGCACGGGCGACTCCTACACGCTCCAAGTTCTGTTGTGCTACGCCCAATCGGCTATCCACCACAACTAGAGCTTCCGACGACTGAGAAGCCCACTCTTATGCCTGAGCGAGTTTCGTTTCCAGCCTGAGGACCCTTGCTAGATTCCTTTTGTGCTCGGCCTGGCACTTCGTTCAAAGAGCAATGGCCTCCTCCAGGATGACTTTTCCTTCATCCATCTCCTGCTGATGTGTCTGGATGGATTTATTTATGCCTGCCATCTATTTGGCAAGCCGTGCAGTCATGGAGTCGTATCTAGACTGGACCAGATCTTCAATATTGTCTTGAGCTAGCTACAAGCATTCGTTAATGGGTTGCTCCAAACCATTAACTATTTCCTACAGCGTCTCAGCTAGCCCAGTATCGTCGAATTCTCGGATCGGCATTATCGTGGACTGGGAGGACCTCTTCAGCGACGCAAAGCTCAGATTCTTCGTCAACACCCTTGATATTAACATCTTTAAAGTGGTGTAGAAGATATCAGTGTACTGCTCGATCAGCACAACTAGATCCGGTTGGACGCTGGGGGTAGTCTCGATATTGGCGAATCCCCCTCCGAGAATAAACATAAACGATGTAGCCACAACCGTCGCCTCAACAGGTGATACGACAAAAAAAGAAGCGCCAACACCGGACGACGATACCAGCATACTCACAGGAGGCATTGTCGCAATGACAGGCTCGTCCTCCTCTTGAGATATCAGAATCTCGTCGACAGGCGAGCCGGCACCCGAAGATATTTCCTCCTTAAAATCAGCCACCTCCATGTTGCCGCCAGGACCTGACGCAGAGCTGAAGGGCGCATCTACGCTGCCCTCCCCGAAGAGGTCTTCCCCTGAAAAGAGGATAAAATGAAGTTAGTATCGAAATGATGTTAACTTTTCTAAAAAGAGGCGTGAAGACGACATTTACCCACGGTCGAAGGAATATATGTCGCATCTGTGGCCTGTACAGCTAAATCATTTCTTAATGATGCTAAGCGAGCTGTCATACCTGGAGAAAGGGGTCTGCTAACTGACGCTGGAAAATAGTCTTCCAGATCCTCGTCAAATTCCAACCGAGGCTCATCGGCAGGAATCTCGTCGGGTGCGCTGACAGGCACGGCAGGGGTCTCTCCCGATGCCGATCCACGTAAAGATATGCTCAGCCCCGAAGGTGACCTCGTTCCACTACCTGAAGTAGTAGCAGCGAAGGCGGCCTCCAGCAGAGATTCTCCGGCACCACCAGCCGGAACTGTAGAGGGTCCCTCTCTAAAAGGTGAGGAACCTCCAATCAAAGAATCATCCCCAACATAGGGAGATGCAGGCTCACTTCCAGGAGTCTCAATACCAGGAATCCGGAGAGGACGATTAACCATCTTCTTCTTCCTCTTGCGAGGGGAATTCTCCTTCGGAGTAGGAGCCCTTCGCTTCCCGGAGATTAACAAAGGCCCTGCGGGCAGATGTACTTCACCCCTCGATACCGCCAACAGAGGCTCATCTGGAGTGACGGACTCCTCACCCTCGTCGGAAGAAACCAAGGGGACTTCGACTCTTCCCCCAGACTTGGAAGAGGGCACCCTAAAACTTCTATGCATATCAAAATCGCGATGGAAGGTGTTCTTTGCCACATAGAACTGGGCATACGAGTGCAGGATGCGCAGCTCCATAGAGAGGGTAATGACCGGCACGGTAAAAATTGCTCTAGTGCAGCCCATGAGGAAATATCGCCATCATTTTGCTCCATCAATGAGTCTACCCCTGGACCGGAAGCTGGTGACGATGTTGCCCATATGCAACTGATCATACCCAAACTGCCTGGCAAACCGACTAGGCAGGTAGGGCTCTAAGAAGCAATGTTCTTCACTCCTGTACAGTAAATGGGAAGGTCTAATACAGACCAACCAATTAAAAGCTTCAGAAAAAAGATTGGTCTTCTCTCTGCCTGAATCCTCAAGCCTAATCCCCGATTGATTACGATGTACAGAGGGGAAAGTGAAGAAGAGCTTCCAGCTGTGACTGAAGCCCAGCACCCGCCGACAGTCTAGAACCGTGGCCACATTCCAGGAAGATTTCTGGTAGTTCAACAAGAAGCTCGCCCCCGAACTACTGCCAGAACCGGGAGACATAACCCTGGGGTTATGAAGAATTAACCATCCCATCAGATACATGTATGGTAATTCTACCCGAGGAAAGCTATCACACAGAGCATCATTGGCGAGCAGCCCATCAGTCATGGCCCTCAGGCCAGCTTTAATGTGGCACACCATGGCAGGGAGCAAGCCCAGTCTTGCCCCAAACACCAGACGCACTGTAGGCCATAGCGTGTTACGGTGAATATGGTCCGCAGATGCTACGCCAGGTACCACCACTCGGCGCAGCCATTTGGAGAGGAAGCCAGCCAGTTGAGCTTCCCTGGACAGAGGCCTGCTGCAGCGTCTCAAATAACTATAGGCTTTAGTTCCTACAGAATACCGTCCTATCCCTTCGTCGAGGATCAAGTCCGGAGCACCAACGTCTACCATGAGATCGTTGACTACCTGAGCATTAAGCGCGCTCAGAGGATTCATAGGCTGATCCTTGCCCTCTAATACCTTCTCCGGCTTAGCATTCCGGGACCGATGAAAGAAGAGGTAGGACGTCCATTTATTGATGTGAGCCAAATCTGAGGGCTCACCATAAAAAGTAGTACAAGCGAGGTAGTGGCACATCAGCTCCTGATATACTTCCACTACCCGAGGGTCTGAATCCCCCAGCTCCGGTTCGTAGGAACATACTCTTCATACGGAGTATCCTCCATCGACAGTCTCGAGATCTCAGCCATCTCATGAAGGGCCAATCCCAACTCTCCCAGTGGAGTGGCGAAAGTCCCGGTGAGCAAAATATATCGCTCCATCAGTGCCAGAAATAGGTTGGGGTTAGGAGGTAACCCAACACTGGTAGCACTCACAGCTGCAAACAGACCAATGCTCTCCAATTCGGTCTGAAAATGCTTCAGGGCCCAATCAACTAAGCAAGCCCATCGAAGGTTTGTAGGGGTGATCCACCCACCGCACCGAGGGTTCACCTTAGGGTATACTCCCCCGTGCCCCATAAAATTATTGCAAAAGGTCGATAATTGGACCGGCTGGATCACTAAGCTGTCTTCACTCGGGACACTGCCTGGGTACAGTCCCCTGAACATCGTCACATTGTCGGAAGGGCAGCTAACGAACGACCCCTGGTTAGCTCCTTTCAGATGAAAGATCTTCCCCGGCCTGCCGTGAAGATCAGGAGTCAGCGTCCACGACATCCTCCTGGTATGTGTGGCATGGAAGAACGCCGAGATGGGATAGTCCCTCGGCATCTTGGGCAGATACAAAGCCAAGCCACCTGTCGGGAAAACCCAGAGTTCTTTTTTGGGCTTCGTTTGGGACTGCTTGTCGATCATGTCCCCGAAGAGGAAGGCTGTCTTTATGTATTGGTCCCCGTCTATGTACGTTAGGGGCTCCTCGTTGATTATGCTCAGCAGCATTCGTTTGCCCTAAGCCGATATCATAATTTTCCTTCCCTCGGGATACTGGGGCCCGGAGATAGGAAATGTCACGTGTGACAGATCCTCCAGATAGTTGGAGTGCAGCATCCCAGCGGCAGAACCCATCACATCGGCTAGCGGAGACACATGCAGGTTAACTATAAGAGTACAAGAAAAACACGTCAGTTCCTATAACTAGACATTACAGATCTTGTAGCCTACGCAAAAAAATCAACAGTCTGTGCTCTACACCAAGACGGTAAAAACTTGACCATTATGCTGGGATCCATTTCCTAAAAGCGTAAAAGTTCAAGGCTGGCAGTACACAGTCTATGCTTCATGCCAAACTGATAAAGTTGAGGCATTATGCCAGAATCTTTATCCAGAAGCGTAATACTCAAATTTTATACGCCAACTTTCGACAGTCAAAGCTTTTACGCTAGACTGCGAAAATATGGAGTTTTTACGCTGACACATTAGAAATGTGGGCGTAAAATATAAAACGTCTCTGTGCATCATCTTCCTCAAAGAGGCTATCAGCACAGAAGACGACCTAGCGCGGTCACGTACAACGTGTGCGAAAGATTTTCAGCCGTTCTTTTTTGTCCCAAATGCTCTACCTTTAAGGCCAGGTGCACTGCTCGTCGGTGGGATACTTCGCTCAGAATGAAGTTCACCTTGCCCGAACGAAGACGCTCTCACCTGAGCAGAAGAACGAGAAGAAGAATCAACCTTATTTCCCTTAGTGGAGGAGGATTGTTTCGAGGCCATTTCTGGAAACTTTGAAATATTTTTTCTCGGAGAGGAAACGAAGAAGAAACTCGAACAGTCAAAGGATTTCTTTTGCAGAAGACAGATAAAAAGTTTTTTTCTCAGAAACTTGGGGTATATATAGAGTTCGGATGGACTCCTCGAATCTCGAACCAAATCTCCTAATTAATATCTGGTTATGATTGGGTACTACGTCAGCCTATTTTTAGAGAAGGCGGACAGTCAGCGAATTTGAAAAGTTTTTCGTGCAAGGAAGATTCGCGGTTCTTACGCTAAGGAGCTTTCTATGCTCGACAGCTGCAGATCTACGATTCTACGCTCACAGGCTACAAGTCTATGGTTTTACGCCCGGATGCCTTTGTGCTCGGTAGCTTTTACACTCGAGAGGCTACAAACCTACGACTTCATGCTCAGCAGCTACAAATCTACGATCTCACGCTCGGTAGCTTTTTACACTCAGAGGCAACAGATCCACGACTTCACGCTCGAAAGATTTTCTTTTCAGAAGCTACAAATCTATAGTTCTGCACCAAGGAGCTTTCTACGCTCGACAGCTACAAATCTACGATTTTACGTTCAATGGCTACAAGTCTATGGTTTTATGCCCGGATCGGTAGCTTTTATGCTCGAGAGGCTACAAACCTACGACTTTACGCTCAGGAACTACAAGTCTATGATTTCATGCTCGGTGGCGTTTAGCTAACGCTCAGAGGCAACGAACTTATGATTTCACGCTCCACGACTTTTCGCGTATCTGAAAAATGTGCAGGCCAGTACAGTACATCTGAACAAATTCTCAAGGCGGTCAATTACAGGAGTTCACACAGAAGATACTCCCTCTTGACCTCAAGATACCCCAAGTACCCAAAGCATACAGAGTTCAACATTGAAAATTACTCTTCTTCGTGGGTCAATTCGAAGTTCATCCAGAATCTAGTCTGAATATTTCGTCTGCAAATTCAAGATGGTAGCTCAATGCTTGACACCCATTCCTCGCCCTGTTCCAAGGGATTTTTGAGAAATCACTCTTGAAGATGACGGTCTGAACAAAAATTCTGTTTATCAGAAGTAAAAATAGTTCAGAATTCTATGCGGTTCCTAACAGCAGGACAGTTCGAACACTCGACTGCTAAAACAATTTTCTGCGTATCCTTAGTTAAGCGTAAAAGACAGGACAGGACCTAGCACTCTTTTTATACAGAGTCGGCGTAAAGAATCAGACGTGTCGAAGCTACACATATTCAGACTTCACAGCAAAGTATGGCAAGATGATCATATGAAGAAGAAAATGATCTTATTAAAATCACGATTACATATGAGGAAAATCCTGTCTACAAGGGTTTTTCTCCATTTTTGTGGTTACGTATGAGGGAAATTCCGTCTACAAAGGGTTTCTTATTTTCATTTAAAGATCGCGCCCAGAATCTATTTTGGCCAGGTTCTCGCATGGGCGGCATCCTTCATCCATCTTCTCCGGCAGTCAGTCAGTAACCATAAACTAACTGACATATTGGTCAAACGGCGAGGATGCAGAACTGGGGGTAGGCCCATACTGTCAACAGAAGAAAAGTAGGGTAACTCTGCTTTCTTACATCCAACGCCACGGAGGTAACGGGAGAAGATTCTGCTTGCAAGCGCCATGGCAAAATGCGACCCTTCTTCTCTACCGAAGAACCACCATACAAAGTTGTTGATTATCCCGAGCAAAGGAGGCTATGATATCCTTCTATGATCCATCGTTGCAGAGGACATTTGCTCGAAGATGCCAACTTTTTTGGCTCCGTACATGCTGGAAGAGCATGATCTCCTTCTTCCTCAAGTCGACCCGACGAACTCCGGCCATCATCTCTGTGTGGTGAAAAAAGTGTGGGAAGAACAGGAAAGCTCCTCAGCCTTTTTATAGGCGAAAGAGATCACCGATCCCCAATAACTCTGCCATAAAGTTAGCCATGAAAGAACGTGTCAGGCTTGACCGTTTCAGGCTCCATTCAGAGCGTTTCGAGTTACGAGGAATGGTTCATGCTTTATTCAAAGCATTTCAAATTACGAGGAATTTAAAAGCTTTGAATGGGGTCTTGTAGAAGCATAAAAAATATGCCGGATAGCTGTACGCAGCATATTGATGCAGGGCAGCGTAAACAGAGGACCTCAGAGCCATCAAAACGTGCAACAAAGCTTTTTTGCTGAGCACAACATAAAAATATAGGCTCAAGGACCATCCGCTTAATGCAGTATGTCCAGGCTGCGTCAGCGTAAACAGGGTACTTCATCGCCTTTATGGCGTAAAACTCATCTGCTTTCAATGCAGCATTGAAGTGTACGAGGAACGCTTCGTATTCTTTGAAATGAACCTATCAGATCATGTAATGAACCTGACGTCTGGACTCCTGACAAAGATTACTGCACAACAACCCAAGCGACAGGTATCATGATGGCGCGGCACTGCAACCCAGGCTGTCATTTACTGCCATTTCTTTTACGTAAACCACTTTTACACATACGAAGGAATACGCTGTCTAGTTTTACACAGGCCAATGTGAGCTTCTTACGCTCCATAGAAGACAAACAGCCTACCACGTCAAAAGCTGCACTTCGTACAGGGCTCAAGGCACGTCTCTGCATTTAATGCGCAGGGCGATGACGGTTTCTCGAGGCACGTCTCTGCATTTAAAGCGTCGAATACTGACAGATGCCTAAGGTACGTCTCTGCACCTGATGCACAGAAGGGTGGCAGGCCTTCAAAATACGCCTCCTTATTTAATACACAGGATAATGGCGGATATCCACATTTAATGCTGGAGATTTGATTAAATGTTACCGAACCGTCGTTTAGTGACATCCCCTTTGCGTAAACTACTCTTACGCATATAAGAGAATATGCCACCCAGTTTTACACAGGCAGACGTGAGCTTCTCACGCTCCGCAGAAGGTAAACAGACCGCCACATCAGCAGTCACTCTTCATATAGAATTTGAGGCACATATTTGCATTTAATGTACAAAATGATGGCAAATCTTAAAGACAGGCCTCTGCATTTAATGCGCAGGATGGGGGCAGATCTCTGCATTTAATGTAAAAGATTTGATCATATCTCCAAGAGCTGTAATTTCGGCTAAAACGTCCACATCGTCTCGACTTCTACGCCTGCTCGGGTTCCATGCCCACCCGGCCTCTATGACCACTTGGCTTCTACGCCTACTCGACCTCTATGACCACTCAGCTTCTATGACTACTCGGCTTTTATGTCCACTCGGCCTCTATGACCACTTGGCTTCTATGTCCACTCGGCTTCTACGCCTACTCGACTTCTATGCCTATTTTGGCTTCTATGCCATGGTGACAGTTACTTGGCTTCTACGCCAACCTCTTCTACACAAAGGATAACTACCTACGTGGCTTCTACGCCGTAATCTTTGTAGCAGATATACGCATTTTGACCCTTAGTTGGACGCGCGTCACATGCTCCCTCAAAAGGTTATCTATACGTAGGCATTGGTTATTTTAAACCGTCGTGTAAAAGGGTATTGTACTTTCCACTACTCGGTTTCCATACCGACTGAGTGGTCCCTGTCACTAAAACTCTATAAATAGAGTCCTTTATCAACGAGGAAAAAGGTCGAAGAAATTAGGTCTGAAAACTGATCAAGAAATCCAGTATCAGATCCAACGATCGCAAAGATCGAAGGCCAAACGGTCGAGAGAGAGAGAGAGAGAGGAGAGTTCGGAGCTCAGACAAAGAGAAGGGATCGACGACTTTGGCATCGAGCATCCACCCTCTTTAGCAACCTTCGAAGCTGCTTTCTGTCTTCCACGGCACTTCTTCAATATCGTGTGGTCCAAGGGCTAAAGTGATCGACTGCAGATCAGACACTTATAGCAATATTTATCTAGATTAAATAAATTGTACTTAGTGATCCTCGTGTAGGATTAAATTGTACAATCTTGTTTGTAAACATAAAAGAAGGGCGGGTTTTCGTATAGAACCTCGTTTTCTACATTATCAATCTTTTCCCGTTTATTAAACCATAAACAACTGATGCATTTGAACTTAAACCCATTCTCACTACACTGATACTTATAAGTATCATACACATACACCTTCAGCATGGACTGAACTGTGATACTCCTATCCAAGACTTGTGTACCTTATGCCAAAGCCCAGGTTCACTGCTGTCCTTAACCATCTGTTGCTGTAAAAATATTGCTTCAAACTCAGGTACTGCAGTGCTTGCTCTCAACTAAATGCCCACCCATAAGTCTGATACCAACAGGTATCAGACACATACATAATATAAACTGAGCACCATACTCTAACCCCCATCAGTTCCCACAGTCAATCATTATCAATCAACAATCACTCACTTAATGCTAAGTCTGAAACCTTACATCACACTGCTATTATACCCAGGTATACTCCTATGTTAATCCTCTATTGTTACTCGAGCATCCACCAAAATCTAACACCGAACACAGACCTAACCCATCAAATTCCCTAACACAAAATGAGTATTTTCCCTTGTTTCTAGCTAGTGATACTTCCTATTCTTCAGTTGGTCTGTGTTAGACCTTAACTTCGTCTCCTCCCTGTTTGCACTCATTTAGTGCCTGGAGCAATGCAACCTAGTACAGTGCTCATGGTGTAATGCAACAACCTTCAACTAGTTGTTGTTGTGAAGCAGTTAACCTCCAACCCGGGTGACCCTTAACTGCTTGCAAGACAGCAGTATCAACTGTACTTCTCGACCCGAGCTTCCCATCCTTGCCAATCAGGAACCACAACCAAACATACACTATATATATATATATATATATATATATATATATATATATATATATATATATATATATATATATATATATATTTATATATATATATATAAACACTTATATTATATATATATATTATATGATACAACAGAGGCATATAATCAAACACCTAGAGCATGTACTTAGAAAAATCTTGATATACACTAAATTAAGAAACCAAAATACCAATTCCTCACAAATACTAAATATACATATCTATATCATCATAATATAACTAAAATAACTTGCTACAATGATTATTGAAGAGTAATTGTGCAAAACACCCAAAATTGGGCCCTATGTCGTACCGTATCACAAAATACCATTATACAGCCTACACGTATCTATTTGTAGACCCGTACCTAGTCCCATAACCCTGATCTAAATCTAATTAGATCTAATTAGTCTCGTGACACACACTTAATTTTTTAATCTCGTAATTCCCCCAAACCATACACAAATTCCTATGCAGAAACCATATTTGGTGTCCAAATAGCCTAAAACTTGTCCCTATAGGTATCCTATGCCAATAGGATAGTTCCTAGAGGTCTCATGCATGATTTAGAAGCTAGAATAAGAAATAATTCAGAAATTATCAATTGGGAGATGAATTTCTAATGAAAATGAAAGTGAATATAATTCGGACACGATTTCCTTGCCACAAGTTCTTCTTCCTAGTGCTCCTTGCCAATCCAAGCTCCAATGCTCCCTGCTAAGGGAATGAGAGGAAAAAATGGAGGTAAAATAAGAAGAAATTAATGGAGGAAAGAAAAGGAAATTGGGGATCTAAATTCTAGATCTAAAATAAAGAAACAAATAAAGAAGAGAGAGAGAGAGAGAGAGAGAGAGGGAGAGAGGAGACCTCCCTATAGGGGCCGGCCACTTCCCTCTTCTCCAAGCAACCTTGCATTGTCCAATTTGCCCTCCAATGGTGAATTATGAGGAATAATTAAGGGTGGACATTTTGGAAATTTTTTACACTAATTCTAATTAGTCTAATTCTTCTAATTAATTAATAAGGATGTGTTTAAAGAGTTTGGATCCAAGCTAGGCTCACTAGTTGTCATGACAAGTCTAATTATTGGACTATCCTGTAACAAAATAATTAATACAAGTCACATTTAATCTATGACTCACTAATAAGTAATAAATTAATACAATCATCTAATATTATTTAATATTTATTCCTAAAAATGATTTATCCATGCCAAATTACCAAACTACCCTTAGTTGAAAAAATAAGGGTGACATCATCCTCAATAATTTGGACATCCATCAGAATATCCTCGAATGTAGCAGTGCAATAACCAGAAGTACGAGACTTGATCTATCTCATCAGCCCCTTCATGAACTTTCGAGCTTGATCTCCTGGGTCTTGAATCATAGACGGTGCAAAATGGCTCAAACGACAAAACTCTACAGCGTACTCGTCGACCGACATGTTCCCTTGGACCAAGTCATAAAACTGACTCTCCAAAGCTCCCAAGGACACATCAAGAAAGAACTTCTCCTTAAAAATCTTCTTTAAAGCCTCCCAAGTAAGTCCTAGAGCGGTAAGTCTCAGCTCTGTGCGATACCAAAATAGTGCGATATCGAACAACTGGCTGTCGGCTGCATCGATCTGCAGGCTCTCTAAAATATGGGCCAAACGCAGGTTTCTCTCTATATCCACCAACCAGTCATCGACGTAGAGTATCCTCTCGATAGCCTTGAACTCCCGTGGCAACATCCTCTTGAAGTCCACTGTAGTGCCGGGCCTCTGCTGCGGGTGGCCAGGATCCTGCTGGGCGAATCTCTCTACTGTCTATAAAGCCACCTGGTGAGCATTCTCCATTCTCTCTCTCACCAGCTCCATCTGCACTTGGTGTCCCTCTGCCTGCACCCTCTGTGCCTCAGCCTGAACATGCTGAGCCTCTACCGACATCCTTTGAGCATCTACGATGCCCTGGATCAAGGGAAATTTTTTTGCCCCGTCAGTAGGCACACCTCCCGGAAAAGGAAACTGTGACGGCGGTGGATGGTCCTCCGTAACAGCCGGGACAACCCTCCAAACAGGTGGGGGAGGAGGACTCCCGAAAGATGATAAAACTCCTACTTGAACAGGTGAAGTAGGAGGAGCAACTCCAGCTATCCGGATGGAAGGTCGAGAGGTGGAAGACCTCTCTAAAGCTACGGGTCCTGATCTCTGTGATTTGTTCTTTGGGGCATCCTGAAGACAGATCAAAATAAGAAGATATCAATTAAGGCAAAAGATATGATATTATCAAAGAAGGACATTTAACTTTAAAGGAAGCAATTATTCATAATGATAAGAATATCAAAATTAATAAATTAGAAATTTTTCTAGTTCTGATTGAGTATACTCTCATTCTATATCCTATATCCTATAACAGGCTCGAATAGTACTCTGAGTCTGAGAACTACTACGATATCGTACTAGTTGCAACTTTGATCTTGACCTGCATGGGCCACCATACCACCAGTTCTGTTCGCAGGTACTGGATCATCCAAAGAAGCGATAGCATATTCTCATCCTCAGGAGCTAGAAATCTGGAGTCGATGCCTTGATCTACACGAAGATATTTTGAGATATTTTTAATATAAATGGATACAATGTATGGAACGATGTTATCGTATTCTGTATTGATGTAAGCCAATTGGCAAGCCTTATAATCATTTCAGATATCGATAAAGAGATTATTTTCTTATACCATTGTATTCATTTACTTTTTACAATATTATGTCGTTGCTTCTATCTTGAATAGCTTATGTTATTATTGTTCAAGCTTTGGCCTTGTGCAAGCACAAGTTAGGCTTGCACGACATCATGCTCATGTGAGGATGATCCCCATAAGGTGCCAAAGGGAGGACGATCGGCCCTTGCGGGAATCAGGGCGTGACATAATGGTATCAGAGCATCTCGATCTTTGGCCATATCTTTGGTTCACTTTGACTTAGAGATGTTCTAGATATTGTTGCTGTAAAGAGCGTTCAATATAATAAGTCCATAGATATTCTCAAAGATTCACGCAAAAGTTCTCTTGATTATTTTCTTGATGGATGGAGAGATATGGTTTCGTGATTCTTGAATTGCTAGTATTTTATCGATTGAGGATGGCGAAGGATGAGGACTATCGCTACTCTGGATATCATAAGTTTCTCCTTGAGTTTCGAGGACAATTTTTTTTCTCGATGGGTAAGGGTCCGTTTGGATAGTCTTTCTGAAATTTTGTTCTGAAAACAGCTTTCTGAAAGTTAGTTATAAAGTTATTTTATGACTTTAGAGATTATGAGTTTGCATTTGGTTACTTTCATCTGAATTTTTTTAAAACATAGAAGTTAAAAATTGTGTTTGGTTAAAAAGTTTTAGAAAATAATTTTATTAGCTGTGCCCATTCGTGTCCAACCGTGTCCCTCTCAAACGTGTCCATCTTTGTATCAATAATGAGTAGCAGTCCTCCGACATTGTCCAGGGTATCTATGACCACTTTAATCGCCACCCCGAGGACGTCAACTCCGGCGACCAGGGCCACATGTTCGACTACGTCACCGAAGATATCCCCGAGTTATGCCCTACTCCCATGTCCTCGACACCAAGATCGACGCCAGGCTCACCGAGGTTCGCAAGGGCAGTACAAATAGTGAAGATAAGATCATGGCCGACGAGCTCGCCGCCATCTTCGCCACGCTAGGCAACGGCCACCCCCTCACCGACAAGGAGCTCGACGGATCCGGCCGCTCATACTCGGCACGACAATAGCGTTGGAGGTTTTGAGCTTGGTGGATCAGACGAGAAGGTCTCAAGCTCGGCAGATCCGATAGCTCGTACTCGTCTCGACAACGGCTTTATCAGGTCTCGAGCTTAGCGGATTTGACCGCTCATCGTCAGAGGCAATTCGTAGTTGACGAAGAGGTCTCGAGCTCGACAGATCCGGCCGCTCATCGTCGGAGGTGATTCACAATCGACGCGGAGGTCTCAATCTCAGCAGATCCGATGATGTCAACTAGGGGACCTCGACTCCTCCACCCCCATATCCATGGACCTCGACTTCTTTTTTGCTCGAGCCTTCGTCGTCTTCGCTGGAACCCTCTCTCAACCGGGTGTCGATGAGTTGTCGGAGCCGCCGCGAACCAGCGGTCGGAGCAGAAGTCCCTACTTGGGAAAGTAGAGAGAGTAGGCTGCTTGGGAAAAATGGAGAGAGATAGAGAGAGGAACAGTGAGAGGGGGGGGGTGCGGGTGGGCGTGGGACCCGCCAACTCTCAAAAATTAGATTTGAGAAAACACCTTTTTATTATTTTCCCAAAGCATGTTTGAAACGTTGATTTCAGATTTTTTTTTCTTAAAGTAATATTTTGAGTTGGGGAAACCAAACTGCTATTCGGTCTGCGTTAATGTTTAAACTCAAAAAACTGAGTTTAAACTACTAACCAAACAAACCCTAAGTATGTAGTGCCCCGCTTTGCGATGACACTATAAACAAGAGATATCGGTTTGCTGACTTAAAAAGGAAACCTTTCTAAAGAGCTCCTTGTTGGACCAGAAGACGACTGATCTAGGTGAATGGGCATAACTTCATTCTCTGATTCTTTCATATTGTAATAATGAATCTAAGTTTTGTAATGCTTGTTGGTAAGAAGATTAATCTTTACTTTAAAAGATTGATAGATCGTGACCCTGTATGCTAACTAAAGAACTTATATTCTAGTAATAATATATGAACCTTGCCATGCTAAGTAAAGAATAATATGTTGCATGCTAAGTTACACTAACATGAATATCGAACGAAGCCTTGCCATGCTAATAAGAAGAGTAAATGAATGATTGAACATGTAAATATATGCTATGCTAAAAAAGAGTAGAACTGCATGGTTAGCTAGAAGATATAGAAGAATTATGCCATGCTTTTTAATTAGATATCATTTATATGTTTGCTTGTCATTGATGCAAAAGATAGAACTGTAGCATGCTAGATTTATAGAACTATTACTGGTTTTATGTTAAAAGAACTAATGCTTGAAACATAGACTTGTTATCGAACTCGTTCAGAGAATAGCTTGATCATATGTTAAAGCAACTAGTATGAGCATATACTAGTGTAGTGCTGGGCCGTGAATTGAACCTATCGATCGATTAATAAGAAGAAGAGATAGAAGTTTGATTGATCTTTGTTTGCTTGCATTATAGGGTTATCTGATAGGAGTGCATCCATGCATCAGTCTGATAACTTGTGCACAAGGTATGGGGTCTCTCGAGCAGTATCCTGGAGAACTGGGAACCGTTCGGCCTGGGAGAGGATAATTGGAACACCCTAAGGCAATGAAGTCCTCGCTATTAGGCGGGTGTTTATGTCATTAGTTAGCTGGTTCACGTGTCAAAGCATCAATTTTGAGTGTATTTATTATAGTGCTGGGTCGTGATAACACGCTACTAATCATGAGTTTCTCATGGGTCATCATATATATATCATGCCCCAGTATCGGAATACAAAGGCGGACATGGTCAGCTACCCCGTACATGGTATATAAGTCATACAGCGATCACGACTGTATCTAGACAAGTGGGTGCATACTATAAGCAAGTCACTTAGGGTCACACAACACATCTATTGTCTCAATCAGTCAAGTAAGAATAATAAACAAAGAACATATATGATAAGGAAGTAAGGCATCCCAAATGTCCTGCCATAACATTCAAGAAACTAGTTGTACAAAATAAAAAGTTGGCAGAGTAGTAAAAGTACATGACCATGATCAGCTGTAGTCTGATTAATTATAATCACGTAAAAATACTAAATGTCCATATTTATGGCTAACAAGTGTCGGTGGCTAAATGCCCAAAAGAGAGAGTAAAATATATGATTAACGAGCAAGAAAGAAAAAACTTACTCATTTTCTTAAGCGTCCATCTGCCTGGAGTGCGCCATCAGGAAGGGGGAAGTAAGCTGGATCCTCTAGAACTAGCTTAAAACCTGGCCATACAAAACCAGTGGGGTTAGAAACCAAATAGCTTGTACCATAAAGGAAACACGAAATGGATAAACAAAAACCAAAGCAATAGATAGGTATAATATAGGTATTGTGTCTTAGTTTCGGTCCATAGTTTATCTTAGCATAATAGTCCAACCCTACGACCAAACAAGGACAAGGGTTGAACCATCACACTATGCTAATCCATGTCCCTAGACTACTAATAATATAATACAATCACAACTAAGACCAGTTATATAACAACCAATCAATTATACGGCTAGCTACAGTGGAGTCTGAGTTATCTCAGATTAGATGCATAAAAGAAATCCTCACATCGTGAGCGATTTAGTGGGGCTAACCGAGCCATAGAAATCATATTGCACTTGTATATTATGCACCGGTCCCTAGTAAGGCTACCGTTCTAGATCACATTGAACGGATTGTATAATATAAGTATTCAAATATTACCGTCCACTAGTGCGGACATGACCAATATCCATGGGGTCAGCCTTGCACGTCATGATAGTTATCTGAGGTGGCTAATGCGCACGATCTCGAAATTTCATCCGTCCCAATGCTCTACCAATTTTAGATGCCTAAGTTAACTATATGGTCATGTTAGGAACCCTATGGCGTGGTCCTCCTATATGTCATACCGTAGTACAGCCACGCTAGATATGAATCTACTTTGTTACTTCATAACTCAACTGGATTCACCCGAGTGTGATGCAACAAACAACAAGTCCTAGCCACGCTTTGGTAGTTGACCCACATACCATGCCCGTGCTGGAGAAATAATATAATAATATCACATATCGTGTAGTATAGGAGGAATTCTCGATGCATAGCCCGAAATATGTAATCTCATAGCACGTAGCAAGTTATGTCGTACCTTAGCGCACATTTATAACACATGTACACATAGAACATAGTAATTGTATCAGCACGGATACAAGAAATTGGGTCGAATTACCAAACTTACAGTTGGTCGTATGAGCCTTATCACATTAGGACACATGGCTCATGTTATGTACATAGTTGGTTAGTCACTTATGACATAGTTAATTATAGCACATGATCATGTCTAGCACAAGGTCGGGTTACTAGGTCCACTCTTCCTTAGGATCAATTACAAGCAATTGTCAAGACCAACCACTCAGAACAAAGAAATATTCCAATTTAAATAGCTAAGCCACATGCACAAATTGGCACATGAGACGGATGCCTCATGGACAGTCGGTCGTATGCTACCTCAGGCCGCATACTCCTCTAAGCCTCATGCTACCTCAGGTCTCATAAGATCCCAGGCCGCATGCTACCTCATGCTACATATAATCTAGGCCCCATGCTCCTCCAAGCCGCATGCTCCGGACAAAAGTCCACTATCTTGGAACTACTATCGAAGTGATGTGTGTCAGAGAAAAGTGACTGAAGTGATGGATGTGACAAGCCATAAAGTATGTCAGAGAGAAAAGACAAAATTATAGAAATATATGCCCATAGTTCAGAGTTATGTGTCCAAGGAATGGTAGCCACATACTCTCCAGGCCGCATATGTCACTCGGCCTCATGCTGCTCGTTTGGATCTACTAAATTTCTTTTTCGTTCAGCAAGTGAAAACACAAAGAGTTCAAGGATTAGCTACAGAGCACTTGTGTGATGGCAGTCATGCGTCCAACAAGATGGACGCATGCTGGTCAATATACGACAAAAATATTTGGCTGCATAGCACTCTCCAAGCCACATAACTCGCTGGCCATATGAAGACTTTGTCTTATCCAAATAGCAGGTTCGGTCAAGACGGAATCTCCAAAAAATAAAAAATTATTTTGACCATCAAATCCTCATTTTAAGTCTAAATTAAGTGAACCAAAAGCCAAAATACTTGAAATTGAAAGCTCTATCATGTAGAAAAAATTAGTTTTCAAAAATACATGTTTAATAGATAAAAACCAAGAAAAACTCATAAAATCCATAAAAACCCTAAGTTAGAAATGTAGATCTCCACTAATTTATCCAGCAAATTCGAAAACTCCAAGTTCTAAAAGTGTTTATTATTATGCAAAGAATATAATTAATTAATTAATATAGAGGGTTTCTCTATTTGTCATACAAGGTGTACTTGCCTATGGAAAATGGGAGAGAAAACTAAAGAAAAAGAAAGAAATAAAGAAGTGAAGAGAGAGAGAGAGAGAGAGAGAGAGAGAGAGAGAGAGAGAGAAAATATTAGGTTATGTATGATAGGGTTGAGGGTTGAACCAAGGGTTCTCATGACTTGAACCAACCCATAACATGAACCATAAACTAGGTTAAACCAAAGAATGGGTCTAGTCTATATGCACATCCAACTATGCTAAAATAAAATATATTTCAAATACGTATATTGGGAACGGGGAGTGACAATATAGTTGGGGTGCATGCTAGAATTTTAGCCTTCTTGTATACCTAACTGTTTGATGCAGAGACGAACAAGGAATAGAATCTTTATGATTATACAAATTGTTGCTAACTTGTGTGTCTGTTGAAGGAATAACGTTCGACTGTAGGTAAGGATCACTGAATAAGTGATCACTAGTTATTGCTTATGTTCTTTATCGAAACTCCTCCTAAACTTGCATGATTTGCTTGAATGTGATGATGCCCTTATGATAAGAAGAATAGTCTACTAGATGATGCTAAAGTCCTTAGAGTTAATGAATATAGCTCACAAGACACGCTATGCACACAAGATAGTATTTGATTCAGCATATCATGCATGAACTGCTTGTCCTGTATGCTTGAATAAACTAAAATAAAATATGGCTTTCAAAGATATTTTTGAAAGAAGTAATCTGACTTGATCCTGTATAGCATAAAATAAACCTAGGTAAAAGTAGCAAGATAACTAGTAATGTAATATTTTATCACATGATTACTTAGTGTTGGGTTTAGAAAATATTTCTTCTGTTCGTTGCTTTTATACTCACCAGTGCTTTTCCCAAAGTTTTGAACCCCCACAAGTTCTGTTCGTAGTACTGGACCGCCCGAAGAAGCGATAGCATATTCTCATCCTCAGGAACCAGAAATCTGGAGTCGATGCCTTGAGCTGCACTGAGATATTTTGAGATATTTTCTGTATAAAAAGATATAATGTATGGAATAATGTCATGATATTATGTATTAATGTAAGCCAATTGTCAAGCCTTATAATCATTTCAAATATCAATAAAGAGATTATTTTTTCATACCATTGTGTTGATTTATTTTTCTGCAATATTGTGCCGCTGTTTCTATCTTGAATATCTTATGTTGTTATTTCTCAAACTTTGGTCTTGGTCAAGCGCAACTTAGGCTTGTATGGCATCACGCCTATGCGAGAATGATCGGTTTCACAAGGCACCAAAGCCAGGACGATTGGTCCTTGCGGGAATTGGGGCATGACATCCGTAAGTATCAAAACCATTCACACAATATCATATTTATTTTACTCTATGATATCCTCCAAACTAGATTTAAGATCGCTCATCCAACTCAAGTTCAAATCCTGTTATCGCTTGTCCTAAAACATCGAACCACACAATTTCTTTAACTTGTATCAATCCGTGCTATCTTCCAACTATCGATATCATATCAACTCATTCAATTTTGAAACCACAACATCTATACTTAAGCTAAATTTTATCAAGCGATATCCTTCTCAATCCAAAATTTTTATGTGCGCTATCTTCCATCGTGTTAATTCCGATCGTATTCTCGAATATTCTATCTCAAACTTAAGTTTTGATCCATTTGATTCAATCCAAAATCATGCGTATGATCCACTATTATTCCTCGATCAAGATATTAATTCTATTACTATGAATCCCTATTCGATATAAGCCTTATCACTTTCTTAACATATTATCCATCGTTCAAACCAAATCTCACACAAGACATTTTATTTAACAACTAGCTAGGCATTACTTATACTAAGGCTTTGCAAAATCACGTCGCTTGCCGATATACTCATTGCTACACCAAAATTCTTAATTCGTTCGAATATTTCTAAGATGATCCATATACAACTCACGGTTCGAGGTACTCGACAAATCCTCAAAACTTACTCTATTCATAAATTGCTTATTCATTCCTGAGGCTATCGCATACACCACTCACGGATCGAGTCACCCGAATAAATTATCAATCGCTTTTGGGTCGTTCACTCGTATATCCATCATATCTCGTTCATTAAAACTCATGCACGATCCCTTTACATCCGCCTTGATAATCTTAGTCTCGTATTTACCTCTATCGTAGTCATCCACACAACCATATTTTGATTTATACTTATCGACACAGATATCCGACCGAACCATTTCTCAAAATTCAAGCACGATCCTCTATTTGCCTTAGCGCTAATCTGGTAACGTCTCTATCGAGTGTCATTCTAAGCCCAGCTTTTCCTCGTTCGAACGATATTTAAATCTCGTGCGCAACTCGCTTGCACAAAAGGTCTAGGTGCACGATACTCATCACAGCTTAGCAAAAAGGCTGTGTGTAGAGCTATCAGTTTGAATGATATTCTTGTCTTGTATACTTGCCCGCTAGTCTTAGCGTAATGCTATTCTGGTTTGCTTATGTAACTTGCTAACTCTAGTACGAGTCTACTCAACTCAAGTTTGACACAACTCTGCACAAAGGCCTTCGCATAAATATCCCATCCATTTCATCATCTGTATGAACTTTTGAAAATATTTAGACTCATTGTATGGAACATCCTACGGGACATCGAGAGAGGATGTTTGTACATAACCCACAAACAAAGTTCAAAGCTGAGAAAATTGATATGTAACTAAGGACGTAAATCCATAATCTGATACTAAAAATCATGCCCCGGTCCTGCAGGACCGAACGTCCTCGCTTGGACGTGATATCGCGCGAGCCTAAGTTGCTTCCATCGTAAGGCAAGCACCTGAAAAGACTGATTAAAACTAAGCTATACAGTTGCACAGATTATCCCGAATACAACAGAATAAGAATAAACACAAGTGTAAAGTTAAAACAAGTTCTTTTATTGATATTAAAACATAATTTATAAGCAGCGCTAGGCCGAGATTATAAGTCACTCAAGCTCTCTCTTTCAAAATAATAAAATATGCCAAGCGACTTATAAGTTTGGGGATAATACATAGGCGATATTCTAATATATTACATCATGTATATGTGCTTCATCTTCGGCCATAACGCACCAAGGCTCCGGAGCAAACTTCACACCTTAGCACGCATGAGGGACGACTCCACATCGAACAAGGTACTTTCGCACCCTACAAGCAATATGGTGGGTTATTTGTACATTGAATGCACCGGTGGGAAGGCTTCTCGCTCACCCAACAAACCAAACAAGTAATCATGTTATGTGCATGCTATCATTATATTGTCTTACTAGTCTTGTCTTAGGATTAGTTTTATGGCATATGATAATCCTGTCTACTCGTGTTGCAGCATGATGCATGTGTCACAAAATATCAAGTAATATGATATAACTTACCAACTTACCTTTCGTCCTTCCCTATTCAAGATAAATCAAGTTAAACCAGCCTATTTATGCATAAAATGAAGTAAAAGGAAATGCATACAAAATTAGTATTACGAATGTGTTCCTACATACGTGTTACACTTGAACTAGATAGCGTATCGTGAATCCATATCTGTAAATATATATGTGTCATCCATTCTTATCTAAATGTTTGGTGATTCTTGCCTCAATGAAATGAACTCGCACACGGATTACCACAATCGAGCCAAACTTAATCTATATGAAAGACATTGGCATGACACCATGTGGATGAGTTATAGTCGTAGGACAAAAATGGTATGGAATACAGGTAGCAAGCCCCGCTACACTTCATCCAGTCCGAAGTAGACAACTATCAGAATGTTCTGTCTTGATCGGATCAGCCCCGGTGCCCTGGAGTACCGTCCGCAGGAACCAGATTCAGAAACCTTGTGCATAAGGTGTTTGTGACTATGCGAGTCTCTAGTCTTCCAGATCTTTTGTCGAGTACAGGTTTAAGTTAGGATTTTTTTCACAAACTTATAAGCACCCCGAGCCGTCTGATTTAGTCTAGAACGAGTATTGCATCCAGAGCTGTCTTGATTATATCTTGCTTGACTTGTCATGTTATAGTCTCCTAGTTCGGAAACTTCCTTGACGACCTAACGGTCCTTAATACTTTTATGTTTAGACTTGCATGAAAGGACTATTTGATAGTATTTCGGCCAAATTAAGTGAACCATATTCCGTGTCGAGCCTTAAAATTATGGCGTATTCCATGTGACAAGCATGGAAAATAAGAAGATGAAGTGCTATACTTTATCGTGCAACTAGACTTTTCAAAACATAACAAATTCTAACTTGTATAAAACTAAAGTGGCAGTGCGAGGGTCGATCTATGATATCAAGTTTTATTTCCATTTTCTATGCCAAGTAACACAAAGTGAGATTATTCCCTTAGGTAGGTGCGTTCAATTCTTTTATTAGCATGCAAGGGTTATCGCCTAGTGATCTAGCATATATTTTTTGTATTTTTAGCTATGCAGGCTAAGCAAAGACAGGTTCATCAGAGCCACCCACCTTAGCGATAATTTTTATTGGCCGAGCGAGACTCTAAGCGCACCTTTGAAAAGTCTAAGTTTGAACACCTGAAGGGATAAGTTTGAATGCCTATGTATCAAGCAAGTCATCTTGCCGTGCTAGGTAGGACAGGTTGTCACACTTGCACCGTTTGAATCAGCTCTCCGAGTTGAGCCAAATGGGTCATTACAATAAGAACAGTTCATAATTTCTAATTCACAGGTTAAAAAAATAACAAACCTAGAGAATTAATGACTCTAAATTGGCTTGGGATTAGAGCTATATACCAGTAACAAATTTTAAGAAAAGAAACAATATAAAACTAGAGGAAGATATGTCACGATATAGAATAGAATAAAAGAAATACAGAGTTACATTACACCACAAGTCCAAGTCCAAGTCCAAGTCCAATAGCCTAATCTCGACACAATGGTCTCAAATATAATACATGCCAAAAGTGTCTAACTGACATATACAATATCAGAAATAAACTAGCTAAGTCTCATCGACTCCTGGTACTATCTCAATAGGTTCTACAGGTACTATCTTAACTGGTTCGTCATCTTGTGTCCAGTAGTGCGTAGGATACCAGTCCTCTAATAAATTATCTGAAAAATATATCTAGTCAGGATTGGAGCAAAGTACAACCCAATAGTAGTTCCATTAATTGACAGAAACTATGAGACAACAATAGCAATAAAAATAAATAATTCAAGTAACTGAGCTAGTAAATATCACAAGAAGAAGTATCATGGTAAATAATAAAAATAACTGAGAACAATATGGTAAGGAACATCAATGTAATAAACTGGAATAAAGAAAACATAATAATAAATGTGCCTTAAAATATTAGTAAGATAATATGATCGGCTTGGGCCTAATACGGGCTATATGTAAAAGGGAACTAGCATGACCACACTTGAGTTGCATGATCTACTAGCTATCACAAGCTATACTAAATCACAGTCTATAAGGTATGGTCACATATCCACTAATATTTTTCTAACCCCCGACTAGTATACGGGTCCAAATCTTGACACATTATAACACGTATATCATAATACACGACCTATAATATCATGCACTATGATCACCGTCTATATAATTACTAAGGTATCACGGTAATCACTGAGTAATCATGAAGCATGGCACGACGATCACTGAGTAATCACAATAATAACATCTCATGACAAAGATCTATGTGTACTAATCCATGTAACCATCGTGTCAGAAATAAAATATTTGAATACTAAATACATGTACATAGAGACTATCAAATAAGAAAACTATCAGAGAATGTACTCACCTGTGGTCCTGAGCAAAGGATATAACTCATTGTCCGAGCTGGTGTCACACACACACACCTATATATGAATGGCATGTCAATGGATGTAAAGAAGTAATAAATAAACTAAAATACACTAAATATGCTTTTCTAGGTTAATACTAGGTCACACTAGTCAAACTAGGTCAAACTAGGTGTTTACCTTCATCTAGGCCCAATTCTTGCTTCTAGGTTGATCACAAGGGTAAACTAGTTGTTACTAGGTCATACCTAGATTTCTAGGTTCATAACTAGTAGGTATTAACTATACTAACTAATATTTCTAAGGTATCTATAGATACTAGTTAATAATTATGATTTATATCCATATTGGAATATCTTAACATCTATGCTAGCATTACCTTAACTATAACACTTAATCTAGTGTAACTCATGATATCTAATACTTGGCTGTACCCACTCTCATATACATCTCAGTAACAGGAAACACAAGTTGCTGAATACTTAGTCGCACTTAATATGTGAAACTTCCCTCTCACCGACTCAAATATTCCTACACCTCTGTACCCAATATATAGTTGCAATCACTCACAACTACAACCATTCTATCTGTCAGACTTCCATCATTCTGATATTAAATTAATACAACAAGTTGTGGTTGATACTACCGACTGAAACCTAACATATCAGACCCTAGATACCTCATACTAATCAGACCACACACACACACACACACACACACACACACACACACACACACATATATATATATATATATATATTGCACAACAAGAACTGAATCACAGTTCTCCCATTCTCTTCTTCAATTCTAGGTAAGCCTATTACGTGCTGCAATAAGGCCATATTGTTGCAGCTGCAGTCCTCACTGATACACATTCAAGTGTGCATCAGTTCACTATGCTCTCTGTTGGTACCTAACGAAAGGCCTTACCCGAGCTTATTTTTGTAGTGCTGCCCACTACAGCCTCCCCCCAAACCTGTTATGGCATCTGAATGCTTTACACCACACACTCTTACTGATATTAGGTATCCCCAAGCCTCCCTACTGCTACTGCTATTGCCCATATCTGATACTAACCAGGTATTACAATACCAACCGTCATAGAACCAAGAAAATAATAGTGATAGTTGCTCAATAGTCTGTCACGACCCGCACCCGGTTTAGGGGCACGAGTGCGTGGGTACGTCCAGCCTACGCCGCAGTATCGGCGGTAGAACGCTGTCAAGGTCTTGATACTATCTAGCTAATGTCACACAACATCCAATCTCCATAAGGAGGCACGGATGACACAAATAAACGAGCACATACTCAATCACAGGATTACAGCACGATAAGATAACGAACAGAAATTAAATACAACATAAGTCAAAAGTAATAATCTAACTCAACAATTATCCAAGTCTCATCAAAATGCCGGAGACAAATCCGGTACCAAATAGTCTACTTAAAGAACTAACAATAAATAATAATTTTGGCTAGACCTTCCAGAATTATAATTAAACTACCAAGTCTGCAGCTACTCACCATATAGTCCATAAAGTGACGGACATCGGTCCTCTAAGGCATAGTCTGGAAAAATATTTCCAGTCAGGAAGGAGCAAAGTACAAATCTCAAATAATAGTTCTATTTAATTGATAATGTCTATAATACAATAAAATATGTCATGCTAGCTACTGAGAAAACAGTAAAATAAATACAATGGCAATTTAAGAGAGACAGGCAATATAAAGAGACAGGCAATATAATACAGTCAGTGCATGTATAAACATGAAAGAACAAGGAACAGTATCATATACGGGTGATGTAGTATATGATTTAAAATAGAGAACTGTAATCTATTCTAAGTGTTTGAAATAGTAGTTTCAAAATGTGATCGGCTTGGGAACATGTACGATAGCTACAGGGCCTGGCTAATCATGGGTGAAGAGCATAATTAACACTTACAATTTTCTATACTACAATAAGAGGTTATGATCACATTTCTTACTAACTACTTCCCCGCCCCCAACTAGTACTGTAGATCCAACCATGACACGTCACGATACACGAGCAAGTCAAGTCTATCATGTACGATGTCTAATATACATGTCATATACAATGTCAATACGATAATCAAGGTAACATCTCATGACTGCAGATCCAAGCTATACTAGTCCGTGTAGCACAGTGTCAAGGATTCAGATGTAACATTTCATGATTGTTGAACTTATAGAAATTATCAAGAATTGGAAATTATCAGAGAATGTACTTGCCTTGGTCCTTAGCTGGTATTTATGGATGTCCTGTTCCAGAGTATCCCCTGGGATCAACAGTCCTATAGACATAACACAATATAACATTTGTATCAGAAGCTACGCTACACACAATCAAAATACTGGCCTCAGGGCCATGCCAGGCAGGGCACTAGTCAACTAGGGTTATCTAGTAGGGATAAAACACATTACCTATTTTTAATCATTAATACCTACCACATATATATATACCAATTAAACATACTGTTAATAATTAAACATAATACATATATATTGTTATTCCAAAGTATACAAAATAGGTATAACTGTATGTACATAGTGGAAGTATATATTATTTGTTTATGAAAAAATATACATAAGTCCCATTATAAGAATATATATATATTTATACATTTATACCAAAATATGTATTTTATTATATGTATTCTATATGAAATATACCAAAATAATACATATTTAATACACATAGCAGAACACGTATTTATATATACCAATCATATATATATATTAAAAGTATATAAATGTATGTACAAAATATATATATTAATATATACACTAATACTCATTATACATATTTGAAAATATACTAAGTATATATATACAAAATATATATATACATATACCAAACATTATATATTTTTATACCAAAACAGTACGTATACTATTATATTTTATATACCAAATACGTATATATATCATATATATGCAAAAGTACATATTAGAATATACATATATTATGTATATTTATACACATTAAATATATCTACATTCATTAGATATATACACATTAATATATATATATTAATTAGATATACATACATGTATATTTATACACATTAATTAGATATATAAACATGTATATATACGTATGTACATACGTTCCTCATTATACACATATATGTATATACGTATGTACATTACATATATATTTATTAAATCATACATATACATACTAAAACTATACCTATACATTAATTAATAAACACAAATACATATACATATATCAATATATACATAACCGTATATACGTATTTATATATATACATTACACATACATGTGAGATTGGAAGAGGGAGAGGAGGAAGAAGAAGAACTCACTGTGAAGGGGCTCACTGGCCGGCCGTAGGAGGAGACAGCGTCGGACCGGTGGTGGTTGGCCGCCTGAGGGAGGATGAGGGGCTCGGCAATGGAGGAGGCCGGACTGGAGAGTTGGCCGGGGTGTTGAACGCAGAGGGGGATGTCCGGGGAGCACAGCAGCGGGTCGGAGAGGGATGTAAGTGGTGGTGGTGATGGTTGGTGATGGTGGTGGTGATAGGTGGAGATGGTGGTGGTGATGGTGGTGAAAGAGCAGCGGAAGGGGAGCCGGACGGGGAGAACTGAGCAGCGGGTCGGGTTGGCCGCTCGTCGGGGCTGACCGGGCTGAACAGGGAGCAGTTGGACAGGCCGACGGGTGGAGGAGCTCGTGAAGCGGGGGTTGGGGGTCTGATGGCCGGCCGGGGAATGTGAGAGCAGATGGATGGAGGAGATGGAGTGGGGAGCAGTCGCAGCATCCGCCGGGGAGGAGCTCGGAGGGAGATGTCGGCCGGCTGTGTTCAGGAAGTCGGGGGTCGGAGCAGTCGCAGCAAGGCGGAGTGGGTGCTCGGGGTTCGGCCACCGGAGCAGGTCGGCGGGTGGAGTGCAGCAGGGAGAGGGGGTTGGCCGCTGGGGCTCACCACAGAGGGAGGAGCAGCGGCTTCGGCCGCCAGACGCGTCGGGCAGCGGCTGGTCAGCCCGCCGGAGTACAGTGAAGTCGGGGTTTGAGCACAGTAGTCCCCCCCCCTTTTCTCCTTTTGAATTCAAAAACTTAAATAAAGAAGAAGGAGAAGAAGGAAGAAAAGAGAAGGAGAAAGAAAAGAGAAGAAGAAAAGAAGAAAAGAAGAAAAGTGGAGAAGAGAATAGGAAGGAGTTTCCTACGTTGAGGATGGAGGAGGCTTGTGAGGTGGGGAAACCTAGATTTCTAGGGATTAGGGTTGATGGTGACATGACATTAAATTGGATGAGGATGTGGGTAAATCAAAGGTGAGGATGCACCCAATTAAATGGGTGGTCCAGATTGTTCATGAAGGAAATTTCATGTGGGGAAAAATGCAATTTGGTCCACAAATAAATAACCTTTCCATTTGGTCTTGGACAATGGGTGATGACACCTACAATTGAATAATTGCAACTTAGCCCCTTAAATTCGGGAAATTACACAAACGCATAAAATGATAAAAATTTGGCGGACGATTCGGTGTCCGGTGTTTTGTAGGGTCAGGGGGCGCTGTAAAATCGGTACGGGCTCAATTTGCAGGGCACTGGAATTAAATTGGGATTTTAGAATTGGATAAAATGGTATCCTCAAATTAAATAGAAATAAATGCAAGTTGTGTTCTAAATTAATTAGGAGTACATGGGGCCAAAATCAGGTCAGATCATCAATACCAATAATGAAGTAGACTCAGAACAGAATATTACCCTAATTTGGGCCGCACGAAAAATAGGTCAAGATTGTCCCCAAATTCGATTGGAACGCACAATGATACAAAATAGGGATTATTTAAATAACGTCCACGACAATTTTTTGTGCGGCTAGAAACAATGCACAGGGAGCATAATTATGAGTTGCAAAAATAGCAGAATGGAAGGCGGGCATGTCTAGGGCAAGATTGTGAAATTTGTTGGAAGACAAAAGTCAGGATAGTGCTCCAAATATCGAAGCAAAGGCAATGCGCAATAATTAAATAAATTACGGTAATTAATTAAAATCTCTAAATATTAAATTCTAGACAAAAATAATTAAATCCAGAATTCTACAATTCGGACAGGTGTTCGTCTACTGGGCTTCTAGGTCAAATCTGCTAGCTAAAAGATAAATGAACACTGCATCTAATACTATATTTAATTACACATCACACATATTTATTAAGAATCAAATATAATATCATGCAATTAATTAATTATAACTACCATAATATTAAATATTATAAAAAGTCAAAAATACCCCTATTTTCGGAACGTGGTAGGGACAAGTCTACCCTCCTTAATAGAATTTCGTCCTCAAAATTCAAAATCCTCAAAGTAGCGTTTAATCATACTCATTATTATTTCCCTCAAATTTTAAATTCGTCATCCATGAAATCCGGTAATAATTCACAATGTCTTTCCACAATTTTTTTTCAAAATTTGAAGTTATTGCATTCCCGAAGAATCCTTGAAATAAAATCAACGTCTATTTTTATCAAATTTCCTGAAATTTTAGTTAATAATTCAATACTCGAAATTTAATATCCACTTCTCAAATTTGACTTTTATCAATGCACAATTATAAAATGTAATCTCGTCTCACAAGTTTGAATTTAAACATTAGTCCATCAAAATTTTATTTCTCAATTTTCTCTTACTCAAAATATTCAACAATGCGATACTCTAAATGCAACATCCAAATATAACATTTTAAAATTTATAACTTGCAATCAAATAAATATATTGATGAATCTCCCAAAATTTCCAAATTTTTATAACCAATTTAATCATGTCATAATCTTCCTGGGATTAATTAACCACCAATTATGCCATGTTAATTTCTTAACCCTCTATTTAAATCAATGGTTATCCTCGAATTTTAATCATCTTGTCTTTCTTGTCAAGTCATAACCTCTTCGTGAGTCTTCGTCATGGTCAAACCCCAATAATCATGGTCTAAGAAAGATCTTCCTGCAATCATACAACATGCAATCTAAGGGGAATATATACGGTCATAGTGTCTTTTGTCATGGCATTGCAGTCTCTGTATCAGGGTGTACTACTAACTACATTATAACAAGAAATCATGCATACAACTATGGTACTAAGGTATCAACCAATCAATCAAGTAGATAGGAACAGAAGGAAGAAAAGAACAGAACCTACAAACACATTACCTGCAGTATCGGTCTCCTCGACCATCATCGCAAATGCCCCACCCTGCTGGGGTGGTTCCCTTCGCGGGTGCTGAGCAATATACGGTTCCACAGGTAGCCTAACTGGATCTCTATAATCTGAAGCTGCACGCTGGCCGGGAAGATAAGGGGCTAGAAGACAATCCTTTACTCGATGTCCCACAGCGTCGCAGTGCAAACAAAGTTCTAACCTCGTTCTACAGCTCTCCCAAAGGTGACCTGGCTTCTTATAGAAATGACAAGTCTGCTGTGTCTCTCTTGGAGGCTGTTGCTGATTCTGCTCAACACGGACTGGTTCCTGGTACTGCTGTTGATACTGATACGCACATGGATGTTGCTGGGTAGGAACTGGTGCTAGGTACTACGGTGGATGCTGAAATATCCATGGTTGTTGCTGAATACGGGGATGCTTGGCTGGTCCTGTGCTACCATTCTTATCTCCAAAAATATTGTGACTCCTCTTAGGCCTGAGATCCAAATCCTCTTCTGCAATCTGAGCATCCATCAAGATAGCCTCAAAGGTAGCGGTACGACGACCAGAAGTACGCGACCTAATCTCTCTCGTCAGTCCCTTTCTAAACTTTCGGGCTCGATCTCCTGGGTCCCGAATCATAGACGATGCAAAATGGCTCAATCTACAGAATTCTACAGCGTACTCGTCGACCGACATGTTTCCTTGAACCAAGTCATGAAACTGACTTTCCAAGGTTCCCAATGCCACGTCGGGAAAGAACTTCTCCTTGAAGAGTTCCTTGAAGGTCTCCCAAGTAAGTCCTTGCGCAGTAATTCTCGGCTCCGTACGATACCACGTGAGTGCGATATCGAACATCTGACTGCCAGCGGCTTCTATCTACAAGTTCTCCGGAATCTGGGTCAATCGTAGGCTCCTTTCTATATCCTCTAGCCAGTCGTCAGCGTAGAATATCCCTTCGGTGCCTTTGAACTCTCGAGGCATCATCCTTTTGAAGTCCACTATAGTGCCTGATCTTTGTTGCTGCTGGCCAGGAAACTGCTGGTACTGTGCTACTCTCTCCAAAGCTTGGAGAGTCACTTGATGAGCATTCTCTATGCTTTCTCTCATCAGCTTGGTTTGTGCCTGGTGCGCTTCTGCTTGCACCCTTGGGCCTCAGCTTGAACTCGCTGAGCATCTGCCGTCACTCTCTGGGCATCTACCATGCCTTGGATCAAAGTAAACATCTGCATTCCGTCAATGGGCAAACCTCCGGGAATCGGAGTCGACGGAGGCGGAAGGTTGTCCGTCACAGCTGCGGCAATCTTCTGAGCAGGTGGGGGAGGAGGATCCCCGAAAATTGCAGATACACCTACGTGTATAGGAGATGTAGGAGGAACTACGGCTGTCTGTCCCTCAGGTGGAGAGGTGGCAGACCCCTCTAAAGCTGATGTTCCTGCTCTCATAGATCGTGTCTTCGGCGGCATCCTGAAGACAGACCCAAAAGAATCAATTTAGGCAAAAATGCGATATCATCAAGGAAGGACAGTACAGTTCTAAAGAAGCAACATTCAAGATAAAAGATTGGAAATAAACCCTAGTTGTGATTGCACAGGTCAAAGGTGCATCTAAGGTTTGATACCTTTATCCCCTAGGTATCACAGTTCTACTTGAAACATACTCACTTCTAGCTTCCTTACCTACTGCAATCGTCGATGCTAGTTATTCTTATCACTCAAATGCATAACAATTTCAACACACTATACTAAGTACTGCTCTCTCCAATACAATCCTAGATGAACACCTAAGCCAGTTGGCAGTGAGATCTCAATCATGCTCAAGCCAACAGATCCTTACATGCATCTCATCTACTTATATACTAATATATCTCTCTCACTATAAAAATCCTTTCCTCAAATAAAATTCCTCAAAATAACTCCTCGAATAAATTTACAGTAAAAATGCATACACTTTCCTCAAGGTTAATTATCTAAATACTGAAATAAAAAATTTATCAATCAAAAAATCCTTACAGCTTGTCTAGGTTCATCAAATTGAATCTGAATTCCTCAGAGTAAAATTTTAATAACATAATATCTCGACTCCTCAAAATTCAAAAATGTAATTCGTTTTTAATCTTCAAATTAGAATTTAAATCCATATCTAGTAGTCCAGTAGCCCTAGTGTTAATCTTCCTCGCTGTCCTCATCGACGTGCGTCATCAGATAATACCATAATTTAATCTGCAAATTCATCTTGAAATGAAATCAAACCCTACAATGGAACCAAAATCCTAACTTAATAACTAACCAACAACAATCAAATTCGATATCAATAAGTGAGAATGGACGGAACAAGGGAATGATTTTAAATTGGAATTTAACAAGATTCTCAGGGGTCATCCCAGGAATCTCTCAAGAAATTGTTATTGAGTATTCGCTCTCGTCCTAGTATCCTATGTCCTAGATCCTATCGCAGGCACGCAGTAGTATAACAAGGATGCCACACTACTACGACATCGCACAACTCGCGAAGTCTGACCTGCATGGGCCACCACTAAAAACGTGTCATGACCCGCACCCGGTTTAGGGGCACGAGTGAGTGGGTACGTCCAGCCTACGCCGCAGTGTCGGCGGTAGAACGCTGTCAAGGTCTTGATACTATCTAGCTAATGTCACACAACATCCAATCTCCATAAGGAGGCACGGATAACACAAATAAACGAGCACATACTCAATCACAGGATTACAGCACGATAAGATAACGAACAGAAATTAAATACAACACAAGTCAAAAGTAATAATCTAACTCAACAATTATCCAAGTCTCATCAAAATACCGGAGACAAATCCGGTACCAAATAGTCTACTTAAAGAACTAACAATAAATAATAATTCCGGCTAGACCTTCCATAATTACAACTAAACTACCAAGTCTGCAGCTACTCACCATATGGTCCATAAAGTGACGGACATCGGTCCTCTAAGGCATAGTCTGGAAAAATATTTCCAGTCAGGAAGGAGCAAAGTACAAATCTCAAATAACAGTTCCATTTAATTGATAATGTCTATAATACAATAAAACATGTCATGCTAGCTACTGAGAAAACAGTGAAATAAATGCAATGGCAATTTAAGAGAGACAGGCAATGTAAAGAGACAGGCAATATAATACAGTCAGTGCATGTATAAACATGAAAGAACAAGAAACAGTATAATATACGGGTGATGTAGTATATGATTTAAAATAGGGAACTGTAATCTATTCTAAGTGTTTGAAATAGTAGTTTCAAAATGTGATCGGCTTGGGAACATGTACGATAGCTACAGGGCCTGGCTAATCATGGGTGAAGAGCATGATTAACACTTACAATTTTCTATACTACAATAAGAGGTTATGATCACATTTCTTACTAACTACTTCCCCGCCCCCAACTAGTACTGTGGATCCAACCATGACACGTCACGATACACGAGCAAGTCAAGTCTATCATGTACGATGTCTAATATATATGTCGTGTACAATGTCAATACGATAATCAAGGTAACATCTCATGACTGCAGATCCAAGCTATACTAGTCCATGTAGCACAGTGTCAAGGATTCAGATGTAACATTTCATGATTGTTGAACTTATAGAAATTATCAAGAATTAGAAATTATCAGAGAATGTACTTGCCTTGGTCCTTAGCTGGTATTTATGGATGTCCTGTTCCAGAGTATCCCCTGGGATCAACACTCCTATAGACATAACACAATATAACATTTGCATCAGAAGCTACGCTACATACAGTCAAAATACTGGCCTCAGGGCCATGCCAGGCAGGGCACTAGTCAACTAGGGTTATCTAGTAGGGATAAAACACATTATCTATTTTTAATCATTAATACCTACCACATATATATACCAATTAAACATACTGTTAATAATTAAACATAATACATATATATTGTTATTCCAAAGTATACAAAATAGGTATAACTGTATGTACATAGTGGAAGTATATATTATTTGTTTATGAAAAAATGTACATAAGTCCCATTATAAGAATATATATATATTTATACATTTATACCAAAATATGTATTTTATTATATGTATTCTATATGAAATATACCAAAATAATACATATTTAATACACATAGCAGAACACGTATTTATATATACCAATCATATATATATATTGAAAGTATATAAATGTATGTACAAAATATATATATTAATATATACACTAATACTCATTATACATATTTGAAAATATACTAAGTATATATATACAAAATATATATATACATATACCAAACATTATATATTTTTATACCAAAACAGTACGTATACTATTATATTTTATATACCAAATACGTATATATATCATATATATGCAAAAGTACATATTAGAATATACATATATTATGTATATTTATACACATTAAATATATCTAAATTCATTAGATATATACACATTAATATATATATATTAATTAGATATACATACATGTATATTTATACATATTAATTAGATATATAAACATGTATATATACGTATGTACATACGTTCCTCATTATACACATATATGTATATACGTATGTACATTACATATATATTTATTAAATCATACATATACATACTAAAACTATACCTATACATTAATTGATAAACACAAATACATATACATATATCAATATATACATAACCATATATACGTATTTATATATATACATTACACATACATGTGAGATTGGAAGAGGGAGAGGAGGAAGAAGAAGAACTCACTGTGAAGGGGCTCACTGGCCGGCCGGAGGAGGAGACAGCGTCGGACCGGTGGTGGTTGGCCGCCTGAGGGAGGATGAGGGGCTCGGCAATGGAGGAGGCCGGATTGGAGAGTTGGCCGGGGAGTTGAACGCAGAGGGGGATGTCCGTGGAGCACAGCAGCGGGTCGGAGAGGGATGTAAGTGGTGGTGGTGATGGTTGGTGATGGTGGTGGTGATAGGTGGAGATGGTGGTGGTGATGGTGGTGAAAGAGCAGCGGAAGGGGAGCCGGACGGGGAGAACTGAGCAGCGGGTCGGGTTGGCCGCTCGTCGGGGCTGACCGGGCTGAACAGGGAGCAGTTGGACAGGCCGGCGGGTGGAGGAGCTCGTGAAGCGGGGGTTGGGGGTCTGATGGCCGGCCGGGGAATGTGAGAGCAGATGGATGGAGGAGATGGAGTGGGGAGCAGTCGCAGCATCCGCCGGGGAGGAGCTCGGAGGGAGATGTCGGCCGGCTGTGTTCCGGAAGTCGGGGGTCGGAGCAGTCGCAGCAAGGCGGAGGGGGTGCTCGGGGTTCGGCCACCGGAGCAGGTCGGCGGGTGGAGTGCAGCAGGGAGAGGGGGTTGGCCGCCGGGGCTCACCACAGAGGGAGGAGCAGCGGCTTCGGCCGCCGGACGCGTCGGGCAGCGGCTGGTCAGCCCGTCGGAGTACAGTGAAGTCGGGGTTTGAGCACAGTATTCCCCCCCTTTTCTCCTTTTTAATTCAAAAACTTAAATAAAGAAGAAGGAGAAGAAGGAAGGAAAGAGAAGGAGAAAGAAAAGAGAAGAAGAAAAGAAGAAAAGTGGAGAAGGGAATAGGAAGGAGTTTCCTACGTTGAGGATGGAGGAGGCTTGTGAGGTGGGGAAACCTAGATTTCTAGGGATTAGGGTTGATGGTGACATGACATTAAATAGGATGAGGGTGTGGGTAAATCAAAGGTGAGGATACACCCAATTAAATGGGTGGTCCAGATTGTTCATGAAGGAAATTTCATGTGGGGAAAAATGCAATTTGGTCCACAAATAAATAACCTTTCCATTTGGTCTTGGACAATGGGTGATGACACCTACAATTGAATAATTGCAACTTAGCCCCTTAAATTTGGGAAATTGCACAAACGCATAAAATGACAAAAATTTGGCGGGCGATTCGGTGTCCGGTGTTTTGTAGGGTTAGGGGGCGCTGTAAAATCGGTACGGGCTCAATTTGCAGGGCACTGGAATTAAATTGGGATTTTAGAATTGGATAAAATGGTATCCTCAAATTAAATAGAAATAAATGCAAGTTGTGTTCTAAAATTAATTAGGAGTACATGGGGCCAAAATTAGGTCAGGTTATCAATACCAATAATGAAGTAGACTCAGAACAGAATATTACCCTAATTTGGGCCGCACGAAAAATAGGTCAAGATTGTCCCCAAATTCGATTGGAACGCACAACGATACAAAATAGGGATTATTTAAATAACGTCCGCGATGATTTTTTGTGCGGCTAGAAACAATGCACAGGGAGCATAATTATGAGTTGCAAAAATAGCAGAATGGAAGGCGGGCATGTCTAGGGCAAGATTGTGAAATTTGTTGGAAGACAAAAGTCAGGATAGCGCTCCAAATATCGAAGCAAAGGCAATGCACAATAATTAAATAAATTACGGTAATTAATTAAAATCTCTAAATATTAAATTCTAGATAAAAATAATTAAATCCAAAATTCTACAATTCGGACAGGTGTTCGTCTACTGGGCTTCTAGGTCAAATCTGCTCGCTAAAAAAATAAATGAACACTGCATCTAATACTATATTTAATTACACATCACACATATTTATTAAGAATCAAATATAATATCATGCAATTAATTAATTGTAACTACCATAATATTAAATATTATAAAAAATCAAAAATACCCATGTTTCTGGAATGTGGTAGTGACATAGTCCCCCTCTCTCTAACACACATAACTCCATACCTATATTACAGTCACACAGTTCTAACCTTCACTATGACTGTGCCCGAGCCCAACACAACTAAACCCGACACCCATCTCCCTATACTGCTGCTGCAACTTCAAATGCTGCACTCATCCCTCTCCTAGCTCCTTAACCTGAGCATCCAAAATAATGCAAGGGTGAATTTTTAATAAAACCCATATATGCACATGCAACTACAAACACCCATAATTCAGTCTTCCTCTATCACAGTTATAAACTCACCCCCACACAAAAACTACACTCTCATGAGGCCCTCAACACACACCAACACAGTCACTTATCCGACACTCATACACACATACAGATACACTAGTACCAGACACCATCCCTCATATGCTCATTTATAAATATTTATATATAACACAAGTAATGCATGGAAAATATGATACCTACACTAATAGTCAATTCATCAAACACCTTGAATGCACAATTAGGATACTTATGATATGCACCCAAACGAAGTATCAAAACTCTTAATACTCAACAATTACTATTTATACATATTAAAATTATCAGAATACAACTAAAGTAACTTGATACAAAGGAATTTGAAGAGAGATTACCCAAATCAACCAAAATAAACCCTGTATCATAGTGTTTCATAAAATACCATGGTACGCTCTACTCGTGTCTAATTATGGATACGTATCTAGTCCCATATTATCAATCTAAGTCTAATTAGATCAAATTGGTCTAATGACACACAATTGATGCATCAATCTCAAAATTACCCTAAAATGAGCACAAATTTCCATGTAAAAATTATAATAGGGGTCCAATGAACCTAGTTCTTGTTCCTATGGGTAGCCTTAAGTCAAAGAAGGTTTTCTAATAATTAAATACATGAATTAGATTCTAAATTATTGGAGAAAATTAGAATTTACCTATTGGGATAAGAATTCCTAATAAAATGATCAAATGGACACAATTAGGACACAAGCTCCTTATGAATTTCTCTTTCTCCAAGTGCTCCTTGTAATTCAAGCTCTAATGCTCCTTAGATGATGTAATTGGAAGGGAATTAGATTAAATTATGGTAAATTTGGTAGAGGGATGAGTCAAATTGGAGAAGAACACGATTGGGGATCTAGAATGAATTAATTAATGAGAGAAGAAAGAGAGAGAACCCCCTCTTGTGGTCGGCCTCCTTTCCCCCTCTCCAAGCAACATATAATATCCAAGATACCCCCCACTATTTAGTTATGAGAAATTAATTAGGAGGACTATATTAGGAAGCATCTAATCTAATAAAAAATAATATAATCTCCTTAATTAACTAAAGAAAATGAGTCTAATATGCCTAACCCAATGTTGGGCTCAATGTGTCATAACAATCTACTTGGGTCCACTAATGACAAGTCCAAATAATAGACTAAACCACAACACATAATAAATAATAGCACAACACATAATAAATAATTAGTAGCATAATATATAAGTATTTAATCACTAAATATAAAATATGCAAAATAATAAAAATACCCTAATCTAGAAATGTGTTAGTGACAGAAAGTTTCAGCTAATGAACAAGGTGATTAGGTCTGACTGCAACTTCAAGACCTTGCCCGTGATTGGTCGGCATCAGTAGGGGTTCGGTTGAGGCATCATAAATCTCAGAACAGTTTTAGGACTAGGTTTCGGGCAAATTATTTTGGAGTTATCGCACAATATGAGCTACATCAGAGGTTTATCGGTCTCAAACAGGTTAGTAGGACTGTGGACGGATATACAGCAGAATTTTGTAGGCTGAGTAGATTCGCTCCAACCATGGTTGCTATGTAGTAGGACACATGGATGAGGTTCCAAAAAGGACTTCATTTAAAGATTTTACAACTGGTAGAGGGGTACGACTACCAGACTTATGAGGAATCATTGATAGCAGCTCGGAGGCACGAGCTTACCATCCAGAGGTTATCGGCGGGGACAGAAGGCCAGAAGAGATCTTATGCTCAGAGTGGAGGAGGTGGAGGACTACCCTGGACGTTAGCACCATCACCTGGCATACATATCCATGATTCAGCACCGTGGAGGATGACAGTTTTGACAGTGATAACACAATCTCGACAACAGCCTAGGCAGCAACAATAGCAACAACGTAAGGAAGCACCGATGGGATGTACTTATTATGGCAAAGGAGAATGTAACGCCCAGCTCCAAACGGTTACTTATGGAACACTTGCTACTTTGACTCGGTTAAGAACCGAGTCTCGGGAAAACCTTACCGCTAAATCAACACAGACGAAATGCAATGAACCCTACGAATTGATCGAACGGCTTCTATTGAAATAAGTCCAAGATTTTTCGTTGGTTGCTTTGCTTCTTAGTATTGTGTTGCTTTGTGTTTTGAGTTGCTTTCGATGACTTAGTTTTCATGATTTCACTTTTCTCGCTTGCGCGTTCTTTTTGAATCGTAAGGGAAAGAGATTAAAGTATACTAATCAAGTATTATTGCATTTTCAGGACGCATAACCAGAGTGAATGTTGTATAAGGCTTCCCCATCCTCTCGTTCGATTCATTCGGTGATTGGCTTAGGCCCTTCGATGAATCCGTCAGTCTTCACGCCTTAATAAAAAATCTCTAGTTCACATAAATTGTTGCCTCACTAAAAAGATAAGTCAAAAGAAATGAACTGCATGCAAATGGATATAGAGTTACTGCTTTACTTCAATTAAATGTGTGCCCCTTACTCACTTGTTGCATCACTATATCGTGCACTAAATATTTATTGTTAGTGTTTGTGTTATGTGTAAATGAATGAAAGAAAAGTGTCTAGTAGTCCGTCATGATGTTCCGGTCCTACAGGATCTAGTGGAGTATGGCTATTAGATTGTTATATACTTGTTAATGTTAGTGCAGAGTTTATTTGATAGAATGTTGCTTGTCATGCATTGGTCTCGGATAACTTGTGCACAAGGTAATAGTCTCTTGATCGATTTCTAGGGCATTGGAAATCGGTCGGTCCGGAAGGGATTGTGAGAGCACCCTGATGTTCCGGTCCTATGGGATCTAGGGGGTATTGTTGTCCATCAATTGGCAACTCATGGGACATCATATAGATAGGTCGCATGCTAGGTCTACCTTCTTGGATACCTATCATTTTTGACACAAAAGATTGATACATAAGTTTATCCATATATGCAAATTATGGCTAATTTGTGTGTCTGCTGCTGGAATAACTATTCTATCGTGGGTAAGAATTATCATATGCATATGCTATCTAACTTTTATGTTTCCTTGCATAAATTTTTAAAAAGAAACTAGACAACTAGAAAGATCACCTAATAATGCTAGCTTCACTTGCTTACTTAGTGTGAATTTCTAGGTGAGTTTGGCCACGGTCGCTCACCAGTACATATGGTAGTACTGATCCACGTTTGTGGACAAATATCTAGGTGCTGGATGAGAAAGCTTGGTAAGCATTCTGAATCAGTGTTAGCGCAATCTTCCAAGGGATCGTGCTCGTACTGCTTCCTTTGCTTTCCTCTCCAGTGGGCTTCTTCTCTTCTGCTAGATATTTTGTTATTTTTGGTCCTACTACAAGGATGTAATGTGTGAGCGTTGTGGCTAGTTTTTGGAATGTAAAAAGAGTTATAAGCCTTTTAAGGCATATTTTGTAACTCAGGCAAGTAAGCACTTGTAATCCAAATCTTCAAGTATTCAATAAAAGAAAGTATTTTGTGCGTATCAAATGTGTTCAACTTTGGTTCTCTATATTTCACTCCGTGTCTATATATGTATATTTTTGTCTAACTTGTGTTTTGTGCAGGTATATTGCCTGGTGAAAGCGCAACTTAGGCTTGCACGGCATCGCGCCTAAGCGAGGACGATCGGTTTCGTAGGGACCAAGCGAGGACGATCGGTCCTTACGGGACCGGGACACGACAGGTGGTATCAGAGTATGACTTTATGCCCTTGGCCTCTTCAAATATCATTTCCAAAAATGATATAAGTTATGAACTGATAGTGTAAAACTTACATACAAGCCTTTGAGGCAGCGGTACAGAATGAGCAGTTCATACCACGAAGTGCTCCAGAGAAGGCACCGGCTCCTTGAAATCCTCCTGCAAAAAGATACCACAATAGTGAGAAAAAGGGCGATGAAGTAGAGAATCGCAGGAAAGTGTGCAGCTTCTATGGCCGTCCTGGTCACCATAAAGAGACTTGTCGTTTCCTCCACAGGTTGTGCTTTAAGTGTGGACAACCAGATCATGAATTACGAGATTGTCCACTGAGAAAGTCCACAAAGCAGACTCAGACCCCTCCAGGCCCAACTATTGAACAAAATAATCAGACGAGAAGGGTTAGAGTTTATCAGCTGAATATAGAACGTGACACTAGTGGGCACGATGTTGGTGAGTCTGATTCCTTTGATTTCTTGATGCATCATTTATCACCCCTTGATCTCTCAAGTTTCAAGGACGAAACTTTTTCTCAGTGGGGTAGTATGTAATGCCCCGCTCCAAACGGTTACTTATGGAACACTTGCTACTTTGACTCAGTTGAGAATCGAGTCTCGGGAAAACCTTACCGCCAAATCAACATGGACAAAATGCAATGAACCCTTCGAATTGATCGAACGGCTTCTATTGAAATAAGTTCAAGAGTTTTTTTCTTGATTTGCTTTTTGGTTTTGTGTTGCTTTGTGTTTTGAGTTGCTTTTGATGAGTTGGTTTTCATGATTTTGCTTTTCTCGCTTGCGTGTTCTTTTCGAATCGTAAGGGAAAGAGATTGAAGTATGCTAGTCAAGTATTGTTGTATTTTCAGGACGCATAACCAAAGATTGAACGTTGTATAAGGCTTTCCCATTCTCTTGTTCGATTCATTCGGTGAGTGGCTTAGGCCCTTCGATGAATCCTTCAGTCTGTACGCCTTAATAAAGAATCTCTAGTTCACATAAAATATTGCCTCACTAAAAAGATAAGTCAAAAGAAATAAACTGCATGCAAATGGATATAGAGTTACTGCTTTACTTTAATTAAATATGTGCCCCTTACTCATTTATTGCATCACTATATCGTGCACTAAATCTTTATGGTTAGTGTTTGTGTCAAGTGTAAATGAATGAAAGAGAAGAGTCTAGTAGTCCGCCCTGATGTTCTGGTCCTACGGGATCTAGGGGTTGTGGCTATTGGATTATTATATGCTTGTTAATATTGGTGCATCCTAAGAGTTTATTTGATAGAATGTTGGTTGTCATGCATTGGTCTCGGATAACTTGTGTACAAGGTAATAGTCTCTCGATCGATTTCTGGGGCACTGGAAATCAGTCGGTCTGTAAGGGATTGTGAGAGCACCCTGATGTTCCGGTCCTACGGGATCTAGGGGGTGTTGTTGTCCATCAATGGGGCAACTCATGGGACGTCATATAGATAGGTCGCATGCTAGGTCTACCTTCTTACATACTTATCATTTTTGACACCAAAGATTGATACATAAGTTTATCCATATATGTTAATTATAGCTAACTTGTGTGTCTGCTATAAGAATAACCGCTCGATCGTGGGTAAGAATTATCATATGCATATGCTATCTATCGTCTATGTTTCCTTGCATGAATTTGTTAAAAAGAAACTAGACAACTAGAAAGATCACCTAATAATGCTAGCTTCACTTGCTTACTTAGTATGGATTTCTAGGTGAGTTTGGCCACGGTCGCTCACTAGTACATGTGGTAGTACTGACCCACATTTATGGATAAATATCCAGGTACCGGATGCGAGAGCTTGGCAAGCATTCTGAATCAGTGTTAGCACAACCTTTCGAGGGATCGTGCTCGTGTTGCTTCCTTTGCTTTCCTCTCCAGTGGGCTTCTCTACTTATGCTAGATGTTTTATTATTTTTGGTCCTACTACAAGGATGTAATGTGTGGGCGTTGTGACTAGTTTTAGGAATGTAAAAAGAGTTGTCTGCCTTCTAAGGCATATTTTGTAACTCAGCCAAGCAAGCACTTGTAATCCAAATCTTCAAGTATTCAATATAAGGAAGTATTTTGTGCCTATCAAATATGTTCAACTTTGGTTCTCTGTATTTTACTCTATGCCTATATATGTATATTTTTGTCTAACTTGTGTCTTATGCAGGTACATTGTCTGGTGCAAGCACAACTTAGGCTTGTATGGCATCGCGCCCAAACGAGGACAATCAGTTCCGTAGGGACCAAGTGAGGACAATCAGCCCTTACGGGACCGGGGTACGACAGAGAACACACTAGAGATGTGTGTAGGGCAGCCAATGGGTTGTGTATGAGGTATGGTAGTCTAGATCATCGAATTTCTAATTATTCGATAATGTAGAGACTATGAGGGCGAGTCCAACAGTTGCCAGCACTGACAATACCAGGGGCAGTTCAGCATAGAGGGCTAGCCATAGCTGTATGACTATTAGCTTAGTGTCTGTTATTGACGCAAGCTCAAATGTACCAACAGTAGCAGAATCAACTGCATGGCCAACAGAGGCCACAATAAAGCTTCCAAGGGTGGCAACAACGAGGAGTACAGCAGGGCCAAGGGCAAGCATTCACTTTATCATTGGAAGAAGCTTTGACATCAGGTGACGTAGTGAAAGGTAATATATCTGTCGCATCTTTTTCTGCCGTAGCATTATTTGATTCGAGTGTATCTCATTAATTTATATCTACACGATTTGTGATACGTATTCGATTGGAGTTCAAGATATTGGCAGATAGGTTGAGTGTACTCCCTGGTAATGGGCTCATAGAAGTTAGTAGAGTATGTACATCATGTTTATTCGTAGTGTTCGGGCATTTATTACCTGCACGGTTGATCGAGTTTCCTATGGATAACTTTGACGTTATTCCAGGCATGGACTGGCTGAGAGACGGTCATGTTGTAATAGATTTCCATAGGGGTAGGATATTATTTAGTATCCCAAGCATGGAAGACTTCACCTTTGATAGATCTGTGGGAGACCAATATGAAGAGAGGATCATATTGGTAGTAATAACAAAAGGATAACTTCCCGAGATAGTCAAGGAGTTTTTAGATATCTTCCCAAAAAAACTTCCAGGGTTACCCCCATTAAGAGATATAGAGTTTTATATAGAATTGATCCCCGGAGAAGGACCAATATCTTGTAAAGTTTATCATATGGCACCATCAGAACTGGACAAGTTATACTAACAAATAGAAGAAGTGAAGGTAAAAAAGTTTATCCGAACCAGTGGATCACCTTGGGGAGCGCTAGTGGTTCTAGTAATAAAGAAGGATGGGACAACACGATTGTGTATCGACTACAGACAACTTAACGCAGTAATAGTGAAGAACATGTACCCATTACCAAGAATCACTAATTTTTTTGATCAGTTGAGAAAAGCTAGGGTTTTCTCCAAGATCAACATCCGGTCAGGATATTATCAAGTAAGAGTTCGGGAGTATCATGTCTAGTACCAAAATAGGGAGACAGACATGGCCAGCTATCCCGTACAAGTATTATACGTCATAAGGCGATCACTGCTACAACTAGAAAATGGGGTGCATGTTATAATCAAGTCTCTTAGGGCCAAGAACTTCTATGTTAATCATTCAAACAAGAAGCAATAATATAGAACACTTCAGAATAAGAAGTAAGGTATCCTAAATGCCACATTAGAATATTCTTTAGAGGTCTAGAGATACATAATGATGTGCTAAATGCAAAATCAAGGTTTATATGATGGTGAGTCAGCTGCAGTCTAAATATATACAGTCATGTAAGGAACTAGTGTTCAAATTTGTCGACTAACCGGTGACGTTTGGCTAAAGGTCCAAAAAAATATTGTTTATAAAAGATGAGCAGTGAATAAAGAAACACAATCGTTATCCTTGGCGGCCATGTTCCTGGTACACGTCATGAGTCTGGAAAAAGTGTGTTGGATCATCGGATTCTGTCTCAAAACCTGGCCATGCAAAACTAGTGGGGTTAGACCCAACATAGAAAGTACCACAAAGGAAGCCTAAAAAAAGAACAAAAACCAAAGCAATAAATAAATATATAATAGATCTGGGTCAGAGCGCAGATCCATGGCATATCCTAGTATAAAGGTCCAACTCTACATTCAAACATGGACATGGGTTGAATTCATCGCACTATGATAGTCTATTTTCCTACGCTACTAACAGAATAATACAATCACAACCAAGTCCAATTTATAAAATCGATCAATCACTTGTATGGCTTACAATTTGTGGAGTCTTAGGTTATCTCAGAATAATGCATAATAGGTATCATAAGATCACGCCATTGTCGAATGTGAGCTAACCTAGCCAAAAGATAAATATATATGTATTTCACGAGTTGTACCAGTTACCGTAGGGCCTCTGCGCTAAAAATATGGTATTAGAGGTTTCAATGTTCCTATAGTGGAACAATAGCTCGAGATATTTATAATAGGTCAGAGACTGCACTCCACTAAGGCAGATGATATACAGTATCTGTGGTGGCCAACCCACAGCGCACTAAATTAAATCTCTGTGAGAAGGTTCGTTGGCATGATATCGGGATACCATTTTCTTCCTATGTTACTATCACTTTTAATTACTTAATTAATCCTATATTGTGTTCGAAAATCTCAAGACATGGCTACAAGAGAATTTTTCTTTAGATGTTTTACAAAGTACGGGAATGCTAGATGCGAATCCATGAAAGATCAAATCTGGATTCACCCGAGCGTGTATCCAACATTCAATAATCAATAAACATGCCATGCTTTGGTATTTGACCCGTATATCATGTCCGTGCTGGAAAAATAATATAATTATAGTATCACGCATTCAGGAATTTGGAGGCATTCTCGATGCACATCCCAAATATAATTACTTTAACATGTAACATGATATGTTGCATCTCAGTTCACATAAAATTAATAAATTTATCAGGCAATAATCGTATCAGCACGGATATAGTATTCGAGTCCAATCCTCAATTATCATTGGGTCACATGAATCTTGATCACTTTCTAACACGAAGCTTATGTCATGTACATATCTGGTTAGTCATTATTCACTTAGTTTGGTTCACCGAAAAAATCTAAATCCAACACATATTCATGCTACGTATGAAGCCAATCTTAGCACATGGTCATGTCTTGCATGAGGTCTGGTTTTAAGTCCATTCTCCCTTAGGATCATAACACAAGCAAAAATCAGGATCAACCACATAGAGGATGATAAGAATATTCCAAATATAGGATAAGTAAACACATAATGAAAATACTACATGCACGCATGGGATCACCAAGGATAACATGTGCATAAAATTGTACGCATGAATATCAGGCGCATAAAGCCTCATGAACTTCCAAAGGGGTGGCACACAAACTCACAAAGTAAGGTTGGAACACAAACTCACCGAAACAAGGTTGGCGCACAAACTCACAAAAGTAAGGTTGACGCACAAACTCACTAAAACAAGATTGGCGCACAAACTCACAGAAACAAGGTTGGCACACTTTTGCAAGAAAGTGCGCATAAAAAGTGGTATGGTGCACTTTGTCAAGTTAACAATACGACGCTCTTGACAAAAGTGCACGGGCAAGAATACGACATGATTATTTGGTATGGTGCATTTTTGGAGGAGATTATGACAAAGGGGATTTGATTTTTAAACTTGAAGATTTTCAGGAATATGATGTTATAAAATTTTGAAAGGTTGTGAAATAGCAATATGGAATTACTTCATGATTATTTGGTTTGAAATTTAAATTTGATAGAAATAATATGATAAGTAAAGGCAATTATTGAGAACCTTAAATTTCGAGGACGAAATTTTTCTAAGGTGGGTAGACTTGTAACCTCCGATTTCCAAATTTCCAAAATAATTAGATTTTTAATTTATTTTAAATATCAAGTTTATAAAATATTTTCTCCTTGAAATTTTTATTAGATTTTGAACAATGTTTGATTTTAGAAGGTGATTTAAAATCTTTTATAAAAAAAATCATTTTTCCTAAATGTCGATTTCTTATAAATTAAATAGATAAATAATGATATATATATAATACTCTCGCTTCGAATATTTATTGGCTTGAAATCATAAAATTAGTTGTTTAATAAAATTATTGAAGGACTAGTTGTTTCTATAATAAATTTTCATATCCATTTTGGATTAGTAAATAAATAAATTACATAATTTCTAGGGTTTCGAAATATGGGTTTAATTAGTAGCTAATTTGGAATCAGTTAGCCTTGGAAGCCTCTTAAAATATTTTTCTTAAATTATAATCTTTCTTTTAAAATTTACAAGTTGCCATCTCCCATTCACACCCTCATTTTTTCCACATGAAAAACTCATTTTTATATAATCTGGGCCATTCATTATTGGGCCAATCCTCACCCTTTATCCCACACCCTCTCTCCCTATTTAAAGTCTCTCACCCACACCAATCCAAAGAAACCCTAGCTAGCCCTCACAAATTCCCACCAGCCAACAAGCCATCACCATTGATTTTTGTGCTCGTGTCCGTGTGTCCAGCATTACCGTGTCAGCCGTGTTGGCCTCGGGTCCGACCCCGGGTATCCTACCGTATCCATTCATTTCCTGTGTCCAGATTTACAATATTACAACCAAATTTTTGTGTCCGACACTATCTGGACACAACCCTCCACACCACTGTACATCACCCATCGTGTCCAGCCCCGGACACGATCCAAACCGACACGATTCGCAGAATCCCAAAACCCTAACCTAGATCTCGACCGCCGATGGCCGCCGCGGATCCCCTCCACGTCGTCGAGCTCCGCCGCCGCTCTCGAGTTCCACCGCCGTCGCCTCGGATCCGTCGACCACCATCGAGTTCGACAGCCGCCGCCTCGAGCCGAGCACCCGCCGCCTCCTCGATACGAGCCGAGTCCGCCGCCGCCACAGCAGATCCGTCGACCGTCGACGAGCACCAAATCCGTCGCCGAGCTTCGACCATCGACCACCGCGTGACCCGGCGGACTTCCCCGACCGTCGACGACGAGACCCCCGACGTGAGTTCCCTCTCCGTTTCCCTCTTTCCTCTTTCCTTGTTTCAGTTTCACTGTATTAGTTAATTTTAGGAGTAGTTAATTAGAATATAATTAGTTTAAAATATATAATTAGTTTGGTTAGTTATATAATTAATCAGTTAATTAATTTCATAATCAATTAGTTAATTTATAATTAGTTAGTAATAAATGTAATTAGTTAGTATATGTAAATAGCTAGTTTTATGTAATTAGTTATTTTTATGTAATAAATATAAGGGTTTTGATTATGTAAAATATAATAATTTGTTGGGGTTTATATTATTATTTAAGAAATAGTTTCAATAATCTAAATTAGTTCAAAATTGGTTATTTGGACTGGTAACTGAAATTACTAGAGATATATAAATATATTGGCTTTTACGTAAATTCTAAATTTTATAAATAAACTTTTAAATTGTAATTATTGTTCAAAATAATTTCGAAATAATTTTCATAAGTTAAGGTGTTACCTTAATAACAAACAAACGACCCTTTCTCTTTTAGCTAAACTTGTTAACCCCCGTATATTTTCTCTATATATTGAGGACTCGGTATCCTTATCTCGATTTTCGTACCGAACTCCGATCTTGAACTTCTTAATATAGTTTCTAGCTATTTGGACTGCTCCGGACTCATTGGAACTAACTGCTACTTCATTTGGGATCACCTTAAGAAGTGTGGCATTATGTACATTCTCTGATTAGTTTCTAATTTATGATATCTCCTATGTTCACTGTATCTAGTGTAGATATACATGCTCTTGACACATTGGTTACACGGATTGGTATACACGGATCTCGTCATGAGATGTTATTTCTTATTCATGGTGTAGCTTGTACAAGACTTGTTTCCTTGTTATCTTGTGCATGTACAGACACTGATTCTCGGGGAGACTTGCTACCTCCCTAGGGAATCCCGTGCCATAGCGTACCATGATTGGATCTACTATACCAGTCGGGGGAGGGGAGTATTTTAGTATAGATATGTGATCATACCCACTCTACATGCATCATAGCTCACCCCACAACTCACGTCGGGTACGGCCTGACCATTTACATGCTTCATAGCTGTTACGTGTGATTAGCCTGACCTCTATATGCATTATAGCTAACCAATGGTTAGCCTGACCTTACATGAATTATAGCTAATCATATGTAACCAGCCTGATCAAGTTCCCAAGCCGATCACATGTTAAAGCTAGTACTCACGCACTTAGTCATAGGATTCTTGCTCATAGACATATTGTTGCTTCTCCTGCATTTACTTACAGTATTTCCAGTATTCTTTTATTTCTTGTACCTATACATGCTTCTCGTATATTTCCATCTAGAACTGCTACATAGTTTATATCATTAATATAGAACTGCTATTTAGAGATGTACTTTGCTCCTTCCTGACTGGAAAATATTTTTCCAGACTGTGACCTTAGTAGACTGGTTTCTGACACACTTGAGGATTGGATGTTAATAATTGCAGGTATGATTATTTTGTCGTTAGACTTGTCTTGTATTTCTTGCTTGCCTTGATATCTTATCGTAATTTAGTTTATGTGATTGAGTATTTCTAGCATTATTTTATGATATCCACGTCTCCTTATGGAGTTAGGTATTCACGTGAGTTTGATTAGATAGTTACATGACCTAGACAGCGTTCTACCGCCGATGCTGTGGCGTAGGTTGGACGTACCCACGCACTCGTGCCCCTAAACCGGGTGCGGGTCGTGACACATTTTTAGTGGTAGCCCATGCAGGTCAGACTTTGCTGGTTGTGCGATGTCGTAGTAGTGCGACATCATAGTTGTACTACTATGTGCCTGCTATAGAATATAGGATATAGGATACTAGGATGAGAGAGGATACTCAATCACAATTTTTGAGAGATTTCTGGGACGACCTTTGAGAATCTCATTATAAATTCCAATTTAAATCCTTCCCCCTTGTTTTTGTCCGTTCTTACTTGTTGATATTGAGTTTGATTCTTGTTGACCAGTTGTTAAATTTAATTCTTGGTATCGTTGTTGAGTTTGATTTCATATCGAGATGAATTTTATGGGCTAAAATTTACGGTATCATCTGATGACATATGTTGATGAGGACAGTGAGAAAGGTAAAACATCTACTTTGGTTATGGACCCTAGAGTTTATCGCAGCCATATTAGCTGTCGTGACGAGAACGTAGGAACCTGACTTGGATGTACATACTATAGTTATGAAACTTAGAGTCTCTCGCAGCCATACCGGTTGGCGTGGCGAAGATTCTGGATGACATGGTTATAGAGTTGCATACCTTAGTTACGGAACCTATCGTTTATCGCATCTATGCTTACTGGCGTGGCGAGGATTCTGAGTGTCATGATTTCAGACAGACGTGTATGATTATCAGGTTGTATCTTAAATTGGTTCTTAAAGTATCATCTCAAGACTTATCCATTTCTGTTATTCCAGGACTTTGTTCCATCGCTTCTTTTCTTTACTAGCAGTAAAGATACCTTCAGTCCTTAACCCAGTTCTTTTCAGCCTTATTTCTTTAAGGATCCTTGTTAGTGTGATAATTAGTGACTTACAATTTTGGTTGTGTCTTGTATTAGTTTGACTGATTGTGACTTATGAGTTTGTAAGTGTTCTTAGTTGGACATGTGAGCAGTAGGCATTAATCTAGAGATACCCATAGCATAGTACCTTATAGCAATAGTTCTATGATAGGTGTTATTATAGTTAATATTGGTACTATAGGTAGAAGAAGGAGTAAGAGTATCAATGATGGTTCCAAGAGTTAGTATCAGAGTCAGCATACCCGTCCTGGATAGTCATGAATTTATGTAATGGGATGATCTATGTAAACAATTAAGCATCAAGGAATTGTGTTAAAGATTAATGGAGCATGATGTTTAATTTGATGATTGATTACTTGGGTGTGTCAAGAGTAAATAAATGTATATGCATAAAGGGTATTAATGAGATGTCATGAGAAGAGAAATATCGGAATCGGTAATGAAGATGGTGAAGCGTATCACAGATTAGTGTAACAGGCTATGAAAGGTTAGAAGGAAATATATATACATCAATTGAGATGAGGAACCATACACATACCCATGAGAGTAAAGAAACATGAGTATAATAGAGGATTCAGGTGATCATGAGTTCTAATGAGCTTGATAAGATAATCCATTAATGCAACTAGTGATATAATACCAAGAGTGCTAATGGTTCTATATCGAGGATTAGTCGAGAACGACGCTCAAAACAGTAAGCACTCTGCGTGATGATAATCGGATGATATACCAGTTGACATAAATTGAAATCATGAAAGAAATTACAAGTGATGATAACTTTGATCATTGGAGGTAATAGTGCAAGTGATTCGGGCAGTACAAATTTAGTACACAGTTGTAGACAATAGAGGTATTGAGTGCACCTCGAGTATTAGAGACTACGAGCACTTATATGTAAATTGGTGGATTTATAAATTAAAGAGTGGAAATAAATTTTTAATTTAAGAATTATTGAGGAGTTGAGATTGTGTCATAAGTTTTGAGGATTTCAAATATTGATTCAATAAACATGGTCAAGGCTACAAAAATTTTAGAAATAATTAAAATTTTATTTCGATGTTGAGTATCTGACCTTGAGGAGGCATATACATTTATTTTAAGTTGATCGAGAAGTTAAACCTTGATGATTATTTTGAGGATTAATTTTAGGGTAGATGAGAGATACGAATATTAATATATAAGTAGACGATATACATGTGTAAGGATCTAGTGACTTGAGCATGATTGAGATGGCACCGCAGACTGACTTGGGTGTCCATCTAGAGTTATATTAAAATGGGTTTAGCACTTAGTATGGTGTTATACTTGGTGTGCACTGGAGTGATGAGAACAAATAGTATGGACAATTGTAGTAGGAACGAGAACTAGCAGTGGGTGTACTAAAGTAGAACAGGGGTACCTAAAGAGATAGAGGTATCAAAATTTATATGCACCAATTGACCTATAATCGTGTTAGAGGTTCTTGGTACCAGATTTTGGTATTAATAGACAGGTGTGTGCAATATGAATATATTCATGGATCTTGTGGATTAATGATTAGTTGATATGGGTACCAATGTACATGAATAGGAATTAGTTAGTGAATGTGCTAGAGTTAAGTGTTTGTTAGAGATAGTAGATACTACAAGTAATATGTTAGCAGGTTCTTCCTTTCCCTCCTAATGTTCTTTTTTCGTCTTTCGATTGATTGATTTTCCTAGTACTGTAGTTGTATGCATAATTTCTTGTTAGAATAAAATTGGTAGTACACCCTGACAGAGACTGCAATACCATGACAGAAGACACATGACCTATATATTTTCTTAGATTGCATAGCTGTAGGTAGAATTTTCTTAAACCATGATCATTAGGGTTTTGACCATAGCAAAGATCTATGACAAGGTTATGACCGACAAAAAGAGACAAGAGGATTAAATTTGTGGATGAGCATTAATTTAAATAAAGAATTTAGGGGTTGTTATAACAGAGTTGATGGATCATTGATTTTGCAAAAATTGAACTATGATTGAAATTCGAGGATAAACATTAACTTAAATAGAGAGTTAAGAAATTCACAGGGCAAAATTGAGGATTTATTAATTTTAGGAAGGTCTTGATATGATTGGTTATTAAAAATTTAAGAAAATTTAGGGAATTATCATTATATCTATTTGATTATAAGATAGAAATTTGAAATTTTATATTATGAATGTTGCATTGAAGTTCTGAAAGTATTGCATCGTTGAGTATTTGAGGAAAAAGGAAATCAGGAAAATAAAAATCGTTAATGGAATAGTGTCTAATTCAATTCTCGGGAGGAGAATTTAGATTTGAATAAGCATCAATTGAAATTGAGGTAGAGGAGTAAGATGATTGATGGATTAGTAGTTAAAATTTAAATTTTGGGACACGATTTTATAAATATGCATTGATTGTATTTCAATTGGAGGATTGGATATTAAAATCCTTGAGTATTTAGATACAAACTTAAATTTTTGGAGGAGATTATGACAAAGGGGATTTGATTTTTAAACTTGAAGATTTTCAGGAATATGATGTTATAAAATTTTGAAAGGTTGTGAAATAGCAATATGGAATTACTTCATGATTATTTGGTTTGAAATTTAAATTTGATAGAAATAATATGATAAGTAAAGGCAATCATTGAGAACCTTAAATTTTGAGGACGAAATTTTTCTAAGGTGGGTAGACTTGTAACCTCCGATTTCCAAATTTCTGAAATAATTAGATTTTTAATTTATTTTAAATATCAAGTTTATAAAATATTTTCTCCTTGAAATTTTTATTAGATTTTGAACAATATTTGATTTTAGAAGGTGATTTAAAATCTTTTATAAAAAAAAAATCATTTTTCCTAAATGTCGATTTCTTATAAATTAAATAGATAAATAATGATATATATATAATACTCTCGCTTCGAATATTTATTGGCTTGAAATCATAAAATTATTTGTTTAATAAAATTATTGAAGGACTAGTTGTTTTCATAATAAATTTTAATATCCATTTTGGATTAGTAAATAAATAAATTACATAATTTCTAAGGTTTTGACATATGGGTTTTAATTAGTAGCTAATTTGGAATCAGTTAGCCTTGGAAGCCTCTTAAAATATTTTTCTTAAATTATAATCTTTCTTTTAAAATTTACAATTTGCCATCTCCCATTCACACCCTCATTTTTTCCACATGAAAAACTCATTTTTATATAATCTGGGCCATTCATTATTGGGCCAATCCTCACCCTTTATCCCACACCCTCTCTCCCTATTTAAAGTCTCTCACCCACACCATTCCCAAGAAACCCTAGCTAGCCCTCACAAATTCCTACCAGCCAACAAGCCATCACCATTGATTTGTGTGCTCGTGTCCGTGTGTCCAGCATTACCGTGTCAGCCGTGTTGGCCTCGGGTCCGCCCCCGGGTGTCCTACCGTATCCATTCATTTCCTGTGTCCAGATTTACAACATTACAACCAGATTTTTATGTCCGACATCATCTGGACACAACCCCCCACACCACTGTACATCACCCATCGTGTCCAGCCCCGGACATGATCCAAACCGACACGATTCGCAGAATTCCAAAACCTTAACCTTGATCTCGACCGCAGGTGGCCGCCGCGGATCCCCTCCACGTCGTCGAGCTCCGCCGCCGCTCTCGAGTTCCACCACCGCCGCCTCGGATCCGTCGACCACCGCCGAGTTCGACAGCCGCCGCCTCGAGCCGAGCACCCGCCGCCTCCTCGATACGAGCCGAGTCCGCCGCCGCCACAGTAGATCCGCCGACCGTCGACGAGCGCCAAATCCGCCGCCGAGCTTCGACCATCGACCACCGCGTGACCCGGCGGACTTCCCCGACCGTCGACGACGAGACCCCCGACGTGAGTTCCCTCTCCGTTTCCCTCTTTCCTCTTTCCTTGTTTCAGTTTCACTGTATTAGTTAATTTTAGGAGTAGTTAATTAGAATATAATTAGTTTAAAATATATAATTAGTTTGGTTAGTTATATAATTAATCAGTTAATTAATTTCATAATCAATTAGTCAATGTATAATTAGTTAGTAATAAATGTAATTAGTTAGTATATATAAATAGCTAGTTTTATGTAATTAGTTATTTTTATGTATAAATATAAGGGTTTTGATTATGTAAAATATAATAATTTGTTGGGGTTTATATTATTATTTAAGAAATAGTTTCAATAATCTAAATTAGTTCGGAATTGGTTATTTGGACTGGTAACTGAAATTACTAGAGATATATAAATATATTGGCTTTTACGTAAATTCTAAATTTTATAAATAAACTTTTAAATTGTAATTATTGTTCAAAATAATTTCAAAATGATTTTAATAAGTTAAGGTGTTACCTTAATAACAAACAAACGACCCTTTCTCTTTTAGCTAAACTTGTTAACCCCCGTATGTTTTCTCTATGTATTGAGGACTCGGTATCCTTATCTCGATTTTCGTGCCGAACTCCGATCTTAGACTTCTTTATATAGTTTCTAGCTATTTGGACTGCTCCGGACTCATTGGAACTAACTGCTACTTCATTTGGGATCACCTTGAGAAGTGTGGCATTATGTACATTCTCTGATTAATTTTTAATTTATGATATCTCCTATGTTCACTGTATCTAGTGTAGATATACATGCTCTTGACACGTTGGTTACACGGATTGGTATACACGGATTTCGTCATGAGATGTTATTCCTTATTCATGGTGTAGCTTGTACAAGACTTTTTTTCTTGTTATCTTGTGCATGTACAAACACTGATTCCCGGGAAGACTTGCTACCTCCCTAGGGAATCCCGTGCCATAGCGTACCATGATTGGATCTACTATACCAGTCGGGGGAGGAGAGTATTTTAGTATAGATATGTGATCATACCCAACTCTACATGCATCATAGCTCACCCCACATCTCACGTCGGGTGCGGCCTGACCATTTACATGCTTCATAGCTGTTACGTGTGATTAGCCTGACCTCTATATGCATCATAGCTAACCAACGGTTAGCCTGACCTTACATGAATCATAGCTAATCACATGTAACCAGCCTGATCAAGTTCCCAAGCCGATCACATGTTAAAGCTAGTACTCACGCACTTAGTCATAGGATTCTTGCTCATGGACATATTGTTGCTTCTCCTGCATTTACTTACAGTATTTCCAGTATTCTTTTATTTCTCGTACCTATACATGCTTCTCGTATATTTCCATCTAGAACTGCTACATAGTTTATATCATTAATATAGAACTGCTATTTAGAGATGTACTTTGCTCCTTCCTGACTGGAAATTTTTTTTCCAGACTGTGACCTTAGTAGACTGGTTTCTGACACACTTGAGGATTGGAAGTTAATGATTGCAGGTATGATTATTTTGTCGTTAGACTTGTCTTATATTTCTTGCTTGCCTTGATATCTTATCGTGCTTTAGTTTATGTGATTGAGTATTTCTAGCATTATTTTATGATATCCACGTCTCCTTATGGAGTTAGGTATTCACGTGAGTTTGATTAGATAGTTAAATGACCTAGACAGCATTCTACCGCCGATGCTGCGGCGTAGGCTGAACGTACCCACGCACTCGTGCCCCTAAACCGGGTGCGGGTCGTGACAATAGGATATCACACCAATGCATCCAAAGTGAAATATGCGTAATTCTATGTAAAATGGGTCATCTAGCATACTCTTCACAGAGTATTGTTCTTCTTCTCCAGTCAGCTATTTTGGTATAGGTATTGTATCAAGTTTCAGCACTGAACTTTGCTGGACTCGAAAATAAGCACATCCAAAAGCAAAGTTACATAAAATATGGTGCTATATATTATGACCTAATTAGTTTTATTAAACACAAAGTTTTGGGATATTAAACCCCAGAAAAACAAAAGTGAACCAATAGACCCAAACTCAGGTCCATGCAATATCAATCAAGAAAATCAAGAACAACAAATATTAAAGATGAAGAGATGCTCGGTCCCAACAATATGAGCTAAAAATAAATAAGAATTATTAAGAACTAAAAGCATGCATAAATTTGTAGTCATTCTTCTTGTGAAAGATGTACTTGCCTACAGAGGGAGAGAGAAAATAGAAATAAAAGATAATGAGCAGAGAGAGAGAGAGAGAAATGGGAATATATATAGGTTTAGGTTTGAGATGTGGACCATTGGACCACTCAAACCTATTTAAGCCATAGATTCTACCAACCCAACCAAACCCACTCTCTCTACAACTCTCGAGTTTGGTCTAAACATTGGCCGGACTATCAACCATTGTGTCTAAGAAGAATATGCGCCAAAGTATGCCAGAAAAGGGGGATGACATCTCAACCCACCTTAAAAAAATTTCTTCCTCGGAATTGAAACTGAAGGCTAGATAAAGATATCAAGAGAAGCAATAAACCAACTACAATCATCTACACATGGAAACAATAATATCACAACACATAGGTGATCTCCTGATCACGGAATCTAAGATGCGAAGGCATAAGGCAGAATATACCATTTGAATCAAATAGGTACGATCACCGAGACCACATATCATCCTTGTGCTCCCATATCGATTCTCTATGAGTGTGATGGCCCCAAGCAACTCAACAAAGAAAAATAGTCCTGTTCTTGAGTACCTTCTCCCTTCATCCAAAATGGATACATGTTGCTCCTCACAAGATAATACAAACGAATAATTCAGAGTGATCGAGAATATGACTCGAATCTGGGACATGCCTACGCAATTAAGATGCATGAAATATATCGTGCACCTCACGTAACAAAGGTAGAAGGGCAAGACGATAAACCACATCGCCTACCCGAACGAGAATGTTAAACGGCCCAAGGTATCACGGACTAAGCTTCCCACAGATCCCGAATCTAATAACTCTACGGGTTAGCAAAATTCGCAAGAATACGTAGTCGCCGCCAAAAAACTCTAAAGGCCAACGATGCTGGTATGCCCAGTGACGATGTCGATCCTTCATAACCCGAAGTCTTTTTCTGATATGCCTGACAACTTCTACTGTCTATATGATCATTTTGGGGCCTAACATCTTCCGCTCACCAATGCCATCCCATGCGAGTGGTGATATACACTTCTGTCGTATAGTGCCTCGAAAGGTGTCATCTGAATACTAGCCTGAATACTGTTGTCGTACGAGAATTCCACTAAGTGCAGGTGATTCTCCCAATATCCACCAAAGTCTAGAGTACAGGCTCATAATATATCCTCTAGGATCTGGATGGTCCTCTCTGATTGCCCGTCTGCTTGGGGTGGTATGCAGTACTGAATCTTAACCAGGTAAACAATGTCTTGTGCAAGCTTCTCCAGAAATGAGAAGTAATCCTTGTATCTTGTTCGGACACTATACTTACTGGCACGCCATGTTGTCTCATAATTTGTTATATATACAAATCTACCAACTACTCTGTGGACTGTCCCACTCTAAAGTGGAGAAAATATGCCACTTTTTTGAGTCAATCCACTATCAGCCAAACTATATCTCGACCAGTCGAGAATTTAGGTAAATCGGTCACAAAATCTATGGTGATGTATTACCACTTTCACTCTGGAATAGGAAGCTGTAATAATTCTGCCAGTCTTTGTTATTCTGCCTTCACTTGCTGACATATGAGATATCGTAAAATGAACTGAGCTTTCTCTTTTTATTCTGTTCCACTAGAAATATTACTTGATATCATGATACATCTCCATGCCTTCGAAATAAATAGAATATTGGGAACTGTGTGCTTCGGTCATCACTTCTTGTCGAATATCTCCACTTGGCACACAAAGCTGGTTACCAAAACTTAGCGTTCTATTTGTATGAATAGCCAACGCCTTCCAAAGACCATACTCACATTATGCCCATAGCTTCTGAATCTTCGGGTCCTCGGCTTGAGCTACCTTGATTCTATCCACCAAAGTTGACTGGATCTATAGGCTAGCCAGAACTCCTGTATCTTGTGAAAGTTTTATCTTGATTCCTATCTCTTATAAGTCTTCTAGAATATGCTTCTGAGTGGTCAATATGAATTCTTTATCTCTTCTACTAAGTGCATCAGCTACTACTTTTACCTTGCCCGGATGGTATTGAAGTTCTACGTCATAGTCTTTCAACAACTTCAGTCACCTCCTCTATCTCATTTTAAAGTTCTTTTACGTGAATACATATTTTAAAATCTTATGATCTGTAAATATCTCTATCCGATCGCCATTTAAGTAGTGCCTTCATAGCTTAAGTGCAAATACTACTGCTGCTAACTCTAAATCGTGAGTTGGATAGTTCTTCTTGTGATCTCTGAGTTGCTGAGAAGCATATGCTATCACTCTCCCTTTCTACATCAAAACACATTCAATCCCCTTGCCAGATGAATCATAATACACTGTGAATCCTTCGGAGCCTGTTGGGAGAGTAATGATCGGGGCAGAGATTAATAACTTCTTCTTCAACTCTTCAAAGGCTATCTGGCACTCTGCTGACCACACAAATTTTACTTTTTTGTGCGTCAACCGAGTCAAAGGTGCCGATATCTTAGCAAATTCTGACACAAATCTCCTGTAGTATCCTGCCAAGCCCAAAAAACTATGCACCTTCGCCACTGTCTTCGAAATTGGCAATTTCTCTACTACATCTAACTTCTAAGGATTAACTGACACTTCTGCTCCAGAAATAAAATGCCCAAGAAAGGATATGTGATCTAGCCAAAACTCACACTTACTAAGCTTCACATATAAATGGTTATCTCTACCATATTTTCTAGGAAAGGATATTTTGGTCATTTAATAATTAATTAAATATTATACATATTATATATTTATTTATTTATTATATTATTTATTTATTGTTAGATGTTATATTTAATTTTATACTTGTGTTAATGGACCTAACTAGTTTAGATTGGACTCATAGACCAACATTAATTCTAGTTAGATTTGAGCCCAACAAATAAGCCCAATTATTAGGAGGATGACTTAATTAGTTAAACCATTTGGATTAAAACTTTTCTCCTTAATGAATTCCTTCATGACAAGCACATAGGGATATTTTAGACTTTTTATACTTGCTTGCATTTCAAGAAAGGGTCGGCTAATGAGGGGGGAGGAGAGAGACTCTCTTCCTTCCTTTATTTTATTTTAATTCTAGATCTAGAATTTTCCTCATTCAAATTTCTTTATTCTCTACACAAATCCCTACCAAAATTCTCTCCCAATTCCTTCTCTACTCACCATTAGAGACTATTGAATCAAGGAGGAGGCAAGGATCTACAAGGAGGAGGAAGGAGCACAAGTAGAAGGCTCTTGCACTCTTTTAGAGACTTGCATCAGGAATCCATCTCCCAATAGATACAATTTATTTTCTATCTCGAATTAGACTCTAAATCCATAGTTTAATCATAAAAAATCCTTCCATGTACTAAGGTTACCCATAGGAAGTGGAATTAGGTTCGTAGGAGGCCTATGGAGAAAGTTATGGTGTATTTTGTGCCAATTTTGGAGAAATTTTGAGATTGGCACATCATGTGTTTGTCAATAGGTTAATTAGACCAAATTGACATACGTTTTGTTGTGTGAGACTAGTGTTTTATCCACAAGTGGATACGTGTAGGCCGTATCACGATAATTTGGTGATACAGGTTGTTTGGGATTTTTTTTCCTTTGACACCGGTTATACACATGCCATATTTTGACACGGACACGTAGTTGAGTAGTTAGCACTTTGTATTACATATAATTATGATTATAATCTTTCTCACATCATGTCACGCCCCAGTCCTAAAATGTGTGGGACCAGATATGTGGCATTGTCCAACTGGTACGATTCCATAGGGCTTTCCAATTTAATGGACCCGACGAAGTGCACTTACGCTGTCCAAGGTTTAAGTGATCCAGTTAATAATCTATTTCTAACATGCAACAACTAAACTATATCTCAATCCATGGTAAATAAATCTCAAGAAGGAACGATACGCATCATTAGTTTGTAGCCCAATAATACATCAATTCGAATAGGCCAAAAGAATAATATAGGCCTATAAACACTAGGCTATAAAAGCATAAAAATAAAATAAAAGGTAGTACATGAATGTAATAGCTGAAAATATAAAGATACCTGCAACAATGTCCATACTCCACTAGGTCAAGCATCATGCAAACTGCATAAATAACCTAGAACGGAGCTAGGTCCTCAGAGGGACGTAACAAGATACAAAAAGTACATGTCATAAAGTAAATACTTTATAAACTCGAGAGTGAACTAACCAGCTAAGTAAAATGCACTGAAAGACAACCGTGGTACGTATGGGTAGGTAAAAGGTATAAAGCGAAGCTTCAAGCCCGAGGCTAAGTACCTGGCATTAGCTGTAAACTAGATACCAGAAGTATATGCTGACTACATCACCGATCATGATAGCGCGCAGCTAGTAACCTCTGCCGGATGTATCGACAAGCATATACGTCTATAACCGGGTAACACTGAGCCCATAAGCGGGTAACACATAGCCTATAACCGGGTAACACTAAGGCTTACGACCCCGTAGTTTACTTCGAAACTACGATAGCTAAATGTCTGTCCCATACAACTACTAATTGTCTTCCACGCCCAATGCCAATATACAAGTCATGAATACGACGTGGACATCTCGTACTATAATGCAAGTCACTAAAAAATATACAACTAAGTGTAGAAGCATGAAAAATACGCTGTAGAGTTATACACAGTATTTTAGTGTTGGGCGGCGTAAAATATGACTTCAGAGCCATCGGCGTACAACAGGGCTTCATCGTTAGTACAGCGTAAAATATAAGCCCCAGGACAATCCGCGTAATACAGTATTTCCAGGCTGCTTCAGCGTAAAAGGGTTGGTACATCGCCATTTTGGCGTAAAACCTACTCGCTTTTAATGCGGTGGGAAGTTGTACGGGGAACGCTTCGTATTGCTCGAATGAATCTGTCAGATCATGCAGTGAACCTGACTCCTGACAACAAGTACTACACAGCTATCCAGACGACGGCTGTAATAATGGTGTGGCACACAGACCCAAACCGTCGTTTAGTGACATTTTCCTGATACAAAGAACTTTTATGCATACAAGGGAATACGCTGCCTAGTTTTATACAGGTAGATGTGAGCTTTTACGCTCAGCAGAAGACAAAACAAACTGTCACGTCAAAAGCTGCTCTTCGTACAGAGCTCGAGGCACGTCTCTGCATTTAATGCGCAGAATGGGTGCAGATCTCTGCATTTAATGCACGAGATTTGGTTATTTTTTCAAATACTGGCCAGCCATAATTACGGCTAATACGTCCATATCATCACCTTTGCAAATTATGCCACCGGGCTATTTTCAGCTATAAGGAGCACGATATACATTATCTCCTTGAAATACGCCAACTCAGGCTATATTTGCATTTGTGCGTGATAAGGCTATTTGGTCCAGAATACGCTCAAGATCTCAGTCAAGGAAGGAGGATCAGCTATCTTTTACGCTAGCTACCTATCCATGCAGCATCAGGCTTCTACGCCTATAAGGCTTCTACGCCTATTTGGCTTCTATGCCGACTCGACAGCCACTTGGCTTCTATGCCAACCTGACAACTATTTGGCTTCTACGCCATGGTGACAGTTGTTGGCTTCTATGCCAACCTTTTCTATGCAAGGGGCAGTTACCTACGTGGCTTGCATGCCGTGATCTTTGCAGCAGTTATACGCATTTTCTCATCATGGGACACGTGTCACACGCAGATTTAGAAGGTCATCTATACGTGGGTGGTAGTTATTATAACCGCCGCATAAAAAGTGCCATACTCTCCACTGTCCGGCCTCTATGCCAACTGGACGGTTACTGTCACTAAAACCATATAAATAGAGACCTCTATTGACAGAGGTCCAGGGTCACAAATTCTAGGGTCAAAAAATCAGAGAATAGAAGTCGAAGAAATTGAAGAATAGAGAGAGAAGATCTCAGACAGAGAGTAGTGATCGACGATTTTGGCATCGAGCATACACTCCCTCTTGTAATCTTTGAAGCATCTCCATCTTCTACAGCACTTCTTCATCATCGTGTGGTCCAAGGGACAAAGTGATCGACTGCAGATCATACTCATATAGCAATATTTACCCAGATTAAAATTTGTACTTGACATCCTCGTATAGGATTAATTGTACTTCTTGTTTGTAAACCAAAGAGAGGGTTTCGTATAAACCTTGTTTTATTTCTTCCGTTTATTATCAAACACAAGATGGTGACTCTGCTGGGGACCTCTTTCTTATCTGACAAGAAAGCAATTGCTCAACACGATGCAGTGTTAGTAGGATCAATGAAGAAGACCTTGGTCGTCCAGTTCGACCAATCCGCCTACGAAGATATGCTTCGAGCAGGAGGTAGCTCTCACTCTCTCTCCGTCCAAGACAATAGGAAACTGTGAAGGTCTGGATGCCCCAGACATCCTCTACCATTCCTGTCGACTCTCTGGTTTCTCTGACCAACAAGGTTGTAGCTTCGCAACCTCCACGCCCCACGCGTAAAACTATGTCTCTCGTTTGTGACGTGGCAGACAAAACTTCTGGTGATGCCTTAGTGCTAGTCCAGAAGTCTGCTCCGTGCTCTGCGCGTAAAACTCAGTCTCCCGTCTGTGACGTGGCAGACAAGATTTCTGATAATGACTCAGCGCCAAATCAGAAATTTCAAACGCGCTCTGCACGTAAAATTCAGTCTTCCGTCTGTGACGTGGCAGACAAGATTTTTGATAATGCCTCAGCGGCAAATCAGAAATTCCAAACGTGCTCTACGCATAAAAATGCATCTGCCCTCCGCGGAAAAGCAGATGGTCCATGCAATCTACGCAAGAGAAAACAAGTGGCAGAATTCTCAACTTTTCGGTTTTTATGCCAGCAAGAGAAAAATCTGCCCGCTCTCCAGATTACGTGAGAAGCCGATGGCCGATTGACGACCTCCTCAGTTTTACACCAACCTAAGCAAAACTCCAAATTATGCCAGGTCAAGCCCCTCAGCGTAAAGAAAGCCCGGTTTGCGGAGAGACACACTCATCAGGGATCGTCTGCTACTCAGATGGCTAACCTGCTGTACACGGGTGGCAGGGGAAAATTATGGTTCCCAATATCCGTATGCCAATTGATGTGAACAGGAGGAACAAGTCTTCTTCTTCTTCTGTCAATCCTCCTGACTTGCGTGAATATCTGATCCAGAAGCGCAAGGATAGGGGATCTTCCAACATGTCTATTACGCCTCCTAGGGAGCACTATTTTAATAGTCATAGGATTATAGTTAATTATTGTTGTTCTGAAGCAAAACGATCAATTTTTGACCGTTGAACTACTCTGTGCCTTTACAAGAAGAAGAGCCCGCACATGCATCAGTGAACATGGCTTCACACGTTCCTAGAGGAAGGTCGAATTCAAGACGTTATCCCTCTAGAACTCCAAGCCAAAGGAGATTCAATAAACTCCTTGAGAACATTGAAGCTAGAATGCTCCGAAACACCCGTTCGAGGTCACGACAACCGGCTTCGTATTCTTCTGATTCCGACACTGGCGGTCGCCAGTTTCCCGAATCAGATGCTGAAAGTATAGAGTCATTCTCTACAGAGACCTATACTAGTCCTTCAATGACATCTAGAGAAATGGGGGTCTATGCCATTGAAGATGAACACGAAAAGGCTTCCTTATCAAGAAGTACTGAGCAACGCATCGCAGTGTTGGAGACATCTCTAAAAGAGATACAATCCATGATGGAGAATATGCACCAGATGATACTGACTCAACACACAGCTGCTATAGCTCAAGCATCGGTCCCTCCGACTCAAATACGTGTGGGGGTGGACTTACCACCATCCAACGTGAATAAGGAGCCTGTTCTAGATCAAGAATTAGCAGCTCCCCCACTTCCTAACTCGGAGAATGTATTGCCTCCTGTTGAAGTTGCAATACAACCGATCTCTCACCACTCCGTGGTCCTTCTACCTGCTGAAGATCCAATGCAGGCAGTACGGGAATTGAAAGCCCAATTTGATGCCTTGAAGCACAAAGATCAGTTCAAGAAATTGGGAATCAACCAGCCGTACCCAGCTATCTGGGACGAGGTCCCTTTCCCTCCTAAATATAAACCACAGACTATGGCTTTGTTTGAGGAAAAGACATCACCGAGCCAGTACATGAACTACTTCAGTATGATGACGGTGTTCTTAAAAGGGAATGACGCTCTCCTCACTCAAGTGTTCAAAGGCTGTCTCTCGGCAGTGGCTTATCAGTGGTACCGTAGTCTTGCGGACAACTGTATTACTTCCTTTGAAGATTTCAAGACTTTGTTCTTCGCGCGATTCTACGAAGGAGGGATGGACATGTCTATGTCCTCTCTCATCGAAGTAAAGCAGAAGGAAAAAGAGAACGTTCGCACTTTTATCGAATGTTTTCGTCAAGCCACTTTGCAAATGCCTCCCGGAGTTCCAGACTCGGCATTGGTGGACATTTGCAGGAAGAATCTTCTTCCAGTGATCTCGGTGTTCACAGGATAATATCAGTTCCATGATTGGCCCTCGTTCATCATCTCAGCGGTAGCCGCTGAAGACAACAGCCGGAAGGCACGTGATAATGGAATTATGATATCTGCCTCTGATAGAGGCAAGCGGTCATCCTCCAACAGCGACCATCCTCGTGGTTCCAAACGAAAAGAAGCTCTGGCGATCAATACGTCCAGGCAAAAGACTGTGACAACCACACAGACAAAATCTGGGACTTTCAGGCCCGTTGAAGTGTACTCTTTTGACGACGATGATATTCTGAGCATATTCGAGTGTCTCGTCAAAAGCGGCAAGATTACCCTTCCAGAGGTGAAGCGGCCTAATGAAGTCGGCAGTACCAATAACCCCAAGTACTGCATATTCCATAGGTACATATATCACCCCACAAAGGCGTATTATGTACTAAAGAGGAAAATCCAAGAGTTGATCGATGCTAAGGCCATCACTCTGCGCAACAGCGAGAAGACGGTCACAGCTAACATGATCTCTCTTTAATTTGGCAATCTGCCTCCTCAAGAAGTTCCGGATGGTGTTGTACCTATTTTCCGGACAACGATGAATATCGTTAATCTCCCTCCAACCAGGGGTCAAAATCATGACTTGATACCCCTAACTACCCAGCACGGCGAGATTATATGGGTTCATCCAGATCTGGTGTCAGAGATCGAGGAAGAGACTCAAGCTGCTAAGGCTAAGTCTAAGAAGAACTCAAAGCGTAAACCATGTCATATGGTTGCGGTATCCTCGACAACAGAAGAAGAGGTTTTGGCTACTGGTACGCGTTCAGGGAAAGCCTACCTCAAGGACTATGGAGGAAGTCAGAAAGAAGTATCGGCAGACGCTTCAGCTGCCAAGCCTTCAGAACCGGAACCTGCCATACCAGAGGCCGGTCCTTTGAGACCAACTTCGGCGGATAAGGGCAAGCAAAAAGAAGTGTTCTTTGATAAACCTTTGAAGAACATGCAAAACAAAGGTTTGGAGAATCCATATAACTTTGATATCCTGGCCCAGTTGGCTAATACACCAGCCAGATTGTCCATTTTTGAACTACTCAAGCTCTCTAAAGACACTCGTCAAGCCCTGAGTGAAGCATTAATGCAGGTGGATGCATACTTGACCCAACTCAAGTGCCCTGATGAAGAACCTGTGGCATGTCCTCAATGCCATAGTGTGATGGAGGTGGTCCCGAATATCACTTTCACCCAAGATGACATGCTGTTGAAACATAACAAAGAATTACAGACCCCTCTATTACACCGGATATGTTGGTTCCATGGAGGTTGACCAGATTTACATAGATCCAGGATCGTCGATCAGTATCATTCCTCATAGTCTGCTCAGACCGTTGAGGATTCCTACCAGCTAATTGGCTTACACTACCACTACAATCGTGGGCTTCAACGCCAGGAAAAGTAAGCCGTTGGAAAAGATTCGTCTGAGGATCTAGATTGGCGACCTCAGATCAGTGGCTATATGTTATGTCATTGATTCAGAGGTGTCCTACAACATTCTGTTGGGCAGACCATGGATCCACGACCACAACATCGTTCCTTCGACTCTACATCAATGCTTTAAATATGTAGATACCCAAGGAATAGTACAAACGGAGATTGTTGACCTTAACCCGTTTAAAGGAGTAGAATCCTATTACTCTGATGCCATGTTGTACACTCAAGATTACATAGAGGAGGTATCAGGCAAGACAGAGGAGGAATCCCACCGGGAGCCAGAAGAACCCTCTGCCGAACAACCTCTGTCAATTAAGGTGAAAGGGCGAACAAATCGTCCGAAAGTCATGGAACCCCTGGCTATCCACCTGAACAAAACCAAGTCAGGAAACAGAGGTGATCCTCTAGTGATCACTTTGAACCAGAAGCCTCCACCCTTGGTCATCAACCTTCGGCACAACAAACAGCCGATTGATGTAAATACAACCAGGAACGTGGTTTCTGATGATAATAAAGATCCTCTTTTCCAGTACATTGACGCTCAAATTCCTGATCAAGAATCCTCTCTCCATAACGATATAGAACCTGTAGCACAAAAATTCTTGGAATCTATGGACTCCTATCATTCGTATGTGTAGGAAGTAGCGTCACCATCTAATGTCATCATGATATATGGGCCACATGAAGATTCTATCTTTATTGTCCTGCCTACTCACAGCGGTCAGCGTTCAATAGTCTTCGGTCGCATGCGCAATGAATCAACTGTACAAGAAGATTCTCCCAATGATGATGCTGGTAAAATGCAGGTTCACAGATATAGCCAGCAAGCTTTGAAGATTATGCAAAGTATGGGTTATGATTTGAAGCTGGAACCAGGCCTCAACTACAGGAAAGGCAGGCGAATGCCATTGCACGGTGATCCCTACTGTCAACGAACTCGTTTTGGGTTAGGGTATACCACCTCCCTTGCAACTTCTTAGTCAAATGAGGATATCTCTTCCTCTTCTCGAGATGGCTCATCGTCCTCCGGCTCATATGACGATCTTGAACGAGCATTATCAGTAAATACAGTATTAGCAGATTCCCTCGAAGCAGACGAACAAAAATCTGAACCGTTTGAGAATGACTCTTGGGCTCAGCAAATGGATACACAATGGGAACTCCGGTTCAAGCAGAGAGAACCTCCCACTGAAGATAAAGTTATCCAAATCGACGTTAGGGATGAACATTCATCAAAGCCAATATTTATCAGTAACAACCTTTCCGAAGAAGAAAGGAAAGAAATAATCCAGCTGATAAGAGAATATATCAACATCTTTGCATGGAATTATGAGGATACGCCAGGTCCTGATCCAAAAGTGGCTACTCACAAGCTCAATATATTACCCAATTCGAAGCCTGTGAAGCAATATCAACGCCTGTTTCATCCGGATATGATAGACGCCATCGAAGCTGAAATCAAGAAGTTGATAGCCTGCGGCTTCATCCGGGAAGAACAACATCCCGACTGGGTCGCCAATGTTGTCCCAGTCATGAAGAAAAGTAGGAAAATACGTGTCTGCATCGATTACTAAGATTTGAATGCAGCCTGCCCCAAGGATGAATTTCCTCTTCCTATCACAGATGTCATGATCGATAATACATGCGATTTTGAACACATGTCTTTCATGGATGGATTTTCAGGATATAATCAAATCAAGATGCATCCTGAAGACGAGAAGCATACTGCCTTCCGGACACAATTAGGGGTATATTGCTATACGGTCATGCCCTTCGGACTAAAAAATGCCGGAGCTATGTACCAACGAGCTATGAGTAACATATTCTACGAGCATTTACGCAAAATAGTAGAATATTACGTAAACGATATAGCTATCAAAAGCTGCCTCAAGGATAATCACATCCAAGACCTGAAGACAGTGTTCGAGTTGATGCGCCAACATCAACTCAAAATGAATCCTACAAAGTTCTTTCTGGGTGTATCTAGTGGCAAATTCTTGGGATTTGTCATTACCGCCAAAGGAATTCAAGTGGACCCCGATAAAGTCAAGGCCATCTTAGAAATGCGACCACCCCGCAATCTGAGAGAACTCAGGGGATTTCAAGGTCGTCTGGCTTATATCGAGAGATTTATATCCAACCTCTCGGGGAGATGTCAGCCTTTTTCTCGTCTCATGAAGAAAGGTGTATCCTTCGTATGGGACAAAGCCTGTCAGCAAGCGTTTAGCGATATCAAACGCTACCTCACTAATCCTCCAGTTCTGGTACCTCCCGTCATAGGAAGACCATTCTTGCTTTATATTTGAGCAATAGATCATTCTCTGGGAGCTCTCCTCGCACAGAAGAACAATGAGGGTCAAGAACAGGCTATCTACTATTTAAGCAGGATGATGGTCGGAGCTGAACACCAGTACAATCCAGTGGAAAAAGAATGTTTGGCCCTAATGTTCGCCATTCAGAAAATGCGACACTATGTCACGGGCCAGACTATTCATATCATCTCCAGGATCAATCCTCTTCGGGTATTGATGAACAAGCCAAGTGTTCTTAATTCTCGACTCTCGACTTGGGCGATGTTATTAACACCGTATGATATGGTGTACGTCCCTCAGAATTCCATCAATGGCCAGGCATTGGCTGATTTCCTAGCTGCTCATTCGATTCTGGAAACCTCCAAACTATACAAGGATATTTCCGACGAAGTTGCAGAGTATAATTCTGCGATAGAAAGTGATGCATGGCAGCTATTCTTCGATGGTGCCTCTAGGACTGGTCCCAAGGGAAACGTAGTTTCAGGAGTAGGAATTATCCTGGTTACTCCTGAGAAACTCGTCATCTATCGAGCATATTCTCTTAGCAAACCCTGCTCTAATAACGTGGCAGAATATAATGCCCTACTAATCGGGCTCCAAGTCGCTAAAGAGTTGGACGTCGAATACCTGGAAGCATTTGGTGATTCTCTGCTGATCGTCAATCAAGTCAGAGGAATATATGAAGTCCAGAATCCAGACCTCATCCCTTATCACCAAGCAACGATCGAAATAGCCATGTCTTTCAAAGGCTTCTTCCTAGAGCATGTGCCTCGATCTCAAAATCTGGAAGCTGATGCCCTGGCCAGTCTAGCTGCAGATTTAGCTATTCCTATAAGAAGACAGAATTCTGTGATCCTTCTTAACAGAGATTTATTTTGTGTGAAAAACAACTTTTACATTAAACGCAGCTACGTTGTGAACACAGATCTTCCAAAGAGAGACTGGAGAAGTCCCTTTATAGATTTCGTAGCATACGGAATCTTGCCGAAGGATCCTAAAGAAGCAGTATCAGTCAAAAGATGATCATTATGCTTCTATTTTGATGCGTCTTCACAGTGTCTATATCGTCGGACTTATGATGGACTATAATTACGATGTCTCTCTGATGATGAAGCACAACGGATTGTCCGTGAAGCTCACGACGGTGTATGCGAAGCACATCAACCTGGTCCTAAGCTACATGATCGCATCAGGAGGATGGGCTATTACTGGCCTACTATGATCACAGATGCCATAAAATATGCAAGACAATACAAAGCCTGCCAGGTTCATGTAGATTTTATACATCAACCTTCTGAACATTTATATCCTACGGTAGCATCCTTGCCTTTTGAAGCATGGGTTATGGATATCATTGGTCCTAATCACACGTCTTCTTCCAGAGGTCATCGGTTCATATTGGCCATCACGGATTATTTCTCTAAATGGGCAGAGGCAATCCCCCTTGTTGAGGTGAAGACATCTAACGTGATCAACTTCATTAAGCATCATGTCATTTATCACTTTAGGATTCCCCGAAGGATAATTCATGACAACGGGCCTCAATTCATCAGCCAAGCGTTCCATCGATTTTACGATAAAAATCGGATACAAAATATGGCTTCTACAGCATACAATCCTGCTGCTAATGGTTTGGCGGAAGCTTTCAACAAAACCATTATCAAACTCTTAAAGAAGTTTATTTCTTCGAACAAAAGAGATTGGAATGAGAAGCTAGGAGAATGTCTCTAGGCATACCGCACAACGGTACGAGTACCGACGGGTTGTACCCTATTCTCACTGGTTTACGGGAGTGAAGCAGTTCTCCCCATCAAAATTCAAATTTCGTCACTCAGGATAGTAGTGGCTAATGAGTTGACTCAGGAAAAGAATGACCTATTAAGGCTTCAAGAGCTAGAAGGATTAGATGAGAAACATCTTCAAGCCCAACAACGCATCGCATTCTACCAGGCACGCATTTCCAGAGCTTTTAATCAAAAAGTAAAGGAAAGAGTGTTCAAAGTTGGCGAGCTAGTTTTAGCCGTGAGAAGGCCAATGATCATTACTCACAAGAGTAAGGGTAAATTCCAGCCCAAATGGGAAGGCCCTTATGTGATCGAGACGACGTTCTCAAACGGTGCTTACTGATTAGCCAAGCCTAATGGAGACTTGTTAATGGCTCCTATCAACGGCAAATTTCTTAAAAGGTACTATGCTTAATCTCCGTTGCTCAACGGAGTATAGTAGAGATCTCATTCTGACAATACTACTTCCAAAGAACTAGTTGGATCATATTCTATAATGTCCATATAACCTCTGAATAGATATGTCTAAACTAAGTTAGAACATCAAAACCTATCACGTCCATATTACCTATGATAGTATTTTGTGTACAAATTTCAGTTGGATTATATGCTATCATGTCCATATAACCTCTGAATAGATATGTCCAGCTGAAGCTTAACGAAAGTATATCACGTCAATATTACCTCTGATATCACTTTTACCCTAGCCTATCGTTTATATTCCAAAATAATAGGTCCACTAAAGTCAGATAAAGTCTCTTTATTATCCCAGAAAGAGCAAATTACTAAGCTAAATACCATCACATGTGCTGCTGACACTGATAGCCAGTCAATCATGAAGCACGCGTCCATACATGAACTCACTCTATGACGTGAAATAATACGTATCAAGGCCTGGGGAGTCATATTGATAACTCCACAAATTTAGGTGCGTCCACTATACACTAGGTTAGACATAAGTCCTAACGTTAACGCCTTTATTGACTGCACTCGAGTCATTCTCGGACGTGCACAGTTATATAATATTAAAATAAAAAAATATATAACTAAATAATAACTGAATTTAAACAGTACAACAAGGCAATGTATACTTGCCTGGAAGCCATGCGAAGATTCGAACACGAACTCGCCATAGAAGTAGTATTATAACAATGTAAACTGGAGCTGATATCCCCAGATGCTGTCATAAATATCACCAACAATCCTGAAATGAGTGAGATACTCAGAAAAGCATATAAATACGTCCAATTTGGATTCAGGGGCAAAAATGCAGTTTTTTGTCAATACGGGGTCCATAAGTGGATCCGTCTTGTACCAAAAAATATGCCAGAGACCAAGTTCTCCAAATTCGTTTGTCACGCCCTAGTCCTAAATTATCGTAGGACTAGTCACATGGCAATGGCCAGCAGCACACACCAATGGACAAACCCAATTTAATGGACCCATTAGAGTGTACTTAAGCTGTAAAACACAATAAAGGTCTATGCTACTAATCTCATCAACAACAGATATTCACAAAGTAAATGTCAGAATAATCAAGATCAAATATATCCAATAATCTCAATAAAAGGTCTCGGGGAACAACCCGATAATGAGTTTGTTACAGCAGTTCAAATAAACAGGAAATAAGAGTCTAATAACAGAAATGACTGAGTATAGATAAAATAGATACTCAGGAGAAATCCTCGGCGATCACCTCATCCTCTGGTACTGGTACTACTCCAACTTTTGCTTCTGTCCCGTTCACCTCGGGGTAGATCTCCTCTGCTAAACCTGGGGAAATAATCCGGACATAATCCGGATTCCAGGTCCTAAGGGGACATAGCTAGGTACAAGAATAACTCAAGCCAAATTAAATGTAGTACAATAATAAATAAATCAATAGGGTAAACTATGTAACCAGCTATATGATATGTAAGTGAGTGCATTAATCATACTCAGGCTGAAACTACAATAGGCTCGGTGTCGGGGAAACCCATAGCAGCATTTATCTCGAAGGGCCAGTACATGTGCAAAAGCTTTGTGTCAGAGTCTAAGGCACTTCCAGAATAACTATATATATATATAATATAATCAGCCTTTAATATGGTAAGACTCTCCCTACCCAATGTAATTACATGTTTCATGTCCACGATGTCTCATGTCCATAACACACAAGATCATGACCTCTAACTGATGCAGCGGGTCATAATGATAGCTAAACATATGTAATATCTATGTCACGAATCCTGTAACCTATACAGAATCACCATGAATATCTCAGAAAGATTCTGTCTTATGAACAGTGTCAAGTGTCCTTTGGTATGACGTACTTAATATAGCAAGCACGAAGATATATAGGGTCGTGATATCAATATCTAGTGACGTTACACGACTCTGAGTACGGCGTCGACACCCGAATATTATTTGGACGTTAAGTAATGTCACACGGTCCTAGGTTCAACAGATAAATCATATAAATAAATCAAGGGAATAATATGTAGCAAGTACTGCAAGATTGGCAAGGTACACTTGCCTGGGGTTTGAATACCAAAAGTCGCTCCGGTATCAGCGGGATCTTCAGGTACTCCTCCGGTTGCTGAAATAAATATTATCATCATGCTCAGAAGATATGAAATAGCTAGGATTGCCTGTCCATAAGTCCAATTTGGACACAGGGATAAGATTGACAATTTCTGGTCAAAGCGGGGTCTACATGTGGCCCACTTCGTACCGAAAAATATGCAAGAGACAAAGTTTTCCAAATTCGTCAAACTTAGTATCTACAAGTCCAGAACAACGATACGGACCCAACGGAATATCCAGAACTGGATTTCGATGAGCCGATCATAAAATCGCCCGTCAAGTGGAGCCGTAGGGCCCACAATACGGGATTTTGTCAACGTTCTTAGAATCGAACCAAACTTGGGTCACAGGACCAGCGTATCGCTACGAGTTTGATAACGCGAGTTTCGTTGGCAAACGACGAGCACACACGAAGTTACAACAAGTTTCATAACATGATCGATACGGGGCGTTGTCGACGGATACGCGTTGATTCCGGTGTGCACGCACATCCAAATCAACTTTTGCAAAATTTCATACGTCCGTATTGACGGTGTACACCTTTCGGTGAAAATTGCACACGATCAAGTTGTCTCGTTTAGCGGGACCAAGTTTTTGGTCAATTTTACCCTCGAATCAAATACAATCTACAACACATCAAAATAATCTAATTACAGGGTTTAAATCTTGGTTATATGGTCTAAATTTCTATTCAACTGAAATTTTAGAATTAGTTAACAGGTTACATGTAAAATGGATGTGAACTTATGAGTTCGGGCCAATTTCTAAATTTTAGAAATAGGGGGTTTATTTTTCTGTTTTTGCGTCGTAATTTGCGATCGACACATGACGCGATAACTCGAAATAATTGCACGGGTTTCGAGAGGGTTACACAATGAACGTGTCACATCAGACCGTTCGAAATTGTCGCGATGAGGAGAGAGAATGACTCACCAGAATAGGGGGTCGGTAACGTCTGTTCAATGTGTATACGAGGCGGTACGATGATGCTCGGTCAGTCGTCGATGACTACTGTGGCTGCTGTGGTCATCGGGGTTCTTCGTCGGTAGTTGCCGGAGGTCAGGCTCGCGGAGACGTCGCCGGGGCTAGAGAGGCGGATGGCCGGGGAGCTCGAGTGGCGGGGAATTGCTGCTCGGGGCGCTGGGGTCGGCGAATTACGGCGGAGGTCGTGGGTCCACGTCGGAGGAAGGTGGTGCTGGGGAGTCGGGGCGACAGGCGGGGGTTACGGGAATTGGGGGTTACAGTTGACAGCGGGTAGTGAGTTCGGGTACGGGTTGCGGGTATGAGTCGGGTTCAAATTCGACCCGTTAGGGTTGGTTCAGGATTTGGGTTGGTTTAATTAGGGTGGGTTCGGTTCAATCCGGTTTAGGTTAGTTTATTTGGGTTTATTTAAAAATTTTAATTTTAGGTCTTTAAAAAATAGTTTTTGGGTCAAATAAATTCTAAAAAAACTACACTATGTCTATTTATTTATTTTACAGTAAATTTTTTTTTAATATTTTAATATTTAATAAAATCATAAAATTTATTTATTACCAGAATATTTATTTTAATTAGTTAAAAATTCAAGAAAAAACTCAAAAATTTATTTTTAAATTTTGAAAAATTCTAAGTGTTTACATCGTCAAACTTAGTGTTTACCAGTCCAGAACGATGATACGAACCGAACGGAGCATCCAGAACTGGATTGCGATAAGTCGATCATAAAATCGCTCGTCATGTGGGACCGTGGGGCCCACGAAACGATATTTCGTCAATGTTCTCAGAATCGAACCAAACTTGGGTAACAGGACCAGCGTAATGCTGCGAATCCGATGGTGCAAGTTTCGTTAGGAAACGACAGGCACACACAAAATTTGGACAAGTGTCAGAATAGGCCGATACGGTACTTTTGACGGATATGCGATGATTCTGGTGTGCACACACATCCAAATCAAGTTCTGCAAAAGTCCACACATCCACGTTGACGATACGCGCCTTTCGGTGCAATCGCTATACGATAAGGTTGCCCGGATTGACGGAACCAACACCGTATAGAAGAATTTTAAATTTTATAAAGCAATTTTTCATCAATTTTAAGACAAATAAATCAGGTTTTAATGCGAAATAAATTAAACTAATTAGAGGAAATTAATGAGGGTTATGTGGCGAACACATCTACGAAGATGGATCAAAATTTCATCGAGAGCGATGAAGAACATACCGTGGAAAGTCAGGTGGTCGGGGTGGTTGTAGCTGTGCAGTGGGTCTACGCGGATAGGTTCGGGGAGGCCATGCAGGCGGCTACGGTGGTCTGTCCCGCTACGGGGAAGTTCGTCGAAGTTCGGGGAAGCCCTGGGGGGTGTCGTTGGTCGTCAGGGGGTGCTCGGCGGCCTGCTCTGGCCAGAAAAACGACAGCAGCTACAACAGCAGTAGGCGTAGCAACAGCAGCAGTTGCTGCGATGGTGGCGGGATGCTGGTGGCGGTAGCTCGGCCGCGGGGGGTGAGGGTGGCTCGTCGGTGTTAGGGATCTCTGGGGGGTCGGAAAGATAGCAGCAATGGTGGGAACAACAATATTAGTGGCAGCTTTAACAGCAGCAGCAGCGATACTAATAGCCATGGCAGCGGTAGCCGCCGGCCTTGGGATCTAGGAGGGGGACTCGGTGGAGGTAGAGGTGGTCATGGAGGTGGTCGGGGATGATGGTGGTGGTCGGATGGTGGTGTAGGTGGTGGTCGAAATAGGGGAGACAACAACAACAACGGTGGTGGAGATGCTAAAGGTGGTGGTTGTGGAGGCGAGGATGGCATTGGTGATGGTCGCTGTTGGTGGAGATGCTGAAGATGGTGGTCGTGGAGGTGAGGGTTATGTTGGTGTTGATGGCGGGTGGTGGAGATGCTGAAGGTGGTGGTCTTGGTGATCAGGGAGGAGTTCGGCAGGTGGTACCGGTGGTGTTTGGTTGGATGGAAGGAGGAAGAAGGAGAAGGAAGAAGAAGGAGGGAGTTAGGGTTCCGGTGGGGTTGGCTATGGTTTGGAATGGGGGAGAAGGTTGTTCACATAGGAGAGAGAGAGAAGAGGAGGGCATGGGGATTATGGCCGACCACTTTGTGATGTGTATGTGTGTGTTAAAATAGAAGGAGTGTGTGGTTGTGATGGAGTAGAGAATTAATTCAAGGGTCATGATCAATCATAAGGAAGTTGTACATAGCATGGGGGAGAGTGACCAAACATATGAGGTTGGAGGTTTTCTTTATTTGTTTACACCAATAGGATGGTGACACCTAGTTGCCTATTTGCACAAAAGTCCCCTAACAATTGGAAAATTGTACAACAATGGAGTTTGAGATTGGATGAGAAAAAATACCATATTTGGTGTGATATAGTAGGTTAAAAGGGTGTGTGGTGTTTCGTATGAACCTTGAGGATGCGAGTGGTTGTTTGGGTTGGGTGTTGGGTCTAGTTTTGGGTTAGATTGGATCCTTACACCAATTTAATTAAAATTAGTATAAATGGTGTTCTTTAATTAATTGGAAGTACATAGGATTAAAATTGGGTGGGACACAAGCGTCATGGGCGTAGTAGACTCAGAATAGAATATTGTCATAAATTTGGTTGCATAAAATGGGTCGAGGTTGGGTCTCCAATTTCGATTGGAACGGACAAAGATGCAAAGTTGGATTTATTTGGATTTAAGAATAGACGTTGATAACAAATATTGTGTGTCTAAAATGAAGCACAAGGGAGGGTATTTATGAGTTACACAAGGGTCAGAATGGAAGCTGGCACATCTAGGAAAAGTGTATGAAATTTGTTAGAAGGCAAAAACTAGTGTAGTGCTCTAGATATTTAAACAATGATAAAGTACAACAATTGAATAAAAATTACAGTAGTGAATTATAACCCCAATAATTAATCCCGAATAACACTAATTTAATACATAATCCTATATTTTGGTCGGGTGGTTTACAATCTATCCACCTTAGAAATTTTTGTCCACGAAATTCAAATCCATCTCCCCATTAACAAACTCAACATATATATACATATATATATATATATATATATATATATATATAAACACAACTTGGTACTTAGTCCGGCTCTACTCTCTTTACCTTAAATTGCCACATACGTACAGTCTAATCATCCAATGCATTTGGTCCTCTAAATATCTTCTCACCATTATGAATTGTCTCTTTATTGTTATTATGCTAATAATCATCCAAAAAATTACCACATGTAGGCCTAGGTTACTCAAGGATATTATGACACAATCTAAGATTGAAAGTTCTAATATCTATCAAGAAAATAACTTCATTTATTTTCTCAAAGGAGTGCATGGGTTAGGCACTAAAATTCTATAAGCACAAACTCCTCAAGGCCACTTATGTAGTATCTAAATCCCTTATTCTGCAACTAAGACGGTTAATATCTCAACATTCTTTCATAGGTATAACATCATCATCCTATAATATCTATATTAAAATCCTGCATCCTAACTTCTTACAATCGCTCTTAACAACAACAAGTCTAATCTAGCTAGTCAGTCACATATAGTCTAGAAGCTCAACTCAAACAATTCCTAGGAGAAGTATATGTAATGAAATACCACATAAGTCTCTACTAAATACATAGTAATAAGAATATATAAAAATTATGTAATAAATATCTATTCAATCCTTTTAAATACCCTAAAATAAAATATAATAAATACAATAACAAGAATACGATTCCTAAAATTCATTGGCCAGGGCAAATTGGATATAGGTTCCCATAACACCACCTACTACTAAGGATTAGGTTCAGCAAGCTCATGTCCTATTAGTCTAAAGTCTAAATCTCTATCCCTAAGTAGTTTATGTGTAATCCATAATATTCAGCTACCATTCATATCAGTCTTCTATCTTCCATTTACAGCCCATACTCATGTGTCAATATATAATCTAAAAGTCTAGTGGTAATCCTCTACCAATTGACCAATGAGTCAGCGTGTGATCTAAACCTGTATTTTGTTCCTTGAAATTCATAGCACTTTGAGACTGATCAACAATTTCTACCTGTGATAAATTCTCAAAATTCCAAAAGCATTATAATTTTAAAAAAAATACTATAATTATTATCCCTCAAGTCTATATCAAAATTTCTCGTCCTTAGGTTACGTGACTCTAATATATTTCCCTTATCATTTATTTCCTACACACCTTCATATCTTTCTAGTATGTTGATCTTGTGTTTAACTCTAAACTTCGTCAAAAGTAAGATGTAAACCTCGCATCTCTGTCAGACACTATACTGACTGCCACTCCATGCAGTCGCATGATCTTCCTCATATACATATCTGTTAAGACCTCTGTAGAATGTCCAACTCTGAAAGATAAAGAGTGAGCATACTTGGTGTAAACCCCCTCGACCAAATTTTATGTCTACTTAGCTTAGATAGAGAGACTAGGGTTAGTTTGAAGCTAATTAGAATTAGAACACAGTATTTTAGATTTATTGTGCAATATTTTTATCACTTTGTGCAACTTACTGTTGCTTCAATATTTGGAGCGCTACACTAGCATTTTCCTTCAAACAAATTTTATACACTTTTTCTAAACATGCCAGCCTTCCATTCTGACCCTTGTGTAACTCATAAATACCCAATTTTGTGCTTCATTTTAGTCGCATAATATTCGTTACAAACGTCCATTTTTAAATTAAAATAAAATCCAACTTTGCATCTTTGTCCGTTCCAATCGAAATTGGAGACACAAACTCAACCCATTTTGTGTAACCCAATTTATGACAATATTCTATTCTGAGCCTACTACATCTATGACACTTATGTCTCACATAATTTTAACCCTATGTATTTCTAATTAATTAAAGAATACCACTTACACTAATTTTAATTAAATTGGTTAAGGATCCAACCTAACCCAAAATTAGACCCAACACCAACCCAAACCCCCATTCACACCCTCAAGGTTCATACTAAATACCACACACCCTTCTAACCTACTACATCACACCAAACATGGTATTTTTCCTCATCCAATCCCAAAATTTCATTATTTGTGCAATTTCCTAATTGTTAGGGACTTTTATGCAAAAATGCAAAGAGGTGTCCACCTCCCATTGGATCCAAGTCATGAAGAAACTCACCCCCCTCTTTGACCGGTCTACCAAAATTTTCCCTCTATTGGTTGTACTATATGCAACTTTTTCTTCTTACATCTCCACCCTCCATTCAAACCTACATCATCCTAGCCACTCCTTCTTCATGTAGAAGCTTCCCTCATCCCTAGGAGAAACTTACATCCGGCCCAAATCCTAAGGTGAGCACCCCCTCTCTCTCTTCTACTTAAATACCTACCTGTCTTTCTCCTAAAACTGACAACCAACATCTCCAAAATGAAACACTAAAAGAAACTACACCTTCTCCTTCACCCGACCACCTCCCTCTCCCAACTCCGACCGCCTCCTCCTCCGAGCTTCCCCCGCTGCCACAATACTGCCTACCTCCCTCGACTACGACCAACCCGCGAACAGCAGCCGCCTCCGCCTCCGCCTCAGCAGCCACCACAGTAGCCCACGACCCAACCCGACTTCTTCCCCAATCCGATCTCTTCTTTCCCGACTCCTCTTCTTTCCCAGTCACCCCACTGCCACCACAGCCAACCACCTCTGCGGCCAGCGTCATCACCATCTCTACTACAATAATCCCTACCTAACTATCTCCACCACCATCAACAACCACCGCCACCGCGTTAGCACTATCGTCCACCACTCTCATCACCGTCACCAATATCACCATCACCAACACCATCATCACCATCACCCGCACCCCATCAGTACCGCCCGACCATCACCGGTAAACCACCACCACCTTATCCACCATAATCCCACAACCAGCCCTCCACCGCCAGCAACACGCCACCTCCGACCCTGCCGTTGCCGCTACGAGCTGCTGCCATTGCCGCAGCTACAACCAGTGTGCTGCCAGTATTACAGCTGCTATAGTACTGGCTGGAGCACCACCTCCACAGCCGAAGGCAGGCCGTCGACGAGCCGCAGACATCACCCCTCCCTCGGACACGATCATGACTAGGTGTGCATTTGCCCTTCTTTTCTTCATGTGTTGTTGAATGGACCTGTATAGTTGTGAAACCTAGTGTAATATGTATAGGTGTGCATGTTTTAGAATAATTTTAGTGTTAGTGAATACCTCATAGAACTTGATTATTTAATCTGTTATACTTGTGTTGACCTGGGTGTTTAGACAAACTGGCTTTATGCACTTTAACATGTTAGCTAGGACTTGTATTTTTGTGTTATATGTTATTTGGTTTTGTAACGTATTTTGGTAATTCGTATTCTTGCTGTGTACGGTATTTGAGGACATGACACTTGTATGTTTTAGCTGCGTGCACACTCGACCTTTCTAGTTGACCAGTTGCGACCCCCTTGGGTCAGTTCTAAGTGCAGTATAGTTATATATTCTGTGCATACAAGTATAATGACTGATAATCATATTATTATATTATATATATAGGGTCACTGGACCGTTCGGATGAGACTTCGTGAGCAGGATTTTGGTACTCGCAGCTTGAGGACGCAGACAAGTATACCTTGCCTGACTTACTATTTAATTTAAATTATAAAAATTATATAATATCTTGTTATAATATTATATATAACTGTACGTGTCCGAGAATGACTCGGGTGCAGTCGACGAATGCGTCGATGTGTAGTGTATTGACTTAGTCACTAGCAGGCTCACCTACCATTGTGAGGATATTTTGATATCTTCCTAGACCCTGACACTTTTACACGCATTACGATGACAAACTTATGTTAGGATGCTGGTTTGCGTACCCGACTAGCTATCGGTGCGTGTGACACGCATCACGGTTTAGTACGTAATTAGGGTTATCTAATTAATTGAGACTTGGCATGTAGTTACGTGGTTTGCACGTCGTGTGTTCGACTTGTATATCTTTACCGGGCGGGAAGGACAACTGGTAGTCGTATGGGATACACACATTAGAATCTGTAGTATCCAAAGGAGCCACAGATCCAATGACGTCCTTTATACAGATAGCGTGTTCTTTGGAGCGATAGAGACGTATATATTTGCAGTTACCTCATTCTTCGGAACAATGGACATTATATGTACATATACCACGCTCTTCAGAGTGTTGGACGTTATGTCTATACCTACCCATACGTACCAAGATTGTCCTTACATTGCATTCACTTAGATGGTTACCATACCCCCATTATTTTATTTAATATTTATATATGGCATGTATTTTTGTATCTTGTTACGTCCCCCTGAGGACCTGGTTCCCTTTCAGATTTGGACGAGGCTTACTATCCTACCGTGTACGGGCCCGGGAAGGAGACGAGGTACGCGTCCGAGGAGGAGCTTGAGGTGCTATCATTAGAGTTCCCTTGATCACTGGTAGGCCTTCCGCCTAGGGCTGGCGCATCCTTATCTAGTTAGCCGATGCTCTAGTCGCATTCTCTTATCTGTCCTTTCATACTCTTATTTCATTATTGTAGTAGGTTTGTTACCATCAGACATATTTGGATTGTACTGACATTCAGACTCCGTACTTATTTTTCAGTATTTATTTTAGTACTTCTTATTATATTTGTGGAAGAGATTAGACATTACCTGTGATATATTAGTATACTAGACTTGTTATTATTTTAGGACAGCGTAGTACGCTTCATCGGGTCCATTAAATTGGTAATCCTCCGGAGTCATATTAGCTGGCTGTTGCTACGTGGCCTGGTCCCGTATATTTTGGGAATGGGGCGTGACATGGTTTTAGTGGTGGCCCATGCAGGTCAGTGTTTATCGCTTGTGGTATAGTAACATGCCCAGTAAGCCTGCAATAGGATAGAAATTACTACATCTCATCCACCTTGTTTACGTCATTGAACCTCCTTCGTATTTTTGAACGTCTGTATCCTGTTTGCTTGTTTTTGTACTCTTTTAATATAGTTCTATCTCTTTCAGCGAGATAAACTTGCACAGCGGACGCGAGGCATACGGTGCCATGGTGCCATCCACCACCACACAGAGGGATGAGACATCCCAGGGACCACCCGAAGAGCAGCTACTATCCTAGGCCCCGGTGATTCCACAGGCCCCACTGATACATTGCCACCAGACTTCTCATGACGACCCGACGCAGTAGCACGAGGGCCAGACTTCTCAGACTATCCCGACGCAAAACCTCGAGGTCCAGACTTCAAGGGCTACGCTGATGCCGTAGCCCGAGAGACCAACATCTGAGGAGACACCTACAGTGCAGCCGGAGGTCCCATTGCTGCCACCTCCACCCTTTCCACCTCAGATGCCGTATCCAGAGGGACAGACGGAGATGTTCTAGTTCTTCCAGGCTATGATGCAGGTGCAGTAGCATCAGACCGAGACTTTGAGACAGTGCTTGATGGCCGTTCTGGAGAGGACACCTGCCCTAGCACCCGCACCAGCACCTACACCTGTTCAACCAGCTGGTACTGTTCAACGGTTTTATCAGATGGGCCCGGATACCTTTCGGGCAGCAAGACCGCAGAGGAGATCTCTGATTGGGTCGCCAATACGAAGATGCTACTAGAGGCTTCTCAACTGCATCCGGACCTTTGGATGACCGCATTGAGGGCTCAACTGAAAGGCAACGTCCATCACTGGTGGGACTCCACAGAGCGCAGCATCAACAAGAAGCAGACGTGGGAGCAGTTCTTAGAGTACTTCAATACAAAATATTTCTCGACTACGGTCAGGAATACATTATACTCCTAATTCCTGCACCTGGAGTAAGAGAATATGACCGTAGACGCGTATGACGCAGAGTTTAGTCAACTTAGCATATTTGGTGCCGCCTTGATACCCAATGCCTGGAGAAGGCCAGGAGATTCCATCACGGCTTGACTTTCGAGCTGCAGAGGTACACTACCACTCAGGCGAGGATATCTTACGAGGAGGTTCTGTCAGAGGCTAGGATCCATGAGGCTATTGGTAGAGGATCGAGGCGTTCCAGCGTAACCGTACCAGCCAGAGCTCAGCCCTGAGCAGGAGGACCGATCCATCGTCCGGGAGCGCAGATACAGCAGAGGATAGTACCATACCAATACAAGAAGCTTTCGACTTGTCACTATTGTAGAAAGAAGGGACATATTATCAGAGATTGCCGGAAGAAGCTTAGATTATGCATGATCTGTGGAGTGAGTCAACACCTTGCCAGAGATTGCCCACAGCGCAGGGATGCAGCACCGCAGACAGGACAGAAGCAAGCGGCACCACTCCTGAGGATACTACCCCCGACATGAGGTCAACGTCCACCAGCACTCGGAGGATTCCAGGTGGGACCACCCTTAGCCCCACATGAGGCATAGTTTGATCGAGCCAGACAGCAGGCCGGAGGGTAGAGGCACGGGTAGGCCTTTGTGCAAACTCTCTCACCTAAAATAGGTATTTTATGTATATTTTATATTATTATATTTATTATAGATGTTTAATTTCTTTAGAGTATTCTCTTAGTTAATTAGAAAATAAAAATTTTAGTATATTTACTTATATAAATATTTATTTAGAATTATTTTTAGGCTATTTTAGATTTTTAAAGATTTTTCTAGAATTTTTAGGTAATTAAAACATAGGGAACCTAAATTTCTAGGACTTCCATAATTTACTATGAGACCATACTTGCATATTGTTCCTACCAAATATTTATTTTAGGTTAAACTATTTAATTATATTTTTCTGTAATTTATTTAGAATTTTAAGAAATTTATTTAGATTTTTGAAATTATTTAGGATTTATTTGGATATATATAGTATTAATATTAGATAGATGCTAATTTAGTGTTAATAGATATTAATAAGATTATATATAAATTATTTGCATTACCTTTAATTCTATTTAAAATTATAAATTATTGAGATGAAATCAAACTCTATTTTAAATTAATTCAAATCCTGAGCCTACTAGGAAAGCAACTTCATGCATATCCTATCCTTATTTAAACTGATCCTAATCATATCCAAATTAGCCAATACTAGTCGTATTCAATTAAGTAGTCTCCACAATTATAAATCCCTACATCTTTCATATTTTTTTCCCAAACTTCTCTCTTTTTTGTCCAAAAACATTCAAATTCGTCATAAATTCAGCCTTATTTTCTAGTAGTTATGACGACTTAAAAAGATGATATCTCCTAGCTCTGGACTCCAAATGTGCTCTAATTTTTTTGTTAGAATCATATAAAGGTTAGTTTTCTGAATATATAAATTATTTCAGTAATTTTAGAATCTATTTTTCCAGAATATTCCGAAAGTGCCAGTTGTCCGAAATCAGACACGTTTTCGTATTTTTAAGATTTCGGGAGATCTCGAACTCAGAATTATGAGCCGTTTGAAGTTTCGAAAATCTGACATGATAAAATTACATAAAATTATTTTTTTAGAATTTAATATGCAAGTTTAATCTACTATAAAATTCGTGCAACATAGACGTAAATAGGAAACCACCAAAAATTATCATTTGTGCGCCCTTGTGGCCATAACACTTTTCCGACTTATGATTTTATGAAACTATCGATTCCAGCATTCATGTAGCGTTGAAATCTATAGTATTCCATACACAAATCTAGAATTTGAGTTGGTTGACTTTTTGGTCAACGGATTGCCTCGATTTGCGTGTCACGGCTCACAAATCCGTAAAGTTGACTTTCTTTGGACCAAAATTAGAGTTTAACAACAAAATCAGATTATAATAATATTAAAATACTATTTTAGGTTATTTTATTCGGAATTAAAATAGATTAAAATGGAGGAACCTATTCACCCACTTTTGTAACCTAACTTGTTTAATTTATGTGACGGGTAGATCGGACGACGCCTTGAGTTAAGACTTCATTCCTTTTCAGAGCAGGCAAGTATACCTTGCCATTGTACTGTTATTTATATTTCATATGTTGCATGCATCTTTATTTTGTCTTAAGTTCATATATTTTAACTGCTATATAAAATACGCGCGACGGTGTTGTCGCGATATATTTTTATTTATATATTTACATTAACCTTGTTTATGAGACTACCCCATTATCATGTAGCATCATTAAGTTCATTGGCCGTGACACAGTTGTTACACGAGTGTGAGTCTCATATAGATCATGGACTGCGTGACAGGTCTGGGTTCCTGTACGTATGGGTCGTGCGTTAGGGATAACTGCTAATAGAAACCTTGTATGCTAGAAGACTTAGCAGTTATTAGAGATCTATGGACATAGCCTATTGTAGTACAGTGGTCCCATCCTTGTCCTTGTTTGGTTGCAGGATAGGGCTAGGGTACTAAGAATAGGCTATGAACCAAATTGTGTCATGGATGTGACATGCTTAGAGCATGGGGTAAGGAGAACAACAAGTACCGCATTTGAGCTCCTTTGTACTTTTTCTATTCTGTGCCCGGATTCTCCGCTGGAGATACGGGTGGTGATAACCACTATATATTATATATTATCAGGCGAGCCTCCGGCGTTCAAAAGACGACGTGCCTTTTAGGCCCCTGGATCTCCGAGAGAACCATGCCAATCCCAGTTTTCAACCAGATAGCTCACTTGTGGGGAAAGTTGTTCTTAACTGCATTCACTTAGACGGTTAGGTGACCATTGGATATTTATTTCAGTACTTTATTGACATGCTTGTATGTATCTTGTTATATCCCTCTGAGGACCTGGCCTTTCCAAGTGTATCTGTTCTTGAGTATTCGCAGGATCATAGATTCGGATGGTTACATATATTTTGAGGATGTCTTCTCTTCGAGCCGTGATTGTTAGCTGGTATTCTTATATGGTGTTTGTTGTGTTGTACTTATATTTTATTTGCTCTTATATTCGAGTTGGTAGTAGATTTGTTTCCACCCTACTATCATCCTTAGATACTTCTTATTGAGATCTAGTTTTATAGATACTGGTTATTTATTTATATTTAATTTTCTGTGGATGAGATTTAGATTAAATCCTGTGACTTGTGATAGATTTATACCCTTTGTGGATTTGATATTCATATTACAACGTATGTATGGGTTTGTTTTCTATATATTAGAGTTGCCATATCCATGCGGTTGGCATGCTTACATGTCCTAGTCCTACGTATTTTTGGGACTAGGGCGTGACACTTTGCACAAGCAGCAATTGAGGAGGAACCAGAAGGGGAAGCTATCACAAGTACCATTTTAGTTACATCATTTCCTGCGACTGTATTGTTTGATTTTGGTGCTACACTATCTTTCATATCTAGTAGTTTCGTAGCTATGCATAGAGTAGCTACTTCCCCCTAACCTAAGAGTTGGAAGATTCTTACCGGAGGAGGCATCGTACTGGTTACCAGCACTATTAGAACATGCTCGGTAGTCGTGTGTAGTCAAGAGAGAAAAGCACAATTTTTGGTATTTTTGATTCCAAACTTCGACGTTGTGCTAGGCATGGACTGGTTGAGCCAGTACAATGCCATACTAGATTGCCGAAGGGGTAGCATCATTTTTAGACTGCCAGATCACCCAAAGTTCGAGTACATGTGGGGGACTATCGAGCAAGGAGTATGACAGACAGCTGGAGCTTACATGGCTATGGAGATGGCACCCCCACCAATAGTTGCAGAGTTCAAGGATGTTTTCCCGGAGGAGTTGCCAGGCCTACCGTCGGATAGAGAGGTGGAGTTCACTATTGAGTTGGTACCCGGAGAAGCGTCGATATCTTCAAATATGTACCAGTTGGCGAAGAAGGAAACTGGATGAGCTGAAGCTACAGTTAGAGGAGTTGCAAATCAAAGGATTTGTCCGTCCTAGTGCATCACCCTGGGGAGGACCAGTATTATTTGTACCAAAGAAGGATGGGATATTTCGTATGTGCATTGATTAAAGAGCCCTTAATGCTTTGACTATCAAGAACAAGTACACCCTACCGCGGATTGATCATTTATTCGACCAGCTGACGGGAGCAGTGGTGTTTACGAAGATCGACTTGAGATCGGGTTACATCAGGTAAAGGTACAGAGAGAAGATATTCCAAAGATGACATTCAAGACTCGTTATGGCCACTACGAGTTCTTGGTGATATCTTTTGGACTGACGAATGCACCTGTAGTATTTATGAACCTGATGAACAGAGTCTTCCACCAATATTTGGACTAGTTCATGGTAGTCTTCATCGATGACATCTTGGTGTATTCAAAAAGCCACGAGGAGCACGGAGAGCACTTGAGGCTAGTATTAGAAACGCTGAGGCGTGAGAGGCTCTATGCCAAGTTGAGCAAGTGTGATTTCCTCCTAGATCGTGTCTTTTTCCTCGGACACATTATCTCAGGAGATGGTATTTCGGTAGATCCAGCAAAGATTTTGTCAGTAGAGACGTTACCGACCCCTACGAATGTCTCGAAGGTGAGGAGTTTCCTAGGACTTGCTGGATATTACCGAAGATTCGTAGAGAACTTCGCAAGGATCGCAGAGCTGATGAACCACTTGACCCGTAAGGAGCAGGAGTTCAGTTGGACAGAGGAGTGTCAGAGGGCGTTCGATGAGCTGAAGAAGCGTCTGACTATGGCACCTATCTTGACTATACCTTTTGGACCCGGAGGATTCATGATCTACAGTGATACATCTGGAAAGGGATTAGGATGCGTCTTAATGCAACATGGGAAATTTGTGGCCTATGCCTCTAGGCAGCTGTGGACCCATGAGAAGAACTATTCCACTCATGACTTGGAGCTTGCCGCAGTGATCTTTGCCCTGAAGCTTTGGAGGCACTACCTATACGGAGAGCAAGTAGAGATATTCATAGATCACAAAAGCTTGAAGTATATCTATACTCAGAAGGACCTGAACCAGAGACAAAGATATTGGCTCGAGGTGATGACAGACTTCGAGATTGAGCTACAGTACCATCTGGGAAAGGCCAACGTGGTAGCTGACGCATTGAGCAGGAGGCCCATGGCATTCTTTTTTAATACCTAGCAAAATCTGTTGAGAGATCTAGAGCAGTTGGGTATAGAGGTCATTATGCCAGGAGTAGACGGCCAGTTGTCAAGTTTTCTGGTGCAATCGACATTGGTTGAGAGGATCAAGGCTGCCTTACCAACAAATGCCAGATTCCAGAGGCTTCGATAGAAGACAGGCCGGGATGCAGACATGATTGCGTATATACAAGGACGAGACTTTGAGATATGTAGATTGTCTCTATGTTTCGAATGGAAAACTTTGTCAGGAGCTGATGTTAGAGGCGTACAGTTCAACATACTCTATTCATCCAGAAGGCACAAAGATGTACAGAGACTTGAGGCAGTACTATTAGTGGCATGGAATGAAGAAGGAGATAGCCCGTTTGTGGCGAAGTGCCTGGTGTGTCAGCAGGTCAAGGCTGGGCATCAGAGGTTTGCAGGTTTACTTCAGCCGCTCCCGATACTTGAGTGGAAATGGGAGCACATCACTATGGATTTTGTTATGGGCTTTTCGAGGAGTCCTAGTGGTCGCAATGCAGTATGGGTGATCATAGATTGACTCACCAAGTCTGCTCACTTTTTACCCTTCAGAGTTGGGCAGTCTATAGAGGTCTTACCAGATATGTATATGAGGGAGATCGTGCGACTGCATGGAGTGCTAGTCAGTATAGTATCTGACAGAGATACGAGGTTCACATCTTACTTTTTGGCAGAGTATACAAGAGAGTCTCGGTACTCGCCTGAAGTTCAGTATATCGTATCACCCGTAGACAGATAGCCAGTCCGAGTGCACCATTCAGACACTGTAGGATATATTGAGGGTGTGCATGCTTGATTTCAGTGGATCATATGAGGACCATTTATATTTGGTCGAGTTTTCCTATAACAATAACTATCAAGCGAGCATTCAGATGGCTCCCTATGAGACATTGTATGACAGGAAGTGTCATTCCCCAGTATGTTTGAGTAATATGGGCGAGAGGCAAATTCTTGGACCAGAGTTGGTTGTTCATACAGTGGAGAAGGTAAATAAGATCCAAGGGCACCTGCGAGTAGCATAGGACAAGCATAAGCATTGGCAAACGCGCATCGACGACCCCTAGAGTTTCAGGTTGAAGATCATGTATTTCTAAAAATCTTGCCTACCCGAGGAACCATCAGGTTTGGAGGCAGAGGAAAGCTGAGTCTGAGGAACATCGGACCATTCGATGTGTTGGAGCGTATCGAAGAGGTTGCTTACAGATTAACATTACCACAGACATTAGAAGGAGTTCATAACGTCTTCCATATATCTTAGCTAAGGAGGTACATGCCAGATCCGATTCATATGCTTGACCACTCGGAGATCACAGTCGGGCCAAGTTTTTCATATCAAGAGGAGCCTATAGAGATTCTGGACAGGAGCGAGAAGGGGTTACGAGGTCAGACTATCCCTCTAGTTTATGTCGCATGGAGGCATCATGCACCAGGCGAGTCAATATGGGAACGAGAGGATGATATTCGTCATCATTTTTTCTATCTCTTCGAAGGCCTAGGTATGTATTAGCATTTTATTTCAGTCAATAGTTTTTACCATATGTCTGTTTTAATTTCGAGGACGAAATGCTCTAAGGAGGGTAGATTGAAAGCCTCCTCAACCAAATTTTAGGTTTACTTAGCTTAGATAGAGAAACTAGGGTTAGTTTGAAGCCAATTAGAATTAGAACACAGTATTTTACATTTATTGTGCAATATTTATATCACTTTGTGTACCTTACCGTTGCGTCGATATTTGGAGCGCTACACTAGCATTTGACTTCAAACAAATTTATACACTTTTCCTAGACAAGCCAGCCTTCTATTCTGATACTTGTGTAACTCATAAATACCCGCTTTTGTGCTTTATTTTAGTCGCACAATATTTGTTACAAACGTCCATTTTTAAATCCAAATAAAATCTAACTTTGCATCTTTGTCCGTTCCAATCGAAATTGGAGACACAACGTCAACCCGTTTTGTGCAACCCAATTTATGAAAATATTCTATTCTGAGCCTACTACGTCCATGATACTTGTGTCCCACCAAATTTTAACCCTATGTATTTCCAATTAATTAAAGAACACCACTTACATAAATTTTAATTAAATTGGTGTAAGTACCCAACCTAACCCAAAATTAGACCCAACACCAAGCCAAACCCCCATTCACACCCTCAAGGTTTATACTAAACACTACACACCCTTCTAACCCACTACATCACACAAAGTATGGTATTTTTTCTCATCAAATCCCAAAATTTCATTATTCGTGCAATTTCCCAATTATTAGGGACTTTTATGCAAAAATGCAATAAGGTATCCACCTCCCATTGGATCCAAGTCATGAAGAAACTCACCCCTCCTCTTTGACTGGTCTACCCAAATTTTCCCTCCATTAGTTGTACTACATGCAACTTTTTCTTCTTACATCTCCACCCTCCATTCAAACCTACATCATCCTAGCCACTCGTTCTTCATGTAGAAGCTTCCCTCATCCCTTGGAGAAACTTGCAGCCGGCCCTAATCCCAAGTTGAGCACCCCCTCTCTCTCTCCTACTTAAATACCTATATCTTTCTCTCTCATAAAACCCACAGCCAACAACATCTCCAAAATAAAACCCTAAAAGAAACTATACCTTCTCCTTCACCCGGCCACCTCCCTCTCCTAACTCCGACCTCCTCCTCCTCTGAGCATCCCCCGCCGCCACAACACTACTTACCTCCCTCGACCATGACTAATCAGCCACCACCAGCCGCCTCTGCCTCCGCCTCAGCAGCCGCCACAGCAGCCCACGACCCAACTCGACTTCTTCTCCAACCCGATCTTTTCTTCCCCGACTCCTCTTCTTCCCAGTCACCCCCACTGCCACCACATCCAACCACCTCCACGGCCACCGTCATCACCATCTCCACCACTATCATCCCTACCTCACCATCTCCACCACCATCAATAACCACCGCCACCACCTTAGCTCTGTCGTCTACACCACTCCCATCACCGTCACCAATATCACCATCACCAACACCATCACCACCATCACCCGCACCCCATTAGCACCGCCCAACCATCACCGGTAAACCACCACCACCTTAGCCACCATCATTCCACGGCTATCACCCCACCGCCAGTATCCCGCCATCGTCGACCCTGCCGTTGCCACTGCGAGCTGCTGCCAGTGTGCTGCCAGTATTGCTACTGCTACAGTACTGGCCGGAGCACTACCTCCACCGCCGGAGGCAGGCCGTCCTTGAGCCGCGGGCATTGCCCCCCTCGGACATGATCACGACTAGGTGTGTAATTAGCTTTCTTTTCTTTATGTGTTATTGAATGGACCTGTGTAGTCGTGAACCCTAGTATAATGTGTATAGGTGTGCATGTTTTAGAATAATTTTAATGTTAGTGAATATCTCATAGAACTTGATTATTTAATGTGTTATACTTGTGTTGACCTGGGTGTTTAGACAAACTGGCTTTGTGCACACTAACATGTTAGCTAGGACTTATATTTTTGTGTTATACGTTATTTAGTTTTGTAACGTATTTTGGTAACTCGTATTCTTGCTGTGCACGGTATTTGAGAAAATGACACTTGTACATTTTAGCTGTGTGCACACTCGACCCTGCTAGTTGACCAGTTATGACCCCTTTCGTTAGTTCTAAGTGCATCATAGTTGTATTTTCTGTGCGTACTAGTGTAATGATTGATTATCATATTATTATATTATATATATAGGGTCGCTGGACCATTCGGGTGAGACTTTGGCAGCAGGATTTTGGTACTCGCGGCTTGAGGACCCAGGCAAGTATACCTTGCCTAACTTACTATTTAATTTAAATTATAAAATGTTGTATGATATCTTATTGTAATATTACATATAACTGTGCGCATCCGAGAATGACTCGGGTGTAGTCGACGAATGCGTCGATGTGTAGTGTATTGACTTAGTCACTAGAAAACTCACCTACCATTGTGAGAATATTTTGATATCTTCCTAGACCCTGACACTTTTACATACATCACGATAAAAAACTCATGTTGGGATACGGGTTTGCATAGCCGACTAGCTATCGGTACGTGTGACATGCATCACGGTTTTGTGCGTAATTAAGATTATCTAATTAATTGAGACTTGGCATGTAGTTACGTGGTATGCACGTCGTGTTTTTGACTTGTATATCTGTATTGGACGGGGAGGACAACTGGTAGGCGTATGGGATACACACATTGGAATCCATAGTATCCAGAGGAGCCACGGATCCAATGACTTCTTTTATACAGATAACGCGTTCTTCTGAGCGATAAAGACGTATATATTTATAGATACATCATTCTTCGGAATGATGGATGTTACATGTACAGATACCACGCTCTATGCCTACACCTACACATACGTACCAAGGTTGTCCTCATATTGCATTCACTTAGATGGTTATCACACCCCCTTTATTTTATTCAGTATTTATATATGGCATGTATTTGTGTATCCTGCTACGTCCCCCTGAGGACCTGATTCCTTTCCAGATTTGTACGAGGCTTACTATCCTACCGTGTACGGGCCCAGGCAGGAGAAGAGGTACGCGTCCGAGGAGGAGCTTAAGGTACTACAATCAGAGTTTCCTTGATCACTGGTAGGCCTTCCACCTAGGGCTGGAGCATCCTTATCTAGTTAGCCGATGCTCTAGTCGAATTCTCTTATCTATCCTTTCGTACTCTTATTTCATCATTATAGTGGGTTTGTTCCCATCAGATATATTTGGATTTTATTATGACATTCAGACTCTGCACTTATTTTTTAGTATTTATTTCAGTACTTCTTATTATATTTGTGGATGAGATTAGACATTACCTGTGGTATGTTAGCATATTAGATTTGGTAGTATTTTAGGACAGCGTAGTACGCTTCGTCTATTAAATTGGGTAATCCCCCAAAGTCGTATTAGCTGGCTATTGCCACGTGGCCTGGTCCCGTATATTTTGGGACTGGGGCATGAGACTTGGTAAGTCGATTCACGATCACCCATACCGCATTGCGACCACTGGGACTCCTCGAAAAGCCCGTAACGATGTCCATAATGATGTGCTCCCATTTTTACTCAGGTGTCGGGAGTAGATTAAGTAGACCTATAAACCTCTGATGCTCAGCCTTGACTTGATGACACAACTTGCACATCGCCACAAAGTGGGCTATCTCCCTCTTTATTCCATGCCACCAATTGTACTGCCTTAAGTCTCTGTACATCTTTGTAACTCCTGGATAAATAGAGTATGACAAACTGTGCGCCTCCGACATCAGCTCTTGACAAAGTTCTTCGTTTGGAATATAGAGACGATCTCCACATCTCAGAGTCCCATCCTCGTGTATGCGCCATCCTGTCTATATTTCGGCCTCTTTCCTCTATCGAAGTCTCTGGAATCTGGCATATGTTGGCAAGACAGCCTTTATCCTCTCAACCAATGTCAATTTTACCTAAAAATAACGACAACTAGTCGTCTGCTCCGGGCATAATGACCTCTATACCCAACTTCTCCAGATCTCTCAATAGGTGTTGCTGGGTAGTCAAAAAGAATACCCTGGGCCTCCTGTTTAATGCGTCAGCTACCACGTTTGCCTTTCTCGGATGGTACTGTAGCTTAGTCTCAAAATCTTTCATCACCTTGAGCCAACGTCTTTATCTCTGGTTCAGGTCTTTCTCTAAATTTTAAAAAGCAAAAGGTCAGGTACTTGTCGTGAATCTCATCTTGTTGCCACTCTACCTACCCTGAACCAGAGGTTTCTTCTAGTTTACTCCAAGCGTACTCTTCATCCAAACTACATGGGTACCATATTGTTTATAACTTGCCATCTAATACAGGTAGTTCACGATATCCAACTCAAGGCTATAACATTTGTCGATACTCTCATCCTTTAATCTAATTGCTCAATTTCAGATACTAACTCAACTAATCAAGTTATCAATGGTGAAACTGTCATGTCCCAGTCCCAAAATATGTAGGACTAGGATACGTAAGCATGCCAGTCGCATGTATATGGCAACTCCAATATATGGAAACCATAACACATACGTACGCTATATCATGAACAATAATTCATAAGTGGTAAAAACTATCACAAGTCACAGTGTATAATCTAATCTCATCCACAATAATTGATGAATAAATGAAATACCAATAACTATGAAATTAGATCTCAATATGAAGTACCAAAGGATGACAGTTGGATGGAAACAAATCCACTGCCGAACTAGAATGTAAAAGCAAACACAATAATATAAGTACATTACTAAAAATCATTGAGACTCGAAGAGAGGACTCCTCGGAACATAAGTAACCGATCCGGATACGTGCTCCTGTGAATACTCATGAACATCTAGACTTGGAAACGGACCAGTTCCTCAAAATGACATAACAAGATACATAGAAGCATATCATAAAGTAAATACTGAATAAATAAAGGGGTGTGCTAACCATCTAAGTAAAATGCAATTTGAGGACAACTTTGAGTGTATGAAAAAGTGTAGGCTAGACATATACTGACGTAATTCACCAATCGTGACAACTGGCTAGTATATGCCACATATGCCCACATAAAAGGGCGCTATGTAATATAATAACGTCCATACCGCTCCGGAGAACGGGAAATCTGCATACTATATAATGTCCATACCGCTCCGAAGAACGGGGAATCTGCATATTATATCGTCCATATCGTTCCGTCGAACGTGAAATCTGAATAAAGGAAGTGGGGTGTCCCATACGCAAGTAGTCCTTCCCGCCCAATAATCTATGCATGTTGTATCCACAACACGCTATAGCTACTACACCGAGACGGAGTACAAGTATTGGTGCCGTAACTCTGGCTCATAGTCTATCGTTAGAACAATAGTCCAACCTTCCAACCAAACAGGGACAAGGATTGGACCTTCGTACTACAATAGCCTATGCTCCGACTACTAATAACTGCTAAGTCTTCTAACATGCATCACTATTAGCAGTTATACCCTATCCGTCGTATGACCTAACGTACAGGTGGCCAACTGCATACGCAAGTCTGTGCCCTACATGAGACTCACAACACGTGTAAGAAATATATCAAGGCCTGGAGAGTCATACCGATAACTCCACAACTTTAGGTAGGTCTACTAGACACTAGGTCAGACACAAGTCCTAACGTCAACGTATTCGTTGACTGCACCCGAGTCTCTCTCGGACGTGCAAAGTTATGTAATATAAACATGCAACTAATAATACAGAATTTAAACAGTACAACAAGGCAAGGTATACTTGCCTGGCAAGAAAGCTGTATAGTCCCAATATCCGGCTCCGGAAGTCTCGCAGAATAATCCGATAGGTCTTCGGGGCCAGCGTACACAGGCACAAAAATTGGGGGTGACTGCTACGGGTTGTCTGGCAAGGGTGACAGGCCTATAATGTCAACAATGACAGTAATAATTACGAGCATGATGATGATGATGATAATTACGTGATGGTGATGACGATGATAGGGTGAGGGTGATGACGAGGATGATGATGTGGGTGATGGTGATGACGCGGATGATGATGTGGGTGATGGTCATGACGAGGATGATGATGTGGATGATGGTGATGACGAGGATAATAATGTGGATGATGGTGATAACGAGGACGATGATGTGGACAATGGTGATAACGAGGACAATAATATGGACAATGATGGGGATGATGTTGTTAATAGTAATATGTGTTAATGGTGATAATAATGGAGATGATGAAGAGATGAGGATGATGATGATAGCAATGGTGATACTGGTGGTGATGATGATGGGTTGCCGGAGGAGCTACTGTTCCGGCCAGGGGGAGCTGCTCCAGCGAGGGTGACGGAGGACAGGGAAACAGGGAAGGTGTTTGTGCTGGTGGTGGTGACTGGCCTAGAGGCGTGGTCGGGAAGGAGAAGGAGTTAGGGAAGGAGGAGGAGGTGTTCGTACTGGTGGTGGTGACTGGCCGATGGTGTGGTGCAGTGGTGGTGCTGGTGGTGTGGGGTCCTGCCGGCGGAGGTCGTGGCGTCGAGGAGGAGGACGGAGGAGATGGGGAGAAGTTGGGTTCGATGTTGGCCGAGAAGGTGACGGGGGACGGCGGGGAGTCATTGTTGGGAGAGGGACCTTAATGGTGATGGTGCAGGAGGTCGGGAACGATGACCGGAGTTCGGTTCGTCGAGGGAGAAGTCGGCAGCGGCCCGGCTAGGATGGCGGCCTGATGGCGTGCTCATCGAGTTGGTCGACGGAGGATGTGGCATCGAGGAAGGATGCTACTGAGGACTGGTACACCGGCGGGGTTGGGTGATCGGGCTCCGATAGCGGGGGAAGCGGAGGAAGAAGATGAAGTGGGAGATGGCCATGGTGGCGGTGGTGTTGGGGAGTCCGGCGAGGGGCAGTTGAAGAGGAGGAGATGAGGAAGAGAGCAGGGCGGAGGTCGTGGGCTGCTTGCCAGGCTTCTGCAGTTGTAGAGGCGTAGGGTGGCGGCATGAACAAGAGATGGGAGAGGGGATGGTCGGCTGGGAAATAGGGTTGGGTGATGGGGTTGATTTTAGGTAAAGAAATTAGGAAAAAGGTATTTATATATGTGAAGGGTTTGAATGTTTGACCTAAAATCTTGGTCAATATCGTAGAAAAAGGCCTTGAATTCTATATCTTGGGATTGGGCCTTGGCTAACATGGGGATATTTGGGAGGGCTATAATTTGCATTATTTAAATACAAGGCTAGAAATAAATGTGGGGGCGATGTTGCACGTTGTATATTCCGAAAATTATAGAAAAATTCCTATGAAAGGAAAATAGGTTTCTTCTTGTATTGTGTCCAACGGTGTGGACACCTCAACGTACTTTTGCATAAAAGTGCCCAACAATTAAAAAATTGCACAAAGACAAAATTTGGATTAAATTAATTAAAATTATTGCGCAAGGTGTTCTAGAATTAATTAGAAGTACATGGAGATAAAATTAGGTAGGACACAAGTGTCATGGACATAGAGGATTCAGAGTAGAATATTATCATTAACTGAATTGCACAAAATGGGTCAAAATTGTGTCTCCAATTTCGATTGGAACGCACAAGGATACAGAGTCATATTTATATAGAACTAAATAATAACGTCCGCGATGATTACTGTGTGACTAAAATGTAGCACAAGAGAGCATAATTATAAGTTACACAAAGGTCAGAATAGATGGCTGGCATATCTAGGTCAAGGTTGTAAAATTTATAGGAAGGCAATGGCTAGCGTAGTGCTCCACCTGCATGGGCCACAACTAAAAACATGTCATGCCCCAGTCCCAAAATACGTAGGACTATGACACGTAAGCATGCCAGCCACATGTATATGAAAAATCCAATATATGGAAACCATAACACATGCATACGGTGTATCATGAACAATAATTCATAAGTGGTAAAAACTATCACAAGTCACAGTGTATAATCTAATCTCATCCACAACAATCGATGAATAAATGAAATACCAATAACTATGAAACTAGATCTCAATATGAAGTACCAAAAGATGACAGTCGGATGGAAACAAATCCACTGCCAAACTAGAATATAAAATCAAACACAACAATATAAGTACATAACTAAAAATTACTGAGACTCGAAGGAAGGACTCCTCGAAACAAAGTAACCGGTCCGGATCTGCGCTCCTGCGAATACTCAGGAACATCTACACCTGGAAAGGGACCAGGTCCTCAGAGGGACATAACAAGATACATAGAAGCATGCCATAAAGTAAATACTGAATAAATAAAGGGGTGTGCTAGCCATCTAAGTAAAATACAATTTGAGGACAACTTTGAGTGTATGGGAAAGTGTAGGATAGACATATGCTGACGTAATTCACCAATCGTGACAACTAGCTAGTATATGCCATATATGCCCCCATACAAGGGCGCTATGTAATATAATAACGTCCATACCGCTCCGAAGAACGGGAAATCTGCATAGTATATAACGTCCATACCGCTCCGAAGAACGGGGAATCTGCATATTATATCGTCCATATCATTCCGTCGAACGTGGAATCTGAATAAAGGAAGTGGGGTGTCCCATACGCCTACTAGTTTGCGTCTCCCCCCAATAATCTATGCATGTTGTATCCACAACATGCTGTAGCTACTACACCGAGACGGAGTGCAAGTATCGGTGCCGTAACTCTGGCTCATAGTCTATCGTTAGAACAATAGTCCAACCTTACAACCAAACAGGGACAAGGATTGGACCTTCGTACTACAATAGCCTATACTCCGACTACTAATAACTGCTAAGTCTTCTAATATGCATCACTACTAGTAGTTATACCCTATCCGTCGCATGACCTATACGTACAGGTGGCCAATCGCATACGCAAGTCCGTGCCCTATATGAGACTCACAACACTTGTAGGAAATGTGTCAAGGCCTGGAGAGTCATACCGATAACTCTACAACTTTAGGTACGTCTACTAGACACTAGGTCAGACACAAGTCCTAACATCAATGCATTCATTGACTGCACCCGAGTCTCTCTCGAACGTGCACAGTTATATAATATAAACATGCAACTAATAATACAGAATTTAAACAATACAACAAGGCAAGGTATACTTGCCTGGCAAGAAAGTCGCGTAGTCCCAATATCCGGCTCCGGAAGTCTCGCAGAATAATCCGATAGGTCATCGGGGCCAACGTGCACAGGCACAAAAATTGGGGATGACTGCTACGGGTTGTCTGGCAAGGGTGACAGGCCTATAATATCGACAATGACAGTAATAATTATGAGCGTGATAATAATGATGATAATTACGTGATGGTGATGACGATAATAGGGTGATGGTGATGATGAGGATGATGATGTGGGTGATGGTGATGACGCGGATGATGATGTGGGTGATGGTGATGATGAGGATGATGATATGGATGATGGTGATGACGAGGATGATGATGTGGATGATGGTGATAACGAGGACGATAATGTCGACAATGGTGATGACGAGGACGATGATATGGACAATGAAGGGGATGATGTTGTTAATGGTAATATGTGTTAATGGTGATGATAATGGAGATAATGAAGAGATGGGGATGATGATGATGGCAATGGTGATACTGGTGGTGATGATGATGGGTTGTGGGAGGAGCTACTGTTCCGGCCAGGGGGAGCTGCTCCGGCGAGGGTGACGGAGGGCAGGGAAGCAGGGATGGTATTTGTGCTGGTGGTGGTCACTGGCCGAGGGACGTGGTCGGGGAGGAGAAGAAGTTAGGGAAGGAGGAGGAGGTGTTCGTGCTAGTGGTGGTGACTGGCCGATGGTGTGGTGCAGTGGTGGTGCTGGTGGTGTGGGGTGCTGCCGGCGGAGGTCGTGGCATCGAGAAGGAGGACGGAGGAGATGGGGAGAAGTTGGCTTCGATGTTGGCCGGGAAGGTGATGGGGGATGGCAGGGAGTCATTGTTGGGAGGGGGACCTTAATGGTGATGGTGCAGGAGGTCGGGAACGATGACCAGAGTTCGGTTCGTCGAGAGAGAAGTCGGCAGCGGCTCGGCGAGGATGGCGGCCTGATGGCGTGCTCGTCGAGTTGGTCGAAGGAGGATGTGGCATCGATGAGGGATGCTGCTGAGGAGTGGTGCACCGGTGGGGTTGGTTGATCGGGCTCCGGCAGCGGGGGAAGCGGAGGAAGAAGATGAAGTGGGAGATAGCCATGGTGGCGGTGGTGTTGGGGAGTCCAGCGAGGGGCAGTTGAAGAGGAGGAGATGAGGAAGAGAGCAGGGCGGAGGTCGTGGGCTGCTCGCCGGGATTCGGCGGTTGCAGAGGTGGAGGGTGGCGGCGTGAACAGGAGATGGGAGAGGGGATGGTCGGCTGGGAAATAGGGTTGGGTGATGGGGTTAATTTTAGGTAAAGAAATTAGGAAAAAAGTATTTATATATGTGAAGGGTTTGAATGTTTGACCTAAAATCTTGGTCAACATCTTGGAAAAAGGCCTTGGATTCTATATCTTGGGATTGGGCCTTGGCTCACTTGGGGATGTTTGGGAGGGCTATAATTTGCATTATTTAAATGCAAGGCTAGAATTAAATAGGGGGGCGATGTTGCGCGTTGCACATTACAAAAATTATAGGAAAATTCCTATGAAGGGAAAATAGGTTTCTGCATGTATTGTGTCTAACAGTGTGGACACCTCAACGCACCTTTACATAAAAGTGCCTAACAATTGGAAAATGTACAAAGACGAAATTTGGATTAAATTAATTAAAATTATTGTGTAAGGTGTTCTGGAATTAATTGGAAGTACATGGGGATAAAATTAGGTAGGACAAAAGTATCATGGACATAGAGGATTCAGAGTAGAATATTATCATTAATTGGGTTGCACAAAATGGGTCAAGATTGTGTCTCCTATTTTGATTGGAACGCACAAGGATACAGAGTCATATTTATATAGAATTAAATAATAACATCCGTGACGATTACTGTGCGACTAAAATATAGCACAAGAGAGAATAATTATAAGTTACACAAAGGTCAGAATAGATGGCTGGCACGTCTAGGACAATGTTATGAAATTTGTAGGAAGGCAATGGCTAGCGTAGTGCTCCAATTATCGAAGCAACGATAAGGCGCACTAAGTGATATAAATATTGAAATTTAAATAAAAGTCGTGTCCTATTTCCAATTGGATAGAAACTAGTCATAGTTTCTCTATCTATGCCAAGTAGACCTAATTTTGGGTAATGGGGTTTACAGAAACCATGAGCCTAATAGACACTGACAACCCGAATAAATCGAGTACATCTAATCTAATTTGAAGCTATACTGTAGTACTCAAGTTATCTCATCGTCTAAATATTGGGTCTAGTTATCTGCGTCTAGCAATCTACCTATCTGTTTTAGCTTAGTCATATAATCATCATTATCTAAAGGGTGGAAAAATTTCTATGTCTGGTACTGTAAGTCCCAAGGAAACTAGGGATTAACTACAATGGTTCGCTACCTAAAGTGCTATTTCATACCCTATTTTTATTTGTATCCGATAATCTTCTTCTAGATGTGAGTCAAAAATTCTGTCTAGTCAAGTTCATAATGTCGTTCCTTTTATCACTACCATAAGACTATAACTAATTCCTTATATCATTATCATGGGGCTACAACTAACCCTAGTATCTAGCTATGTCTTCTCTAAAAATTTTTAGAGCTTTAGAATCAAACAACCTTTCTAGCTTCTAATACTTACAAATCATGGCTACCTTAAGTAAGGGTAGGGTCTAGTTTTAACTCTCTACTTCTATGTCTAATTCTTATGCCAACAGTCTATACTAACTCTAGTAATAAGAAAGAACTTATCAACCTATCCTACTAAGGGTAACCATCTTCTCATAAAATATCACATCAATCATATCTTCTTCCGTCTTGACTAGGATCTGCTCCTGGAGAAAATACCTGTGCGCGAGCATCCATCTTTCCAAAATTAGGAAGATGAGAAACAATAATAACGATGTCGACGGTAAATGAACGAATACAATAATGAAGTCCAAGGGCGACAATCGAATACAAGAGGAGTTTTAAAATCAGTTATGGATTGAGATCTTATTCCACATTAATCCTAAGTTGCAGGCTCATTCGGTACAGTAACGTAACCGAAACGATATGCTCTGACCTGCATGGTCCACTAATAAAACTATGTCATACCCCAGTCCCAAAATATGTGGGACCAAATACGTGGCATTGGCCAGCTGGTACGACTCCATAGGGCTTTCCAATTTAAAGGACCCGACGAAGTGCACTTACGCTGTCGAAGGTTTAAGTGATCCAGTTAATAATCTAATTCTAACATGCAACAACTAAACTAAATCTCAATCCATGGTAAATAAATCTCAAGAAGCAATGATATGCATCATCTGTCTGCAGCCCAATAATACATCCGTTTGAATTGGCTAAAAGAACAATATAGGCCTATAAACACTAGGCTATTAAAGCATAATAAAAAATAGAAAATAGTACATGACTGTAATAGCTGAAAATGTAAAGATACCTACAATGATGTCCATACTCCACTAGGTCAAGCATCATGCAAACTACACAAATAACCTGGAAGGGAACCATATCCTCAGAGGGATGTAACAAGATACAAAAAGTACATGTCATAAAGTAAATACTATGAAAACTCGAGGGTGAACTAACCAGCTAAGTGAAATGCACTTGAAGACAACCTTGGTACGTATGGGTAGGTAAAAGGTATAAATTGTAGCATCGAGCCAGAGACTAAGTACCTAGTATTAGCTGTAAACTAGATGCCAGGAGTATTTGCTTACTACATCACCGATCATGATAGTGCACAGCTAGTAACCTCTGTCGGATGTATCGACAAGCATATACGCCCATAACCGGGTAACATTGAGTCCATAACAGGGTAACACATAGCCCATAACCGGGTAACACTAAGGCTCACGACCCAGTAGTTTACTCTGAAACTACGATAGCCAAATGTCTGTCCCATATGCCTACTAATTATCTTCCCCGCCCAATGCCAATGTACAAGTCATGAATACGACGTGGACATCCCGTACTATAATGTAAGTCATAAAGAAATATACAACTAAGCTAAATACCGTCACACGTGCTGCTCATACCGATGGCCAGTCAATCATGAGCACGCGTCCCTACATGAACTCACTCTGTGACATGCAATGATACGTGTCAAGGCCTGGGGAGTCATATTGATAACTCCACAAATTTAGGTGGGTCCAATAGACACTAGGTCAGACACAAGTCCTAACGTCAACGCCTTCGTTGACTGCACCCGAGTCTTTCTCGGACGTGCATATTTATATAATATTAAAACAATAATATATTCAACTAAATAATAACTGAATTTAAACAGTACAACAAGGCAAGGTATATTTGCCTGGAAGCTAGACGAAGATTAGAACACGAACTCGCCATGTAAGTAGTAGTGTAACAATATAAACTGGAGCTGATATCCCCGAATACTGTCACAAATATCACCAACAGTCCCGGAATGAGTGAGATACTCAGAAAAGAATATACATATGTCCAATTTGGATACAGGGGCAAAAAATGTAATTTCTGGTCAACACGAGGTCCACTAGTAGATCCGTCTTGCATCAAAAAATGTGCCAGAGACCAAGTTCTCCAAATTTGTCAAACTTAGTGTCTATGAGTCCAGAACGATGATACGAACCCAATGGAGCATCCAGAACTGGATTCCAATGAGTCGATCACAAAATTGCCCGTCATATGGAACCATGGGGTCCACAAAATAATGTTTTATCAACGTTCTCAGAATTGAACCAAACTTGGGTCACAGGACCAGTGTAACCCTGAGAATCCGATGGTGCAAATTTCGTTATAAAATGACAGGCACACACAAAATTTGGACGAGTATCAGAATAGGCCGATACGATTTTTTTTAACGGATATGCGTTGATTCTGGTGTGCACGCACATCCAAATCAAGTTTTACGAAAGCCCATACGTCCACAATGATGATATATACCTTTCGGTACAATCAGTGTACGACGAGGTTGCCCAGATTGACAGAACCAATACCGTATCAGAGAATTTTAATGTTTTATAAAGCAATTTTTTATCAATTTTAAGTCATAAATAAATTGAGTTTTAATGAGGGTTATGTGGAAAACACACCTGCGAAGATAGTTCAAAATTTTATCGAAAGACGATGAAGAACACACAATGCAAAGTCAGGTGGTTAGGGTGGTTGCCGCTGTGCAGTGGGTCTATGCGGATAGGTTCGGGGCGGCCGTGCAGGCGGCGACGGTGGTCTGGCCTACTCGGGGGAGTTAGTCGAAGGTCGGGGAAGCCATAGGGTGTGTCGTCGATCGTTGGGGGGGTGCTCGGTGGCCTGCTCCGGCCAGGAATACGACAACATCTACAACAACAGTAGGCGTAGCAACAGTAGCAGTTGCTGCGGCGGTGGTAGGTTGCTGGCTGCTATGGCTCGGCCTCGGGGGGTGAGGATGGCTCGCCGGCGTCGGGGATCTCCTGGGGGGGTCAGAAAGACAGCAGCAATGGCGGGAACAACAACATTAGCGACAGCTTTAACAGCAACAGCATCGGCACTAATGGCCATGGAAGCGGTGGCCGCCGGCCTGGGGATCCAAGAGGGGGACTCGGTGGAGGTAGAGGCGGTCGTAGAGGTGGTCGGGGATGATGGTGGTGTTCGGGTAGTGGTATAGGTGGTGGTCGAAATGGGGGAGACAGCAACAACAACGGTGGTGGAGATGCTGAAGGTGGTAGTCGTGGAGGCGAGGGTGGCATTGGTGATGGTGGCGGGTGGTAGAGATGCTGAAGGTGGTGGTTAGAGGTGAGGGTCATTTTGGTGATGATGGCGGGTGGTAGAGATGCTGAAGGTGGTGGTCGTGGTGGTCAGGGAGGAGTTCGACATGTGGTGGCAGTGGTGTTTGGTTGGATGGGAGGAGAAAGAAGGAGGAGGAAGAAGAAGGAAGGAGTTAGGGTTGGCTGTGGTTTGGAGAGGGGGAGGAGGTTGTTCACGTAGGAGAGAGAGAAGAGAAGGGCATGGGGATTAGGGCCGGCCACTTTGGGATGTGTGTGCGTTTGTGTTAAAATAGAGGGAGTGTGTGGTTATGATGGAGTAGGGAATTAATTCAAGGGTCATAATCATTCATGAGGGAATTGTACATAGCATGGGGGAGAGTGACCAAACATTTGAGGATGGGGGTTTTCTTCATTTGTTTACACCAATAGGATGGTGACACTTAGTTGTCTATTTGCATAAAAGCCCCTGACTATTAGAAAATTATACAACAATGGAGTTTGGGATTGGATGAGGAAAAATATCATGTTTGCTGTGATGTAGTGGGTTAAAAGGGTGTGTGGTATTTAGTATGAACCTTGAGGGTGTGAGTGGGGGTTTGGGTTGGGTGCTGGGTCTAGTTTTGGATTAAATTGGGTCCTTACACCAATTTAATTAAAATTAGTGTAAATTATATTCTTTAATTAATTGGAAGTGCATAGGATTAAAATTGGGTGGAACACAAGTTTCATGGGCGTAGTAGACTCGGAATAGAATATTGTCATAAATTGGGTTGCACAAAATGGGTCGAGGTTGGGTCTCTAATTTTGATTGGAACGGACAAAGATGCAAAGTTGGATTTATTTGGATTTAAGAATAGTCATTTGTAAGGAATATTGTGCGACTAAAATGAAGCACAAGGGAGGGTATTTATGAGTTACACAAGGGTCAGAATGGAAGGCTGGCACGTCTAGGAAAAGTGTGTGGAATTTTTTGGAAGGCAAAAACTAGTGTAGTTCTCTAGATATTTAAACAACGGTAAAGTACAATAATTGAATAAAATTATAGTAGTGAATTATAACCCCAATAATTAATCCCGAATAATACTAATTTAATCCATAATCCTATATTTTGATCAGGGGGTTTACACATCATTTGTGATACTTTTGGTAGTAAGTTAGAGTCGTATCATAAGCTTATCATAGATCGAGTATGATACGGGTGTGATACACTCAATGTGTTTGATAGAATATATCCTACTCTAATTGGTGTTGGTTATACATCCTATGGATTGCTATTGATGTATATTTGATATCCATATATATGATAGAGTATAGAAATATTACTTTACCTATGTGTGATACTCATAGTATATGTGTATTGGATGTATTTTTGCATAAGGATGGTATATGTACTATTTCTCTGAGAGCTCACTGTTTTGACAGTGTGTGCACTGTCATGGGGGTGCCTAACAGTTAGGGGGTATTTGCATAGTATTTTGGATTGTTTTGATACTATGGACAGTGGTGGTGTTCACTGTTAGTATACAGCACTATAGACAGTGCACATCAGTGCATTGCAGTGCTGCCAAGTATAACTCGTGCACTGATGTTAGGGTAGGCAAGTTTGATGATTGGGGATAAGATCGTGGCATAAACATGCCTTAGGAGAAGCAGCAACTGCTACATTAATACAAGCAGTATTATAAGGAGTAAGGCAGCAGCAACTGCTGCATTGATGCAAGCAGCAGCAGCATAAGGAGCAAGGTAGCAACACATAGATGTGGGTTATAGTCTTGTACTGTTGAGCAGTTAGGATTAGAGGAAGAGCTACTGTGAATTAATGCATTGTCAGTGAAAGCCATAGTAGTAGTGTGCATTTACCCGAAAGTTGAGGTGTTAGCAAGACAGTGCGTATATTGGAGCAGCAACAACACAGTATGTTAGGAATCAGGTTTTGATGAGGAATGATGTAGGTGTTGTATATTGGTGATGTTAGTATATTGATAGTTAGTATATTGTTAGTTATACTAAATAGTAAGTTTAGTATCTTGCATATATATATGTTAGAGATAAGGTAGTAGGTGATATGATAAATTAGTATACAAGTTGATAGTTGTTACACTTGATGTTAGTATATATTATGTTATCAGTTAGATATTGGTAAGTGAGGTATGTTAGATAGTTAATTATATATAGATGGGTGCATCTATAAACCCTAGCTAGTTAGTTGTCTTAGTTTGATAAGTTAGTAAGTATTACTTGTGATACCAAGGTAATTGTAGGCATCGGGTATGGGTATCAAGAAGAGGGTAGCTAGTGCAATACCAAGTTGGTTCAATGCCAAGGTATTCTATTAGTACTAGTTTAACTAGGAATACTAGTATGTAGTATATTTGTATAATTTATAGAATATTTACATATATATATATTTACGTATCTTACGATTCGGTATAGTATTGGTATCCTAGTATCCTAAAATAGCTAGTATAGCATAGATACTTAGCGTATCGATCCATTATCCTAGAGGTGGACTCATACAACCTAAAAATAGCTAGTAAGTTTGACTAGTTTGACCTTGAGTTGACCTAGTATGACTATTTTGACCTAGAATTGGCTTAATGACCTAGAATTAGACTAGTTTAACTTATTTTTATTCCAAAACCTTGTATTGATATAATATTCCATATTTAGGTCTCCGTGGCACCGTTTCAGACATCTTTGATACTGTTTACCGGATTCAAGGTAAGTATATTCTCTGATAGTTTTTCACTTATGATATCCCCTATGTCTCTTGTATTTAGTTTAGATATCCTTGATTTCTTGACACGATTGTTACACAGATTGGTATATCCGGATCTCGTCATAAGATATTATTCCTTGGTAATTATGGTATATCTTGTACAAGCCTTGTTACTCGTTCTTCTTGTACATGTATATACATTGATTCTTGGGGAGACTAGCTACCTATCCAGTGAATCCCATGTTATAACATACCGTGGTTGGATCCACTATACCAGTCGGGGCGGGGAGTGTTAGTGTAAATATGTGATCATACCCCTCCTTGTGTATATCCTTGTGAGTGTTGATCATACACCATACATATGATAAACCAGGCTCGAATCCTTGTACAAGTTTCCAAGCCGATCACATGTTGAAGCTGGTGCTCATTCACATAGTAGTAGTATTTGTTGCTCATTTCTATGATGCTTATTTTCTTGTATTTAATTCCAGTATTCCTATTTTGTATATCTCTTGTACTTGTATCTTGCATCTTGTATATTCACTCTATTTACTGTTACATAGTTTTTATCATTTATTAGAACTGTTATTAGAGGTGTACTTTGCTCCTTTACTGATTGAATATATTTTTCTTAGGTGACACCGAGGAGTCGTATCCCACTCACTACCGGCCTCAGGATGTAGTTGGCTTAGAGCCAGATACTTTGGCTCAAGGGGGACTCATCCCAGTTGAGACAGACGCCCCAGTACCTGTAGCTCAGTAGATAGGTTTCTTATACTGGATTTGTCTCCAACATTCGACATTAGCATTTCTTATTATATTTGTTGCTTCATTGGATATTATTTTGTCTTATGAGTTATATTTGACTCTTCAGTTCTTTATATCATATTCGTACGATTGTTCCATCTTATATATCTGTGATTGAGTATTTATACGTTATTATTGGCATTATATTTTATGATGATCATTATTGATTGATAGATAGTTTATCCAAACAACATTCTACCATTGATGTTGTAGCGTAGGCTGGATGTTGTTCACTTCTCGCATCCCTACACCGGGTGCGGTTCATGACACAGTTTTAGTGGTGGCCCATATAGGTCTTCGAGGTCGCACTTAGTGCGATTCGTAGTGATGCTCTAATTGGAGTTCTCTTAAGAGCCTATTTTTCATGACCCGCACCCAGATATTCGGGTACGAGTACGTGTTTACACTCAGACTAAGTCGCAGAATCGGCGATAGAATGATGTCTGGGTCATTTCTAAGTATCTAACATCTCAACAATGTAATATGGTACCTGTCAATCATCTCAATTCCAAACGAAGGAGAAATATAGTATCTCACATGAATAACTAATCTCAATCACAAAACAAACTAAGGAAGAATAATGCACGAATGGAATAGTGAAGGAAAGAATAAGATACAATCCACAAACTGAAATAATATACAAGTTGTGAATCCACCAAAAGAATAGTCTAATACAAATATAAAATCCCAAACTAATACTAACTATATAAACTAACACTATATATATATATATATATATATATATATATATATATATATATATATATATATATATATATATCAAGGATCACAATAACTATCAAATATACATTACCTATTAGCAAAATATATATAGACTAACTATATTAATATACCTACTACTACCAACAACCCATAACTACATATATACATAATACATATAGCTAGATATAACTAACTAACTAACAATTAAATGACTAACACATCAACTAACTACTTACATAAACTAATACCTTAACTTCAATACCTTAACATTAATTAACTATCACTAATCCTATCTACTACTAATAATTTAACAACTAATTATCCACTGAAAACTACCTGACCAAACCTTAAATACTAACTAACCAATATACCCGAACCCAAGTGAAACTCAACAACTGAAATTGCACAGTTAAAGTCTGAAGACAGTTACTATGCTCGGGCACAGCACAGTGGAATCTGTACTGATATTGTGCATCTGATACGATTACTATAGATTAAAACAATACTGTGTAACCATGCATATGCTGTGCACTCTGCTGTAGGTGATCTTTAATGCAGCTAACTGCCAAAGAACCGTCTGACTGCTCACTCGAGCAATGGGTCTTCTCTCAAGGTAATCTACTGCTCACAGTTGCTGATCCTCTTCTCTATTTACTGAACACTACTGCTGTGCAGGGGAACTTCTCTACAGGAGCTCCCTGCCCAGAATTGCTGATGGCTTCCCCTCTCTTCAGTCACTGCCCCTTCTCCTTGCTGATACTGAGTCCAGTATCTATGCAAGAGCTGCACAAGGACTATAGGCTACTGTGCTGAGTGCACACAGGCCACCCTCCACCTCTTTGTGCACGAGTTGCACAAAGCCTCACTGCCTCGAGGTAAACTTCCTGTGCTGAACTAAAATGCCACCCGAGCTACTCTTTCCCTCTTTGTATAGAAACACACTCACACACATGCCACACAAATACTAATGCACATACACTCAAATATAATATACATCTGCATTCCTATATCAATCTCTCTATATATATATAACCATAGCTACACATCTATATATATATACTCCTCACTATCTATATAAATCTATATATATCAACCCTTCACTACTATATATGTATATACAAACACAACTACTTATAGCTAGATATGTATATACCTATACTCTTACACACATAAAGACAAACACATATATACATATATATAAGTACATATATATATATATATATATATATATATATATAGATATAGATATAGATATAGATATAGATATATATACCACTACATACACTTACACACATGTACACTTAAATACACTAATTATACATACACTAATATATGCATATATATATATATATATATATATATATATATATATATTATATAGATATACATAAATACACATGTACGTATAGCATTTAAGGCAAAATATCAAATACGTGGAGTGCACCGCACCCGTATCACACTAATTCTATGATACACTTGCGATACGGCTCCAATACACAATCAAACGTAGCCCGGAGGACACGAGCAAGTCTAACACACTAATTATGAGCAATACGTATAGTAATTAGAATAACTACGTGGCCGTGTCACAATGTGATATGCACAAGGCCACGTGTCGGAGAAAAACTCCCAAAATTAACCCGTTTCATCAAATTGACGAGATACGGCCTACACGTACCCAATTGTGGATACTACACTAGTCACAAAAAAACAATCATATGTCATTTAGATCTATTAGACCCAATGACAACCACTATATGTGCCAATCTTGAAATTTCTCCAAAATTTGCACAAAAAATGCACATAATTTCCACAGTTGGTCTTCGATGAACCTAAAACTAATTTTTATGGGTAGCCTATGCATGTAGGTTGGTTTTTCATGGTTAAATATCAGATCTAGAGTCTATTCGAAGGAGAAAAATAGAAATGTACCTATTGGGAGATGGATTCCCAATAAAAAGTCCCCAAATACAAAGTAGTTTCTCTACTTGTAGATCTTGGCCTCCTCCTCCTTGCTCCTTGCTTCCTTCTTGTAGATCCTTGATGTAGAAGCCTTAATAAAGAATTAGGGAAGAAATTTGTGAAGAATTGGTGAAGGAATGGTGAGAGAATGAAGGAAATTGGAAAAGGGAAGAATGTAGATCTAAAGAATTTGGGAATTGGTGAAGTGAATGATTTCTCTCTCCTCTTGAGGTGGCTGGCCATATACACCCCTCCGAGCAATGTGAAATATCTCAATTACCCCTTAGGGCCTCTCATGAAGAAATTAATTAGGGAGAGAAAGTTCTAGTCTAATAGTTTCACTAATTAATATAACCTCCTAATCCATAGGCCAAATTCATGGGTTCAAACTAAACTCATCCAAATGTTGGGTTCATGCAACTAATAAAATAGGTTAGGTCCACTACACAAGTCTAAAATATATCTACAACTAACAAACAACAAATATTACAACAATTAAATAATCATGCATGCACAATATTTAAATACAAATAATAATCCTAAAATAAATATTACCCATGTCAATTACTAAACTACCCTTGAGTAAAAATGTGAGGGTGACAATCCTACCCACCTTAGAAAAATTTTGTCCTCGAAATTAAGGAAGAAACTAACTACCAAAAGTAAATAATGCAATACAAGAAAGAATTATACTACACGGCTTGAACAGATATGGACATCGCTCACGCATCTCGGTCTCTCGCTCCCAGGTACTCTCTCCTAGCGAGTGATGCCTCCACGTGACGCATACCAAAGGAATCGCCTGGTTCCTCGGCACCTTCTTTCTCTGATCTAGAATCTCTACTAGCTGCTCTGGATAACTAAGAGTAGGGCCCACCTCTATCTCCGAGTGATCCAACACATGACTGGGATCTGCCATGTACTATCTCAGCTGCGATACATGAAATATGTTGTGCACTCCCTCTAATGCAGGTGGTAAGTCTAGTCTGTATGCAACTGTACCGACCCTCTCAATAATACAGAAAGGTCCGATGAATCGCGGACTAAGCTTGTCGCCTCCATCTAAACGAATCGTGCCACGTGTCATAAAAATCCTCAAGAAAACCAGACTGCCAACCTAGTACAAAATACAACCTTAGCACTCTAACAAAACAATAATCAATCACAAGCAAATCAAAACTAAAGTTGTACCTCAAACTCCAAAGGTTTTCGGTAGATATTGGCCCAATACCGCTGCCTGTCTTGCGCCACTCGAAGTCTATCCCTAATAAGATTCACCTTCTTTGTTGCATCCACTACCAACTTTGTTCCCAATAAAGCTCTGTCACCAACATCATCCCAGGACAACGAAGTGCGGCATCTCCGTTCATACAACACATCGAATGGTGATATCTCAATGCTGGCTTGGTAGCTGTTATTGTATGAAAACTCTACCAAGTGAATGTGATCCTCCAAGAACCTCCAAGATCCAAAACACAAGTGTGTAGCATATCCTCGAGAGTCTGAATAGTCCTCTCCGACTGTCCATCCATCTAAGGGTGATAAGCGGTACTGAACTTGAGTTGAGTGCCCAAGCTAGCCTGTAAACTCATCCAAAAATGGGACATGAAGTGACTATCCTAATTCGAGATTATGCTCACTAGAACCAAATTGCACATATATCTCCACATGTCTCTCCGTAGATGTACCCACTTTAAATAGCAGAAAGTGGGCTGATTTGTTTAACCTATCCATGATGACCCAAATTGTATCTTTGCCTCCTAGCGAACGCGGAAGTCCTGATACAAAATCCATAGTCAAATGTTCCCATTTCGACTCCGGAATGGGTAAAGGCTGAAAAAATCCACCTGGCCTCTGTCTTTCCGCCTTGACCTGATAGCAAACTAAGCATCTAAACACGAAGCTAGCTACCTCCCGCTTTATGCCATACCACCATACATGCTCCCTCATGTCTCTATATATCTTATTAGAACAAGGATGCATAGAGTACTGAGAACGATGCACCTCTTATAGAATCTTCTCGTGCAATGCTCCTCTCGGTACACATAACCTGATACCGTGTCGCAATGATCCATCATCTACGACGATGAAGTCCTCTGCCAACCCGATCTGAACCTGTGCTCTGATGCTCCTCAGAGACTCATCCTTATACTGTCCGGCTATGACTCGGTCCATCAGCTCCGACTGAACCTGAAGTCCCCATAACTGTGCTGCGACTCCAGGAACTAGTACCTCAACGCCCAAACTGTCAAGATCTGCTAATAAATATCTATCTCTCGCCAAATACATAGCCACGGGATACCTGCTCAAAGCATCCGCGACTACGTTGGCCTTTCTTAAATGATACTACAAAGATATATCAAAGTCTTTCATCAGCGTCAACTAACACCGCTGCCTCATGTTGAGCTCTTTCTGTGTAAACACATACTTTAAGCTCTTATGGTTTGTAAAGATCTCTACTCTCTCTCCATATAAATAGTATTTCTATAATTTGAGAGCAAAGATAATCGCTACCAACTCCAAATCATGGGTAGGATAGTTTTCCTCATGTAGGCGCAATTGCCTGGAAGCATAGGCAATCACCTTTCCGTGCTGCTGTAACACACAACCCAAACCCGTTCCTGATGCATCACTGCAAATAGAAAATTCTCCTACTCCTGATGGCAATATTAAGATGGGAGCTGCAGTTAACCTCCTCTTTAGCTCATAGAATACTGACTGATAATCCTCAGTCCAGACGAATTCTACGTCCTTCCTGGTTAGTCTAGTTATCAGCTCTGCAAGTCTGGAAAAGTCCTGAATAAACCTCCGGTAGTAGCCTACTAATCCAAGGAAACTCCTGATCTCTGCTACTGAACTCAGGGTTGACCATGATTCAACTGCTGAAATCCTCTTCGGGTCCACTGAGATTCTATCTCCTGTAATAACATGCCCAAGAAATTCAACCTTATCAAAGAAGAATTCATACTTCAATAACTTGCCATACAGCTTCTCCTTCCTGAGGGTCTCCAAAAAATCCTCAAGTGCTGCTCATGCTACTCTGGGGTCTTCGAATATATCAGAATATTATCAATGAAAACTACAAAAAATTGGTCCAGGTACTGATGAAATACCTTGTTCATCAGGTTCATGAACACTGTCGGGGCATTCGTCAACCCAAACGGCATCACCAAGAACTCGAACTGCCCATAACGAGTCCTGAAAGCTGTCTTTGGGATGCCTTTCCTCTTCACTTTCACCTGGTGGTATCCTGACCTCAAGTCTATCTTTGAGAATACCTTCGCCCCGTTTAACTGGTCAAACAAGTCAACAATCCGTGGCAACAAGTATTTATTCTTGATAGTGAGGTTATTAAGTGCCCTATATGTTGATACACATACGTACTGACCCATCCTTCTTTGGTACAAAAAGTACTGGAGCACCCCATGGTGATAAACTAAAATTAATAAAGCCCTTATCTTGCAACTCATCCACATGCTTCTTTAACTCGGCCAGTTCACTGTTGTTTACTTTATAGATGTGCTGAGATATCGGCTCTGCGCCTGGCACTAAATCTATAGAGAATTCTACATCTTTGTCCAGCGCAACCCTGAGAACTCCTCTAGAAAGACATCCATGAAATCTTCAATCAACAGATGTGGCAGCTCCTACTCTTCTACCAAAGCTCCACAGAAATTGCCTTCACTCCGCTCTGCTCCTCGGACGAACTCGAACTCCAACTCTCTTGGCGTCTGAAATAAAACTCTGCCTCCATGACAATCGATACTAGCATGATGTCTACTCAACCAATCCATCCCGAGTACTATATCATAACTCGAAAGTGGCAATACAAGTAAACATACGCTCAGGTCATGGCCTCCTAAATAAACTCTTTGGTTCTTGAAAACATCATTGACCAGGATAATGGTACCCCAGTCGTGATCTTGTAAGTCCTCGCCAATGGTTCAGACTCAAGACGATGCCTCAAAGTAAAAGATACAGATACAAAGCTATAGGAAGCACCAGAATCGAACAAAACATGAGCTGGAAAGGAATCGAGATAAACTGAACCTGAGATGACATCGCCAACCGGCTCCTCCTCCTCGATAGTCAAGGCAAAAGCTCACCCATGTCACTGCGCTCCTCTCTGCTGCTGATGCTGGGCAAACTGCTGCTGCTGCGGTAGAAGAGGTCCTTTCTGCTAGCCCGCTGGTGGTCCAGCGGGTGCCCTCTGTGCCTGTCCTCCACCCTGAGCTGGACGAGTTGGGACTTTGGGACAAGCCAGCAACTGAAGATCTCCTGAACAGCAGAATAAGCATTGGCCTAGCCTCATCCTGCATGCATCACATCCGTGTTCTTGTTTCTTATAGAAAGTGCAAGGAACTACTGCCCTCTGGATTTGATGCATCTGTTGAGCCGGCGCTCTAGCTCGCCCGTGATACTACTGCCTCTGGTGCTGCTGCTGGAAGTGAGTCCTCTTCGCTGGACCCATGTTGTTGCTAGATCCTCCGGTGTCCCTCGTCCTCTTAGAGCCAAGCTCTAAGTCGTCCTCAGTTCTCTGCGCCTGCCTGAGAATCTCCTCGAAGGTGGCAGTAGGATCTCCGTTGGTGTAGGGTTTGACTTCCCGGTTCAGGCCCTTCCTGAACTTCCTGGCTCTTCCTCTAGGGTTTTGACCCTCCACGAAGCGACCAAGACGGCAATACTTCATCGCATACTCATCCACTGACATACCTCCTTGGACGAGGTACTGGAACGGACTCTCCAAAGATGTAAGATCCACTTCTAGGAAGAACTTCTCCTTGAAAAGCTCTTTGAAGGCTTCCCAAGAGAGTCATAGTACTGTAATCCTGGGGTCTATTCGGAACCATGTCAAAGCAATGTCGAACATCTGTTACTACTACATTCTAAAATAGGGGTATTTTTGTCTTTTTATTATTTATAAATATTGTGTATATTTATTTTAAATAATTGCATGATATGTGTATATATATATATATTATATTGTATAGTGTTCTTTAATGCATGAGTTAGTAGACTAGACCTAGAAGCCCACTAGATGAACCCATGACCAAAAAATAGGATTATGGATTTTAATTAGTATTATTTCAAGATTAATTATGAAAGATTATATTTATTATTGTGATTTTATTTGATTGTTGTACCTTACCGTTGCTTCGATATTGGGAGTGCTACACTAGCTTTTGCCTTCCAAGAAATTTCACAACCTTGTCCTAGATGTCCCCGTCTTCCATATTGACCTTTCTATAATTCATAAATATGCTCTATTGTGCTTCATTTTAGTCGCACAATATTCGTTACGGACGTTTACTTTAAATTCCAACTAAATTCGACTTTAAATCTTTGTACTTTCCAATCGAAATTGGAGACACAATCTTCACCCATTTTGTGCAACCCAAATTATGACAAAATTCTATTCTAAGTCTTCTACGTCCATGACACTTCTGTCCCACCTAATTTTAACCCTATGTACTTCCAATTAATTTTAGAACACTATTTACATTAATTTTAATTAAATTGGTGAAGGACCCAACTTGACCCAAAACTAGACCCAACACCAAACCAAACTCCTTTTACACCATCAAGTCTCATACTAAATATCACACACCCTTTTTATCTACTATATCACACTAAACATGGTATTACAACCCGCACCCGAAATAGGGCACGAATGCGTGGGTACGTCCAGCCTACGCCGCAGCATCGGCGGTAGAACGCTGTCTAGCTCATAATATTATTTAATCAATCTCACACGAATATCCAACTCCATAAGAAGACACAGATATCATAATATAATCTAAAAATTCTCAATCACAGAAACTAAAGCACGATAAGATATCGGAGAAAATAAACGAAATATAACACAAGACTAAACAACAAAAATAGTCTAACCTGTGAACAATAACATCCAAATGTCCTAGTAAGCTGGAAACAAGTCCTCTAAGTCGCAGTCTGGAAAAATATTTCCAGTCAGAATGGAGCAAAGTACAAGCATAACAGCAGTTCCATGTATATTGACAAAAACTATAATATAGTGTAAAGAAATACAAGATGGATATAAATACTGGCAATAAGAATACTGGTGAAATAAAGTACTGGAAATAAGGAATGCCGGAGCATATATCATCATCAATGGTACACTAGCAATGAACAAAAATACAAGTGCATGCTAGAACAATGAACTGGAATATAAGTGAATGTTAGAACAATAAATAGAACATAGGGAAATGCTAGATCAATAAACTAGAAATACATGTATAGACTATCTAGCTAAGTGTGTGAAACATCAGTATATCATGTGATCGGCTTAGGACTGATCAGGCTTGATATGTATGATTAGCTATGATTTATGTAAGGTCAGGCTAACCATCCAGTTAGCTATGATGCGAGCAATAAGCAGGCTAATCATACATAACAGGCTATGAGGCATGTAATGGTCAGGTTGCACCGACGTGAGGTGTGGGTAAGCTATGATTCATGTATCATATGAGTATGATCACATAATCTACTAATATCTCCCTGTCCCCAGCTAGCACGATGGATTCCAATCACGACTCCTAGTGACCGATCTTGATGATGCCAACTCGTGTATCCATAGTGTCAGAATCATATACGCTATACAACTAGAATAAAAAAGACGATCAACATAATAAAAACTGTTAGAGAATGTACTCGCCTGTGGTCCTCTGCGGGCCATACCAATGTCCTATTTTTGAGGTCTTGTCTAAATAATCCAATATTCCTATAGACATTATTTAATAATAATGCAGAATCAATCGTTACACTAGCATATACCCAATCATAAATACACTGAACTCAGAGACTATACTAGGGGTGACACTGGTAAACTAGCAGGGTCGAATGTGCGTCTAAATGCAGGGGCGTCATGTCTTTAAATGCTGTGCTAAATCAGACAGTCAACTCACTACCACATGTCTAAGCCAGTACGTTGGTGTACACAAGGCAGGCAGTTCACTAATATTCAGGGTTATACAATCAAATGTAAACACGAGATACCTAATACTAATACTTATGGCCATTCAACATCTATAATACAGTTATACATATTACTAAAAATCCATTCCCACACAATGTATATATATATACCAATTTAATTATTATACACATACGCATACGCATACGTACACTAGTCATTTGGCCCACCGACACGGGTCTGTAATCATATCAACTAAACTTACATAAAACAATATGTTAACCTCTAAAACTATTCACACATGCACATAAAATCATGAAGAGGGCAGCTACGAACCTTGACGGGCACGCACGGGGTCGACGATCACGACGACGATGATGATGATGATAATGATGAAGGTGAGGATGATGATATTGATGAAGGTAATGATGATGGTGATGATGAAGGTGATGACTGCCGAAGGCTGCCGGAGTCGGCGAGGCTGCTGTGACGAGGATGGCAGGGGGCATAGGAGATGCGGTATAGTCGAGTTGTTGCAGAGGTGGTCGGGAGGGACGGCGTAGTAAGGTCGCCGGGGGTCGGTGGCTGACTGGGAGATGGGAGGAGAACGGGCGGTTCAGATGGGTCGAGGGGAGTTGAGGTGATCGTCGGTTATTGGAGGAGTCCGGCGGTTCAGAGAGGTCCGACGAGGGAAGAGGAGTCGAGGGGAAGAACTCAGGCAGGATGGCCGAAGTTGGCCTGTAGAGAAGGAAGTTCGTGAACTCTTGGGTGGCATTTTTTAGGCGGTGCTCGGGGTTGATGGAGGCTGGTGGTGGTAAGAGGCTGTGCTTATGTGGAGGAGAAGGATATCGGGGTGGATAAGGCCGGGGTCGAGAAATACGAGGGTACAGAAAGGAGTCGGGGAGATCGACTGCTGTCGGTCGGAGTTGATGGCCGGGAAGTCAAGGGGACGAGTAGGAGAACGGAGAAGTCGAGCGGTGGACTGTGGTCGGAGGGAGAACTTAGGTGGTCGGAGAGATGGTGGTAAGGAGTCGGTCGTGAGTGTTTAGGCGAGGAGGTCGGGTCGGTCTGCTCAGGGATAGAGACTCGACGGAGGAGGATACTGTGGTTGCAGTCGGCTCCTGGAGAGTTGCTCCGCATGGGGGATGGCCGAAGTCGGGAAGAACTGCTCGGTGGTGGATGGTGACTGACAACGGGGCTCAGCGGGGATGACGACCGGAGATGGGAGGCCGGGAAGAGGAGGGTGAGGGTGATGTAAAAAAATAGTTTAGGGTTAGGTTTGAGTTTGAGTTATTGTGATGTAGGTGGTGATGGAAATAATGGAGGAAATGAGAGGTTTACATGAGGGAATTGATGATGATGCTAGCCTAGGGATTAAGGCCGGACATGTGCCTCATTGGGATGGGGTTGGCATTGGGAAAGGGGTTAGGATGAGGGATTACATATATGATGGTGTGTGTGGTAAGGATGGTGTTACATTTGAATAAGGGGTCAAGATTAAACATGAAGGGAAATGCACAAACCAAAGGGGACCGAGTAGACCGGTCAATGAGGGAGGGGGTTGGTTCTTCATGTGCTTTGACCAATAGGATGTTGACACCTCATTGCTCTTTTGCATAAAAGTCCACAATAATTAGAGAATTACACAAAAAGTGGAAATTGGGATTGGATGAAGGAAATACTATGTTTGGTGTGATATAGTGGATAAAAATGGTGTATGGTGTTTAGTATGACTCTTGAGGGTGTGAATGGGGGTTTAGTTTGGTGTTAGGTCTAGTTCTGGGTTAAGTTGGGTCCTTACACCAATTTAATTAAAATTGATGTGAATGGTGTTCTAAAATTAATTGGAAGTACAAATGACTAAAATTAGGTGGGACACAAGTATCATGGATGTAGAATACTCAAAATAAAATATTAACATAATTTGGGTTGCACAAAATGGGTCAAGATTATATCTCCAATTTTGATTGGAACGCACAAAGATACAAAGTTGGATTTATTTAGAATTAAAAATAAACGTCGGTAACGAATATTGTGCGACTAAAATAAAGCACAAGCGAGCATATTTATGAGTTACACAAGGGTCAGAATGGAAGATAGGCACGTCTAGGACAAAGGTATAAAATTTGTTGGAAGGGAAAAGCTAGTGTAGCGCTACAAATTTCGAAGTAACGGTAAGGCACAACAATTAAATAAAATCACAATAATATATTATAATCATCAATATTTAATCCTGAATAATAATAAATAAAATTCATAATCCTATATTTCGGTCAGGGGTTCATCTAGTGGGCTTCTAGGTCAAGTCTACTAACTCATGCATTAAAGAACACTATATATATAATATATATATACACACATATCATGCAATTATTTAAAATAAATACACATAATACTTATAATAAATAAAAAAAAAATACCCCTATTTTAGAATGTGGTAGTGATAAGTCTACCCTCCTTAGAAAAATTTTGTCCTCAAAATTAAAATCCTCAATAGTTGTATTTATTTATTTATATTATTTATTACCATCAAAATTTAAATTCATCAAACCATATAATCATGAAGTAAATCTATATTGTTATTTCAGAAAATTTTCAAAATTTTATCAATATCATATTCCTGAAAATCTTCAAAAATAATATCAAATTTTATTCTTATCACAATCTCCTCAAAAATTTTAATTTAATAACTAAATACTCAAAAAAATTAATATCCAATCCTCTAATTGAAATCCAATCAATGCATATTTATAAAATTTAAAAAGCTCATCCCAAAAATTTGAATTCAAACAATAATCCATTAATCATCTTACTCCTCTAATTTAAATCCAATCGATGCATATTTATAAAATTTAAATCCTTATCCCAAAAATTGAATTCAAATACTAATCCATTAGTGATCTTATTCCTCGATTCTTTTTTCACACAATACTCAAACAATGTAATACTTATGAAATCTTTAAATACAACATTCAAAATATAAATTTTTAATTTCATATCTTGCAATCTAATAATATAATAATAATCTTCTTAAATTTCTCAAAATTTAATGACAACTCAATCATATCATAATCTTCATAAAAATCAATAATTTAAAAAAATCGTCAATTCTGCGATATTAAGTTCTCAAGTCTTTATTTAAATTAATATTTATTCTCAAAATTTAAGGCACCTTGTCACTCTCTGTCCAGTCATAACCTCTTTATTAATCTTCACTACGGTCAAACCCCCAACAATCAAGGTCTAAAAAATCCTACCTACAGTCATACAACATGCAATCTTGAGAAAACATGTATGGTTATGGTTACTTTTGTCATGGTATAGCAGTCTCTGTTAGGGTGTACTACTATCTACATTCTAACAAGAAAATCACTGATGTAAGCTACGGTACTAAGGAATCAATCAATCAAATAGTCGAAAAAGGACCAGAAGGAAAGAAAAGAACAGAACCTGCTAACACAACCATAGGTTAAATGATGCATCCAAAGTTGATGCCCCTATCCCTTTAGTACCACTGTTTCTACTACAAGCACACCCACTGCTAACTCTCTTACCTACTGTAATTATTTATACTAGTTGTTCTTATCACTCAAGTGCACACTAAGTGCAACACACCACACTAAGTACTACTCCCTCTAATACAACTCTAGATGGACACAAAAATCAATTTGCAGTGTCATCTCAGGCACGCCCAAGCCAACAGATCCTTGCATATGCACATTATCTACTCATATACTAATACACATTTCTTACCCACCATAAAATTTTATCCTCAAAATTTTATCCTCAAAATTTAACTTCTCGAACAATTTATAATAAAATGTATATACTTTCCTCAAAAGTAAAATATAATATTTTAATCACTTCCAAAAATCTTTATAGCTTTGACTATGTTTATTGAATTGAATTTGAATCCACAAAAAAATTTAATAACATAAAATCTCAACTCCTCAAAATTCTTAAAATTAAAATTTATTTCCAATCTTCAAATTATAAATTTAAATCCACATCTATCTAAGTGTATATATATATATATATATATATATATATATATATATATATATATATACACATATACTCACAGTCTCTAACACTCAAGGTACACACAAATACACCAAGTGTCTACAACCCTCAACTGTGTACTAAAATTTGCACTGCCCGGGTTACTTGCACTATTACTCCCAATAATTTTCTATCCATATTAACTGATACACCAATCTAATATTATCACACAAGGTACTTACTGTTACTAGCACATGGCTCAACTCATCCTTAGCGTAGAAACACTAGCACTCTTGGTATAGTAACACTAGCTTCCTTATTAGATCACCTACTCACACTCACTAGAACTCATGATCAATTGCACTTTCTATAATACACATGTTTTACTTCACTCTCAAGGCAGGCATATGGTTCCATATCTCGATTGATGTATACGTATCTCCCTTTAACCTTTTACAGGCTGATACACTAATCAGTAATACACTTCATACCTTCCATGACCAATCTTGATATTTTCAACCCATGACACACTATTAGAATTTTCTAATACTCATGCTTCCACTTTCATGAACTTCCACACTGACACTCAACACCCACTATGCATCCTGCACATAATTTTTAGACACTTTTCCATCTATTTCTTCTAATACATCACTTGCCTCAATATTAGGTGATACATCCATCATAAGTTATATACCGGTACACTCATATCTAATCACATCAAGGCCCTACTTTTATCTGTAACACAAGTCTCACTACTTAGCACAGTGCATTCTTATTCCCTCACACTCTTTTATCCATTTATAGGTACCCTCCTATTATGGCACACTCATTAATACCCTTTATGTATATACATTTCTTTACCCTTGACATACCCAAGTAATCAACCATCAAATTGAATATCATGCTCCATTAATTTTTAATACAATTTCCTCGATACTTAATCGTTTACATGGATCACCCAGCTATATAACTTCATGACTATCCAGGACTGGCATGCTGACTTTAATACTAATTCCTGAAACCCTTTCTGATACTCTTTACTCCCCCATCTACCTATAGTACCAATACTAACTATAATGGCACCTATCATAGAACTATTGCTAAAAGGTACTATGCTATGGGTTAACTCTAGATTGATGCCTACTGTTTACATATCCAACCAAGAAATTCTTAAAAACTCACAAGCTACACTCTCAACAGTCAACACTGATACAAGAAACAAACCTAATTGCAATTCACTAATTATCACACTAACAAGGAACCCTAATGGAATAAAGCTCTATAAGGAATTGGACTAAGGACTGAAGGTATTTCTACTTCTAGCAAAATGATAGAACAAGGTCCTATAATAATAAAACTGGATAAGTATTGAGATGATACTTTAGGAACCAATTTAAGATACAACCTGATAATCATACACGTCTGCCCAAAATTATGACACTCAGAATCCTTGCCACGCTAGTGAGCATAGCTGCGATAAACGATAGGTTCCATAACTAAGGTATGCAACTCTATAATTATGTCATCTAAAATCCTCACCACGCCAGCTAGTATGGTTGTGAGAAACTGTAAATTCATAACTAAGATATGTACATCCGAAGTCAGGTTCCTACATTTTTGCTATAACAGCTAATATGGCTGGGATAAACTCTAGGCTCGATAACCAAAGTAGACGTTTCACCTTTCTCACTGTCCTCATCAACATATGTCATCAAATGATACCGTAATTTAGTCCGTAAAATTTATCTCGATATGAAATCAAACTCAACAACGACACCAAGAATTAAATTTAATAACTGATCAACAAGAATCAAATTCAATAACAATAAGTGAGAGCGGACGGAACAAAGGAAAAAAAATTTGAATTGGAGATTATAATAAGATTCTCAAGGGTCATCTCAGGAATCTCTCAAAAATTTATGATTGAGTATCCTCTCTCATCCTAGTATCCTATGTCCTATATCCTATCACAGGCATACAGTAGTATAACTAAGACGTCGCACTACCACGACATCGCACAACTTGTGAAGCCTGACCTACATAGTCTACTAATAAAAATGTGTCACGACCCACACCCGATATAGGGGTACGAGTGCGTGGGTACATCTAGCCTACGCTGCAGCATCGGCTGTAGAACGCTGTCTAGGTCACAATACTATCTAATCAATCTCATACGAACATCCAACTCCATAAGGAGACACAGATATCACAATATAATCTGAAAATACTCAATCACAGAAACTAAAGCATCATAAGATATCGGAGAAAATAAACGAAATACAACACAAGACTAAACAACAAAAATAGTTTAACCTGCGAACAATAACATCCAAATCTCCAAGTACGCCGGAAGCAAGTCCTCTAAGTCGCAGTCTGGAAAATATTTCCAGTCAGGATGGAGCGAAGTACAACACTAATAGCACTTCTATGTATATTGACAAAAACTATAATACAGTGTAAAGAAATACAAGATGAATATAAATACTGGCAATAAGAATACTGGTGAAATAAAGTACTGGAAATAAGGAATGCTGGAGTATATACCATCATCAATGGTACACTAGCAATGAACAGAAATACAAGTGCATGCTAGAACAATAAACTAGAATATAAGTGAATACAAGAATAATAACTAGAACATAGGGAAATGCTAGATCAATAAACTAGAAATACATGTATAGACTATATAGCTAAGTGTTTGAAATATTAGTATATCATATGATCGGCTTGGGACTGATCAGGCTTGCTATGTATGATTAGCTATGATTCATGTAAGGTCAGGATAACCATCCAGTTAGCTATGATGCAAGCAATAGTCAGGCTAATCATACATAACAGGCTATGAGCCATGTAATGGTCAGGCTGCACTGACATGAGGTGTGGGTGAGCTATGATTCATGTAGAGTTGGGTATGATCACATAATCTACTAATATCTCCCCGTCCCTAGCTAGCACGATGGATTCTAATCATGACTCCTCGTGACCGGTCTCGATGATGCCAAATCGTGTATCTATAGTGTCAGAATCATATACGCTATACAACTAGAATCATAGAGATGATCAACATAATAAAAATTGTCAGAGAATATACTCGCCTGTGGTCCTCTGGTGGCAATACCAATATACTATTTCAGAGGTCTTGTCTGAATAATCCAACAGTCCTATAGACATCATTTAATAATAATACAGAACCAGTCGTTACACTAGCATACACACAATCATAAATACACTGAACTTAGAGACTACGCTAGGGGTGACACTGGTCAACTAGCAGGGTCGAATGTGCATCTAAATGCACGAATGTCATATCTTCAAATATTGTGCAAAATCAGACAGTCAACTCACTAACACATGTCTAAGCCAGTACGTTGGTGTACACAAGGCAGGCAGTTCACTAATATTCAGGGTTATACTATCAAATGTAAACACATGATACCTACTACTAACACTTATGGCCATTCAACATCTATAATACAGTTATACATATTACTAGCAATCCATTCCCACACAATGTATATATATATATATACCAATTTAATTATTATACACATACGCGTACGCATACGCACACTAGTCATTAGGTCCACCGACATGGGTCTATAATCACATCAACCAAACTTACCATGAAGCAATATGTTAACCTCTAACACTATTCACATATGCACATAAAATCATGAAGAGGGTAGCTACGAACCTTGGCGGACAAGCACAGGGTCGACGATCACGACGACGATGATGATGATGATGATGATGATGAAGGTGATGATGATGTTGATGAAGGTAATGATGATGGTGATGATGAAGGTGATAACTGTCGGAGGCTGCCAGAGTCGGCGAGGCTGTTGTGATGAGGATGGTAGGGGTATAGGAGATGCGATGTAGTCGAGTTATTACAGAGGTGATCGGAAGGGACGGCGTGGCAAGGTCGTCGGGGGTCGGTGGCTGACTGGGAGATGGGAGAAGAACGGGTGGTTCAGTCGGTGAGATGGGTCGAGGGGAGTCGAGGTGATCGTCGGTTGTTGGAGGAGTCCGACAGTTCATAGAGGTCCGACGAGGGGAGAGGAGTCGAGGGGAAGAACTCAGGCGGGATGGCCGGAGTTGGCCTGTGGAGAAGGAAGGTCGTGAAGTCGTAGGTGGTGTTGCTCAGGCGGTGCTCGGGGTTGATGGAGGCTAGTGGTGGTGAGCGGCTGTGCTCATGCAGAGTAGAAGGAGATCGAGGTGGAGAAGGCCGGGGTCGGGAACGACGAGGGTGCAGGGAGGAGTCGGGGAGATCGACTGTTGTCGGTCGAAGTTGATGGCATGGAAGTCGAGGGGACGAGTAGGAGAACGCGGAAGTCGAGCGGTGGACTATGGTCGGAGGGAGAACTCAGGCGATCAGGGAGATGGTGGTAAGGAGTCGGTCGTGAGGGTTCAGGCGAGGAGGTCGGGTCGGGCTGCTCAGGCGTGGAGACTCTGCGGAGGGGGATACTGTGGTTACAATCGGCTGCTGGAGAGTTGCTCGGCGTGGAGAAAGGCCAGAGTCAGGGAGAACTGCTCGGTGGTGGACGGTGACTGACACCGTGCCTCGGCGGGGTTGACGACCGGAGATGGGAGGCCTGGGAGAGGAGGGTGAGGGTGATATAAAAAAATAGTTTAGGGTTAGGTTTGAGTTTGAGTTATTGTGATAAAGGTGGTGATGGAAATAATAAAGAAAATAAGAGGTTTGCATGAGGAAGATGATGATGATGCTAGCCTAGGGATTAGGGTCGGCCATGTGCCTCATTGGGATAGGATTGGCATTGCGAAAGGGATTAGGATGAGGTATTACATATATGATGGTGTGTGCAGTGAGGATGGTGTTACATTTGAATGAGGGGTCAAGATTAAACATAAAGGAAAGTGCACAAACCAAAGGGGAGAGAGTGGACCGGTCAATGTGGGAGGGGGTTGGTTCTTCATGTGCTTTAACCAATGGGATGGTGACACTTTATTGCTCTTTTGCATAAAAGTCCTCAACAATTGGAGAATTACACAAAAAAGTGAAAATTGGGATTGGATGAGGGAAAATACCATATTTGGTGTGATATAGTGGATAAAAATGGTGTGTGGTGTTTAGTATAAGTCTTGAGGGTGTGAATGGGGGTTTGGTTTGGTGTTGGGTCTAGTTCTGGGTTAAGTTGGATCCTTACACCAATTTAATTAAAATTGATGTGAATGGTGTTATAAAATTAATTGGAACTACAAAGGGTTTAATTAGGTGGGACACAAGTGTCATAGATGTAGAAGACTCAGAATAGAATATTATCATAATTTGGGTTACACAAAATGGGTCAAGATTGTGTCTCCAATTTCGATTGGAACGCACAAAGATACAAAGTTAGATTTATTTAGAATTAAAATAAATGTCCGTAACGAATATTGTGCGACTAAAATGAAGCACAAAAGAGCATATTTATGAGTTACATAAGGGTCAGAATTGAAGATGGGCACGTCTAGGACAAAGGTGTAAAATTTGTTGGAAGATAAAAGCTAGTGTAGCGCTCCAAATATCGAAGCAACAGTAAGGCACAACAATTAAATAAAATCACAATAATATATTATAATCCTTAATATTTAATCTTGAATAATACTAAATAAAATAAATAATCCTATATTTTTGTCAGGTGTTCATCTAGTGGGCTTCTTGGTCAAGTCTACTAACTCATACATTAAAGAACACTATATATAATATATATATATATATATATATATATATATATATATATATATATATATATATATACACACACACATATCATGCAATTATTTAAAATAAATACACATAATACTTATAATAATTAAAATGACAAAAATATTCCTATTTTAGGATGTGGTAGTGACACATGGTATTTTTCCTTACCCAATCCCAATTCCCACTTTTTGTGCAATTTTCTAATTGTTGGGGACATTTGTGCAAAAGTGCAATGAGGTGTCACCATCCTATTGGTCAAAGCCAATAAAGAAATCACCCCCTCCCTCTTTGACGGGTCCAACACTTTCCCTCTCTCCCATTTTTTTTTGAACACTCTCCTTCATATTGAATCATGGCCCTCCATTAAAATTGGAGCATCATATACACCACACACACTTCCCTATATGTAATCCCTCATCATAACCCTTTTCCAAAAAGCAAAACCCCATCCCAAGAGTGCCAAACCGGCCTAAATCCCTAGGGCAACATTAACCCATTTTCTCAACATATATATATATATTTTTCTACATATTTTTGATCACCTCCACCTAGATCAAACCCCAACAACCAAAACTTAACCCTAAACCTAAACCTAAACCTAATCTCCATCTCACCAACTTTGGCCCATTCCTCACAACCACCACATCACGACCCCGACATCCTCCTCCACCGTCCCCGTTCACCTCTCCTTCCCGAGAGCCGTTGAACCACCGAGCAACCCGCCACCTAGTCTTCGACCTCGACCACCCCCTTCTTCTTTATCTCCTTCTCTTCCCGACCACAGTCTCCGCCAGGACAACTCTCCATCTCCGGCCAGCCCCGCCTCTGCAACCATCAGCATCACCATTAATACCCCGCTGTCAGCCTCTGCAACCACCTTCTTCCTTTTCCCACCTCCAGTCGACTTCTTCCCGACTTTCCTCCTCCACTACAACCATCCACCCCGTCGAGCCCCTCACAGCTGCCTGGGTTCTCCCCTTCGGCCACCATTCTCGCTGGAGCAGCCCCATCATCATCACTATTACCATTATTATCATCATCAACACCATCATCATCGTCATCATCATCACCATCATCATCATCATCATCGTCGTCATCGTCGACCCATCTCACCTCGCCGAAGATGACCTGCAGTAGTCACCCTCAACCTCGTGCACGTGCACGCTAATGTGCAGGTTTGACTCCACTTCATTCATAGTTGTGTGTATGTGCATGTGTGAATAGTGTAGGATTTAGCATATCATTTCATGATGGTTCAGTTTAGTTGATCATAAGACCCGTGTCGGTGAACCTAATAACTAGTGTGCGTGTATGCATATAATAATTAGTTTGATATATATATATATATATATATATATATATATATTCTATGGAAATTTATTGCTAATTCTAGGTATGACTGTAATATATACATGTTGTATGACCCTAGGCATTAACTGTAGATACCATGTATATGCATATGACCATAAGTGTAATTTATGGATATCCCGTATTTATATTTGACTGTATGATCTTGAGAATTTATGAGTTGACTACCTTGTGTACACGGATGTACTGGATAGACATGTGTTAGTGATTGACCGTCTGATTATGCACAGCATTCGAGGATATGACAACCGTGCATTTAGATGCACGTTTGACCCTGCTAGATGAACCATATCACCCCTAGCGTAGCTTCTCAGTTCAGTAAAATTGTGTTTGTGTGTGTGATAGTGTAATGGATGATGCTATATTATATTATATTATATGTATATAGGACCATTGGATTGTTCTGTGAGACTACAGGAGCAGGACATTGGTATTGCCCACTCAGGACCCCAGGCGAGTACATTCTCTGAGAATTTTTTTATTTGATAATTTCTATAATTCAAATATTTATAAATGTTACATCTGATTCTTGACACTGTGCTACACGGACTAGTATATAGAATTGATCTTTAGTCATAAGATATTACATTGGTTATCGTATTGACATTGTACACGACATTGATATTAGATATTGATATTAGACATTATACATGATACATTGGACATTGATCATGTATCGTGATATGTCATGGTTGGATCCACAGTACTAGTTGGGGGCGGGAAAATTGCTAGTGAGAGATGTGATCAAATCTCTATCGTACAAGTGTAGATATTGTTAGTGTTAATCATACACCTTATGTAAGATTAGTCAGGCTATGTAGCTATCATACAAGTTCCCAAGCCGATCACATTTTGAAACTACTATTTCAAACACTTAGAATAGTGAATGTTCTTTATCTTAGTTCATATACTACATTATCCGTATATGATATTGTAGCTCTTTCTCTTTATTTCATATATGCACTAACTGTACCATATTGCCTGTTCTTATTATTTTATCACTGCATTTATTTATTGTCTTCTTTCAGTATATAGCATCATCTATTTATTATTTTATAGTCTTTATCAATTAACTGGAACTATTATTTGGGTTATACTTTGCTCCATCTTGACTGGAAATATTTTTCCAGACTACGACTTAGAGGACTGGTGTCCGACATATTATGGACCACAGGGAGAGTAGCTGCAGCATTGGACCTTGTAGCCAGGTGTGATTCTGGGAGGTCTAGCCGGGATCACTAGTTATTCAGTTAGTTTCTTTTAGTAGATTATTGGTACCAGATTTATTTTTGGCATACTTTGAGACTTGGATATTATTGTTTGAGTTAGACTATTTTTATTTAGACTTGTGTTATATTTTAATTATTTATTTTCTTTGATATCTTATCATACTTTAGTTATGTGATTGAGTATTTATATATTATAATATGATATTTGTGTCTCCTTATGGAGTTTGGATACTCGTGTGAGATTGATTAGATAGTATTGAGACCTAGACAGCGTTCTACCGCCGATGTTGCGGCGTAGGCTGGACGTACGCACGTACTCGTGCCCCAAATTCTGGGTGCGGGTCGTGACATATTTTTAGTGGTGGCCCATACAGGTCATGCTTCACAAGTAGTATGATGTCGTGGTAGTGCGACGTCTTAGTTGTACTACTGCATGCCTGCGATAGGATATAGGACATAGGATACTAGGATGAGAGCGAATACTCAATCACAACTAGGAATATTTCCAATCTATTTATATTTTTATCCTTATTCCTTCTGAATATTGCTTCTTTTAGAATTTTTACTGTCCTCCCTTGATGATATCATATCTATTGCCTTATTTGATTCTTTTTGGTCTGTCTTCAGGATGCCATCGAAGTTAAGATCTATGAGAGTGGGAGCATCAGCTTCAAAGGGGTCTGTCACCTCTCGACCTATCGGACAGACATCTGAAGTTCCTTCTCCCCTACTTGTTCTGAGGGTTGCCCTAGCTGTAACGGAGAACCTTCCTCAACCACCAACTCTATTTCCCGGAGGTCTGCCCGTTGACGGGGCATATATATTTACTTTGATCTAGGGCATGGTATATGCCCAGAGAGTGATGACGGAAGCTCAGCGAGTTCAAAATGAGACTCAGAGGGTGCAAGTAGAGATGCACCAGGCACAGACAGAGCTGATAAAAGAGAGCATGGAGAATGCTCATCAGGTGGCTCTCTAGGCTGTGGAGAGAGCAGCACAACACCAGCAGCATCCTGGCCAGCAGCGGAGACCAGGCACTATAGTGGACTTCAAGAGGATGATGCCAGGAGAGTTGAAGGGTATCAAAGGGATACTCTACGCTGGCGACTTGTTAGAGGATATAGAGAGGAGAATGCGATTGGCCCAGATTTCGAAGAACTTGCAGATAGAGACGGCCGACAGCCAGATGTTCGATATCGCACTCACGTGGTATCGTACAGAGCCGAGACTTACTATACAAGGACTTACTTGGGATAGCTTCAAGGAGCTTTTCAAGGAGAATTTCTTTTCTGACGTGGCCATGGAAGCTTTGGAGAGTCAGTTTCATGACTTGGTCTAAGGAAACATGTCGGTCGACGAGTACACGATAGAATTCTATCGTTTGAGCCATTTTGCATCATCTATGATTCGGGACCCAGGAGATCGAGCCCAAAAGTTTAGAAAATGACTGAGGAGAGAGATTAGGTCGCACACTTTTGGTCGTCGTACCGCTACCTTTGAGGATATCTTGATGGATGTCTAGATTCCAGAAGAGGATCTGGATCTCAGTCCTAAGAGGAGTCACAATATTTTTAGAGATACAAATGGTAGCGCAGGACCGGCCAAGCATCCCCATTTTCAACAACAACCGAGGATATTTTAGTTTCAACAACAGTACCAGGCACCGGTTCGTGTTCAGCAGGATCAGCAGCAACCTCTGAGAGAGACACAATAGACTTGTCATTTCTGTAAGAAGCCAGGTCACTTTTGGGAGAGCTGTAGAATGAGGCTAGAACTTTGTTTGCACTGTGGCACTACAGGACATCGAGTGAGGGATTGTCTTCTAGCTTCTTATCTTCCTGACCAGCGAGTAGCTCCAAATCATGGAGATCGAGTTAGGCCACCTGTGGAACTGCAGATTGCTCAGCACCCACGAAGGGAGCCACCCCAGCAGGGCAGAGCATTTGCGATGACGGTCTAGGAGACCGATACTGCAGGTGATGGGTTAGCAGGTTCTGTTATGTTCTTTCCTTCTGTTCCTTTCCTTCTATTTAATTGATTGATTGATTCCTTAGTACCGTAGCGTATATCCATAATTTTCTTGCTAGAATGTAGTTAGTAGTATACCCTAACAGAGACTACAGTACCATGACAAAATAGACCATAACCATGCATGTTTTTTCTAGATTGCATGTTGTATGATTGTAGGTAGGATTTTCTTACACCTTGATTGTTGGGAGTTTGACCGTAGTGAAGATTAATGAAGAGGTTATTATTGGACAGAGAGAGACAAGGTGCCTTAAATTTTGAGGATAAATATTAATTTAAATAAAGAGTTGAGAATTTAATATGGCAGAATTGACAATTTTATTAAAACATTAATTTTTATGAAGATTATGATATGATTGAATTTGTCATAAAAAATTTAAGAAATTTAAGAAGATTATCATTATATTTATTTGACTGCAAGATATAAATTTAAAAACTTATATTTTGAATGTTGTATTTGAAGATTTTATAAGTATTACATTATTTGAGTGTTGTGTGAAAAAAGAAATCGAGGAATAAAATCACTGATGGATTAGAGTTTGAATTCAAAATTTGGGACGAGATTTCAAATTTTATAAATATCCATTGATTGGATTTAAATTAGAGGATTGTATATTAAATTTTGAGTATTTAGTGGTTAACTTAAAATTTTGGAGGAGATTGTGAAAAGAATAGAATTTGATTTTTAAATTTAAAGATTTTCAGGAACATGATAGATATAGAATTTTGAAAATTTTATGAAATAACAATATGGATTTACTTCATGATTATTTGGTTTGATAAATTTAAATTTTTATGGTAAAATAAATTAATAAATGCAACTATTGAGGATCTTAAATTTTGAGGACAAAATTTTTCTAAGGAGGATATTTTTGTCTTTTTATTATTTATAAATATTGTGTATATTTATTTTAAATAAATGCATAATATGTGTATATATATATAATATTATATAGTGTTCTTTAATGCATGAGTTACTAGACTAGGCCTAGAAGTCCACTAGATGAACCCCTGACCAAAATATAGGATTATGGATTTAAATAGTATTATTTTGAGATTAATTATTGAAGATTATATTTATTATTGTGATTTTATTTGATTATTGTACCTTATCGTTGCTTCGATATTGGGAGCGCTACACTAGCTTTTGCCTTCCAATAAATTTCACATCCTTGTCCTAGACGTGCCCGTCTTTCATTCTGACCTTTGTGTAACTCATAAATATGCTATCTTGTGCTTCATTTTAGTCGCACAATATTTGTTACGGACGTTTATTTTAAATTCCAAATAAATTCGACTTTAAATCTTTGTGCGTTCCAATCAAAATTGGAGACACAATCATGACCCATTTTGTGCAACCCAAATTATGACAATATTCTATTCTGAGTCTTCTACGTCCATGACACTTGTGTCCCACCTAATTTTAACCCTATGTACTTCTAATTAAATTTAGAACACTATTTACATTAATTTTAATTAAATTGGTGTAAGGACCCAACTTGACCCAAAACTAGACCCAACACTAAACCAAACCCCATTCACACCCTCAAGACTCATACTAAACAACACACACATTTTTCATCTACTACATCATACCAAACATGGTATTTTCCTTTATCCAATCCCAATTCCCACTTTCTGTGCAATTTTCTAATTGTTGGGGACTTTTGTAGAAAAGTGCAATAAGGTATCACCATCCTATTGGTCAAAGCCAATGAAGAAATTACCCCCTCCCTCTTTGACCAGTCCAACACTTTCCCTCTCTCCCATTTTTGTTTGAACACTCTCCTTCATATTGAATTATGGCCCTCCATTCAAATTGGAGCATCATCTACACCACACACATTTCCCTATATGTAATCCCTCACCATAACCCTTTCCCCAAAAGCAAAACCCCATCCCAAGGAGTGCCAAACTGGCCCAAATCCTTAGGGCAACATCAACCCATTTTCTCCACATATATATATATATATATATATATATATATATATATATATATATATATATATGTGTGTGTGTGTGTGTGTGTGTGTATTTTTACATATTTTTTATCACCTCCACCTACATCAAACCCCAACAAACCAAAACTCAACCCTAAATCTAAACCTAATCTCCATATCACCAACTCCGGCCCCTTCCTCACAACTACCATATTATGACCCCGACATCCTCCCCCACTGTCCCCATTCACCTCTCCTCCTTTAGAGCCGCGGAACCACAGAGCAACCCTGCCACCGAGTCTTCGATCTCGACCACCTCCTTCTTCTTTATCTCCTCCTCTTCCCGACCTCAGTCTCCGTCAGGACAGCTCTCCATCTCCGGCCAGCCCTGCCTCTACAACGGTCACCATCACCATTAATACCCCGTTGTCAGCATCTTCAACCACCTTCTTCCTTCTCCCACCTCCAGTCGACTTCTTCCCGACTTCTCTCCGCCTCTGCAACCATCCACCCCGCCGAGCCCCTCATAGCCACCTGAGTTCTCCCCTTCGGCCACCATTCTCGCCGAAGAAGCCCCATTATCATTATTATCACCATCAACATTATCATCATCATCAACACCATCATCATCATCATCATCACCACCACCATCATCATCATCGTCGTCGTCATCGTCGACCCATCTTACCTCGCCGGAGATGACCCACATCAGTCACCCTCGACCTCGTGCACGTGCACGCTAACGTGCAGGTTTGACTCGCCTTCATTCATAGTTGTGTGTATGTGCATGTATGAATATTATAGGATTTAGCATATCGTTTCATGATGGTTCAGTTTAATTGATCATAAGACCCGTGTCGGTGAACCTAATAACTAGAGTGTGTTTGCGTGCATGTATGCATATAATAATTAGTTATATATATATATATATATAAATTTATTCCATGGAAATTTATTGCTAATACTAGGTATGATAGTTATATATGCATGCTGTATGACCCTAGGCATTAACTGTGGATACCATGTATATGCATATGACCATAAGTGTAATTTATGGATATCCCGTATTTACATTTGACTATATAATCCTGAGAATTTGTGAGTTGACTACCTTGTGTACACCGACGTACTGGCTAGACATGTGTTAGTAATTGACCTTCTGATTATGCACAGCATTCGAGGATATAACACCCGTGTATTTAGATGCATGTTTGACCCTACTAGATGAACCATATCACCCCTAGCATAGCTTCTGAGTTCAGTGAAATTGTGTTTGTGTATGTGCTAGTGTAATGGCTGAGTCTATATTATATTATATTATATTATATTATATTATATTATATTATATTATATTATATTATATTATATTATATTATATTATATTATATTATATGTATATAGGACCATTGGATTGTTCTGCGATACTACAGGAGCAGGACATTGGTATTGCCCGCTCAGGACCCCAGGCGAGTACATTCTCTAATAATTTCTGTTATTCGATAATTTCTATAATTCAAGTATTTAGAAATATTATATCTGATTCTTGACATTGTGCTACACGGACTAGTATATAGATTGGATCTTTAGTCATGAGAGTCACATTGGTTATCGTATTGATATTTTACACGACATTGATATTAGATATTGATATTAGACATTTTACGTGATACATTGGACATTGATTATGTATCGTGACATGTCATGGTTGGATCCACAGTACTAGTTGGGGGCGGGGAAATTGCTAGTGAGACATGTGATCAAATCCTTATCGTACAAGTATAGATATTGTTAGTGTTAATCATACACCTCACGTATGATTAGCCAGGCCATGTAGCTATCTTACAAGTTCCTAAGCCGATCATATTTTGAAAATACTTTTCAAACACTTAGAATAGTTAAAGTTCTTAATCTCAGTTCATATACTACATCACCCGTATATGATATTATAGCTCTTTCTCTTCATTTCATATATGCACTGACTGTACCATATTGCCTATATTGCATGTTCTCTTTATTTTGCCACTGCATTTATTTATTGTCTTCTCTCAGTAAATAGCATCATCTATTTATTATTTTATAGTCCTTATCAATTAATTGGAACTGTTATTTGGGTTGTACTTTACTCTATCCTGACTGGAAATATTTTTTTAGATTGCGACTTAGAGGACTAGTGTCCGACATATTATGGACCACAGAGAGAGTAGCTGCAGCCTTGGACCTTGTAGCCAGGTGTGATTCTGGGAGGTCTAGTCGGGATCACTAGTTATTCAGTTAGTTTTTTTTAGTAGATTATTGGTACCGGATTTGTTTCCGGCATACTTTGAGACTTGGATGTAATTGTTTAAGTTAGACTATTTTTGTTTAGACTTATGTTGCATTTTGATTATTTATTTTCTTCGATATCTTATCATGCTTTAGTTATGTGATTGAGTATTTAAATATTATATTATGATATCTGTGTCTCCTTATGGAGTTTGGATACTCATGTGAGACTGATTAGATAGTATTGAGACCTAGACAGTATTCTACTGTCGATGCTGCGGCGTAGGCTAGACGTACCCATGTACTAGTGCCCCAACTTTCGGGTGCGGGTCATGACAATATCATACACCCCGCTGCCTCTATCTGTAGCATCTCTAGAATCTGCGCCAGCCGCAGGTTACGCTCGATGTCCTCGATCCACTCATCCGAATAGATAATCCCCTCTTTACACATGAAGTCCTTCGGGCCCATCCTTTTGAAGTTTATGATGGTACCCGGGCTTGGCTGATACGGAATAAACTGAGCTAGTACCGTCTGTGGCTAGACTATAGTAGCTGTCTCAACTGCTGTAAGTGTGATCTGGTAAGCATTCTCTACGCTCTATCGCAGGACCTCTGACTGTTGCTGCTGCACCTTCTTCATCTGTTGGAAGAGCACGAACATCTGTGTCTGATCGACTACTGGTGGTGGAGGTGGAAGATCCTCGAAAATTAACTGCGCTATGCTCGGTACTGGAGGTGGAGCACCTCCGAAAGCTATTGTCGCTACGCTCACCTAGATCGGTGAAGCTGACCTCCTGAATATAGTGGCTGGTCCATCGTCTGAGGGTGCTACCCTCATGGGTGATAAAGTGATTGATCGTGATGTCGTGGTACCGGATCGCTAGGAATGCGTCTTTCACGGCATCCTGAAGATAGATTGAAATACGAAATCAATATTGAATATGATACGATATCATCAAAGAAGGAAAAAAATCTTTATTCAAAGTAAATCAATTATTCAATAGATAAGGATTTGCAAAAACAAATTTTGGAATTTTCCTAGTTGTGATTGAGTAAACTCTCAGCCTAAATCATGTTTTCTAAAGTTGGCTCATAGCAGTACTCTGGACGTGTACAACTATAATATCATACTAATTTTAAATCTAGACCTGCATGGGCCACCACTAAAAATGTGTTACGACTCCACCCGGATATTCAGACACAAGTACGTGGTTACGCCCAGCCTACGCCACAGAATCGGCGGTAGAACGTTGTCTGGGTTATTTCTAACTATCTAACATCTCAAAAATATAATATGGTACATGTCAATCATCTCAACTCCAAACGGAGGCGCAATATGGTATCTCATATGAATATCTAATCTCAATCACAAAACAAACTAAGGAAGAATAATGCACGAAGGGAATAGCGAAGGAAAGAATAAGATACAATCCACAAACTGAAATAATATACGAGTTTTGAATCTACCAAAAGAATAGTCTAATACAAATATAAAATCTCAAACTAATACTAACTATATAAACTAACACTATAATATATATATATATATATCAAGTATCACACTAACTATCTAATATACATTACCTATTAGCAATATATATATAGACTAACTATATTAATATACCTACTACTACCAACAACCCATAACAACATATATACATAATACATATAGGTAGATATAACTAACTAACAATTAAATAACTAACACATCAACTAACAACTTACATAAACCAATACCTCAACTACTCAATGCCTTAACATTAACTAACTATCACTAATCCTATCTACTACTAACAATTTAACAACTAATTATCCACTGAAAACTAACTGACCAAACCTTAAATACTAACTAACCAATATACCCTAACCCAAGTGAAACTCAACAACTGAAACTGTACAGTTAAAGTCTGAAGAATGTTACTGTGCTCGGGCATAGCACAGTGGAATCTGCACTGATACTGTGCATCTGATACGGTTACTATGGATTGAAACAATACTGTGTAACCCTGCACATGCTGTGCACTCTGCTGCAGGTAATCTTCACTGCATCTAACTGCCACAGAACCGTCTAACTGCTCACTTGAGTAGTAGCTCTTCTCTCTCGAGTTAATCTACTGCTCACAGCTACTGATCCTCTCCTCCATTTGTTGAACACTGCTGCTGTGCAGTGGAACTCCTCTGCAGGTGCTCCCTGCCTCGAATTGCTGATCGCTTGACCTCTCTTCAGTCACTGCCCCTTTTTCTTGCTAATACTGACTCCAGTATTTGTGCAAGAGCTGTACAAGGACTGTAGGCTGCTGTGCTGAGTGCACACAGGCTGCCCTCTACTTCACTATGTACGAGTTTCACAAAGCCTCACTACCTCGAGGTAAACTTCCTGTGCTGAACTGAAATGCCACCCGAGCTACTCTTTCCCTCTTTGCACAAAAACATACTCACACACATGCCACACAAACACTAATGGACATATACTCAAATACATTATACACCTACATTCCTATATCAATCTCTATATATATATATATATAACCATAGTTATATATCTATGCATATATACTCCTCACTATCTATATAAATCTATATTTATCAACCCTTCAATACTATATATGTATATACAAACACAACTACTTATTGCTAGTTATGTATATACCTACACTCTTACACACATAAACACAAACACATATATACATATATATATATATATATATATATATATATATATATATATATATTACTACATACACTTATACATATATACACTTAAATATACTAATTATACATATACTAATATATGCAAATATATATATAGTAATTAGAATAACTACGGCTCAAACACACAACTAAATGCATCCTGGAGGACACGAGCAAGTCTAACACACTAATTATGAGAAATACGTATAGTAATTAGAATAACTACGTGTCTGTGTCACAATGTGATATGCAAAAGGCCTCGTGTCGGCAAAAAACCCCCAAAATCAACCCGTTTCGTCAAATTGATGAGATACGACCTACATGTACCCAATTTTGGATATTATACTAGTCATAAACAAGCAATCATATGTCATTTAGATCTATTAGACCCAATGACAACCACTATATGTGCCAATCTCGGAATTTCTCTAAAATTGGTACCAAAAATGCACATAACTTCCACTGTAGGTCTCCGATGAACCTAAAACTAATTTCTATGGATAGCCTATGCATGTGGGTTAGTTTCTCATGGTTAAATCTCAGATCTAGAGTCTATTAGAAGGGGAAAAACTAAAATATTCCTATTGGGAGATGGATTTCCAATGAAAAGTCCCCAAATGGAAAGTAGCTCCTCTCCTTGTAGATCTTAGCCGCCTCCTCCTTGCTCCTTGCTTCCTTCTTATAGATCCTTGATGTAGGATCCTTAATGAAGAATTAGGGAAGGAATTTGTGAAGAATTAGTAAAGGAATGGTGAGGGAATGAAGGAAATTGGAAGAGAAAAGAATGTAGATCTAAAGAATTTGGGAATTGGTGAAGTGAATGATTTCTCTCTCCTCTTGAGGTGGTCGGCCATATAGACCCCTTCAAGCAATGTAAAATGTCTCAATTATCCCTTGGGGCCTCTCATGAAGAAATTAATTAGGGAGGAAAAGTTCTAGTCTATTGGTTCACTAATTAATATAACCTCCTAATCCGTGGGCCTAATTTATGGGCTCAAACTAAACTCATCCAAATATTGGGTTCATACAACTAATAAAATAGGTTAGGTCCACTACACAAATCTAAAACAAATCTATAACTAACAAACAACAAATAATTAAATAATTAAATAATCATATATGCATAATATTTAAATAAAAACAATAATCCTAAAATAAATATTATCCATATTAATTACTAAACTACCCTTGAGTGAAAATGTGAGGGTGATACTGTTTCAGGATATAGGATATAGACTATAGGCTAATAATACTTAATCACATCTAAGAAAAACTTTATTGTTCATTTCCACTGTTCTTTCTTGATATTGATATTTGATCTTTAACTATACTTTTTTGAATACATTATATCATGTGCCATATTGATTCTTTTCTTTCGCTTTGTCTCAGGATGCCGCCTAAGACTCGATCACAGCAGAGAGGAGCAGTTTCTGAGAGATCTGTGAATCCCAAGGTCCTACATTAGTCACTTCTCCGGTGATTGGCATATCAACTGCGTTCAGGGGTCCACCTCCAGCTCAGAGGACTATTTTAGCTGTATCTGAGGGACTTCCACCTTCACCTTCCTTGCCGACAGATGTAGTTCGCATTATTTTTCAAGATAATGGAGGCTCAGAGGGCCCATTCATAGGCTCACCAAAGGCAGATTGACGTGTTACGGTAGGATATTGAGAGTGCTCATCTGCTTGCCCTTGTTATAGTTGATATAGGAGCTCCGATCTAGCAGCAGGTTACTTCGCAGGATGCCCAGCTTTGGCCGAATAATATCCAGGACTTTAAGAAGCTCGAATCTTGGGTCTTAAAGGGAATCGAGGGCATCGTTTATGCTGATAATTATCTCGAGAACATCGAACATCTCATGAGGGTGTCCCGTCTTGCTGAGGATCTGAATATTAAGGCAGTATAACTTCAACTATTCGACATTGCCCGCACTTGGTTCAGGAATGAGCCACTTCTTGCTGATGCGGGGCAGTCTTGGAAGGTGTTTAAGGACCTCTTCAAGAGGAAGTTCTTTGCTCGAGCGGACATATTGGACTTAAGGAGGCAGTTTGAGGGCCTTACTCAGGAAATCATGTCCGTGGAGGAGTATGCCGCAGAGTATGGTAGGTTGAGCCAATTTGCAGAGTATTTGGTGAGGGATCTAGAGGTTCGGGCTATCCGCTTCTGCGAGGGTCTGAACTGGGAAGTAAAGATGTCACTACCCCATTTCCAGGGCAGGTTATTTTTTTTATTTTAATTTGGTAAATTGTGTATTGATTATAAACAATTATATTAATATTTAATTAGTTGGATGCATTTATTTTTATTAGTTATTTTAGGGTTTTGGCTAGTCTGGACCCATGTCAGACCCTAGTAGACCCTTGTCAAACCCAACCAACATCCTTGTCAGACCTATTTATTGGTTTAGAATAGTTATTTATATATTAATTAGTTAGTTAGAGTGATTAGGGATTTATTTGAGTACATTTGGAACCCCAAACCCAAATCCTATTTTGCATGACTTAAGAGAGTGGTCTTTTGGTCATTATTTTTAAGCATGAAACCTTAACCCTAACCCTACTTCTCCTTATGGCTGGCCGAATACTCTCCCCCCCCCTTTCATTTCCTTTCTTCTTCTTCATTCTTTTTTCCATTCTCTTCTTCTTCCTTCTTCCAATTTCTTCTCTCCAAGTAAGTTTTCTCCACTTCTCTCTCTTCCTTCATTTATTTCTTCCTTAGATATAAACCCTAACCCTTTGCTTTTCCCTAACCTAGGTGTGTAGAGATTAGAATTAGTGTTCGAGCTTGGATTGGAGGCTTGGAAGCTTGGTGTGGGTGATTTATAGGTTTTTTGAGACTTTGGCCTTGGAATTCCAACTCCCAAGAGGTAAATCCTAATTTTTTTCCCTTGGGATTACTATAATATAGTGTAATTAGTAGTTTAGAACCTTCCTAGACCTTAGGGTTATCCGTGAGAGAAAGTTAGAACTTGTTTGGTTGTGTTTGGAGACTTTGACATTAAATTTTGTGTTAATTTTGGGTAAAATCCGAGATTGAACAAATTTTGGGTATTATCTTAGGTTAGAAGGACCTAGGTAGACGTACTTGGGTGTCTTAAGGGTGAGTACGGGTCCCCGTTCGGATACGTGAGGTCGTGTCACGGAGATTTGGATGTTTCGGACTATTTAGGGGTTTTTCTGTCGCCGTGGGTTTCACATGCATGTGAGATTTTGCCACGGACCTAGATTCGGAGAGTTATCATTTTTTTAAGATTTTAGACATTGATTAGAACTCGTGAGTAAATTTTGGGTCGATTCCGAGTAGGTTTGGGGTGCATTTCACGAGGTATCGCGAGCCGCACTCCACATATTTGTCGAAATAACCGAATGGCCATTTTGACTTAGTTTCTAGGTTTTGGGCTTGTGCGCGGATTTGTTTAGCCTCGAAGAGTGTGTATTAGAGTTATAAGTATATATTTATATATATACATATGTGTTTTTATGTGTGTGGGTGAGTATGGGTAGTGTGTGTGTTGTGGGTTGTGTGTGGTTGTGTGTGTGTGTTTGGATATATATATATATATATATATATATATATATATATATATATGTGTGTGTGTGTGTGTGTGTGTGTGTGTGTTTGTATATATAGATATGTGTGAGTGTGTAAATGTATATATATATATGTGTGTGTGTATGTGTGTTTGTATATATATATATGTGTAAGTGTATCTATATATATATAAGTGTGTGTATGTATATATGTATATGAGTCTATATATCTATATATATATATGTGTGTGTGTGTGTGTGTGTGTGTGTGTGTGTGTGTGTGTACATGAGTATGCATATATATATATATATATATATATATATATATATAAATATATATATGAGTGTGTGTGTGTGTGTATATATATATATATATATATATATATATATATATATATATATGTGTATGAGTGTGTGTATCTATATTTGTATGTGTGTGTGTATCTAGGTGTGTGTGGAGAGTGAGATAGAGATAGATGGAGAGAGTATGAGCGAGAGGATGAGAAGAGCAGCAGCAGCAGCAGGCCGGGCAGCAGCAGAATTCAGCAGCGACAGCAGCGCTACGACAGCAGCGCTGCGGCAGCAGCAGCGCATATCAGCAGCAGCCGCGAGGTATCACTGGCAGCGCGGTTAACCTCCCCCCTTAAATATATATATGTATATATATATATATATATATATATATATATATATATATATATATATGTATGTATAGATGTATATATATACGTATATAGATAGATAGGTATATAGATATCTATATATAAATATAGATATATATTGTATATATAGATAGATATATTGATATAAGTAGATATATATATATATATATATATATATATATATATATATATATATATATATAGGTTAGTATGTGTATATAGATATATATAGATAGTTAGAGGTATATGTATATAGATAGATAGGTATATAGACATATATATGTGTATATATATATATATATATATATATATATATATGTATATGGATTACATAGATAGATGGATAGATAGATAGATAGTTATATAAGTTAGTTGGTGAGATGAGAGGGCAATGTATTGGATCTCAATACCTTGAGATATCAAGGTATCGATGCAAGTGAGGTATCGGAGGTAAGGTATTGAGGTAGCTTATATAGTAGGTTATATAAATATATATATATATATATATATATATATATATATATTGATGTTATATATAGGTATATATATATATATATAGATAGTTAGCTAGTTAGTTAGAGTTAGAGGGTAAGATATCTCAATACCTTGAGATACCAAGGTATTAAGGTAAGTTGGGTATCGAAGTTGAGGTATTGCCTACACTAGGTTATATATATATATATAGTAGCATATGGTAGTATATATATAGATAGTTAGTTAGTTAGTTAGTGTTAGTGAGGGGTAAGGCTTGAGTATCTCAATACCTTGAGATACTCAAGGTATTGGGCATCGGGGCAAGGTATTGAGTTTTTGCCCAGGAATGAGGTTAGAGATGTTTATATATATATATATATATATATATATATATATATATATATATATATATATATATATATATATATATATATA